>CM028669.1:21041217-22241217 GCA_016760335.1 Gastrodia elata
CAGCCACTACCATCCTCAGTCAAGCATCATATGCTCTCGGAATCCTCAAAACTTTCAGTATGGATCACTGCAATCTGGTACTCACTCCAACAACCACCTTACCACAGAAACCAAGCTCTTTTGCTACCTTCACCCACCAGAATATTGTACAAGCAAATAGCCTGCTCCCTACAATACCTAACAATCACCTGACCAGATCTAAGCCTAGCTCGAACAAGCTATGCTAGCACATGTACAATCCTACCACAGCTCACTTCGATCAACTAAAGCGCATACACTGGTATGTAAAAGGATTTCTGCACCTTGGGATTTCAGTTGAACCTAGAGTATTTTTCTCTGCACATGCTGACTTCGACTGGGTTGGAGACTGGGCCGTAGACACGGAAGATCGCAAATCAACCACGACCTACTACATTTTTGTGGGTGACTGTGACGACTCCAATATTGGAAATCACTTAACTCAATATTGATACGTCACCACAATACCTAATACTAGATTAGAAGAAAGCTAATCCAAATCATCAAGTATTGTGTTTGGCCAAGGATTTAGAAGAGGGTCTTAAGTTAAGATGAAAGGGAAGTTATGAATGGTATTTAGAAGTTTGTAAATAAAGATGCAACAAATGGATTTTATCTACGTTTTTAAGTTGTCTTGTTTCTGAAATAAAGTCCTTTCTGTATCAAATTTTTTATAACATTCAAACATATTGGAAAAGGGATAAGCATTGCTATTTGCCAAGATATTAAGAATTTAAATAAAAAGACATTGTAGGATGGTCAACATCTTGTTGGTAAAAGTTGCAATAGCGTTTTAATAAAATATTATAAACACAACAATTTTGAGCTTTGCTGTAGGGGTAATAGGCAGGTTATATTTATTGTATAATATTGTGATTATTCATTTTAATGTGAGAAATATTATTAATTATATATTATTTCACTATTTTGCCCTTTGTATTTTTTGTTTTCGTCCGATTATAACCACACACAGATACTAATCATTCGGCCTCTATATATATCAAGAGCCTCACCTCTATTCTCCGCGCATCTTATTCCCTTTTCATGGTATTAGAGAGATAACGGAGATCGTCTCTCCATCGTTTAGCAAGTCGATTTTGAAATTGAGGTTGTAGATCGCGGAAGCAAGCGATGTAACCGAAGCCAATGTCGCAAAACTTCATCTCATAAATCAACGCGATCTTTGCAAGAACTAGCCTTGGATCAATGGCTTCCCTGTCACAATCTGGAAGCTCCACCGTTTGATCATAAGGTTTGATGGTCCTTCCGCCAAAATCGCCTCATCCCCAACTCATGACGATTCATCACATTCTTCTTGTGAAACTCGACGACAAGAACCACATTTGGTGAGCGCAATTCCTTACCATTTTCCGCACACATGTTTCATAGACAGCTCCCGTCTTGCACCGTCTTAATTTGTTAATCAAAATCAAACCCAAAATACTTAACTAGTACAAATAAAATCGAATGATCTTAAGCTGGATCATCTCTTCTTTGACAGAATCCACGTTCGCTCAAGTTCTTGGCCACAATACTTCACTCGAAATTTGGAATGCTCTCGATGATTTTTTTGCATCATCCATTCAGATTCACGTGCAACAATTAGAGTTACATTTACGCAGCATCAAGAAAGGTTCGTTATCAATGTCCGATTACCTCCAAAAAGCTAAACATCTGGCGCATTAGCTCATCGGCGCTCTAGCTTCCGAACAACAAACGGTCCTCAGCATTTTGACCGGTCTTGGACCGGTGTATGCCTCTCACTGCTGCGATCACAGCTCGCATTGACCCAATCCGATTAAATGAACTATTCAGAATTCTCATCAACTATGAACTGATGTACTTCGAGACCCTCATGACTACATTTTCTCAAGCCCAAAAACAGTCTCAATGGATTGAAGATTGCCTCAAGAGTTTCATGCCATTCAAAAAATGGCACGTGGTCTTGTGTGCCTCATCCAAACAATGCCAACATATCTGAATGCAAATGATTGTACAAACTAAAGATCAATTGTGACAGATCCTTGGCTCGCCATATGGCTCGTCTTGTCGCCAAAGGGTTCACTCAAAATGAAGGAATTGACTATTATGAAATGTTTAGCCTGGTTGTCAGACCAATCACAATCAAGATTGTGCTCATGTTAGCTCTTATCTTCTATTGGAATATTTGACAACTCAACTTCGATAATGCCTTTTTAAATGGGGATCTTCATGACGACATTTACATGGAACAACCACCCGGCTTCATTTTCTCTACTTAGCCGCAGTTTTTGTGCAAACTGCATAAGACTCTCTATGGTCTAAGACAGTCCCCTCGCTTGTAGCATCAAAAACTCTCCACAACTTTGCTCTCGTTTGGATTCACGAATGCCATCAATGATACATCTGTTTTTGTCTTTCGACAAAAAGATATCCACCTCTTTTTTTAGTATATGTGGATGATGTCCTCCTCACGAGAAATAACCCCACCATGCTTAACAAGGCTGTCACCTTTTTTAGTAGCACTATATGCTCTTAAGGATTTGGGAAATATCTTGAACATCAATGTTCAATCTTCACAAACCTCGTTGTTCTTATCTCAACAACACTACAGCACTAATCTGCTCATTAATGCCAACATGCAGACCTTGGAACCAGCTCCAACATCAATGACAGTTCCAAGCAGCTATGACCTTCCTGATAGCTCTCTGTTCTCATATGGCACCCTCTATTGAAGTGTTGTAGGGGTGCTACAATACCTACAACACACGTTCGAATATCGTCTTTTGCGTGAATAAAGCCTGTCAAGCCATGCATAGCCTGACCAACTCGGATTGGTCTAAAGTCAAGCGCTTTCTTTGCTAGCTACAGAGTACAAATTCAAGTGGTCTATTGCTCAAACCTCTACCTATGTTCACCATCTCGACCTTCTGTGATGCTGACTGGGCGTGCGACTCTTCGGATCGTAAATCCACGTCTGGATTTATGTATTTTTTGGAGACAACCTTATATCGTGGTCCCCTAAGAAACAACAAACTGTGGCTAGATCCAACACTGAAGCTGAATACAAGTTCATCATTAGTGCCGCCAGCAAGGTCCTCTGGATCACTACTCTCCTGCAAGAACTCGGTTTCCCTTTTGGGCTCGGTCCCGCTCCCACTATCTATTGTGACAATCTTAGCTCCACTACCTCGCCGCCAAGCCAATCTTACATACCCGTATGAAGCATGTGGAAGTGGACTACAACTTCATCCGTGATCTGGTTCATTCCAACCGCCTCAATGTCAGCAATGTTTTGAGTGACCAACCACTAGCCGACATCTTTACAAAACCTCTACCAATCACAAAGTTCATGGAATTTGCAGACAAACTCATCCACCAACCGATGATAACCTTGCAGGGGCGTAATAATAATAATATATGATTTTACTATCTCGCTCGTTGTATTTTTGTTTCCGTCCGATTGTAACCGCACACGGATTCTAACCATTCGGCCTCTCTCTATATATCGAGAGCCTCTCCTCTGGTTTACTCACTGAAATGAAATGTTCTCTTCCTATTTCTCAAGCATCTTTCGCTACGCCTCTCGTTCCCTTTTCAAGAAATACCTTCTTTGCCATCCATCAATATTTTGGTAGGAGCTTCCTGCATTTGGTTACACTTTCCTGGTTATGAACGTATTTAATTTTCCATTTAGTAATATTATGAATTCAATGACTATTTGTGGCTTATAATTCTGACGTTCATGTCTTGTGCAAATGTTGAGCAGGTTACCTTAAAAATATGATAATTAAGATTTGCTTGCGTGGCTCAAAACTTTTACTAATATGACATGATATGCAAATTATAATTAAGGTGAAGTGGGGCACAAAAGGTGACTTTCTTAGTAATTAATGGGTTAGTAGCCAAGAGTTTTTTTGTTATACCAAAGATGTTCAAAATTTATTAACTGTATAATGTCTTTTTGTGAGGCTCATCTTTCTCTTTTCTCACAAAAAGTGAGTGAGCTGCAGAAAAATAATATACTAAAAGTAATAGGGCTACAAGCTTATGAAGGGCATGCACAAGTTATAGTTGAATGTTGATGGAAAAAGAAATATTGCTTATATGATGAGGGCCAATTATTCTTAAGAAGGAAATGTTTATAATCTGGTAAAGAGAACTAGATAAACATACTCTAACTTTAACTAGTATGATTTTAATAAATTATACTAATGTGACTTTTCATATCATCTTTTGATCTATCTTAGCATTAGAAAAAAACTTTAACGGGTACCCATTTTATATTTATAACAATCAATCCTTTCTTCGATGATTCATGGAGATATAATAGCACTTCTCAATGCTTATTTGTGAAATTTCACATGTTAAGTCATAATTACTATGATAAAAGGCATATTGATATGATGGTAATTAATTTTAATATTACTACCAACTTGCAATAATAAGAGATACCTTAAAGTTTTAATTTTTATAAGCGTCAATATAAGCGCTGATCGTATTGTTTATGATTGCAACTTAAGCCATTTCCTAATATGATCGGTTGCATATGTAACTATGATTAAAGAGAACTGAAAACTTCTAAATTGTAGGACTCGATTCCTAGTTTCTGGAACTATTCATAACATTGACTAGAAATTATTTTTTTTCCTTTGCTTTTTAAACTTTAGTAGTACTCTTTGATTTATATTAATTACAATAAATCATTCTCATTAAGTTGCTTGTTGTACTACTTTGAAGCCTGATTTCTACAATAATTTTTGAACACATTAAATTTAGCTTGCGGGATTCACTTTTTATCCAATAAATGGCATTGTTGAACTTATTTACTTTATCTTTTCGAACATTGTACCCAGCTAATTGTATCATGTTGTCTATATAACAAGATAAACATTGAAAAAAGCCTTTTTTTTTACCTTTGCAACAATGTCCAACTTTACTGTTGGTGACAAACAAAAGGATCTAGAGTTATGTTTGACAAGTCGGGAGAAGTTTCAAAAGATGGTTTGTTTTCATCAAAGATGTTGTAGTGTTTAAGGATAAACTATTGGTATAGAAATAGATGATAAAAACAAGAAAAACATCTAAGCTAGGGGGAAGCTGATCTAAAGGCATATAGGAGATGATACAATGATTAGTTATACTGACATTTTCCTTTCTTAAAGATTATTGATTCATGAAGATCAACAAATTCTCCATGAGATGATGCTTAGCCAATTTAGACACTAGAAATATGCAGATGGAGTGTTTTTGTGAACATATGCTGTGGTGGCCATCAAGTGTATGTATACAGAGGCATTGATATAGCCATAATTGCTTTCTTATGAGCCATATTGTGTAGAGAGGGTGGCTTAATTAGTCTATAAAAGTAGGGAGAAATTTTATGAAGGTGATGTCAACGTATACAAATTTAGTTAGGGCTAAACTTTGGAACGAATGAACTGTTTTTGTTGGACAATGGGTGGGTGCCCAATATAGATATATGATAAAAGATGATTTTAATGATTTTAAAAATAATATAAATTTTACTTTCATTTGACGTGTTAGCAACATGAAGATTTGGAATGTGTTTTAAAGGGGATCAAGAGCTGAAAAATAGTAGGATTGGATGACATCCATGTCGATCTATGAAAATATTTGGGTAAGGAATTAATTTCTTGGCTTACTAAGTTATTTAATTTATTTTGAAGAATAAAAAATACCAGATGAGTGGTGAAAGAGTATTGTTATACTTATTTACAAGAGCAAAATCATGCTCAACATTGCTGTTATGAGACACCATCTCGAGTTCTCTTTTGCAGCTCTCCGATGAGGATCTCAGGTAAGTCACATATGAACAATGGCTCAAGCAACAACAAAAACACAAATTCAAATCATAACACACATATAAGTAAACATAGAGAAACACAATGATTTATGTGAAAAACCTCAAGACAGGGAAAAATCATGGAGCCACCACCACAAACAATGATCCAATAAAAGAAAGAAAGAGGTAGACTTAGAATTGTTATGTTGTGGAGACCTCTTAGTGTCCAGGAACAGCACATGTGCTGCAGCATGCAGTGGCGCGCCGCAGCGCGCCCGGGCGGTCCCAACCCGAGACTGAGGCACTATCGCGCGCCTCAGTGGTCAGCAACCGAGAACCGAGACGCGGGCGCCACAGCTGGTTTCAACCCGAGAGCCGGGCGCTACGGCGCGCCGCAGCGCCTGGCGGAAATCTGCTTTGTCCAGGTTACACCCTAAGCAAATTGGAGGGCATTTTGAATCTTTCAGGATCCGAAATTCAGTCGGCTACTTAAGGAAACATGTGGAGGAGTTTCTTAATGCAAGTATAGTGTTGGCATTTCAGATTGGAGGCTGGAAGCTGCTGTGAGGAGAAGGTCCCTAGGTTGAACCTTAAGGAAGCTGTAGTGCAAGTTAGCCCTTGCATGTTGGAGGAGACACTCCAGGTGGTGGCTGCTTCCTCTCCTCGCCATTCTAGAGTAAGAGCTGGAGCATTTGTGCTGAGATGATAAGCTCTATGCAACTCTGTAATGTAACCTTCATGTTATTCTAGTGAATTTTTCTTGTGGTGTGGCTCCGTGGTTTTTCTCATTCTTGGGTTTCCACTATTTCTTTGTGTTTGGGTGTTTCTTTGTGTGCTGTGAACTTGCATGCATGTGTTGTGAAGATTGAGAAATTCAGCAGAATGAATTTTGCGTTCTAGAAAATGCAGATGGAGGATCTGCTCTACCAGAAGAAGTTGTATCTTCCATTGAAAGGAGCTGATAAGAAACCTACAGCTATGACTGATGAAGAATGGGAAGTTCTTGATAGAACAGCACTGGGTTTGATTCATTTATCATTGTCTTCTTCTGTTGCTTTTAATATTGTTAATGAGAAAACTACTATAGACCTCATGAATGCCCTGATGAGGATGTATGAGAAGCCTTCGGCTTCAAATAAGGTTTTCTTAATGAAGAGATTGTTTAATATGAAGATGATGGATGGCTATTCAGTGACTGAACACCTCAATGTGTTCAACACCGTGACGAGCCAGTTGAGTTCGGTGGGCATCAGTTTTGATGACGATGTCCGAGCTTTGTTACTCTCCTCTCTTCATTGCCGGACAGTTGGGATGGGCTGGTTACAGCCATCAGCAATTCATCAGGGAATGCGTCGTTGAAATTCGATGACATTGTTGGGTTTGTGCTGAATGAGGAGGTGCGAAAGAAATCTCATGGAGAGGCATCTACCTCAGCACTGAATGCTGAGAGCAGGGGAAGACATGCTGAAAGAAGACTTAATAGAAATAGGTCAATGTGTTAACGAGGAAAATCAAGATCCAGAAAGACAAAGCCGGATTGCTTGAATTGTGGGAAGACAGGTCACTTCAAGAAGGACTGCCCTACCTTGAAGAAGCCAAGTGGTGGTGTAAAGATGATGAACCCCACTGTGAATATTTTAACTGAGGAGGATTAGGATGCTTTGATCCTCTCACTTATCAACACGGAGTCATAGGTAGTGGACTCGGAAGCATCCTTTCATGCAACTCCGTCGAGGAGTGCCTTCAAGAGTTACATTAAGGGTGACTTGGGGAAAGTGTACCTTGGAGATGATAAGGCGTGCGACATCATTGGCAGAGGTGATGTGAATGATAAGCTATCAAGCGGCGCATTTGAAAGCTCAAAGATGTTAGACATGTGCTATGTTTAAGGAGAAATTTGATCTTAGTGAGCCAGTTAGCCAGAGAGGGCTACAGGAGACTCGTGGAAGGTCACCAAGGGTGCACTCGTTATTGCATGAGGCAATATGGAAGGTACACTTTATCTGATCAATAAAGTGTCTGATACTATTGCAGCTGCAGAAGAGATAGATGCAGATCTATGGCACCGGAGGCTTGACCATATGAGCGAGAGGTGGTTGAAATCCTTACAGTCAAAGGGGAAGCTCCAAGGACTAAAGTCAGTAGACTTGGATTTTTGTGAAGACTGCGTGCTGGGCAAACTAAAGAAGGTTTTATTCTCCAAAGTTGGAAGGGAACTGAAAAGCAAGAAGTTGGAGTTGGTGCATACAAATGTATGGTGACCAACTTCTACATTTTTCGTAGATGGAGCAACATATTTCGTCACTTTCATTGATGATCAAAACATAAATCTGATGTGTTTGATGTGTTTGGAAAGTAGTTAGCTTTGGTGGAGAACGGGACATGATTAAAGTTGAAATGCTTAAGGTTTGATAACGGCGACGAGTATTGTGATAAGGAGTTCAAGGAGTTCCGTGCCTTGAGAGGAATCAAGAGCGAGTTTACAGTCCCTAGAACACCACAACAAAATAGTATTGCAGAACGATTGAATATGACAATCATAGAAAGAGCTATAGGAGCATGTGGGTCTCCCAAAACAGTTATGGGCTGAAGCCGTTAACTCGATTATATATTTAATCAATAGGGGACCTTCCGTACCCTTGAATGAAGGGATCCCCGAGGAAGCTTGGAGCGGAAAGGAGGTGAAACTGAATCACTTCAAGGTATTTGGCTGCTCATCATATGTGCATATTGATGCAGGATCCAGGAGCAAACTTGATGCTAAAGCGATCAAATGCACATTTGTTGGATATGGCGCGGGCGAGTTCGGTTACAGATTTTGGGACAATCGGAACTAGAAAATCATTAGAAATAGGGATGTCACTTTCTATGAAAGTGAGATGTACAAGGATTGTATAGGAGTCAAGATTGATTCCAAGGATGTTTCAGATGGAGAACCCCGACACATAGAGATTGATGACAGCATTGATCCAGATGTTGGGGAACATGAAGAAGCTCAGGAGGGTGTTAATGTTGAACCATAAACACCCAGATTAAGAAGGCTCACAAGAGTCATAAGACCTTCCACAGAGGTATTCTCCTTCTTTGTTCTATTTATTACTAACGGATAGTGGTGAAACAGAAAGTTTGGAAGAGGCATTTCAAGTTGAAGATTCATTCAAGTGGGAGGCTCCCATGAATAATGAAATGTCATCACTCGTGTCAAATGAGACATGGGAGTTGGCACCCTTACCAGCTGGGAAGAAGGCCCTTTAGAACAAGTGGGTTTACCGGGTGAAGGAAGAATCAAATGGGAGCAAACGCTACAAGGCGAGACTTGTAGTAAAAAGTTTTCAGCAAAGGCATGGGGTCGATTATAGTGAGATCTTCGCCCCAGTTGTGAAGATGACAACCATCAGGGTTGTGCTAAACATTGTTGCAGTTGAGGATTTACATTTGGAGTAAATGGATGTTAAAACTGCATTCCTTCACGGAGAATTGGAAGATGAGCTATACATGCAACAGCCTGAAGGGTACAAGGCTCAAGAGAAAGGAAAGTCTGAGCTAGTGTGTAAGCTCAAGAAGAGCTTCTATGGCTTGAAGTAAGCGCCAAGGCAATGGTATAAAAGGTTTGACAAGTTCATGTCAGAATCAGGGTACAAGAGATGCCAGGCGGATCACTGCTATTACATAAAGCAGTGTAAGTCCTCCTATATCATTCTATTGTTATATATAAATGATATGTTGATTGTAGGATCGGACATGGAGGAGATAAGGATGCTGAAAGAAATGATGTCAAAGGAGTTTAACATGAATGACTTGGGGCCGACTAAGTAGATTTTTGGAATGAGAATCAATAGGGAGAGAAGTGCAAGAATTCTGAAGTTGTCACAGAAAGAATATGTTGAAAAGGTGCTGAAAAAATTCAACATGAGTGAAGCGAAGCCAGTGGGCACTTCCCTAGTAAGTCAGTTCAGCTTATCAAATGAACAGATGCCAAAGTCTGAAGAAGAGAAGGAGCATATGCTGAAGGTTCCTTATGCTTCAATAGTTGCGAGCTTGATGTACACAATGATCTGCATGAGATCGAATATTGCCCATGCAGTGAGAGTGGTCAGCAAGTTCATGGGAAATCCAGGGAAGCACCATTGGGATGCGATAAAGTGGATCCTAAGGTATTCGAAAGGTACAGCGAGCAAAGCTTTATGTTTTGGGAGATCTGACATTATTTTTAGGGCTATGTAGATTCAGATCTTGCAGGAGATGTTGATAGCAGGAGAAGCACTACATGTTATGTGTATACATTGGGAAGTAGTGAGCTGGATCTCCAGGCTACAAAACATCGTGTCGCTTTCTACCACAGAGGCAAGCAAAGAGATGATTTGGTTAAAGAGTTTCATGGCAGAATTGGGCAAGGAGAAGAAGGATGCGAGGCTCTACAGTGAAAGTATGAGCGCTATTAATCTGGCGAAGAATGCAGCCTTTCATGCCAGGACAAAGCACATTCAACTCTGTTATAATTTCATCCGGACACTGTTGGAAGGACAGCTAGGATTGGAGAATATTCAAACTTCTAAGAATTCAAAATATGCATACTAAGGCAGTAACAGTGGAGAAACTGAAGCTATGTGCAGCTTCAGTTGGTCTCGGTATGTGAAGAGAGCGGGATGAGCCACACCACGTCTCTTGACAAACACAGCAGAAGACAGTGAAGGAACAATGGAGGAAGAGGGGGAGATTTCCTAAAGGTCTCCAAGTGGGAGATTGTTGTGTTGTGGAGACCTCTTAATGTCCAGGAACAGCACAGGCGCTGTCGCGTGTTGTGGCGCGCCGCAGCGCGCATCAGCGGAAATTGTCGCTGTAGCGCGCCTCAGCGGAAATCGATGCTACAATGCGCCGCAGCGGAAACCGGCGCCGCAGCGCGCCGCAGCGGGCTCTACCCGAGGCGCGGGCGCTATAGCGCGTCGTAGCAGGCTCAACCCGAGACGCGGGAGCTACTGCGCGTCGAAGCGGGTCTCAACCTGAGAGTCGGGCACTACGGCGTGCCGTAGCGCCTGACGAAAATCTGCTCCGTCCAGGTTGCGCTCTAAGAAAATTGGAGGGCATTTTGAACCTTTCAAGGTCTGAAATTCAGCCGGGTACTTAAGGAAACATGTGGAGGAGTTTTCTAATGCAAGTATAATGTTGACATTTCAGATTGGAGGCTGAAAGTTGCTGTGAGGAGAAGATCCCTAGGTTGAACCCTAAGGAAGCTGCAGTGCAAGTTAGCCCTTGTATGTTGGTGACACTCCAGGTGGTGACTGCTTCCTCTTCTCGCCATTCTAGAGTAAGAGCTGGAGCATTTGTGCTGAGGTGATAGGTTTTTTGTAACTCTGTAACCTTCAAGTTATTCTAGTGGAGTTTTCCTGTGGTGTGGTTTCGTGGTTTTCTCATTCTTGGGTTTTTCACGTATTTCTTTGTGTTTGGATGTTTCTTTGTGTGCTGCGAACTTGCATGCATGTGCTGTGAATTTTTAGTATCGTGGTTTTGTGATTCTGAGATTGCTTGGTAACCGTCAACGCAACCCCAATCATCGAATTTGAAGTGCACGCTCTTTTGAAAATGCTTCCGCAGCGAAGAGAGTGTGCTGAAGTCTTTGTTGTGCATATACCAACAAGAATAGCTCATATTAGAGCTCACTTTGCTCTCTAGGAAGATGCTGATCTTCTTGTTCTTTTACACACAACAGCAAAGTTGATGCAAAGATGTCTTTAATAATTTCCAAGAAAGTTTGCCCTTTGAAACAAAACAACTCCCAAAATCCACATGAATTCTTCATTTGTGTAAGTCACAGTTCATCCAGCGCTTGGGTCCGTCTTGGCACTGGGCTTCCTGTCTCTAGCTGAAGAGTAGTCTGGGCGCTGGCTTAGGGCGCGTCTAAGTGTTGGGCTCTTGGGAAGACCTCTGGCCTTCACATTTACAGTGGTGCTTGGGTGTGTTTAAGCGCCTCACCTTATACCTATTGCATTAATGTTTTGATGTCCAACACTTGGGCAAGTTCAAACGCCCAAGCCTCAGATTTCTTGGCTTCTTTGCCGAGTACTTCAGAATACGTGGGCGCGCCTAGGCGCCCAATCATTTTTCTTCTGAGATTTCTTTTGAATAGTGCACAATTCTTGGGCACGCTCAGGTGTCCAGAGTTCTGTCTAGTGTTTCTGTTGCAAACTTCTCGGTGCTTAGTCACTCATAAGCGCCAAACCAATAGTTTCTCTAGAATATCCCTGATGCTTGGGCACACTGAAGCGTTGGCTTTTCGGTTGCATAGAAAACTGTCCAAAGCAGGACACAAATTCTATTGAACAAATGTCTTCAAGTTTGTTCTTCATCCGATTTTGAGAGGTATGGATCTTTTCTATATCAGAGGATGTCTTTCCTCCGGAAGTGTTTTGATGAAAGTCATATGCCGATGTTCCTCATTACTAGCTATGACGACCAATCCTATGCTAATGAAATACTGTGCACCCCATGCGCGTGTGCGCCCCTGGTTGGGCGCGTACGAGCGTGGACTTGCGTGTCAAATCCAATTGTGACAACAACAAAGCCCACTTTGCTAAATGTCTCGTTCATGTGGGTCTTTTCATTCTTGACAATATCTACTCTCGAAATAAGCTATCTTTCTGATTATGGTATCGAAGCTGGATGTTTTGGCATAGAATTCTACACTCTTGGCTTGATGAATGCCACTCTGTTTGTCGGTATGCAACTTGTTGTCCTTCTGCTTGTTGCCCAATTCCTCCATAAAATTATACAATTAGATCATTTCTTTACTTGCCTTTGTCATGACAACATATTCTTCTTTCGTGGTAGGTAGTGCCACAATATTTTATAACTTAAAATTCAGCTCATAACAATGCTTCCAACTGCGAAATATGTCCTATAGTGCTTCGCCTGCCGTCCACATCTTCTGCAAAATCTGAGTTTATATAACCTGTAGCTCGATTTCTGGTTCTCCAAAGCACAAGGCTTTATTCATCATTGTTCTCAAATATCTAAAGATTTATTTGACAACTTCTTAATGCACTTTTATATATTGTTCATGAACTTGTTCATTTCTCCCATTGAATGGATGATGTCTAGACACATGTAGATTATGTCATTCATTAAGCTTCTAAATGCATATGGAACCCTTGCTATTCTATCTTCTCATCGTCCTTGGGTGACTGTTCCTTTAATTGACAAAAGTGACTTTCTAACGGTGACAGGCTTAGCTACATTCATGTTGAACCTCTGCATAATATACATAACATAATCATACTGGCTCAGCTTTAGAGTTTTCTCCTCTCTGTTCCTATGGATCTTCATCCCGAAAATTTTCTTTGCGCCACTAATATCTTTCATCTCGAATTCCTTTGACAGTTTTTATTGAGGTGCTATATTGCTTTCATATCAGCTCCTGAAACTAACATGCCATCCACATATAATAATAATATTATATAGCGGTTGTTGAATTATTTTATGTAACAATGGTGATTTGCTTGACACTGGGTGTATTGATTCTTCAATATGAACCAATCAAACTTTTTGTACTAGTCTCGGCACTTGCTTCAATCCGTACAAGTTCTATTAAGCTAGCACCCCAAATTTTCTTAATCCTTTATCTTTAATAATTGTGGTTGCATCATATAATTTTCCTCCTTCAATTCTCTATGAAAGAATGCCATTTTGACATCCATCTGCTCTATGTACAAATCCTCACTTGCTAGACGATATTGTACCAACCATTTTCTTGTAATTTTGATTACTGGAGATAACATCTCCATATAATCAACCTTCTTTATGGTGAAAGCCTGTCTTGTCTTGTAGCGTTTGCTTTCCACGTGCTTCTGCTTTAGCTTGTACCCTCCATATGTTATGGAGTGCCTTTTTCCTTGTGGGTAGATTTCATTGTATCCTAGGTTTGATTGCT
Organism: Gastrodia elata; assembly: GCA_016760335.1. Lineage (NCBI taxonomy): Eukaryota > Viridiplantae > Streptophyta > Magnoliopsida > Asparagales > Orchidaceae > Gastrodia > Gastrodia elata. The sequence continues at coordinate 21,054,945 of CM028669.1, forward strand.
TGATAGGGATTGCATCTCTTGCTCCAAAACAAGCTCCCACTTGCTGGAGTCTTCCACCTGCATGGCTTCCACGTAGTTGTATAGCTCACTTTTATCTATTGTCAATAGGTGAAACAAAAGGGGCGTATACCTCTCTGGTGGACATGAGACACTGGCATATCTCAACTGTATCATAAGAGTTTGTGATTCAACTCCATGCTGCTCGTTCTGATTAGCTTCTTTCTTGGGTTCATTTGTGCCTTCACACTCAATGCACTCACTTGACGCTTCATGATCTTCTAGTTTTGAACTATCTTGATCTTAATACATCTCTTTCATTGAATGTAGCATTTCTACTCCTGATAAATTTATGGTTTGGTAATCCCAAAACATGTATCCAATTCATTTGAGCCGTATCCAATGAATGTGCACTTTAACATCTTAGGATCCAACTTGTTGTAATTTCCTGTATCGATATGTAAATATGCTGACAACCAAATATTCTCAAATATAAGAGAGCTACTTTTATGCTGCTCTATTTTTCTTCTGGCAACTCCTTCAGTGGAACTGAAGGTCTACAATTAATCGCATTCGCTCAAAACTCTTAGGGAAAACTCACATGCAATATTATGCTTTTAGCACACTCTGTGATACCGTTCATTCCTTTTAGTACACCATTTTGTTGAGATGTTCTTGGGACCAAAAACACTAATAATCTTTTTCAGTATAGAAAATTTTGAACTCCTTATCATTGTACTCTTTGCCATTATCGGCTCTAATTTTTTTTTTTTACAGCAGCCAATTAGTTTTTGAATTCCCCAGACAAATTCAAATTTTTCTTCAAGAAATAAACCCACACCTTTTTAGTGTGGTTATTTATGAAGGTAACAAAATAGTTTGAGCCACCCAAAGAAGAAATTGGAGTTGGACTTCAAACATCCATATGCACCAACGCTATTTTTTGTGCTTTGGGTTCTCATTTAGTTTTCAAAAAATTGATTTTAACTTAGATTTTCTCAACACTGTCTTCACAGAAATTCAAATTAGTTGATTTTTAGTTTGGATGCTTACCACGCAAAAGGTGAGACTTTAATCCTCTTTCGCTCATATGGCCAAGACGAACATAAACCTTCTGCACTGGTTGATATTTTCGCTCGCCACCTCTAGTGCTCCTTTGGAAATTTTCACAAGTCTCTAGTGAATGCTGTACCTGACTTGAGCTAATAGCTCACTTTTCTTCAATAATAGGATGTGTCAAATTTCTTTTAGCTACCATGTAGAGAATCAAATCAACAATTTCATCAAATTTCAAAGTAGTATTTCTTGATAAACTGCTTACTGTTATGATAAAACTGTCACAATTGTTTGACAACGAGGATAGTAGAAATAATGCTCCGACTTCATCCTCAAATTTAATATTTACTGAGCTCAATTGGCTCATCACCATATTGAATTATTTAAATGTTTTGCTATAGAGCTGTTGTCTATCGTCTTTATATTTAAAAGATGTTTCATTAGGAAAACTTTGTTTGATGTCAACTAATTTTCTTACTTTTTTGATAGCGCGTTCATTAATCCACATTAGTCTTCTCATCAACACTATTGAAGGTAATTGAAGATGCAAGTGATAAGCGGATCAAATCCAGGGCTGTTCTATTGAGCACTTTCCACTCGTTCTTCACTCATATCTGAAGTTTTTTCTAGATTCCACTCAGCGGTTTGTATAATTTTTTTTTGTATATAAGGTCCTCGATTTACATCTTTACAGTACAAAGTTGGTTTCATTGAATTTGTCGATCTTGTACCTTGCTTTGTCCGCCTAGTCTCCCACACAACTTGACCTAGCCGTAAGCGAAAAGCTTTGATAGTAGTTGTTGAGAGAAAACCACTTTGACTTCTCTTTTGCAACTTCGATGAGGATCCCGAGCAAGTCACACATTGAACAACTTAAGCAACAGCAAAACACAAATCTAAAGCAAACTTAGCACGTAGAAAAACAAGCACAAAAAATCACAATGAAATATGTGGAGAACCCCAAGAAGGGGAAAAATCACGAAGCTATCACTGCGAACAATGATCCACTAAAAGAAATAAAGAAGTTTAGACTTGCAACTAATAGAGCCTACTCTACTTTCTAGGAAGAAGATGATCTTATTCTTCTTCTTTTACATAACAGCTTATACCTCTTGATTTGTCACGCGATTTGATATCAGAAGAACTCAGCGTAGCTTACTTGGCTTGGGGGCGGTGTTGCCCATGGGATGAATGCAGAGAATCCTAGAAGGATACTGAGGCCGCACAGTAGAATCAGAATTAGAAAAGTAATTTTTACTATGGCGTGACGAAGGCCACCGGAGGTAGGTGAGACGAGAGTAGAATATCTCAAAGAAAAGAGTGAGACGATAGTCGAATAGAGGCTCTTGGAGACTCTATTTAGTCTCTAAGCTCAGGCAGGATATGGTCAGAGTGAGCCTACCTAAAGTGCCGCACCTTTTGCATGTTACATCATGTTCCTGTGCATAGCGCTTGGGTGCGCCCAAGCTTCAGTTTTCTTGACTTCTTTGTTGAATACTTCAGAACGCTTGGGTGTGCCTAGACGCTCTGTCTTCTGTCTTCTGAGGCTTCTCCTAAAATGTGTACAACGCTTGGACGAGCTCAGGGACCCAGAGTTCTGTCTAGTGTTCCAATTTTAAATTATCTGCTTCAGAATGTCCTCTTGGTTGCATAGAAAATTGTCTGGCACTTGGGTGCCCAAGCGCTAAGCGTAGGTCACTTTGGTTTCTTAAAAATTGTTCTTCGCTCGATTGATCTCGGATCGATCCCCTACCTTCGTGTGTTCACTCCACACACTTGAGGCTCTATTACACAACAGAATGCAAATTATTTATGAATTAAGTTAATGTGTTATACATCAAAAAAATGGGAGAGAGTAATTGAATATAATTTATGAAGGGACTTATATTTGTCAAAATCAATTTGATTTTATGCCAAGTAGATTTATCATGGAAACTATACACAAATTAAAAGATTTGATGGTGAGATTTAGAGAAAAAAAAGATCTTCATTTTATTTATTGATCTTGAGAAGGCTTATGATGAATACCAAGAGAAATTCTATGGAGGAAAAAGTGATTTGTATATCATATTTTGATATATCTGTAATGGGGTTGTAAAATATATTTGATCGAATGTGGCTTGTTTAATAATTTTCTTGTTATTATTGGATTACATTAAGGCTCAACTCTAGCCCATATCTTTTTGTTTTAATTATGGATAGTCTTATTGAGCACATTCGAGAGAAGATTCCTTGGTGCATGTTTCTTGCATGACATTCTCTTAATTGATAAGATTAGTGATGGAGTTAAAGCAAAACTTGAGTTTTGGAGGATTACTTTATAATCTAAAAGTTTTTATCTTATTAGATCCAAAACAAAATATATGAAGTGCAAGTTCAGTTGTATTAGAAGTCCTAATATTGAGGACAACTATTGAGGACCATGCGATCAAGAAGTGCGAGGGGTTCAAATACTTTGGTTCAATTATTCAAAATAATGGTGAAAGAGAGTGCGATGTGATTAACAGGACCCACTCAAAGTTAAAGGAAATTTTGTAGAATAGCTTTACAATTAGCTATGTTATATGGGTTGACTGTTGGCCAGCAAAGATGAAGCTTACCGATAAAATAAGTGCTATAAAGATGAGGATGCTTAGCTGGATAAATGATTATACTGTAAGGATATAATAACAATTGAGTTTATTTGTAGCAAGGTTGTAGTGGCTCCAACTGTGGATACTAGTAGAAAATTCCACTTTAGATGGTTTGGGCGTATTAATCTTAGACCATTCAATACCCTTGTTAGAAAAATTGAGTTTATGATTTTTGTCCATATTAAAAGAGGAAGACCAAAATAAACATGGGAAGAAACTGTTAGAAATGATCTTCACTATTTTGAACTTAGGGAGTGATTTTTATATAAAATTGCACAATGAAAAAAAAAGATTCATGTAGCCGACCTAACCTAGCTGGATAAAGGTTTGGTTTTGTTGTTTGTAAAGATGATTTGGTATTGAGAGTAAGTTCAAATATTTAACTCTTAGGGCATCTAAGGAAGTTTTGAAATAGAACCATAAGAGGAAATTACACTAGGGGTTGGTATGAATGTTAGAAAGTTTTGGTAGAACCGTGGAAATGGATGTGCCGACAATAGCCGTAGTGGATAGATTAGAGGCATGCAAGGTAGTTGGGGATAATAAATTGTCAATTATATTCTGAAGGATGATTAGTACAACTGCAATGAGAAGAAGAGGACATGCTATTTTCTTCAAGGTACGATGATTGCTATTCATCTATTGTGATCATGATCTTTCTAGTGGCCCCAATGTCATGTGGAAACAATGTTATTGGGTTAAGTATGCTGAGGATTTTTGAAAACTCATTGATCTAAAAAGCTCAAGATACCTGCAATATTTAAAGTTTTGTAGAATTTATCATAGTTTAAGATTGTATATATCCTCTAGTAAGGGATGAAGTAAATATTTAAAATTAGCAATGTCCAACTCATTCTATTTTTACAAATGATCTGATTAGTAGTACAGAGTATCTGCTTTAGAGCATCATCCCATTTAACCTTCACAAAAATGTAACATTTCTGGAATGTCAAACCCCTTGTTGTAAAAAATTAGAATAGGACATGGCTGCAATAGATTTTAGTTTCCTGAAAATAAGCGATGTGAATATGTTTAGCATTTTCAGTAACAACTTGAATCTTGACACCTGAGGTTAATGGATGGCAACAACTTGATTTGGAAATGATATTATTTTTTCAAGGGTTAAGATTTTCAAATCATTCATCGTTCATACAAACTACCATCTCTAGATGTCTATTTACTATCAATGATAATCAATTCTTAGGATCACTTGAGATTTGGAATTAAGGTATGAAATTTCTTTTTTAAAATTGCATGTACTTCCCTTTCTAATGAATAACAACAAAATATTCTTACAAATTCTTTTTCTGTTTTGGTATCAAATCTAGTGTTTGGCAGTCTAGTTTTTGAACTATTATCATGGTAGATCACTTTATAAAGTATATTACAGATATCAAATATCAATGATGTTCTTCCCATCATGAAAACTTCTTTGATCGTTGATAGGAAAGCTTCAAGCAACTGCAGTATCATCTTTATTTGTAAACATCAGATGCTATCCTTGACTCACCGTATGTTTTTAATGCTTTTGTATCTGTTTTTATTTGTAATGTGAAAGCTTATTTTTCATTTACAAATTTATCATCTTTCATTTAGGATTCAAAAATGGCATTGATGACTCTAAATGTTTATTGATTATTGATAACGGGGCTCTTATCTATGATCATCACTATGACTATTTTTGCATCTCTTTCATCATTCATCAACTTGAGCACCTACCATCATATGATTTTGCTATCATACATTACTCATTCTTGCTGGCCATCTACATTGTCCAACGTCCATACAATTCTGACTATTCTTTGTTAAAACATAAAGCCATTTTTGGCATTGCCAATTTTTTGCCTACAATGTTTCTCCAACTGATGTCACAAGCTATTTTCAGTTCTTAATGACAATGCCCTTGTTCTTCAACTCAATGACATTTTTTGATTGAGTTCTTTGTCTTTGATGTTTAACAACCTAGTTCATGAAGGAGATTGTTGGCATGCGGATGTAGCATCATCAGCTACTTATCCAACTCAGCACCTACCTACCTTTATGCTGCAATTCTCATGAGGATTTCTTTTTTTCCATGTCTTTTTGTCTACTCTTTCTTTTTCTTTATTACATCAGCAAAATTCATCAAGTCAACTTCTCTAATTGAGGCATCTAACAATCAACAATTAATAAGATTGAATTATATCGGGATTTTCTCTAAGCTTATCCTCTATTAGAGTTGTTCAATCTTGCTTTGAATGTAGTAATCGTGTTTCAACGTGTGTTGTGTACACCCAATATGATTGGACTAAAGTTTCTGATCATATAATGGGTGACTCGTTAGTATTTGTTCTTATTCACCATGTTCTTGCAACTCCTGTGGAATATCAACCCCATTGATATTCTTAAAATATTCCAGGGAATGTGCATTTGAATGTAGAATATGCATAAGTAAGATCACATGTAAGGAACCGAATTCATAGATCCATTCACAGTTTATGAATACCATGAAGCTAAAATGAGGGACCAAATCTGATGCTCTGCTTGAATTGTCCAAAAAACTCATTTAAATAATAATTAATTCTTAGCCACACTGAATGGAAAGTCGGGTTTACAGTTCCAATCCAATATAGTTGTGAGCAAATCCAAGGATGACAATATTGAGCGTGAACTCACCAACTCACATTCTGTTGCCTTAAAAACATGTTGGCGATGTTATTAATTACTCTTTCTTTAGAGAAAGTTCTTGCAAAAAATACTCGCTGTTTGTTTAATATTACTAACTATAATTCTGTCTATATTTTATACAATATTACTCATTTTTTAACAGATGATTGCAACACATCTTGTTTGCAAGCCCTGTCAGTGGGTTCAAAACCAGTGGTTGCATTGTCATTGGCAGAAATGCAAGATGATGAAGAAAATTTAATTTTAGCAACTGGAGGCATAGACAACAAAATTCATATCTATTGTGGCAGTCATAAGAGGAAGGTATGAGAAGTTATATTTTGTAAATCTCTATGTTATTTTTACTAATATTGAACTGTGTAAATCTCTATTTATACAGTTTCTTCATGCATGCGAGTTGAAAGCCCACACGGATTGGATCAGAAGTTTAGATATTTCATTACCCATTTTTTTAGATGATGGAAAGAAGAGCATTTTTCTTGTTAGCTCATCTCAGGACAAAACAATACGCATATGGAAGCTGTCTTTGCATGGTTCTTTAGCCTATTCCGATGTTCCATTTAAAAACAAAGATATAGGCTTGACATCATTTATTAAAGGACCTGTATTTGTGGCGGGGAATATATCCTATCAGGTGTCACTAGAATCACTTCTTGTGGGACATGAAGACTGGGTATACTCAGTTGAGTGGCATCCTCCTTTATCTACCCCTTTAAATGGGCTTAAGTTTCACCAACCTTTGAGTATCTTGTCTGCATCTATGGACAAGACAATGATGATATGGAAACCTGAAAAAATCACTGGTATTTGGGTTAACATAGTGACCGTTGGTGAACTTAGCCACTCTGCTTTGGGTTTTTATGGTGGGCACTGGGCACCAGATGGCAAGTCAATCATTGCTCACGGATTTGGTGGATCATTTCATTTGTGGGAAAATATTGGTTTAGATTGTGAAACTTGGAAGCCACAAAAAGTTCCTTCTGGCCATTTTGCCTCAGTGTGTGACATTGCTTGGTCAAGATCTGGCGATTATATAATATCAGTTAGCCTCGACCAGGTAAGTTTTCTTATTGGTATTATGCAAAGGTGGTATCATCTACCAATTGTTGCCTGCACTTTTCTATATCGTCTGGAGCTAATTTTTTCTCCTGCTGCTAAAGCTGCAAAATTAATTTACATGCATTTGATGTACTACATAAGTTATTATTATCTTTATCAGTAACAAAATTTGTGTTCATCGAATTTAAATTTTGCACTTAGAAGCAACAATGGTAGAAATATAAGCCTAGTTTTTGATAATAAGATTTTTGTATCACAGATCAAAGCATAACCATCTGATATCAAGTGCCTTAATATTAGGTGTGGAATGACACTTTAAAAAAAATGAAACAGGAGTCTGCATTTATTATTTTTGTTTATGCATATGATTCTGTTTGGCCTATATGATATCCTCTTTATAGTTTGATCAGATGAAGGTTTTTTTTTTCTTTTATAGTAATTCTCTTTTTGAAGTGTCCTTAGATACCCTCCCTTCTCAGGGCAATTACTATGTAATGATAATTCTTTCTTCAATGCATCTGCTCACATCTTGTTAAATTTAAAAAGAATGTTGTAAAGTGTCATTTGAAATCTAAAAATTTTATTTTGATTTATAGATTGATAGTTAATTCATAATTTTATTTTATTCACAAACTCATACTCATTAAAATGTAATATTGAAGCTTATGTGACTTTCAAAGCAAATAAATTCGAACTCATATTCTTGTTTTACTTGCTTGGATAGTCCTTTCCCTCCCTGTTAATCCATAAATTCTCTGATTAAACAGGTTAAACACTACCTTTGGAATCGTGCTTACTCACATTTGAGGGCTTGATTTAATTAATTAAAAAAAAAATTAACCCACATTTGAGGGCTTCATTTTATGTTACGTTGCCAGTTAAATTTTTTTTGGTAGTCTGCTATGGAGGGTAGCAAACTATATTGCCCCAAGTTTTAAGGACAAATATTGTTTCAAAATGGCACATTATTCTTAGAATCAATTCTATTTTTTAAATTAATTATAGATGTATTTTTAAATTAAATTAAAATATTAAAAATATTAATTTCTCCAATTATATTTATTTCTATAATTTAATATTAGATAAAACTAAATTCAGTATTAGAAATATATTAAATTAACATGCACATGGAAACAAAGGATTTATGTAGCCGATCTCAATTAGTGTATTAGTATATATTAATTGATATTAATTAACATAAATAATGTTAGTGTGATTAGAAATTTGTATTATAATATACTTTGATTAGTAATTAATTGCAAATTATATTTACTAATTAATTTAAATATAAATCGATTGTCATATATTATTTACTAAAATATATAATAATTAATAATTACGCAGGTACAACTTAAGTTATTAATTTTTGTATATCAATGAGTCACATGGTAAAGTTGCATCAATGTTATAATATTATACAAACCAAATGATTTACATGTTTAATTTCTGTTTATCTTGCTTAGCAACCAAACAATTTTGGAATATTTGACCTAGCTTAGCTTACTAGTTCTAAGCTAAACTAAGCCAGTCCAAGCCTGAACTAAGTAGCCCCTATGTATTCTATTTTTTTAATTCTGATTTAACTAGTTTTATTGATTATTTTTTCTTACTTTTTCCTATTTTTACTGCAGACAACTAGAATCTTTTCACCATGGAAAGATGAAGTATGGCATGGAACTAGGCCTGCTTGGCATGAAATTGCGCGGCCTCAAGTTCATGGGCATGACATTAATTGTGTGGCCATAATAAAAGGGAAAGGGAACCACAAGTTTGTTAGCGGAGCTGAAGAAAAAGTTGCAAGAGTATTTGAGGCTCCTCTATCATTTTTAAAGACTCTTAACCATGCTGCTCGCCAAAATTCTGACTATGATGATCTAGATGTACAAATTTTGGGCGCAAATATGTCTGCTCTTGGGCTTTCACAGAAACCTATATATGTTCAAGGTTGGTTCCGGAACCTCCAAAAATTAGTCTCAAATATAACTTCCCCCTTGTCACTAAGAAACCTTGCTAGTTATATACATATATAATTTTTTTTTTTGTTATTAATTGAGATATCCCATTTAAGTTAGGATATAGTTCACTTGAAAGGCTCAGTTGGACTACTTTATAGCTCATGCACTTTATATAAATTTTCTCAATTTCTTACTGCATGTTTGAGAATTGGTTTTGACTACTTTTATAGAGCTAGGCTTCCAAAATAGAGTTTTGACGAGGCTATTTCGCAACTTTCTGGGAAAGCAGCAACTTTCTGAGATTTTGCTCATCTGAAATTATCACATTGCCTCTTGCCCTTGTCTACAGCCGCTGCCCCCACTGCCGCAGCTATTACCATCATTTGCCATTACCACTGTTGTCAACCACTCGCCTTGCCTCATGCCGCTACCTTCTGACTGGCTTGCTGGGCTCATGGTGGGTGCAGCTATCCAAACAGAGCCTTGATTATAAATCTCAATTAATTATTTTAATTTCATTGGTGTATGATGACATTATTGAGATCTCGTGTATGCTGGTCATCAATTAATTATTAAATTATTCATCAATTAGAAGGTCAATTTTTGAGATACCAAATTTCTTAATATCTAAGTCATAGAAATATGAAACATATGAATTTGGTGCAGGCAAACTTAATATTTGGGATAAATTTAAATGTAAACTCTTTTCATAAAATGGTTTGTAAATTCAGATTGTTGGCATCATTGCATGCACACCACCTATCTTTTTTCCTATTGAAATAAAAAATGTGTTGTTTTCATAAAACATAATGTCCCTTAGGTTGAGGCTTTACCGAACTACCAAAAAGGTTCTCTTGTTAATTGATGTGTATGCTTTGATATTTATTGTGTGCCTATTGCGGAAATAGGATGGAAAAAATAAAGAATAAAGCATCCATACACCTATTCGCTCGACTTTAAATTTGAATTAAAGCAAGCTCGCTTGTACTCAAGCCCTTCTAGTCCATAGAGTGAATATTTTTCTCTTTATTTATCAAGAACACATCTTAGAATTTATTTGTTTTTGTATATAAAAATTTCAAGTGTATGCTTTTGAATTGCTAGTTCGGTGTATTCTTTTTTGTAAACATATTTTTTATATATTTAAATTTGAACTGTATTATTTTGTATTACTTGTGTGCGGTGACTAAATAAACTTGTACTTATTGTAAAGGTCATTGAATGCAGCTGCAAGCGAGGCCTCTAATAGGATAAAGGAAACCCCGGATTCTTTGGAAACAATTCCAGACGCAGTGCCGAGTGTCTTAAATCAACCTCCTATTGAAGATCAACTTGCTTGGCACACTCTTTGGCCTGAATCTCACAAACTTTATGGCCATGGAAATGAGCTGTTTTCACTTTGCTGTGACCATGAGGGGAAGCTTGCTGCTTCATCATGCAAGGTACATTTTGTTTATTATTTGTGTTATATTGACCGATGCAATTTCATCATAATTTCAAATCTTTTTTTTTCTCATCTGCTATTGAAGAGGTTCTACATTTGAAAAAAAAATTCATCTATGTTGGAAAGCAGCAACTTTTTGAGATTTTGCTCATCTGAATTACCACATTGCCTCTTGCCCTTATCCCTAGTAAAATAATTGATTCATCTACGTTGAATAATTTCATACATAAAAAAATTTGGATTGTTTTTGAAATATTTTGTATGAGTCAAATCTTCGATTCTTTTAATAATTAATTTGGCTAGCTTATAAATGTCTCTTCCCCAACACTTATTAATTTATTATATAAACTCTTGAATGTTGTACTCATAGTATCATGAGCTACTATTTTAGATTCACTACAACCCAATTTATATTTCTTCCAAAGTTTCTCTGTTTAAATCTTTTTGATATATTTTTTATTTTAATTTTAAATCGATGTAATATTTTCATCAAGCATTTATTTTATTGGGTTCTCTCCTTTTTGATTCATCAAGTAAGCTCTTTATTATATAATGAATACAATTACCAATGAAATTCCATATAAGAGTCGGTTCACCCTCAAATCATGTCGGAATATCTATAAAATTTTTATGTTATCCTTTTTTAAATTTTACAATCTAATTTTAGGGTATATTTTAGATTTGATATTACTTTTTTTTATCATTTATTTTCAAATAAAAAACTAATAAACCATGTTGTTGGTCTGCCAAACAATTGCTTGGAATAGAGTCTTAAAAGCCTACAATATAGATGATTTCTTTTTTTAAGAAGAAAAAAATTAATTTAAGTTTTAGAAGTCTTTTTTTTATAAGTGATAATATATTTTTATCTTTTCTTAAAATGTTAGAAATTATAGAAGTATAAGCTAAAGCAAACTCTAACTAAATTCATTATATTTTCTTCATTAATCTCTCCAAAATCAAAATCATTACAACTACTGTTAATTATGATTACTGTTAAATTTCTTAATTACTTTTCTATTACGTTCATTTAAATCTTCGAATATGTTCATTTAAATCTCCTCCAATAAAAAATATTTTCTCTTGAGGTATTCTTTGGACTAACTTATTCAAATCATGTCGAAATGTTTCTTTTCTATACATCCAATTTTATTATGGGCCGTAAATATTTTTTGATGTGAAAAGTTTGTTTGGCATAGAATTTTTATAGCTGCTTCAGAAAAACGCACTAACTGTAGACTTCATAAAAAATGATAGATCTTAGATTTGAAGACGCATCCCTGTTCATTGAGTATTAATGATTACATATGTCACTGCTCTGTATTCAGCTACAACACCAAAACGGTTCTTGGAAACTTGCTCTCTGGATAGTTGTCAGTGATGCATGTATCAGACTGCATGCTTCTGTGTTATCTCTGTACAATTTATGATTTTCAAACACTGATAATTGTAATTCTTGTTACCTCGAGCAGGCACAATCAGCTGCAACTGCGGAAATATGGCTGTGGGAAGTTGGATCATGGAAGGCAGTTGGTCGTTTGCAGTCTCATGCTCTGACTGTAACGCAACTCGAATTTTCTTATGACGATTCGTTCCTCTTGGCTGTTTCAAGGGATCGGCAGTTTTCAGTTTTTTCAATCAAGAAATCTGGTACATATTCTCTTTACCATCATTAATCTAAAAGAAATGGCGTACCTTATTAAGCTCACTCTTATTCTGAAAGCGCTGCCTTGTAGCACAGTGTAGCTCTTTATAGATTAAGAAATAACACTTCTTAACATTTGCTTGTTGAGAATCTGACACGACAGACTTGGTCTGCCAATGACCTACAGTAATGCTGTTGATGTGCACAACAGCAGATCATTCTAAAATCAACAATGTCAGCTTCACAGCAATTTCCTCTGTAGTGTAGATTAGTTGCAACTTCCCCCAAACAGATCCAACTCAGTTCAAGTTATTCTGCAATCTATGAATAGTAATTAACCGCGTATTCATTAAAACCAATAAATCAGCTGAAAAGCACATAATTGATGCTGTCTATAGGTGAAAAATCGTACTAATGCAAAGTTTATTATCTTTCAAGGAGACGAAGTAAGCCATCGACTGATCGCAAAGCAAGAGGCTCACAAAAGAATAATATGGAGCTGCTCATGGAACCCCTTCCGCTACCAATTTGCGACCGGATCAAGGGATAGGACCGTCAAGATCTGGGCCGTGGATGACGTTGCTTTTGCTTCCTCATCTCCTGTCAGACAGATCGCAAGCTTGCCTCCCTTCAAAGATAGCGTCACATCCTTGTCCTGGCTAGGCTGCAGCCCTTCTTCGAATGCTGGAATCATCGCCATTGGAATGGATAACGGCAAGATCGAGCTCTGGAACGTCTCGGGAGGAATGGATCCATCCCTACCATTCATTGCCGCTGTCGCGGTTCGGCTCGATCCTTTCTTCTGCCATGCGTCTACGGTTCACCGTCTGGCCTGGAGCTCCGATGAGGCCGCCATTGCTGGTTCTTCGACCGCTGCTCTGCTCGCCTCTTGCGGAGGGGATAATTGTGTTAGGCTATTCCAAGTTCGAGAAGAGTGTTAGGTGGAGGAGCGTTGCATTACCTTGTTTCTTCTCGGAGTTTTTTCTCTAATTGGATTCTCTAAAAGAATGCTTGGTGTGGGATTTGCAGAGGTTTAAATACATGTAAAATTGTGGAGGGAAATTTTATCTCCCTGTTTCTATGCAAAACTTGTATAAATTAATGATGCTTTAGACTTAATTTGATTAGGTCTCATTTTGTGAAGTACAAAACTGCAAAATCTTCGTCTCAAACCCTCTTAATCACTGGATGAGCCTTCAATGGTGCCATTGCCCGTTTAGGCATGCTGTAGTTGGTTATTGCCTCCTTCGGCTGGCCTTCGACCCTAAAGCTGGCTTGGTTGAAAGACCAAATTAATCAGAGGATGGTGTTTCTTCTCAATACAAAAAAGTTATGATGAGTCTAGAGAAAGAGTTGTTGTAACGACTTTTGTTAATTGGCTAATTTGAATTAAATCTGACTTGAGAAATTAAGATTCGGGGCAATTTTAATATTAGGTCAAATTAAAAATAATATTATGTAGAGTATATTTTTATGATTGTAATGCTTAGGTTTGAGAGTAATTTAGATAATAGATGCTCTTAAATTAATTTATGAATATTTAAAATTTAGAAAGTTGGGAAAATTAAATAAAGTTCAAATTCATAATAGGAAAATGATGTACAAAAAATTTGTCGAATTTAGAGTTCAGGATTGATCGTAATAATTTTTGAAGTTTAATATTTGAAAATTAATATAAAATAAAATATAGCATCAAATCAAAAATTTTTGGTATAAATGTGTTTGTCTCGTCAAAATACACATCCGGGTCAAATTTCATTAATTTTGGAGATCTACAACGGAAAAATGCAAAAATGCGAAACATTTATTTGAAATAAATTATTTTCTTATTTTTTTCTCTCCTCCCCCACACCCCCTGCCCTCTCCCTCATATGTGCCAGCACGCCCTATGCCACACGAGGTGGCATGCTATGCAACGCACCCAGTTGAGGACTTGTCGTTGTAACTGGCCGACGGGCTCGACTAGGCCGCCCCTCTGCCTCCCCTCTCCTCTATATATAGCCCTAAACCCTCCCCATTTTCAAACATTCATCACCTCCCTACCCCCCGGCCACTGCCTCCTAGCCACCGGCCACCGCCTCTAGCCTTGCCACCACATCTCTCCGACCCCTCCGACCCCCTCCGGTGAGAGAGATAGAGAGAGGAGAGAATTTTATTTTATTTATTTTTATTTCTTTTATTTTTTTATTTTAATAATAGTAATAATAATAATAATAATAATAACTTTTATTATATTATTATAATTATTTATTAATAATTAATTATAATAAAAAAGTTATTAGTATTATTATTATATTTATTTTTTTGTAATTTGCATTTCTATAATTTTACATTTTATCATTTTAATTTTAGTCAATTATTATTATTATTACTATTATAATTAATACTTTTTGCATTTTCTATTTCTGTTATTTAATTTTGCCATTTTAATTTCAATCAATTATTATTATTATTATTATTATTATTATTTTCTACATTTTTTATTTTTGCCATTTAATTCAATCATTTTAATTTCAGTAAATTATTATTATTATTTTTATTATTATTAAATTCACTATTAAAATTTTTATTTCAATCATTTTAATTCTACATTATTGATATTACTATTATTATTATTATTATTATTATTTTATTTATATCATTTCTTTTACAAATTATTATTATTAGTTTATTTTTAAAGAGAGAAAATATAATAATCTCATAAGAAAAGAGAGGGAGAGAGATAAATAAAGAGAGAGAAGAAAGAAAAATAAAGAGAAAAGAAGAGAGAGAGAGTGTGAAATAATATATAAAGAAGAAAGAAAGACAAGAAAAGAAAGATCATTTATCTTATATAAAATTATCTTATTTTTGCTATTATTTTATTATCATTGTTTTATTATTATCATTATTTTCTTATAAACATTTTATCATATTATTATTTTATCATTTAATTCACAAATAATAAAGTATTACTATTTTAAAAGGATAATTAATTAAGTCTCATTGAAATACTTAATGATCAATACAAAATTGTGTAGATATACCTAACTTTTTACTTTGAAATATTTGACAAATGCACTAAGAAAAAGTATTAGATACCTCTCTTTATTTTAAATGTTTTAAATATCACATAAGATAATATTTGAAGAAATTTGGATAACAATGTTGCACATGGTTCAACATTTTCTTTTAATCTGATCAGATAATTGCTAGAACGTGGCTGCCCGATATCAGGAGTCATAAGGAGCTTATACTATCAAACATTTGAGGGGGAAGGTATAGAGGGAACATGAATTATTATTTAATACGAATATGAACCCCCATTTTTCTCGATTTTGACTTGCACAATAAAATTCTCATACCACACCAAATATCAAATGTTAACATTTTATATTTATTTTGTGACAACAAATCTTTTTGTGCTAAAGTCTTAGTTGAAACATGTTTTGCGGGGTTAAATTGTAAAGTTCTTTATTTCCTATCAAATTAATTATTTTATTTATTATTTAGCAATTGTAAAATTGATATCCATCAGTACTTAATTTCACAACTAACAGGTATATTTTTGAAATATGCCCAAATCAAGAGCTCATCATGGAGGAAAAGCTATAAAAAAATTAGAGAGTATTGCTACTGCTACCTGCTGATTTACTACTTCTTTTGCTTATTTTTAAAGTTTGTAATATTTTTATATTCTTGTGATCAAAACTTAATAATATTTTAATCTATAAATAAATGAGTTACATTTGGTGTGTATATATCATTTCTTTTAATCACTCAATATGATCACGCGGATAGGGGATTACCCCAAATGCTAGATTAGCTCCTGCTAACATGGTATCAGATCCCCACAGTTAGTATCAGAGTAGGATTGGGTGTAAATTTAAGAGATATAATATATAAACATCGAAATACAATTCATTAAAAGAGAAAATGAGAACATAAACCTATGTGAGCTTACAAACTTTGCCAAATAGATGGACTCTGATGATGAATTGATCGTGTATTTCGAGGAGGAGCCGAGTATGTTGGATACATGTAACTCCCAAAAGCTTCTGTCCTCCCACGTGTTCTTTTATCCTCCGATGTTGCACTTGAGTTAGAACATCTAAAAGGGGATATAAGGTTTGTTAAAGAAGTTATAGACTGGTACCTCCCCATATCTCTATGAAAGATACGGGCCATGAAAATGGAAGTAGAAAATCCAAAAGCTACCCTCCAACACAAAATATGTATGGTGAGAGAGGATGCTCGAGAAAAAGAAGGGTGATATCAATTCTACATTAGCATACTCCAAGAGGGAATGCAGTAATTGAAAAGGATCATTAACAAAAATAAAACATCATCTCTTAGACTAAAAAGAAAGATGGGAGATGCAAGGGAATTTAGAAAACATCTCCTTAGGAAAGAACCTCCAAATTCTTCAGGCACTAAATAATAGACTTAGGAGTTTTCCTTTATCTGCATCTTTTTCCATGTTGTACATTCATGAATTTAAGTTTATCTTCAGTACTTGTATTAAATCTATATTTTAAGGAAATCATCCTTTATAAAGTCATCCTTTGTAACAATCATAGGTTATGACTTTGCAAAATATAAACTAAATTAAGTCTTAATCAAGTTACAAATAGGTTCTAATCATCATTAGAATCAAATCCTAAAAATTTGGGATCCATTGGCTCAAAGTTGTAGTAATTGATTATTTTAATCAATTCAAATATCTTGGAAAATTAGCTAAATTAAATTGACCTGCAATCTAAAATTTGATTTCATTTTTAAAATCCTCATACCCTAATTAGCTAAGGGTAAATTTTTAAGAATTTATTAGAGATCATTTGATCCTAAATTGGATTTTATTTAATTAGAACTATATTTCTTAATTAGTGTTAATTAAATTTCTAAATTCCTAATTAATCCCTTATGATCGGCTAAATTCCTTAGGATTCACTGCTGGGATAGCAAAGAATCCTTCATGGGGTCCCGATCGCATGGCAGCCAAACCAAAGCCATCCAGCCATTTCGTTGATCTGATTAGACAGCCCTGATCAAATCCTGCCCTGATCTAACCTTTGCCATTAAATTTTAAGTAGGACCAAACAACCAGTTTAATTACTAGAACTGCTTAGCTTTATCCCCATTACCTGAAAATGGATCTAACAGCATCTCTTGGTGTCACCACTGTGGTTGTACGGGGGAGATTCTTGTCTCCGCGATCCTCTGTGTAATAATGGCTTGAGGGCTCAATTCTCATGAGTTTTCCCTCATTGGGTCAAGCCCAATGGAAAGCTCTTGGAGCATACATTTGAGGCCAGTCTAAGCTCCCCCTTAGCCTCCTCAGGATATAAATAGCTCTATAATTTCTTATTGAAACTTTTTGCTCATTGAGAAACCTCTCTGAATTTCTCCACTTGTCCTAGCTAGCTTTAGATCCATTATATTTCTTTCTTCTATTCTATTGGTCTCCTAGCTGTACTAGTCATCATTCCATGTGCCACAGTGGGTAAGTCTTGATGTTAAAGCTCCCAAAAGGTTATTGAGAGCTTAATGAAGCTAGTGGAAGCAGAGATAGCCCATGGAGTGCACCTAGCACTCAGCAGCTAGCTCAATTCAACCGTCCAAGTACCCCACTTCTCCATTGAGCTAATCCATCTCAATTCATGACAATTTAATCTCAAATACTTGTTGTGATGTGTTAGAAACCTATTATGATTGAATGAATTTGAGTTTAAGCGTCAGCCAAGGCTCGACAGCAATGCATATGGAGTGGAACACCATCTGGATGGGGCTATAAGCTCATGTGGCCAAGCGGTCAATTACCAGCAATTAGCTTCCCATTTGGGTGCCTAATTATAGGTAATTGTATCCCATATAGAATGAAGTTGATCGATAGGGTTAGGAGCATTCAGGCTAGCCCGATTACCCCCCATCTTACTCAGGCAGTAATAATACTCAACAATACTAGTGCCCCAGTAAAGTCTGCCATCCTAGCACATCCCTTATCGTACTAGGATAGGGATTTGCTTCGTCTCGATGCACTGAGTGAGTTTAAATAAAAATCCAGCCTTATTATAGCTTCTGTGGGGAGAATTAACTCCCCATAATTTTACCCTAGGTTTGGGTTTCTGTGAATTACGGCCCCGGTGATCCCGACAACCTCGCAGAGGGCTTCTCGATGCAAATGAAATGTCTTGGTTTAGTGATCATGAAAGGATCAATTTTGAGCCGTCAGCGTGTTACTCTGATCAGGAATTAGGGTTTTACCCTAACCTTGACATACCTATCGTTGGGGAATCCAGTGGAAGAAGACGGAGAGTAGTATTGGGTCAGGTCAGACCCCAACCTGCGCCATTTGATTTTGGGATATTTAAATAACCAAATATTTTGGAATTAAACTCCTTTTGTTAAATTGATTTTATTAACCTATTGTTTATATCATATGAAAAATATTCTAATTAAATTATTGATATAATTTATTCAATTCAAATCCAATTCTAGTGATTTTATATATCATTTTTATTCATAAAAACACAAGGAATCTGATTATGCAATAATAATTAACTTTCTATAATTAGTTTTCTTAATCACCCTCTAATTACGATAGAAATGGATTAGTGAATATTAAACTTAATCCTTTACCAAATATAATGAGTAAGGTATATTTTTCTCATTAGGAAGATGAGAATCCAACTATGCATTAAATTATATTTTTTGTGTTTAATTTTGCTAATCACTTATTAAGTAGCCTAAATCTTGATTAGTGAAAATTAAGAGTATTAGTGATCTAAATTAAGTGTTTGAAGTGTCAAATGACTTCTTAGACAATAAGAAGCTTAATAAAACTCTAATTTTAGCAATTATAATTGCTAATCATTATTTAATTAGCTTAAAAGATGATTAGTGATTATTAGAGTCATGTTTTAGGCAAATTGAGTGTTCAAGGTGTTAATCCTCCCCTTAAACAACAAAGAACCTTTTAGAATAAAGAAAATTCAATTTAGAATCTTAATTTATAAAGTAAACATTTAGACCCATAAATAATATTGTTTTAATGGGAAAAAATCAAAATGCCGAAAATTAGAATTTAAAATCTCTAATCTATTCATTTTCCTTTAAATCGGTAATATTTAAAACTTTAGTTTCGCACAATTTGAAGTTTTTGTAGTCTTATCATGTAACAACCTAAAGTTGTTAATCATTATTTTTCAGTCTAATTAATTTGAAAACTTCTTCATTAGTCTCTAAATATCATTAGTCTCCAAATTTGGTTCAATTTAGAGCTCATTTGAATTTCTTGATAATCTTAATGTAATTAAGTAATCAAGGAATTAAGATTATTAAATTTACCTCCAATTAAAATTTTGACATTATTTTTGGAGTTCCTCACCCCCAAATTAATAAGGGGTAAATTTTTGAGATTTTTCGTAGCTCATTTGAAAATTTAATTTTTATTAAATAGAAAACTATTAATTATTAATAAATAAATTAAATAAAATAGTTAACTATCCATCCATTAGTCATTTGATAGAACATATCGGATGACTTGTAAGTCTTCGTCATGAATGCGCACGAACCACACAACACATGGAAGCTTCCGCACACGCGGCCTGCGCAGACCGCCACAGCTACTAATCCCACTGCTCAATTCCTTCTCAACTCTTCTTTAAGCCCCCATTTGGTCCCTCTTCCACTATGGATGCCTTGAATATCCTTCTCAAGTCTTGAGGCAACCTATTTGGGTCGAGAGAGGGCAGCAATGTGGTGACCTCTCAGTATCTAGCTATGCTCCCTCACCTTGATTTCCTTCTCTATGACTGAAGAGATGATTTTGTATTGTTATTTTAGACTTAGAGCTATCATCCTAATGGTTCAATTGGGTTTGATTGAGCTTAATTGAGCCCCGACAAACTCGTGTGTGTACAACACATGAACCTCGCCAATTCCTTTGCTCATTCCCAGCAACCTTCATGCCCTTGAATGGATCCCATTGTTATATCTTGGCCTAAGGATCTCATCAATCCTTAGCCTAAAAACTCAGATTCACTACGGAGGGAATAATTTTCCTCCATAGTAAATCTTAGGTTAGGAAATTAGGCGACATTGAATCTGCCACTAAAAGTGATACTAAATAGGGATTTTAAGTGCTTTGGATAGGTCTTATTTGCAGCTTTAATTTGATTTATAATTCTAGTCCTAAAACCCTCTGGGCAAGTAGTATGATAATTCCCTAGCTCTCTTTCCCGGTTCCTTCGATGAGAAGATGAACAGTGTCGGGCAAGTTGGCCCCGCCCGTGCAGCACTTTCATCGAACCTGCACACACGAGCTGATCGTGTGCGGGCTATGGCAGTGGATGGCATTTGTATGGTTAGCTGTGTGCGTACTAATTAATTATGAGTTAATTAATTAATACAAATAAATTAAAATTATTTAATGCTTAACGTCTCATTAATTATAAGTCCAAATATAGCGAAAGTTATATATCAAAATGATCAGAAAATTATAAGGAACAATAATATGATTTTAAATTTTTATTTTGATGGTTAATTTCACTAATCATCTTTTAATTATCATTAATAGTCATTAAGACTTAAATTAGCCATTTGATGTCCAATTTCAGCATATTTACTTTCATTTTACTCATTATGCTATAGGGAAGCTATAGTCACCGATTTCATAATATTTGGACATTAATTAGAGAATATGAGTTTTTGGCTCTTAAATAAATTATTATTTTAAATTAAAAAATTAGTGTTTTCCCTATTAAGCTCCTTAATCCTATGATATCTTAAGGGAACTTAGTTTATGACATATTTAAATATTAAGATGATAAATTGGGTAGGAAAAAAAAAAGTTTGACCTAATTCATGACTAAGTCCTTATAGAATTAACCTTTAAAAGAAAAACTAGATGGAAATCTATAACTTAACATTAATCATTTTGTTATGAAATTAGTAGTATGCGATCATTATTATGGTACATGTGACTAAGAGAGAATCCTAAGATCTTAGAGAGGAACCATCATTATAAAATTAGCATAAAACTCAATCTAAATTAGTGATTGGATCCTTTTAGATTATAGTGAATAATCTGTGTCTAAAAGTGACCTACTTAGTGTAGTGTAAGTTGCCTTATTATGTTAAGTATAAATATTAGGACCATCTATAATGTTTGACAATTAAATCTTAAGTATAATTACAATAAAGGCTTAAAACCTTGGAGAAATATTATTGAGTCTGACTAGTAACTTAGTAAAGAGTTACACTTAAATGAACATAGATTAAGAAGTTATCATTCCTTAAACCTTGGAAGAGATCATTTATTATAAAAATAATATAAATATATTATTCCTATTTGATTAAATTTAGATCATCCTTATTATGTTAGATAACTCAAGGTTAGTTTTCACTTATGGAGCTGTTATTAAAGTAATTAGTTTAGATTGTTGGGCCACAAAGAACGATGATCTTGACTAAGGATATAAGTAAGTTCTAGACTTAATAAGTGGAAACCTATGTTCTTAAAGTCTTAGTAGAAATTATGGATAGAGATTTGAGGTAAGAAGACATATGTGTATGCTAAATTTAAATTTAGTTTTAAGTACTAATGAGACTTAGAACCTCTTAGTAATGATTGATAAAGTTAAACTTAGAACCTAGTATTGTAATATTACAACTTGAAACCCTCAAAATATAAAAATAAGAATCCCACATTGGTAAACATGTGAGGGTTAGAACTAATAAACTTATCCTAAGTAGGATCATCCCTTAAAGAATGGATATCACATGGTTCAAAATGATTTAAAATCCTTGAAAAAACTGCAACACATTGAGACAAAATCCTTGAAATAATTCATTAAGACATTGTGCATAAAACTAAACATTTAAATATTCTTTTGAGAGGTTTCATATAATGAATTATACTGTACAATTATTATTGAGCCAGGGTAGGCTATGGAGTGATCATGTGACCGCACATATCTTATGAGGGGTCATGTGTGTGTTTACAGGAGGCCTCACTTACATTATTGTTGAGCAGATATGCTTGACTCCTCACTTGTTCTATAATTGTGTTCAAAGAACAAAATACATAAAACTATATTTTTCACAATTTTATTGAATGAATATTTACTATAATTTTATGACTATACTTTTCAGATTATTCAATCAATGAGACAGAATGTGACTTAGATACTTTACTTCAGCAATTTACCTTACAAGTTTATATATACAATTTGTGCAACGTAGATTTTCATATATGTTACTTATCTATTTCCTTACACTACCTTTACTATTACTATTACTTATCATCTATTTCATTTGGACATATACATATTTCCTCTACTTGTTTAGATGCATATGCAACATATAAATGCCATATTAACCTATTTGATATAGGATTGAATAGCCTATTATGAGTAATATACACAGCTTACAAATTTTTTTAGTACTCTTTATACTTTTTGTTCATTTCCTGGCATTATGCTTCGCTTTTATAAAATTATAAATAACTATTGTGATATCCCTTAAATTAAAATAACATTATTTACCTTTAAATTATACTTAGACTTTTCAAAGTCTAATCAATTATTTCTTTTTGTTAATTACTATATTTTAAATCATATATGATAGATCATGAGCCTGGATTAGATATTATACCTAAAGAAGAACTTGAGCTGTAGAAGATTATTTGATGACTACAGTTACTTTTCTTTTATTATTATGTGAGGATGAGAGATTTATTTTACTCAACTTGTATTATTGATAATTATGTGGATGTTTGCCTTTATCTTTTTGTAATAATTTTAGACTTTCTTTCATATTATGTATAATTATATATACTCTGAACGATGTAAATTTTTTGGATGGTGATTTCTTTCTATCCATAGATCTTCAAACAAAGGTAGTACTCAATTGTGGATTAGAATTCACTAATCTAGTATTAAGTACTAATGTAACACTCGTTATTGGGTTAGATTGACTAGTGTTACAATTTGTATTAAATAATATATTTGGGGCATGAGAAGGAAAGTTAAAATCTAACTAAGCATAGATCATTCAATCATAGTAAAAGAAAGAGTTAAGGCATCTTTATAGATAACATAGTATAGCAAAAGTCTAACATAATATTATATTAGATGGCAAGCGAAGGTTCCAATTTAGAATACTACACTAGGCTATTCTATCATTATTGGAATAGTAACTATGAGAATGAACTTTGCTTTGGAAGACTATTTATCACAGTATCTTCAGTTGGAGGTGATGTGCTCAACAAAATCTTGAAGACTCTAATCTTTAGAGGAGACCACTTTCCTCAATTAGCTAAGGAAAGGCTTTAATGAGTGTCAGGAACATTCAGTGCTATAGAGTGTTCAGACTCTATTCATTTCTCAATTTTGGAATAACTCTTTGAAGAAATTGCAGAAGATTGGTGAACTCGTGCTTACTGGGAAATAATTAGAGAATGTAGGGAGAATCATTGTCCTCCCATTTTCCAGGACTTTGAAATAATATTCATTGCAAAAATTTTGTAAATAGTTACACATCATAGTTGTTAAGTTGTAGCTTTTTCTATTTCTTATTTAATATATTAAGTTTTCAAGCTTGTGCATATAGTGATTGCTAATAAAATAATTCTCATAGTTTATCTTTAAAACTTCTCTTATTTTATTTTCAGAATGATTCCAGAGTCAAATCCTCCTTCCACTTATGTCAAGAGGACAATACCTACACATCCTTCTTTCAACTCAGAAGAAATAAAAACTCTAGTAGAGTTAGTAAAAATTCTGGTTGAGACTCAAACCCAAGCTACTCAGAGAGCTCTCAACCCTATGAACCCACAAACTATACAAGTGAATTCTCAAACCCCATCCTCCCCTGCAATGGATGGTTATTTATAAGATTTCCTTCATTTAACCCCTTCAATTTTCAATGGGTCCTCCACACCCATTGAAGCTGCTAATTGAATTAAGGCCATATAAAAGAATCTAGCAAGTATTAAATATCTTATAAGTGAAGTAATTCACTTAACCACACATATGTTCTCAGAAGAGGCAGAATTTTGGTGGGACAATGAGCTAAAATCTAAATTCTTGGGGAGAGATGTCGAAAGTATCTTGTGGGACAAATTTAAGGATACATTCATAAATCAATTTATTCCTCTCCCACTCAAACTATAATAGAAGATGAGTTAATTTAGTTAACTTAAGGCAATAGATCAGTCTTGCAGTATGAGGTGGAATTCAGGAGACTTTCAAGATTCACTGCAGATTTAGTAAAGTCTAAGGCTGCAAGATGTAGCAGGTTCCTTAAAGGGTTGAGAGACCCAATTAAAAATCACTTGGTGTCCTAGCTCCATAATAACCTTGCAAATCTTCTTGAAGGAGCAAGGATGGTTGAGCATCATCTTATGTAGAAGGACTAATGAAAAATATCTTTCCCTTCCTCAGCAAAATCAAAATTTTTTAAGAGAAATATACCTAATCATCCTAGAGTTTAGAACTTAGCTCAACAACAGAAGCAAGCAAGGTAACCTAGGAAATTCCCAAACCCTCATCCCTATGGTTAATGCTACCACTGGGGAAATAAGTGCTGTACTTATCAAAGACTAGAGCATCATCATTAGGAATACTGTGCAAGATGGACAATTAATAGAATGAAGATCAACCATCCTCAAACTATTCATAATCCTGCACTTGTTTGATCTCAGGCACTGACCTTGGCTATCTTTCCACCATTTGCAGTTGTTCTAACTCAAAATAAACTTAGAGAATTACAACATGCTCCTTAAGCTGCTTAAAGGATCACTCAAAAAGGAAAAGTAGTTAATCAAGCTACCAATCTGCTAAGAGTCATTGCTCTGACTCATGTTGTCGCTTCAGAGGATAATAACGTGGTATCAAGTATGTCTCTAAGTCTTTAGTAATTTTCTAAATTATGCACTATTTTCTACAATAAGTGTTAATTTCCTTAAAACCCTCATTCTAAATACACTATATATAGAGTCTCAACCTTATGAAACATTATTTGATACAGGTGCAAGTCATTTTTTTATATCAAAAAAATGTTTATAAAACTTGAATCTTCCCCAATTCAATTTAAGCAAAATTCTATATGTACAAATGTCATCTAGAGTTGCTTATGTGCTAATAAATTTTGTTTATTGAATATCCCGACCAATAACCAAACCTTTGAAGCTAAACTCATAGTTATGCCAATAATCAATTTTGATATAATTTTGGATATGAATTGGTTACTGTAATATTTAGGAAAAAATTTGAAATCTTTATGAGAAGGTTAAACATAAGTGCTTCATTGATTAATGATGTGAAAGTAAAAAATTTGATTGGATCAGAATGTGAGGATTACTTAGAAACTCTTATGGGTGAAACTAAGGATGGTAAGCTAATAGAAGATATGGAGGTAGTAATGGAATCTAAGGATGTGTTTCCTGATGAATTACCAGGTTTACCTCTAGTTGGAGAAGTTAAATTCTCAATAGAACTAATTTCTGGTATGTAACCAAAGTCAAAAGCACCTTATCGTATGTAACAACCCATTATTGTTAATTAGTAATTATTAGTCTAATTAGTCTAAATCATCTCCATTAGTCTCCAAATATCATATAGAACCAACCTCTGAAATTTAGTTCAATTTGGAGCTCATTTGAATATTTTGATTATTTTAATATATATATATATATATATATATATACATATATATAATTAGAAAATTAAGATGATTAAATTTACCTTAGATTAAAAATTTGACTTTATTTTTGAGTTTCTTACCTCCAAATTAGGTAGGGGTGAATTTTTGGGATTTTTGGGAGCTCATTTGATTTCTTAATTTTAATTAATAAAGTGGTAGTAATTAATTTGCTTAAACTATCATTTGAAGCTTCATTCAAATCCGTCTAATTGAATGATGCTGATCAGATCCATTTGATCAAAATTCCCATCTCAATCCAACGGTCGGAAAGCTCTCTTCCCTGACTATTTCTGCGTACACAGCGCGTGGCGCCCTCACTCACATATGGCATTTGCGAGGCTTGGGGCTTGCCTTCCACTGCTGACAAGCCTTTCCCATCTTCAATTTAACCTCTATCATCTACCAGAACCCCGATTTCATAGTTTGGAAGATGAATCCAAGACTAAAGATCGGCTGCTAACACTTCAACCTTCAAATTTCTTCAACCATCAAACCCTAAAGGTACCCCATTACATATCTATTTCATTTCATTTGCTATCAAACATAGTTCATTTGATTATTATAATGCACTGCAATCATTTATCAAGCCTTAACAGGGCTCGATCGAGCTCGATTAAAGCTTGATTTCATCAAAAGCTACAATAAGGCACAGTGAGGGTTCTGTGGCATAGACCTTGGGAATCACATTTTAGGGTGTTAGAGGAGGAATTATATGGGGATTTAGGTACCCATCGAAGGAGACCTTTGATCGGTATATGGCACGTCACCTGAGGTTGTAGGAGCTGAATAATTTTGATGCCCTAGCTCTAATCCCCTCAGGTCTCGTAGTGTTGGGTCCGACCCGAGGCTCGTGTTCGTGTGGCCAGGCTGCATGTTGTGCATGCATCCATTCCTTTTGAATAGTAAATGCAGATTTTATTTAATTAATTATTTTAGTTGCAAAATTTCAAAGCCTTATAACTTCTTAATTACAAATCCAAATATAGTGATGTTATATCTTAAAGTGATCAAAAAAATGTAAAAGACATTAATACGACATTAAAATTATATTTTGATATTTAATTTTGCTAATCTCCTTTTTAATTATTATTAAGGGTGATTAAGCCATACTTAAGCCATTAATCCTTATGATATAAGGATCATATATATGCTGATATTTGTGCTATTTAGATATTAATAGGTAAAGTTGCATTTTTGGTATCCTCTATGTATTAATAAAAATTATATATTGAATATTTGTATTTTTAGCTTTCTAGATCCTAGGGCAATAAGAATTGATTTAATTTGACACTTAACTAAATCTGAAAGCATTATGTTAGGAGAAATCAAGTGATCATAGGATCCTTTGTTTTTCTTAGAGTAAAGCCTCAATCTTAGGAATGAGAATGAAAATCTTCATACTTGAGCTTAGGAATGAAACCTTGTGATCAAATTCAACATATCATATATTATTAGAGCTGAATATAAACTTTACCAAAGTTACATTAAACACGAACATAGTAACTTGAAACTTTAGTTAGTTAACTTATTATGTCATGTCTACCTTTAAGACATAGGGAATAAACCCATCCTTTTAATAATGTGAAATTGATATAGCACATTCTAAGAATATTATCAAAGGCTCAATAACAAGAGCTATGGCTAAAGTTTAAGGGAAGAGCTTGAAAGTGGGCCCAACTACAAGAGCCAATCAAAAGCTCAATAAAAGCCCAAATATTGGGCTTGCTATTTGTATTTTATTTTTATTAATATTGTAACTTTTTTATTTATTAAGGCACATGTTTGACCAGCCATGTCATGAGAAAAATATTTAATGTAAGTAGTTGAAGTTACTTCCTCACTAATTGCCAACTACCCATATTTACCTCCAAAATTTCCCTCCACATTTTCCCTCCAAAGCTCACAGGGCAAGAGACTTGTAGTGCCAATAAATATGAGCTGAAATGTAATGTAATAAAGTAACTTGAATGAAAGAATTTTGTGGTGAATAGCTCTCATATTGCTTGGTGCTTGGATGTGTCAAGTTTATTGCCTATCTTTGGTGAGTTAGATTGTTATCTTATTTATATTTTATTTTCTTACTATACTCTTATTCTCATAACCTCAAACCATCCACACATTTTCTCTAGCATCTTAAGTATCATTTAAAAATATTAAATCATTATCTAATCTCCAAAATACTCTCCAAACTCCACCACAACCTCCACAGCCAAATCTAAAAATAGCTCGACCTAGTCTTCTTCCCTGCCCCTCGACACCAATCTAAACACCTTCAAACGTAGCCATCTACTCTAGATCCAAACTACATATCTTAGGTTACTTATATTAATTTATTTCCAGCCCTTTAACCCACTAAAACTCTACCTACAAAAGTTATATTTTGAATCAGCCCAAACTAGGCTCGATCTGGACTAGTCTTAGCTTTACTTTAGATAGTCCACTCTAAGTCCATAACCAACCCACCATAAACTCCAAAAATAATCCTTAGATATTATCCTATAAATCCATTCAATATTTAAATATCTAATTTACCAAAAAAGGCAGCTCACTAGCATCATATTTTAGTATCAAAGAGAGGATGTCGAAAAAAAGAAGAAGAAGAAAGCATCTCGGCATAAAGATAAAATTTTGGTGAAATATTCTCCACAAAATTTTGAATCATGCCAACAAGTGCAAGGTAAGTTAATCCTTTTTATGACTTAATATTTTTCATATTAATTGCTTGGAAATTTGTCATATTACTTGCAAGTCTATAGTATGTGCATGAACTCCAATTAGTGAGCACCATTATATAGCTTAATCAATATCATTGTGTGAACATACCTTAAATATTTAATTAAGTGAAAACATGGAAAGTGAGTGCTCCACTTAATATTGAAGCCTTTAATATGATGCGAACAAAAAAGTTTATATGAACTTCTTTACCTTATATGTTTGGTATCTGTGGTAATATTAGTTACTTATTTTCATCACTTAAATTAATTTGTAATTCTTAAGAAAATAAGGGTTTTTAAATCTAGAAAAAAAAATGTATATTTGCATTAAACATGTATACATAAGAATATACTTGTATAAAACCTAGTATATTGTGAAGTTAAGAAGAACTTTGTCAAAAGGGCGTAAACATCCTAAGGAGAGCTTGGGACGTAAGTGGCCAAGTGCCCCCCTCATCACCTAGAAGTTCTTTTAACTTACAATTCACATTGTTTTTATATTTATATTTTTTATTTCACTTTCTCAAATCTAGCATTTTTTTCCCCTCATATTTCTTTATATAAGAAAAAAATGGCACCAAAGTCAATTTCTCAAGACCAAATTGAGAACTTAACTAAGATAGTAGATTCCTTAGATCTTAGGATTCATGAACATGAAACAAAGTCTATGGAATTATTTGAGCAAAATAAAACTCAAATGCAAGAAATTAAAGATCAAATGTAAATTATCTTAAGCCTCTTTAAAAATAATAAAAATTATGCTCCACATTCTATTCATAACCTTAATGCACCTATGGAAGATGATGGCTCTTACATAGATGCAAGTGATTGCCAACCCTGTGCTCCACCACCTTCCCAATCTCATCGAAGACAACTAAACCCTAAGAATGGAGAAAGGAGAGACCACCAACACCAATAATTTTAATGATCCCTCTATGAAAGTTAAAGTTGAAGCTCTTACTTATGATAACACACATGGCCCAAGCAAATTCTTAGATTGGATAACCCAAATGGATGACTTCATTGATTATTATAAGATGGATGATTATCAATGAATTTCTTATGCTAAGATAAAATTTACTGGTCATGCTAAGATTTATTGGACAAATACTTTAGCAAAAGAACAAAGGTTAGGAAGGACAAATCTTACTTGAATAGAGATAAAAGAAATGCTTAGGTCAAAATATTGTCCTCAACATCATGATAATAAGTTACTTGGAAAATTGCTGACTCTAAGGTAAGGCTCTCTTTATGTAACAGAATACTTAAATACTTTTGAGGATCTAGTTTCTAGGACCAATTATAGGGATAATGATTGGCAACATGCTAATAAATATGTTACTGGGCTTAGAATGGAAATTAGAAATGAGGTTGAACTTTTTGATCCCCAAACCTTAGAAGAAGCTTTCCATTATGATCTACTTATTGAACAAAAAAATCAGTCAGCTTCTATAATATGAACTAGAGCTCAAGTAGCATCTAATTCAAATCATAAGTTAACTACCAAACCCATTCCACCCTCTAGCTTAAATTATCTACCCAAAGAGGGAAGCTCTAATAATATCAAAGATATCATTTGTTTCAAATGTCATAAGAGAGGTCACATGCAGAACCAATGTAAGGTATAAATCTTATTATTAGATGAAGTTCATGACCCTGTAGATGAAACCTTAGAAGAAGTTTATAATGATACCCCATTATCAGATGAAGAATTTGTGGATGATCCTCATATTAATGTGATGAGATGCCTTATAATAGCTAAGAATGAAAAAGAAGATTGGAGAAGAAGGAATATTTTTAGTATGTATGTTGTGTGTGATGAATCCATAAATTATATCTAAAATAAAGTAAAATTTCATTCATTTCTGATCTTTAAACTGCTCCTTAATCAAAATTTGTCCATATTTTCAGGAAAATGGCTTATCCAAGGGAATTCTGAGGCATTTTAGAAAATTTCCATATTTTTTCAAGGGAAACTGCTGTCGCGCGCTGCAGCGCACTGCAGCTGGTCATTTTGCAAAAATTTGGCACTGATGCGCGCTGCAGTGGGTCAAGCTGCGAACCACGGGTGCGATCGCGCGCTGCAGCGGTTCAAGTTGAGAACCGCGGGCGCGATCACGGCTGCAGCGGAGCATTTTACAAATTGAACTGCTACCGCGTGCTGCAGCAGAGCATTTTGCGAAATGCTGCTGCTACAGCGCGCTGCACCGGTGCAATTTGCAAATTGAACCGCTATCGTGCGCTGCAATGGAGCATTTTGCGAAATGCTCCTGCTCCAGCGCGCTGCAGCGGTCCGATTTGCAAAATGCTAGCACTGCAGCGCACTGCAGCGGGACACTTTGCGAAATATTAACGCGGTAGCGCGTGGGAGTGGGCGACTTAGCGGATTTTACTCGCACCATTGTACGCCGTAGCGCGCTGCAGCGGCCCGCCGCAATTTTCTATGGCAGAAGCATTTATTGCGACTGGGACAAGACCCCCAACTTGCATCTTGTCCCCAGCCATCATTCCCTCTGCAACTGCTACGTTTTTAATTGAAAAGGAGGCTTATGAGGTGATGTATTGGCTAAACAAATGAAGATATTAGTCACCTCACCATCAATTGAGATTTTTGCCATGATTGCTCAGAATTTTCAAATGGAAATGCTGGTTTGGATCTTAAGTGGGATGAATGCAGCCCCTCTCCTATAAATATCACTCCTCTTGACTAGAGGAGGGTTCCAATTTTTGCCCAAATCACTTAAGTAAGAAGAAGGGTTGCATAGTGGAAAAGAGGAACTCGCCAAGGGTGGAAGAGCTAATTTACCAAGGAGAAGAAGAAGGAAGGCAGCACTGGTGACCTAAGAAAGGAACTTCAAGAAGGAAAAGAAGGATCCGGAGAACTTCTAAGGAATATTCCTAGTATCTTCTAAACTCTTCTTTTATAATTTCTTTTCTTAGTTGATCATAAAAGGGTCTTTATCCATGTATGTGTTCTTTTTCATCTCTTTTATAATGGATAGCTAAATCTCCCATGGGGAGGGTTGGGGTAATCCCATGTGTTTGATAGTTACATTTTAAGTGTATGAAGTTTTCCTCAAGTATTAATAAAATGTATGAACTCAATGCCTTGCTCGAGAAATGCTTAGTATTACTTTAGTCTTGATTGTGAATTAAAGAAAAATGAACTAATGAACTCAAGAACTAAGGTGTCTTGTGCTCCATAGCTCACCTTTGGTTAGATGCTAGATTTATGAGTGCATAAGAGCTTAGAACTATGTGAAAAAAGTTATTGAGCTTAGTGCACCTTAATCTAAGCTCAACTAAAGTGTTGATGCATGTGATGCTAAGACCCACTAAGTGGGCTCCTTAGCTCAACATAATTGAGGGAGGGAAAGAAATAGTTGTGAGCTCATGAATGAGGTGACATAGTCATTGAGCCCAACATATTATTCCCTCATTTCAATTATGTGCGATGCGAGTGATGCTCCTAGTGGAATCAATGCTTATAAGATCTTAAAAATTTAATAATCCTCATCTCCTTGATCAAGAGATAAGATGAAAACTACAAATCTAAAATCTTATAAGAATCTTTGTGCCGAAATAGAACCGACTGTGTGTTCATTTTATGCACAAGATTTGAACTTGTGAAACCTTGAGATAAAACTCAAAGAGGAACAATGTGCACTTGATTTAATTTAAAGTAAATGAAAGACTTTGCTTGAGGAATCATCATGTATTTGTAACTTATCATGACATGTGGGATGAACCTAATTCTCCTCTTCCTTTTATTTGATTCAATTTCTACTTAGTGATTATTGTGCTTAGTTTAGAACCAACTCAAACTAATTACATCATAGCTTAAACATTAGTGTGAATAGATAAACCTTAGTAACAAAATAATCAATTCTCTGTGGTTCAATAAATCCCAAAAACTAACACTTTCCACTTATTACTTCAGACCACGTACACTTGAGTGCAAACGCAGACGTGTATTTACTGTCTGTCAGTGTGCAATTAGTGAAAGTGTAGGTTAGTTATTGATAGTAGTAGTGCAATGAATGTTATCTCTACTAATGCTATATTAAGAGCTAATTTAAAAACTAAACCTCATCCCCAACCCTTTCATGTTAATTGGGTTAACCATACTTTGCTTCCCATCACTAGTCAATGTTTAGTTCCTATGATTGGTAGTTATGAGGTTAAAATTTGGTGTGATGTGCTTCCTATGGATATTGCTCATATTCTACTTGGGCGACCATGGCTTTATGACTTGAGTGTAATTCATTATAGTAGCGAGAACACATATATTTTTAAACATAATAATAAGACTATAAAACTTTTTCTAGTCAGGCCACTAGAGAAGATACCGTCTATAGCACCACATAAACCAACATCCGATCTTCAACCAAAACCCACTATCTAGAAAGGAGCGAAGCTTCAGCTGATCGTGACAAGGGATCCTATGCATAATCCTAATTCTAGCTTATTTACTCATTATTTTTCAATGTTTGATGTAAGCTCAATGGAATTTAGAACCTTAAAAAAAGAATTTTCTGATCCGATCAATGTTCGCCTTTTACATATAAAAGAATTTAACTTAAATATTAATGAGATTCTCATTCCTAAAGAGATTTTATCTCTCCTTTCTAAATTTAGAGAAATTGCTCTGGAGGAACTCCCAAATGAATTACCACCACTTCAATCCATCCAACATGCTATAAACATAGTTCCAGGTTCACAACTTCTAAACCTTTCTCTTTATGGAATGAACCCCACTAAACATGCATAAATTAAGAGACAAGTCACTGAGTTACTTGAGAAACAATTTATATAAGATAATCTTAATCCTGTGCGGTCCCTGCCCTAATAACTTCTAAGAAGGATTGAACATGGAGAATGTGCACCGATAGTCGGGCTATCAATAAAATCATTATCAAATATCAATTCCTCATTCCCCGATTATATGACATGTTAGACTTAATCTCAGGAGAAAACTTCTTTTCTAAGATTGATTTGAAAAGTTGGTATTATCAAATTAGAATTAGATCTGGAGTTGAATGAAAAACAACTTTTAAGACCTTAGATGGACTCTATGAATGGTTGGTCATGCCATTTGGACTTTCAAATGCACCTAGTACATTTATGAGAATGATGAATACTATTCTTAAGCTATTTATAGGATAATATTTAGTGGTCTATTTTGATGATATATTAATTTATCCCAAATAAAGTAGACCACCTTAATCATCTTAGAAATATTTCTGAGACCCTTAAAATAGAGAAGTTATACATTAATTTTAAAAAATGTTTCTTCTTGCAAATTGAGGTGATATTCTTAGATTTCATCATTTCATCTGAAGGAATAAAACCTGACCCGACCAAAGTTAAGGCAATTATGGAGTGGCCAACTCCTAAAAATTTTACTGAAGTAAGGAGTTTTCATAGCCTCACAACATTCTATAGATGAATCATTAGAAACTTTAGTGCTGTTGTAGCTCCAATCACTGATATACTGATGCTAGACAAGTTTTATTAGATCCCAACTGCTCAAAAGGCTTCAGATCAAATTAAGGTTTTAATGACAACAGCCCCAATCCTTCAACTTCCTGATTTTTCTAAAATATTTTAAGTGACTTGTGATGCATCTGGAATTGGAATTGGAGGAGTTTTAAGTCAAGAAAATCATCTTATTGCGTTCTTTAGTGAAAATTTGAATATTGCAAAGCAACGATACTCAACATATGGTTGAGAGTTTTATGCTGTCATTCAGTCATTAAGATATTGGAGACACTATCTCTTACATAATGACTTTGTTCTTAACTCAGACCATCATGCCCTTAAATATATCAATACTCAATGAAAGTTAAATCATAGACATCCCAAATGGGTTGAGTTTCTCCATGTCTATTCAGTAATCCTTAAACATTAACTAGGAATTGAAAACAAACCTGCTAACTCATTATCAAGGATGGCAATAACCATCTCCTCTTTAGAATTCAAAATTCTTGGATTTGAACAAATTCTAGATAAGTACCCAGTGTGCTAGGATTTTCATCTGATTTACATGGAGCACTTAGAAAAACCACTAACCTTAAATGTAATATATTATGTGATTAATAGGTATCTTTATCAAGGAAAGAAACCTTACATTCCTAGGTCTTCTCTTAGGGAGTTTTTGATTTTTGAACTGCACTCAGGAAGAATTGCTGGCCATTTTGGAAAGGATAAAATAATATGCTTGATGGATAATAGATTTTTTTGGCCTTCCCTAAAAAAGATATTAAAAAACTAGTAATTCAATGTTTAACTTGCAAACAGGCTAAAGTTACTAAACAAAAATCTGTCTTATACACGACATTGCCTGTTCCTCATAGGCCTTGGGAAGATTTATCAATTGATTTTGTTCTCGGGTTACCTTGAATAGCCCGTGGTCATGATAACATATTTGTGGTTGTTGATAGGTTTTCTAAGATGACTCATTTCATATCTTTCTCTAAAACTAATGCTACCTCCCATACTGCAAAATTCCTTAAGGAAATTGTGCAATTATATGGCCTTCCTTCAACTATTATATCAGATCGGGATGTCAGGTTTGTCTCATACTTTTGGAAGACCTTATGAAAACTTCTTGGGACAAAATTGAAATTTTCATCAGCTTTTCACCCCCAAACAGATGGTCAAACTGAAGTTATCAATCAAAGCTTAAGAAATTTACTTAGGTGCCTTGTTGGAAAACCCATAGGTAATTGGGACTTACATTTACTTACTGTTGAATTTGCATATAATAGTAGTACTTCTCGAACAACCAAAATACCTCCATTTGAAGTGGTGTATGTCCATAATCTGAAACAACTGATTGATGCTGCTAACCTTCTTTCTTATGCATTTTCTGATTCAAAATTCATATTTGCCAATGATTTTCAAAGCCTTCATGATTCTATAAGACAATAAATTACTTTAAGTAATGAAAAATAAGCATCTAAGACAAGTCATAATAAATTAACTAAATAATTTAAAGAAGGTGATTATGTTTTGATTCACATCCGCCTTGAGAGATATAACAACACCAAATATATGAAATCACATCCAAGGGCTTGTGGACCTTTCAAAGTTCTTAGAAAAATTAGATCTAATACTTATCACCTTGATTTTCCTAATGATATGCTAATTCATCATGTTATTAATATTGAAGATATTTTATCATATAAAAGAGTTAGCAAACCTCCACTTGTGCAGTCTAACTTTTTAGTAGGAGATATATTTTTCCACAAGCAAACTCCATCCTTTTTAGACATTGACTACATCATCACTGAGGAGGCTCCTAATAATCAAGATAAAGAGCATTGTTTTCTCGTTCATTGGAAGAATAACCCGTCTACAGAAGACACGTGGTTAACATGTACGATTTAGAAGCTCTATATTCACAATTAGTAGAGTACTACTTGAATTTTAACTCTTCATAGTAGAGTTTAATTGGGCCAACGAGAGTTGATGTATCACATCTTAAGAATATTATCAAAGGCCCAATAATATGAGCCATGGCTAAAGTTCAAGGGAAGAACTTGAAGGTGGGCCCAATTACAAGAGCCCAATCAAAAGCCCAATAAAGAGCCCAAATATTGGGCTTACCATTTGTATTTTGTTTTTATTAATATTGTACTTTATTTATTTATTAAGGCACATGTTTGGCCAGCCATGTCATGAGAAAAATATTTAATGTAAGTAGCCTCACTGATTTCCAACTACCCATTTTTCCCTCCAAAATTTCCCTCCACATTTTCCCTCCAAAGCTCATAGGGCAAGAGACTTTTAGTGCCTATAAATAAGAGCTGAAATGTAATATAATGAATTAAATTGCACGAAAGAATTTTGTTATGAATATCTCTCATATTGCTTAGTGCTTGGTAGTGTCAAGTTTATTGCCGATCTTTGGTGAGTTAAGTTGTTATCTTATTTATATTTTATTTTCTAACTATTCTCTTATTCTCATACATCAAACCATCCACACATCTTCTCTAGCATCTTAAGTATCATTTAAAAATATTAAATTATTATCTAATCTCCCAAACACTCTCGAAACACCGCCATAACCTCCACAGCCAAATCTAAAAATAGCTCGACCTAGTCTTCTTCCCTACCCCTCTACACCCATCTAAATACCATCAAACCCAGCCATCTACTCCAGATCCAAACTACACATCTTAGACTACTTATATTAATGTATTTCTAGCCATTTAACCCATAAAAACCCCACCTACAAAAGTTATATTTTGAATTGGCCCAAATTAGACTCAATCTGGACTAGTCTTAGTTTTCCTTTAGATAGTCCACTCTAAGCCCATTACCAACCCACCATAAACTCCAAAAATCATCTTTTGATATTATCTTACCAATCCATTCAATATTTAAATATCTAATTTACCATAAAAAGGCAGCCCACTAGCATTAGAAACATTCTTAGGAAGCACTTGAATGAAGAACCTTAGAACCTAGAATGTATAATGGTCTAGAGACTTCCAAAATGTTAGGACTGAGATAGCTATAAGTATTCATAGAAAATAAGGAATTTCTTGAACCTTAGAGTTTCTAGTGAACTTGAGCTTAGTAATAAAATGATAATTAGAGAACTATAGTTTAGATCTTAAGTTATTTAGAGGAACATTAAGAAATACTAAGTTGTAAGAATACGATGAACCTTGGAGTATAGTTCAATAAAATTATAACTTGAGAAACATGATAACTTAGTTTTAGCAGTTATATTTAGCAAATATATATGATTTTTAGATAACTTAGATAATGAAGCAATCAAGTTGATAAGCTCTTAAACTCACATATAATCATTATACTTATAAATTATTTTGTCACTATATAAAGCTTAATTAGATCATTATTTTGTTAAAAATTACCTTATTATATGATTATATTTCAATTAAATTACGGATCTTTCATGTCTAAATTTATTGGGGGCTTGATTAGTCTCAATCATTAGGATCTATAGCTAAAAATAGCAAATAATGGATATTATGTGGCTTACAATAATTTGATAATCATTGAAATATTGTAATGCATTGGGATTAAAACTTTGAAATCATACATTAAAATATTATGCATGAAAAAGTAATATTAAAATATGCTTTTGAGGGGTTTATCATGGTAGATTATAGTATATCTGTTATTGAGTTTGGGCAGGCTATTGATGTGTCAAGAGATCACATAATTTCTATAAGGGGGAATGTGTGTTTTTGCAGTTGACCCCACTTACTTATAGTTGAGCAGACGTGCTCAACTTCTTGATTGTTTAGAGCCCATAAAGTAGAGTTACAAGATAAATAAATCACAAATTGTACATCTCAAAATTTTATTGATTGTGAATGTTTACTATAGTCTTTTGACTATACTTTTTTTATTATTTAGTCTCTTAAAACTAAAATTTCTTTACTTATTACACTACAACAATTTATTATTTCAACTTTGCTTTATGCAGTGTAGTTTTTATATATGTTACTCACATAATTATCTACACTATCTCTTACTTAGCATATGAACCTTTTGAATATATTCATATATCCCTTATTTAATTAAATGCACTTTTCATAAAATGTCTTGCTAGCCTATTTGATGCAAGAATGAATGAACTAATTGAACCATAAGATCTTATCTTACTTTACAATTTTTAATAACTATTTACACTTCTATTCATTCAATGAAAAATGCTTTGCTTTATTAAATTGTAAATGGCTAATGTGATATCTGCTTAATAATAAAAAATCTTTAATTACCTTTAAATTGTACATAGACTTTTTAAATTCTAATCACTTTATTTTCTTTTTATTGGTTGTGCCCTACTGTATTATAAACCAAATACAATACATCAGGAATAGGGATCAAATATCATACACAAGGAAGAATCAGAGCTGTGGCAGTGTACAGAAGACTTCATTGCCTACTTTTTTCATTTTATATGTGAGGATGAAGTGATTTACTTTATCAAATTTGTATAATAACTTGTCTATAATGGCTAGACAATTATTTCATGTTGTGTACTTCTTTAATATGGAATAATGAATGTTTAAGTTTCTTTCTACCCATAGATTTGCCAAATAAAGGAAGTATTCAATAGTGGGTTAGAAAATACTAATCATTCAATATTAAGTATTGCTATAACACTCATTATTAGGTTAAATCTTCTAATATAATAGTGAGGTGTTACACCATATGTTTCCCATAGAATTGAAGTAGCTGAGAGAGCAAATGTGAGAGTTATTGGGCAAGGTTTCATATGTCCTAGTATGTCCATGTGGGGAGATCCAATGTTGTTTGTCAAAATGAAAGATGGCTCAATGCGGATGTGTATAGAATACCACGAGCTAAATAAGGTATCAATTAAGAACACATATCCTTTGCCAAGGATTGATGACTTGTTTGATCCATTATTTGAAAAAAATTTTCTCTAAGATAAATATAAGGTATGAATATTATCAAATTAGAGTTAAGGATGATGATATCCCTAAGACTGCATTTAGGATTTGGTATGGGCATTATGAATTTTTAGTCATGTCATTTGGGCTAACTAATGCCCCATCCATATTCATGGACCTAATGCAGCGCATCTTATACACCTACATTGATAATTTTGTCAACATATTCATCGATCATTTCTTAATCTATTCTAATTCTAAGGCTGATCTTGAGAAGCATCTTCGCATTGTTTTGGAGCTACTTAGAAGAAATAAATTGTTCACCAAGTTCTTAAAGTGCAAATTTTGTGAAATTCTTAGGTCACGTAATTGATGCTGGAGAATTAAGGGTTGATTAAAAGAGGATATGTGCTAATTAGCAATGAGTTCAACTTACATTTGTAATTGAGATTAAAAGTTTTTTGGGTTTGGCTGGCTACTATAAAAGATTTATGCCAAGTTTCTCTCAGATTGCAGCATGACAGACTATAAATACACGTGGTCTGAATAAATATGGGATTGTGGCGGCCCGCCGCTAAGAGGGGGCAGTCATCACTTGGCAAACTGCGACGACCCCGATATTGAGTAGGAGATTAACCCAACATTGGAGCGTCACCACAGCATCTAATACTGGATTAGAAGAAAGCTAACCCAAATCACTAGATATTGTGTTTGGCCAAGGATCATGAAGAGGGTTTTAAATTAAGATGAGGAGGTAGAAGAGTGAAAATGCATGAGATACCTACAAATTCAAATGCATGTGATCAAGGTAAATATAATTATATGTATGAAAATGATAATTATAGGTATGTACAAGACAAGTAAGCATGTAACAAGATAAGTAATTGAAATCAAATATGTAGGAAGGAAAGTGGAATGAACTAGCGATAGCATGCAAGTAATAAGAATTCTTGAATGGAAGTAATTTCAATTATGAGTAAAATTTATGAAACATGTGAATAGAAATATTTGCAATTACTTGAAATAAATGATAGTTGCAATTATAAATATCAATAAGAACTTAAGGAGATTGCAACATATAAGTGAGAGCAGTATTTCTAGTAAAAGTAAAATGAACATTCACATGAAGCAATATAAGTTTGATAATATGAAATGCATGTACAATCATACTACAATAAAGATAAATGTAATATGCAACAATTAGTTTTATGAAGTATGAAGTATTGATACAATCCATTTAGATATCTATTTATCCAAACCAAGCAATTTAAACAATATAGATCTAGTTCTAACTAAAATTAAGGACAAGCAATTTAATTAAGTTATTACGTACCGTTAATTAAACAATAAGTAAGAAACAAGTAAATAGAAACTCTCTCTCACTTAATATAAAAGCAAGAAGATAATATTTTTAAGTGGAAGCAAATGAACTCTAACCACTTGGTCTAGCTCCACTAGCTTCCAAATACACATGATCTATCATATTTTGACATTTAAATGTGATAGGAGAAAGCCAATAAAAAGAAAATCATAGCTAGACTAAATAGTCTAAGCACGTTTTAAGGTTAGGCTAAATAGTTTAACATTTATTTTAGATATCACAGCTAGTTATAATTTAAGTATAAGCAACATTGCAAAATACAAGCATATGAATATGAAAGGAAAATAGATAATTATAAGGAAAGACAATTGAAGTAAAATAGTGAGTAAGAATACTCACAAGTAGAGTCATTCTAGCCTGCATACAATATAAGGGTAAAAGCATCCTAAATAGGTTAGAAAAGTATTAAAGTGCATATGAAAATGAATAGAATAAATCATGTATATATTCAATGAACTTATGCTAAGTAAAGAAAAGAAGATAGTGAAGCATTTAAATGAAATTATAGCATTATTTACTGCAATCTAAATGAGCTGTAAATGAGTAAAGTACAGTACTAAGAACATGGAAAGTGCAAAGCATAGTAAATGAAGAAAATCTTAGACTATAAGTCTAAGATACACATAGCCTAGAACTATGTAAAGTAAAATAGTTAAAAGCTATAACGAGTTTTCACAATCAATAAGATTGTACAAAAACTCATATTTTATTAAGTTGAAGTTATTATATAAAAATATTCATTCTGCGGGCAAAACAGAATGAAGCAAGGAGTTAAGCACATCTGCCTAACAAGTAAAGGAAAGCGGGGTCAAAACAAATAATGCTCACATCCATCCTATAAGAATATGAGGTCTCCTTATTACTCCTAATTAGCCTGCCCTTGGCTTAACCAATATTGTAAACCCCTATAGTGTTAATGTGAAAGTTTCATTTATGCATAATGTCTTATATGAATGTGTCAAATGAAATACGCTCAAAGCTAAGCAAGCATTCATGGAAAATTCAATAATTGCAAACTATATGATATTCAAAGTTATCTAATTTTAATGATCTACTTAATGATTAGAGCCAATTGTGCTCCCCATTTGATTTTGAGATATTGATCTCAAGTTAAATGTAAGTAATAACATAAGTAGTTGTGGTTTTAAAAATAGTAATTTAATTTCATTTTTTAAAAATGACAAAATAATTTATAAGTATAATAATACCAAAAGAAACTAGTTCTATTCCTATCCTAAGCCAAAAGATTGAAATAGATTAACTAAATCAAGGCTTAGGAAACTAGCTAGGAAAGGTAAGGTTAAGTAAACACTACAATTGATAAAGTTAAGAGTTAAAGTTTTATACACAAACTCATTTAACTAAGTTGACTTAGAAGGATCTTATTTAACATTAACTACTAATCTAGCTAGGGTAATAATAAAAGGAAAGGTTTAAAAGAATAGGAAAGAAGGATTTGTAAAATATAAACTCTATGTTTTCTATAAGTTGAAGGTTAAGGAAATCAATAGGATTCCAAAACTATTCTAATGAATTTAGGACTCCTAATACAAGTCCTTAAAGGACTTAAGTGAAGACTTATAAACTAAGGTGAAGTGAACTAAGCTATAACTTAAATACTTAGGACTAGGACTAAGAGAATCATAACCTACACTACACAAGCATTAAGGTTAAATATATTTAATGGTCACAATATATAGTACTAGAGGATCACCTACAAATCAAGTTGTAAATTAATCATATAGTTTCTATCTTGAGGTTAAGAGATGAATTAAGCATTTTGATAATGATTTAAGCAATTAATATAAGAGAACTAAGCTCAAATCAACAATTAAAATTAATATGGGGAGTAAATAATGTGATATATTTGCTAATCTAAGGTTTTAACACCTAAAACATGCAATTAAATGAAGCTAAAAATCATCAAAATTACCATAATTTAGGAGCCAAAAATCTAAAATTACTAATTGTTGTCCAAATGTAATATTACATGCTAATATGGAATCCTTATAGTATAAGGAGAAAAATGACACTAAGTAGGCCAAATTTGGACAACGTTGAGTTTTAAGGGTTTGGGAGGACTCCTAATTAGAGTTAAAATATCATTATGAGATCTAGGATTCTAAACTTATATTTGATCTCATATTAATATTCCTCACATTTTTGTGAGTGAAATGAAATATTTGATCATTTAATTTGGATATTAAATGATCAAATTAGGTCACATACAATGATAAAATTAAATTACATTTAATTAATTAATCTTAATAAATGATTAAATTATACATTCAACAAAACAGAAATTAAATAGCATATTAATGATCTACGTGTTCTTGTGGTCAAAATGATATATTATAACATGCATTTTGGTTAAGTATAATTAAAGTTATGAATAGAAAAACAATTACATTTAAAATAATTAATTAAAATAATTTAATTCATTCCATTAATCGAATCTGAATTGTTGGC
The DNA here is from genome assembly GCA_016760335.1 of Gastrodia elata. NCBI lineage: Eukaryota > Viridiplantae > Streptophyta > Magnoliopsida > Asparagales > Orchidaceae > Gastrodia > Gastrodia elata. Next base: position 21,098,051 of record CM028669.1, read on the forward strand.
ACTGAAAATTAGGAGTACAGATTACAGAATATTCAGCATGGAATTCGGTGAAATTAAGGAGGCACAAATAATTGTGCATCACCAAAAATGGCGCAGCACGGGGTTCCCGTAAGCTGCCATGTGTCGACACAGATAGTCGACATGCGTCCCAGACGCGACAAAATGAAAGCGCGGTTCAAGAGAACCGGGCCGGCCCGTCCCAAGATTTGGATCGTTTAGGCTCATCGTCCCCTTTAGAAAAATAGAGAAGGCACATTTATGGTTAGGGCAGCTTGGGGGCACCCCGATGATCTCAGCGTTTGACCCACATGTCGGCGTGAAGCTCTCTTCATGACCGACGTGCCAAGCTAAGAATCGAGGCTGGGTGTAACAACTCTAGGTTGTTACTTTACTAATCTATAGCCTAATTAATCATTAAATCCAATGCCATTACTCTTAGAACATCAAATTAAACCTATCCTAAAAATTTGAAGTCAATTGGATTTCCCTAAGCTTAGATTTGCATTTTGATCAATCTAAATGCCCTAGATTAGACCTAAAATATTTTGATCTCAGAACTAAAATTTGATTGCATTTTTGAATTCCTCACCCCTAAATTAGCTAGGAGTGAAAGTTTGGTGAAATTTGGAGATCATTTAGACTCTAATTCAATTTAATTTAATTTGGTCTAATTGCATCTTAGGGTTTCCAACAAATTTAATTTGCAAATCTATCCTATACCCATTTAAATGACCGGGATTTGTTGTGCAGACCACGGGCGATCCAGTGTGGAGTCCGAGTCACACGATAGCGGTGTCCCGCTGATCTCGCCGTTGAGCCTTTCGATCCCACGGTCTAGATTTAATTTCCGCGGGATAGCGGATCCACTGTTAGATGAACCCGTGGATCCTACGGCCAGGATCACTCCCGTGATCAGTCGTTAGGATCCGAGCGATCCCAACTGTAGCACTATCTGATCGATGGATCAGACGGCATCTGAAGGTCCCACTACAGTGGACCTTCGTCTTCCTCTCGTCCGTGCCCAACAGGGAAGATCCTCCTTACAACTAGCTGCCCCCTTTGTCTCACACTCCTACATCCACCTCAGCAGGTCTTTATGACCTCCCCCGTCTTGGTAAGGAACCCCAATTGGGCCTCGTGACCAGGCCGAGCTCAAATTGGAAACTTGAGATCTCGGCCATGGCCCAATCCTTTGGGTCTCCTTGGCCCAAGGTTAAGCCTCTAGAACCTTCGCCATCCCCTGCTGAGGCTATAAATAGCCTTAGCATAGCTCCATGGGATCCTTGCTGATCAATTGAGCCCTCTGCCTCTTCTGCCATTGCCAATTTCTCGAGCTTGCATAGGCGATCCCAGGAGCTCTCAAACAGCTGTTTCTTGTAAAGTTCAGGATCCTTTGCAATGCCTGGAAGCTCAGCTAAGGTCAGCCGAACCCTCTGACAGCCATGCCGAGCTCAACCGAGAAACCAGGTACCCCCATTTGCAAGTCTTGAGCCAGTGAGGCTCGGACTCATCTCCATTTGATTCGTATTGCTGCATATTGTTAAACCGAACCTAATGCTATCATAATTAAGCCGTAAGCTAGCCCTGATCGTTCGAATCGATTGATTGAGCTAAGTCCATAATGGAGCCTCAGGACCGAGTAAGGTCCCGATATTCCAGCCCACCTCAGGCCCTCAGACCAGGGGGCTTCGATCCGTCTCACCTCCCTGATGGTGTAGGGATCGAGCCCCGGGTCAGGCATGGCCTCTATGGGGAGAATTGTCTCCCCACAGTAGCTCCATTAAGAGAGTCCTTCGGTGAGTAAGGTTTAGCCAATCTGAACCACCTCACAAGGGGCTAATGGGTTCAATCAAAGTGTCTTGGCCTACTGATGGTGTGAGGATCCATTGGAGGTCATGGCGTGGTCGAAGTAGTCAGAATTTCACCATGGAAGCCAACCCTAATTCCCTGGGTATCAGGGAAGGACGGTTGGGGATGACGGCACTGTGCTGGCCGGGTCAGCCCATGATCTGTGCGCTGCGACAATGCATGGGTCCCCGGGCCCCGGTCGACCCGCATCTTTTAGGTATTGGGCCGAGCCCATTTTAAATACAATTTGATTAATCAAATCATTTTCCTTAAGGAAAATAATTCAATTAATCAAATCATATGAAATTATTGAAATAAAAATATAAAATGTATTAATTGAATAACTTTTAATCTACTGGTCCAAACCCTATAATATATATATATATATATATATATATATATATATCAAATTGACCAGTAAATCCTCAGGAATAAAAATATAAAATAATATAAAACATCTAATGGTTAGATTTTCATTTTTGTCTAATTATGTTAGATCCTAATTAGGGTTGATTAGCATGTGCACTTAGCCAAATTGCATTTTTAGGGTGCCATTAGATTCCTTAGGAAGACTAGAGTGAATGTGCTAAGTGATTTATTTTTCTGATCTCTATATTTCAACTTATGCCCTAATCTTGTTAAAGCATGTTCAGTGAAAATAAGGGTTTTTAATCATTGGATTTTAGCAAACTCAGTCTCTCATTAATTATATGGTAAAATAGAACTTATGTGCCAAGTTGTATGAATTATGATGGTTAAATTTATAATTATGTACTAATCCTTTTGAATTTGTTTAAGGTTTGATTATTACAAATTATTTTTTGTTTTTACAAATTTTTCTATTAACATGCTCCATAACAGTAAGGTAGATATGTATTGAAACCATGTATGCAAATTTATAATGTATAAATTGAATAAACCTAAATTTGAAGAACTTAAACACCTAATTAATCTTAAGAAGTCTTAAGACTTTGATCAAGCTATTAAGACTTGATCTAGGTCTGAGATTGCCACTAATAATACTTCCTTAATCCACTAATTTAACATTTGAACTATAACTAAACACTTGATCTTAATTAGATATGGGTGGGGGTCAAACCCTAACTTATTTGATTAAGATCCAAACTCCTAAACTTAAATAAATTAAATTGATTATAAGATAATGCAATTGTCATTACTCTAATAATGCATCTGATTTAGTATGGACCTTAAACATTTGAATTAGACATGTTAAGGTTAATAATAAGTCTATATGATTGATTAATCTGAATCTAAATTTTAGATCTTTAATTTTCTCCTAAATAAGACTATTAGCATAAGAAGATTAATAGAATCATATTGATTGAACAAGTGATCTAACTTTAATAATATTCTAGATTTAAATCCCATAATCTTAGAATAGCATGTTATCAGATGTCTTAATCATCTGATATGATCACTCTAAACCTAACTAATAAGTAAAACTTTACATGTTAGAGTGTGAGATCTCAAGTAACTCACCTTAAGACCGTCTCTAAAATATTTTAGAGACCTAAATTAAATATACATTGAGGTAGGAGAATTTGTATAACTCATTGAGGTAGAAACTTAGATGATTCCTTAATCGTAAAAGTTGATCTTAATCTCTCGTGGTAGGAATCACCCAAGATACTAGAAGTGACACCTCTCCTTATGGTAGAATCTATATTGAGTAATCTTTGATCATATTTCTCAGAGCCTTGTATAGGACTTACCCATTTAGTATAGAAATTTATAGTTTTGATAAACCCTTGTTGATTAATTAGAGTTTTCTAAACCTAAATTATTAGTTGGGTATAGTAGGATATACCCATAGTACTAGATTATTTCAGTAGTAGTTGGGAATGGTTGAGTCACTCAAAGTAAGATTTATCTTTGGGCTACCCTGCGAGTTTAGGTGGATACAACCTCACTTAGAGTAAACCAATCAATCCTAAGAGTGTTATAAACGAGGATTCATTCCTTAGTTTGATTAAAATACAAGTCTCCATCAGGTGATTCCTCCTAGCGAAGATTGCTTCAATAGGTGTGGCTTAAACAAACTAAGTAATTTGAATTACCTTTTTTAGAACATTGAGTGCTTGTGAGTTGGGTACCTTAATAACTTAGCTTGAGATAAAAATCACCATTGGGTGATGCCTCCTATAGAAGATCGCTTTATTAGGGTTGCTTAATCAAACTAAGAGTTAGAAACTACCCTTCTTTGAAGTATGCTAAATATGTGTATACCATCTCCCCAACTAGTGATTTATAAGTAAATCCTCAACTTCAACCAATTACCATTCTAGAAGTTAGGAGTCAGAATCCTTGTAGCAGGACTCTGTGTAATGGAGACTTTGAATTCATTATTGGTATTCAATTAATTATGGATTTCTGGATTTTACTCGTATAGATTATAAGCATGGGCATAAACATGAGCATGAGCATAGTTTCAATGGTGATGTAAGAGTATTAATGATGAATTATGGGTTATAGAATGCTACATACATTAACTGGATAACTTCAGGATGCATTGGCATCATAGTAAACTATACTCTCAACTGGATGTATGTATACATTGGACTGTACGATCCATAGCTTTTCAATGATAGTTCTATCAAGTATCTGTGGCATACTATATTGTAGGATATGTAGATGCATTATCCCAATGACATATAGTACAATATTGGATATTTTTACCTTGGTTTCTGAGCATGTGATGTTTTCACTTACTTTCAACTTTCAGCTTTCAGTCATTTTTACATTATTTAGCCTTTACATTTTCAGTGATTCAGTGTATTACTGCTTTTCTACACTTTGTTTACTTTACTGTCTATTTGTATTTACTTTAGTACTCCTTAGTTTTATTACAATATGTTAGACTTCTTGTCTAACACGAGTACTTTTGGGATCCGACAATTTGCTAGATCCCGAGCAGCTTGTTGAGGCAGGACAGGAGGACTTATAGGAGATCCAGGAGGAGTACTTGGAGCCTTAGTGGACCTGTCTTCTACCTTCTACTTTACTGCTTTAGTACTTCAGATAGACTTTACTTTTGTATCATTTAATTCAATTTGTAATTATTTTGGATGTATTTTACTTTTCTTTTCTGAGACGAATGGCACTACTGTTCTATGATGAATATTTTCTAGATGTTTTGCTTTAGCTTCCGCACTCTGTTTATACCACTATACTTAGTATTGCGATGAGATCTTCATACTAAAAATGTTGGTATTTTAAAACATATATTTGATTCTTATTTTCTTTTTAATAATCTAATGTATGTGATAGTGTAATAATTAAGATAATCACTCTACTCTTATCTTAATTATTGACTCTCGATCCTACTCTTGGGTTCGAGTCAACAGCCCTTTAGTGTGGCTAGTCTTAGTTAGCCTATTCGGGAACATGCTATTATTTGTTGCTCCCTTCCTGAGTAGCGCACCGTTCCACCACTGATCTGTTATACCTTTTGCGCATGACGACGGGACGGGGCGCTATAGTTGATATCAGAAAAGTATCATAAAGTATCAGAGAAGGAGTTTTGTTCCTATCTACTTTATGATCTATTCTATGTATTAGGTTAATTTCACAAGTTACTAAGTGTAGTAAGAAGCAAACATCGAAAAGTTCATTAAGTTACCTCAGAAATGAAAGGGTTGACTATGTCTAGAATGATGATATCCTAGGAATTTAACACACATAATAATTTGCTTAAAATTATGAATTTTTAATACCAAAAAGGACATCTTATGACTTGAATGAACATTGAAAGTAATGATAAAATATGAATGAAATACTTATAAGTTGAGTTATTTTAGGAATGGGATACTCGCAGTCAGCATTTTGGCTCTACGGAGGTTTGATGACTACTAGGTAGATGATCTTTGAGATGGCCAGATCTACGGAAGGGTAGTCGATGGAGTGTCACCTCGAGGAGTTGAAGTGCTAGATAAAATCCTTATTAACTCATCCTTTGGAGGCACTAGTCTTTCAGCACTCACCAGAGAATGGTTGGATCGCATTACTACCGCACTTCGAGAGGCAGCCTGTCCGAAGGAGTATCATTTGGAGATCATAGAAATCCTACTGAGGGGACCAGTGAGTCGTTGGTGGTATTAGGTTTATAGGAGATTAGCTTGGAGGAGCCACGTAGTCATATATGATGACTTCTGTGATGCCTTTTGGATAGAATATTGTAACTAGATTTTAGAGATATTATTATGTCCCTTTTCTTTCATCTCAGTTGTATGTTTTGTGGGTCCATATATCTTTTCTTTTGAGAAGAAATGAATGAATGAAATTATAGTAAAGTATTATGTTCTGAATTTGTACTTTTATATACAGTCATGAATCCTGGCTCTCCATCTGCTCCTCCAATTAAAAATGCAGTCTCATCTGGCGGACCTGAAGAGTCCAATCCAATGGCCAGTTTGGTGAAGGCCCTAATAGATAGTAATGTGCAACAGGTGCAAGAAACTTGTGCTCTAAATCTCTCGTTTAGGCAACAACCTGCACCCCAGTCAGGGTTCTCATCGTCTTCCCACTATACGGGCAATGGAATCATGCACAGTTTTCTTCGTCTCTGAACTCCTATGTTCAATGGAGCGCTGAATCCTATGGACACAGTGAACTGGCTTAAAAAGCCAGAGAAGAATCTGGCCAATATCAAGTGCCATAACTCTGAAGCCATCCACTTAGTAACTCATCTATTTTAAGAAGAAGCTGAATACTGGTGGGAGAATGAGCAGAATAATAAATTTGCTGATTTTTAAATAGAAGACATTCCTTGGGACATGTTCTTAGAAGCATTCTGAGAAGCATTCATCCTGGCCTCATCTCAAGCAATTCTGGAGGATGAGCTCCTACATCTCACCCAAGGCAATAATTCGATGTTTGACTATGAACAGGAATTTCAAAGATTATCCTATTTTGTTCTGGATCTAGTTAGAACAGAAGCATCTAGATGCCATCATTTCCTGAAGGGTTTGAGAGACTCTATCAAAGCCCACTTAGTATCCCGTCAGATCAAAACTCTGACAGAATTGATCGAAGCTGCATGTATACAAGAGGGATTCCAAGGTCAACTAGACTAAAAAAAAGAAGCAATAGTTATTAAACTAAGGAGAGAATGCTTTGGTCATCATAAGGTGGCTAAGGTCTACAACATGGAGAATGAACAATCCCAATCCTAGAACTTTGAGTGTAGATGATTTCATCCGTATGAAAAGTGCTACCACTTCGATAGGGTATGCTTTACTTATGGTTGTAGTGGCCACTGTTATTTCGATTGCAATGAGAAGAATACAATCGACGGAGTGCTCATCAATCACTCCCATCATAAACAAATATTCTGGGCACAACCAAGGAATAGCTGAGAGCTTGCTCCTGCTATAATGCTAGCTACTACTACGAACTCAAAAGCAATTATACCGGCACAAAAGCCGAACTATGATCATCAGGGTCAAAGTCCCCAGAACAAACAACCTACAGCTCCTACAAGAGTGTACATGCTAACACCTGCCTCTGCTTCTAAGGACAACGATGTGGTGTATTCAGTTCTTACTATTTCAGTAATCACTCATTACCATTTTAGTATTTTCAAATGTTTGAGTAGCTATTCTTATTAAGTTATTATAATCATAGGCACATTATCAATAAACGATAGATCTTGTAACATTCTGTTCGACACGGCAGCGAGCCATTCATTTGTGTCAGAAAATTAGGCTAAGGCTCTTAATCTACCAACCTATCAATTAGCAAACTTGTTGAGCATCGAGTTACCTTCTGGAGCCCGTATGCAGTCTCGATAATTCTGTAACATAAATATTCCTATTGGTGAACAAAATTATGGAGCTAAATTAATTATATTGTCAGTTACAAACTTTGATATAATCCTAGGCATGAATTGGTTAAGTGAATATGGTGCTTCCATAAATTGCCAAAAGAAGAAAATAACTTTGGGTAGTGGAAGTAAATCAAAATCGTTCATTGGAAGATTTAGCACCCAAGCATCATTGATCAATGAAATGACAGTAGAAAGGCTAGTTAAGAAGGGATGCGATGCGTATCTCGTAACAATGTTGGGAGAGGAGAAAGAAGTCGTGCCTATTTCTGAGAACCGTATAGTTTGTGAATTTCTTGATGTTTTCCCTGAAGACCTACCTGGTCTTCCTCCCATTAGAGAAGCAGAATTCGCTATAGAATTAATTATCGGTACACAACCACTGTCAAAGGTTCCGTATCGTATGGCACCAAAGGAACTTCAAGAATTGAACAATCAACTTCACGAGTTGCTCGAGAAAGATCTCATCAAGCCAAGTTCATCCTCTTGGGGAGCGTCAGTTTTGTTCGTGAAGAAGAAAGATGGCTCGATGAGAATGTGCATCGATTATAGAGAATTAAATAAAGTAATTATCAAGAATAAATACCCTCTATCTCGCATCGATGATCTATTCGATCAATTATCTGGAGCTAAAGTTTTCTCAAAGATTGACTTGCGATCTGGATATCACCAATTACAAGTTAAAGATTCAGATGTTGAAAAGACAGCATTTAGAACCCACTATGGATATTATGAATTTTTGGTAATCTCCTTTAGCTTAGCAAATGCGCCGTCCATTTTTATGGATTTAATACAGCGCGTATTGAAAGCATATTTAGATAAATTCGTCATTGTCTTCATCGATGATATCTTGATTTATTCAAGAAAAAAAGTTGAACATGAGAATCATCTACGGTTAGTGTTAGAAGAACTTTGGAGTCATGAGCTATACGATAAGTATTCCAAATGCGAATTTTGGCTTGACTCAGTTGCTATCTTGGGTCACGTCGTAGACTCTCAAGGGATCAAATTTGATCAAAATAAAGTGCAGTTCAAGATTGGTCACAACCAAAATTTGTGACCGATATCGGAAGTTTCTTAGGATTGGCAGGCTACTATAGAATATTTGTCAAAGGCTTCTCACAAAGTGCGTCTCCTCTCACGAACTTGACGCAGAAAGCAGTACCATTTATCTGGAGTCCAGAGTGTAAGAAAGCGTTCCAATCATTAAAAAATGCTCTTTTCTCTACACCAGTTCTAGCCTTACCTAAAGAAGGCCTTAACTACCAAGTCTATACCGATGCATCTGGCATAGGTTTGGGATGTGTGCTGATGCAGTAAGAAAAAATTATAGCCTATGAATTTCATCAGTTAAGACCTCATGAAAAGAACTATCATGTCCATGATCTCAAATTAGCAGCCATAGTTTTTGCTCTAAAATTCTGGCGTCATTATCTTTATGGTGTCCAGTGTTCCATATTCACCGATCATCAATGCTTAAAGTACATCTTCACCCAGCATGAGCTAAATTGCAGAGAACGAAGATGGCTTGAGTTAATAAGTGATTATGATTTAAGCATCCAGTATCATCCAGGAAAAGTGAACGTCGTAGCAGATTCACTCAGTCGTCATGCTACTCTATCTTCCATGATATCATCAAGTTCTCTAGAAGAAGAGTGTGGATGAGTTTGTAGAAAAGTGTCACACTTGCAACTTAGTTAAATCCAAATGCCAAAAGCCTGGAGGGCTTCTTCATCCTCTAGCAATTCCAGAATGTAAGTGGTTTGATATTTCTATGGATTTTGTTATGGGTTTTCCTAAATCCAGATCTGGTGCCGATTCAATCTGGGTCATTATCGATCGTCTGACCAAATTAGCACATTTTATTCCTCTGAGTCAAACTGATTATGTGGAGAAATTAGCAAAGTTGTATATCAAGGAAATTATCAGGCCCCATGGAATTCCAAGGTCTATCGTATCTGATTGAGATAGCTATTTCACTTATAAATTCTGGCAAGTAGTGCATCAGGACTTGGGGACTACTCTAGCCATGAGCACTACTTTTCATCCTCAAACAGATGGTCAAAAGGAAAGAATCAATCAAGTCTTGGAAGATCTTCTTCCTCTCTATATTCTGGATTTTGGAGGCTTCTTGGAAGATCATATTCCTCTCATAGAGTTCGCATACAACAATAGTTTTCAAGCAAGTATCGGCATGGCTCCATATGAAGCTCTATATGGCAGGAAATGCAGTACTCCATTAGCATGGTCTGAAACAGGCAGTGTTCAGCTATATGGTTCAGAATTAGTTGAAGAAATTAATCGTAAGATTCAACTGATCCAGCAAAGAATCAAAGCAGCTCAAGATCGCCAGAGTAAGTATTATGATGCTCATCATCATACTCTGGAATTTGATATTGGAAATTTTGCGTATCTTAAAGTCAGTCCGATGAAAGGCGTGTATCATTTTGTTATAGCTGGGAAGCTAAGTCCCCACTACGTCAGACCTTTTGAAATCCTAGAGAAGATTGGTTCTGCAGCTTATCGATTGCAACTTCCTGAAGATTTCTCTGCAGTCCATAATGTATTTCACATCTCCTCTCTGCGGAGATGTCTTCGCCCTATCTCATCTAATTCAACTTCCAGTGGTGTCTCTCCAACCTGATCTTTCTTATGCGGAGGAGCCAATTAAGATCTTAGCTCATGATCAAAAGCAGTTGAGAAATTGCTCAATCCCAATGGCAAAGGTTCAGTGGAGAAATCGCTCTTTAGAGGAATCTACTTGGGAGAAAGAGGCGGATGTGAGAAGAAAGTATCTTAGTCTCTTTGAAAATCTAGGTATCCGTAAACTTTTTTAATCATATTTTTATTCTTCATATTTCTATATTTTGTCTTCTCTTGAGATGATGTCGAGGACGACATCATTCTTAAGTGGGGGAGTCTGTAACAACCCTAGGTTGTTACTTTGCTAATCTATATCCTAATTAATCATTAAATTAAATACTATTACTTTTAGAATATCAAATTAAGCCTATCCTAAAAATTTGAAGTCAATTGGATTTCCTTAAGTCTAGATTTGCATTTTGATCAGTCTAGATGCCATAGATTAGACCTAAAATATTTTGATCTCAGAATTAAAATCTGATTGTATTTTTGAATTTCTCACCCCCAAATTAGCTATGGGTGAAAGTTTGGTGAAATTTGGAGATCATTTAGAACCTAATTCAATTTAATTTAATTTGGTCTAATTGCATCTTAGGCGATCCGCTATGGAGTCTGGGTCACGCGATAGCGGTGTCCCACTGATCTCGCCATTGAGCCTTTAGATCCCACGGTCTGGATTTAATTTCCATGGGATAGTGGATCCACCGTTAGATGAACCCATGGATCCTATGGGCAGAATCACTCCCGCGATCAGCCAATAGGATCCGAGCGATCCCAGCCATAGCTCCATCTGATCAATGGATCAGACGGCACCTGAAGGTCCCACTACTATGAACCTTCGTCTTCCTCTTGCCCGTGCCCAATAGGAAAGATCCCCCATACATCTAGATGCCCCCTTTGTCTCCCACTCATACATCCACCTTAGCAGATTGTTACAACCTCCCTCGTCTTGGCAAGGAACCCCAATTGGGCCTCATGACCCGGCCGAGCTTGAATTGGAAATTTGAGAGCTCGGCCATGGCCCGATCCCTTGGGTCTCCTTAGCTCGATGTTAAGCCTCTAGAACCTTCCCCATCCTCTGCTAAGGCTATAAATAGCCTTAGCATAGCTCCATTTGATCATTGCTGATCAATTAAGCCCTCTGCCTCTTCCGCCATTGCTGATTTCTCGAGCTTGTGTAGGTGATCCCAGGAGCTCTCGAACTGCTGATAGTAGGCTCTTCTGAATTTCAAGATCCCTTGCAGCTCCTGGAAGCTCAGCTAAGGTCATCCAAACCCTCTGCCAGCCGTGCTGAGCTCATCCGAGAAATCCAGTTCCCCCGTTTGCAAGTCTTGAGCCAATGAGGCTCGGACTCATCTCCATTTGATTCATATTGCTGTGTATTGTCAAACTGAACCTAATGCTATTGTAATTAAGCTGAAAGCTAGCCCTGATTGATTGAATCGATCAATTGAGCTAAGTCCGTAAAGGAGCCTCAGGACCGAGTAAGGTCTCAGCATTCCAGCCCACCTCAGGCCCTCAGACCAGGGGGCTTCGATCCGTATCACCTCCTTGATGGTGTAGGGATCGAGCCTCGAGTCTGGCATGGCCTCTATGAGGAGAATTATCTCCCAATAGTAGCTCCATTAAGAGATTCCTCGGGTGAGTAAGGTTCAGCCGATCTGGACCACCTCACAAGGGGCCAATGGGTTCAATCGAAGCGTCTTGGCCTACTGATGGTGTGAGGATCCATTGGAGGTCATGGTGTGGTCGAAGCGGTCATAATTTCACCACTGAAGCCAACCCTAATTCCCTGGGTATCGGGGAAGGAGGGTTGGGGACGACGGCACTGTGCGGGCCGGGTCAGCCCATGACCCGCGCGGTGTGACAGTGCCGGGTCCCCAGACCCCGGTCGACCCGCGTCTTTTAGGTATTGGGCCAAGCCCATTTTAAATATAATCCGATTAATCAAATTATTTTCCTTAAGGAAAATCATTCAATTAATCAAATCATATGAAATTATTGAAATAAAAATACAGAATGTATTAATTGAATAACTTTTAATCCACTGGTCCAAAACCTATAATATTATATATCAAATTGACCAGTAAATCCTCAGGAATAAGAATATAAAATTATATTAAACATCTAATAGTTAGATTTCCATTTTTGCCTAATTATGTTAGATCCTCATTAGGGTTGATTAGCATGTGCAGTTAGCCAAATTGCATGTTTAGGGTGCCATTATATTCCATAGGAAGACTAGAATGAATGTGCTAAGTGAATTATTTTTCTGATCTCTATATTTCAACTTATGCCCTAATCTTGTTAAATCATATTTAGTAAAAATTAGGGTTTTTAATCACTAGATCTTAGCTAACTCAATCTTTGATTAATTATATATTAAAATAGAACTTATGTGCCAAGTTGTATAAAATTCTGATAGTTAAATTTGTAATTATGTGCGAATCCTTTTGAATTGGTTTAGGGTTTGAGTAGCACAAATTACTTTCTATTTTTATGAATTTTTCTGTTAACATGCTCCATAACAGTAAGGTAGATGTATTGAAACCATGTATGCAAATTTATAATGTATAAATTAAATAAACCTAAATTTGAAGAACTTAAGCACCTTAATTAATCTTAAGAAGTCTTAAGACTTTGATCAAGCTATTAAGACTTGATCTAGGCCTGAGATTACCACCAATAATGTATCCCTAATCTACTAATTTGACATTTGACCTATAATTAAACACTTGATCTTAGTTAGATATGGGTGGGGGTCAAACCCTAACTTATTTGATTAAGATCCAAACTCTTAAACTTAATTAAATTAAATTAATTATAAGATAAGGCAATTATTATTACTCCAATAATGCATCTGATTTGGTATTGATCTTAAACATTTGAATTAGACATGTTAAGGTTAATAATAAGTCTATGCAACTGATTAATCTGAATCTAAGCTTTAGATCCTTAATTTTGTCCTAAATAAGACTATTAGCATAAGAAGATTAATAGAATCATATTGATTGAAGAAGTGATCTAACTCTAATAATATTCTGGATTTAAATACCATAATCTTAGAATAGCATTGATTAGATGTCTTAATCATCTAATCTGATCACTTTAAACCTAATTAATAAGTAAAATTTAAAATGTTAGCATTAGAATTAAGAGTGTGAGTTCTTAAGTACCTCACCATAAGGCCGTCTCTGAAATATTTTAGAGACCTAAATTAAATATACATTGAGGTAGGAGAATTTGTATAACTTATTGAGGTAGAAAATTAGATGATTCCTTAACCGTAAAAGTTAATCTTAATCTCTCATGGTAAGAATCACCCAGGATACTAGAAGTGACACCTCTCCTTGTGGTAGAATCTATATTGAGTGATATTTGATCACATTTCTTGGAGCCTTGTATAGGACTTACCCATTTAGTATAGAAATTTATAGTCTTGATAAACCCTTGTCGATTAATTAGAGTTGTCTAAACCTAAATTATTGGTTGGGTATAGTAGGGTATACCCATAGTACTGGATTATTTCAGTAGTATTCGAGAATGGTTGAGTCACTCAAAGTAAGATTTATCTTTGGGCTATCCTGCGGGTTTGGGCAGATACAACCTCACTTAGAGTAAACCAATTTATCCCAAGAGTTTTATAAACGGGGATTCATTCCTTAGTTTGATTAAAATACAGGTCGCCATCTGGTGATGCCTCCTAGCGAAGATCATTTCAATAGGTGTGGCTTAAACAATCTAAGTAATTTGAATTACCTTCTTTAGAACACTAAGTGTGCTTGTGAGTTGGGTACCTTAATAGCTTAGCTTGAGATAAAAGTCACCATCGAGTAATGTATCCTATCGAAGATCTCTTCGTTAAGGTGGCTTAATCAAATTAAGAGTTGGAAACTACCCTTCTTGGAAGTATGCTAAATATGTGTATACCATCTCCCAAACTATTAATTTATAAGTAAATCCTCAACTTCAACTAATTATAGTTCTAGAAGTTAGGAGTCGGAATCCTTGTAGCAGGATTCTGCGCAATGGAGACTTTGAATTCATTATCGGTATTCAATTAATTATGGATTTTTTGGATTTTACTCAAATAAATTATAAGCGCGGGCATGAACATGAGCATGAGCATGATTTCAGTAGTGATGTATGAGTATCAGTGAAGAATTATGGGTTACAGAATGTTACATACATTGACTGAATAATTTCAGGATGCATCAGCATCACAGTAAACTGTACTCTCAACTGGATGTATGTATACATTGGACCGTACGACCCATAGCCTTTCAGTGATAGTTCTGTCAAGTATTTGTTGCATACTGTGTTGTAGCATATGTAGATGTATTATCCCAGTGACATATAGTATAGCATTGGACATTTTTACCTTGGTTTCTGAGCATCTGATATTTTCACTTACTTTCAACATTCAGCATTTAGTTCATTTTTACATTATTTAGCCTTTACTTTTTTAGTGATTCAGTGTACTACTGCTTTTCTACAGTTTGTTTACTTTACTAAGTATTTCTATTTACTTTAGTACTGCTTAGTTTTGTTATGGTGTGTTAGACCTCTTGTCTAATACAGGGTACTTTTGGGATCTGACAGTATGCTAGATCCCAAGCAGCTTGTTGAGGCAGGACAGGAGGAATTATAGGAGATCCAGGAAGAGTACGTGGAGCCTTAGTGGATTTGTCTTCTACCTTCTATATTACTACTTTAGTACTTCAGATAAACTTTACTTTTGTATCATTTAATTTAGTTTGTAATTATTCTGGATGTATTTTACTTTTCTTTTCTGAGACGAATGTGTATTACTGCTTTGTGATGAATGTTTTTTGGATGTTTTGCTTTAGCTTCTGCACTCTGGTATACTACTATACTTAGTATTATGATGAAATTAGCATACTGGAAATGCTGGTATTTTAGAACATATATTGGGTTCTTATTTTCTTTTTGATAATCCAATGTATGTGATAGTCCAATACTTAAGATAAGCCCTCTACTCTTATCTTAAGTATTGACTCTCAATCAAACTCTTGGGTTCAAGTCAGTAGCCCTTCAGTGTGGCTAGTCTTAGTTAGCCTATTCAGAAAGATGCTGTTGTTTGTTGCTCCCTTCCCGAGTAGCACCGCTCCGCCACCGATCTGTTATACTTTTTGCGCGTGGTGACGGGACAGGCCGCTACATTGGGCGACTTCAGAATTTAGAGAAACTTGATGCCCTAGCCTTGCACTCTATGGCTAGGGTTTAAGTTCAAAAGAATTAAAGTCCCCCAAAATAATTGGGGTCGAATCAAGTCAAATGGAAATGATCAAACCCGATTAAGGTAAATGACTATGCATCAAATGATAAACACTACATTTTAAGGAAAGGAGAAGATCGAGGAAGGTACCTGGATGGTATACATCTGTAAGAAGCTTTGGGCTTGCAGAACTGAGATCTTGATGACCACCGAGAACAATTAAACCACAGTTGAGCTCACGGCATGGCATGTCTAGAGAATGGAGATGAGGAAATAGAATTCATAGAGCTAGAAGAGAGTAATAGGGAGCTCTGATGTGCATTGTAAAGGCCAGACGTACGACGCTGGAATGCCAGAGGGAGATCATGGGAGAGACGAACAAGAAATGCATCTGGTTTATCGTATCAAGGTGCTAACCCAACGGCAAGCGATGGAGTGAAAGGATGCCGTTAGATCTAGATATAAAACACTCAACGGCCCGGATGGAGCTGA
The DNA here is from genome assembly GCA_016760335.1 of Gastrodia elata. Lineage (NCBI taxonomy): Eukaryota > Viridiplantae > Streptophyta > Magnoliopsida > Asparagales > Orchidaceae > Gastrodia > Gastrodia elata. The sequence continues at coordinate 21,114,115 of CM028669.1, forward strand.
TCCACTGCGCGCTATTCGGGCCTGCGCAAGGGATCTCTGTGGCTTAGGATTTTAGCTATTGGAATAAAATAATTAATATTTATATTATTTAATTTAAATACTTTATTTAAGTAATTAATTATACATAAAATATTACTCCAAATTAAATAACCAAACACACTCCAAAAAATCCCAAAATTTCACACTTACTTAATTTAGGGGTGAGGAACTCAAAAATGCAAATTGATTTTTGATCGGAGGTCAATTTGATTATCTTATTTTTTTGACTATTTAAATAATATTATAATATTCGGGGAAAATTTGACGATTTCTAAACCCTTTCAAAATACCACCCATAGCTAATTTGGGTGTGGTGAGTCCAATGATGGGCTCCATTTTAAATTTTGAGGTCTAAATAAATTAGGCACTCTCAGAATTATCAGAAAACCAAAAAAATTAGAAATTTCCAAATGATCTCCAAATCGCATGAAAATTAAAATGGAGGCTCTTAATACTATTATAAGACTAATGACAAAAGATTAGAATCAATTAGGTCACTAATTGATGGGTAACAATACTAGGGTTGTTACATGCTCCCCTTCTTAGAAAGAATGTCGCCCATGACACACAACAAACAAAAAAAAGAAATTGAAAATGCACTAAGGAAGTGTAAAGAAACAATAACGAAAATGAAAGAACTAAAACTACCTGATTAAGAAAAGAATTATGGGAACTTCTTTCGCATATCCTCTTCTTTCTCCCATGTGGCTTCATTAGCTGGATGGTTCTGCCAGTGGACTTTGATCATAAGAACACTGTGATTTCTCAACTGCTTAAGATCTCTTCCCAGAATTGCAACAGGCTTAACGACAAAAGCCAGATTAGGCTGCAGCTCGATTATTGGAATATGAACTTGCTGACTAGGATTTAACAAACCCCTTCTTAATAATGAAACATGAAACACATTGTGCAAGGCTGTGAAGTCATTAGGTAACTCTAACCTATATGCAGAGGTTCCAACTTTTTCAATCACTTCAAAGGGTCCCAGATACCTTGGACTCAGCATTCTAGAAATAATGAATCTCTGCACACCTCTCCTTGTACTTACTTTAAATACGCACAATCACCAACTTGAAATTCTAACGAACGATGATGAGCATAATGATACTTTTTCTATTGATCCTGAGCTATCATCATATTGCGCTTAATCAAAAGAACTTTTCTAGTAGTCTCCTCGATCAATTCAGAATCATAAAGCTGAGAGTCTCCTACTTCAATCCAAGCAACACGAGTTGTACACCTCCTACCATAAAGATCTTTGTAAGGAGCCATACCGATGCTGAACTGAAAATTGTTGTTATAGGCGAACTCAACTAAGGCAAGATGATCTTCCCACGATCTGCCAAAATCAAGAGCACAAAGACGTAGAAGATCTTTTAAGATCTGATTAATCCTCTCAGTTTGATAATCAGTCTGGGGATGAAAAGTAGTACTTAAATGCTAAATTCGTCCCCAAGTCTTGCTGAACAACAAACCAGAATTTGGAAGTAAATATATTGTCTCTGTTAGAAGCTATGCAATTTGGCGTACCGTGCAGACGAACATTTTTCTTAAGATAAAGCTTAGTTAACTTCTCCATAGGATCCATCTGACGAATTGGAAGGAAGTGAGCTAACTTTGTGAGTCTATCAACTATCACCCAAATTGAGTCAGAACTAGATCTACACTTAGGCAGTTCCACAATGAAGTACATGGAAATGTCAGATCATTTTTATTCAGGAATGTCTAAGGGTTTGAGAAGTTCACCAGACTTCTAATGTTCCACTTTAACTAATGAACAAGAATGGCACTTACAAATGAAAATGACAATATCTCTCTTTATTCTAGATCACCAGAACAACTTCTTTACATCATGATACATCTTACTGCTTCATGAATAAACAATATAACCAGAGTTATGGGCTTCTGGTAGTATTTGCAATTGTAGGCTTTTAGGAATCTATAACCTAGTCTTCTAAAAGATCACTCCTTCAGTATCAAGATATAATTTAGATCTCTTTCCACTAATAATATCAAAAACCAGAACAGAATAACTCTCATCTTCCTTCTAAGCTTCAGCAATCTTAGACCTTAGAGAATCATCTCACTGAACATAAAATAATAGAGTGCCCAAATCAGCAAATCTGATAGGCTCACCATATACTGTGGGGCCCCCGTACTGATAATAAGGAAGTACGGGGCTCCAATTATGGAAAATCCCCAACTTAAGTGAAGTTAGGTAAACCCAACCTGCCTTAAGCCAAGGACTTGTCACCAAGCACTATAACATTCATCAATATACAAGTATCAAAGTGGCGAAAGCAACAAATAGTAAGGTAACATCCACAAGCACAACATAGTAGAAAAGAAAACAATATAGTAACTAATCACAATGCAGAAATGAAATACATCCAGAATTATTTATTATAAACTGAATTTAAAAAGGAAATGAAAATGCCTCTCAATCTCACTAAAAAGGAAAAGCAGAATCTAATTAAGCAGCAGCACGATCCTCCTCCTGAACCTGCTCCTCTCCTGCAACACTGCCCACCAACAAGTCTGAATTTGACATTTGTCGGTACCACAAATGCCAGGGCCCCATCCAACAAAACAAAAATATTACAGTTAGACAATTGTCTAAGTACATTTTAGGCTATTTTAATGAACTGATTATTTTAAAGATATCATATTTAAATTATCTACACATGCTAGCAATAATGGGTGAAACAAGCTATGAAGGAAACGGGTAACTATAAACTATCCATTTATAGCCAATCAACTAGTATGAAAAATAACATACAATGCAAAATAAGCAAGGTGAGGTTAAAAGCTAAAAGAAACAACAACTATGATACAAATTCTGATCCTAACATGCTTATGATCATATCAATACATGCTGAGTACATAAAGCATATAATACTGAATAAAATACGCAATTCTAGCATCCTTAACATGCCAGTACATATGAGTAACAATATGAGTATACATACAATATGCTAATTAATACAAAAGAAAAGAAAGTAAGGAAAGCCACCGAGACATGTGGTAAAAGTGAGCAAATACTGAAAATAGGACCACTGAAGCATGTGGCAAAGCAAGAAGAAAATAATACTAAATAATCCAGCTAAAGTAACAATAAGCCTAAGACATAGTACTGCCATACCAGCCAATAGGCCATACAGGGTCTCCACAATCTGAGATCAATCAATCAATTCCTAGCTTAGCCATCCAAATCTACTAGGTCTGAGTCCATTATATACAATACTATTACTGAAGAGGCAGACTACGCTAGGACATATTCTACCAACTGCAAGCAAGGCAAGAACTGAATGATATGCAATTTAAGTACTAACTTAGGATGTATCATCCATATCCTAAGTTCTCCTATTATGCTCAAGGAATAAGGCTCAATAACTAAGGTATGCAAAGCAATCTAGTCAAAGTAGGCAAGAGAGTCAATCTAGACTATGTGATATCTGTTATTGTCTAATTACCAAATCTAACTACAATAAGAAGGTACAAGTTTAGGATATCCAATATCCAGCTATCGAGTAGAATCTCAGATTTATGTCCTTATAGTTAATATTAGAACTTAACAAGTTCTAATTCAAAATCATGTGATGACTATATGATTTAAGTTAGTAAATCAACAACCTAATTTATTAATATTCTACTCTCTTACCCCAAATCTTGATCAAGATTTAAGGATTCTGGACTTAAACCCCATTTTGGTGTTCAAATCCTGAACCCAAGGAAAAAGTCCTATTAAGGATCTAGGTTTCACATTCTATCCCTAAGTTAAGGATAAAGAATCCTATAAGCTGAAAGATCCAAGAACTATGAACTTAGTGAAGGATTATTCTACTAATTATGAGATAAAATAATCAATTAAGAACTTGAGAATCTAAGATCTATATCCGATCTTTAAGATAATGTCATTATCATATAGATTGAATCATCCTATACCCACATGGAAGGCTTCAAAAGATTAAACAATAAATCATTTAAGAATTTCAATTGGAGATAGTTTGATTCAAGCAGAAGATCTTAAGTCTAAGATCTAGGATCTAAGATCTCATCACTTTAGACTTAACCAGTTTTCTAACTTAGGAGTTCCTAAATATGTCTCTTTTAGAATTTAAACTCATAAACCAACTTAGTTGAGTTTATTAAACTGAAATTTAACATCTAAAATCATTAGATTCGAATATTAGGGCTAAGTGACTTCCTTATGATCACTTAAGGTCTAAGTGTTTTAATTAAGACTAAATGAAGATTCTTTAGTTTAATATGAATATTATTAACATTATTAGCTTACTGAATTTCCCAAGGTTTAAGGGTACTTAAACACATCTTGGCCAAAATGACCAAAATACCCCTTATAAGGCTAAAATTAGGATTTTAGGGTTTAGTTATCTAAATTAAATCTAATCTATTTTAATGCGTTTCATATTGATTAGTGAAGTGGGAAACAACCTTATCTTAGGTTTTGACAACCTAATTAAGCTTAATTAGCACTAATTACTTAATTGAGCCAATTAGGGTGATTAGTGAGATTAGGACACTTTAGGGCAATCCAACCTTACATTTAGGTTCTAATAGGCTTAAGATAGCAGTGGGAACCACATTTGCAAAAATCAGAAGCTTATTTATGGTTTAATTTACTAATCCCTAATTAAGGTGATTAAGGAGTGATTAAGAAGATTAAGTGTCCAAAATTAGTTTTAAGGGTCTACAATTATTCTCTAGGGTTTACTGAGCAATCAGAGCCCTTAATCAATTAATTTGGTGATTAATTAAATTTATTATGATTTAATTAAAAACAAAAAATGTTTACTCAATTATTTTAAATTCAACCATTAGATTTATGATTTTATTTTATATTTAGATTCCTTGTATTTTTCTGATTCAAATGGTATATTGATCATACCATTTAGATCAATGTAGCCAAAGTTATTTAAATAATTTATTTTGAATGTTTATTTAAATTAAAACTATATGATTTGATTTATTAAATTAATAACTATAGAAAATTTAATCCTATAATTCGTTATTAACCGCGGCCCAAAATCAGAACCGCACGGGTCGGGGTCAGCCCGGCCCGGACTTGATCTTCAACCTCTAGACGGGTCCGTCCCAGGCGAACTTCTGCGCTGAAATTCTCGGCGCTCAGACGACAACGGCGGCTCAGCTTGATCCGAACACGTTCCTATTTTTCAATTGGACTAAGAACCCCCATATGGATCCTTCTGGATCGATGGGGTGCTACTCACCCGAGACGCCTTCAATAGGGGCGTTTCAGGCTTACTGTGAGGAGACAATCCTCCTCACAGAGGCCATTAATCGGCCGAGGTTCGATACCTACACCTTCAGGGAGGTGAGGTGAGTCGAACCCCTAAGGTTTCATAACTTATGGCGTAGCCGATCGCTGGGTCTTTACTCAGACTCAGCCATGGCTCGGCCGTTAGCTCAATCGATTGATACGATCGATTAGAGCTAGCCTAGCCCCGGGCGACAATCATGATGGATTCCCTAAGTGGCTACGGCTAATTAGGCGACATCCAGAGGCTCATTTAGCAAGCAGAATGAAGACTGAGCTTAAGGAATTTCAATGGGGAAGGCTGTACCTGAGGATGGGTTGCTGGCTTGGCCGAGGAGAATTGAAGTGTGCTAGAGCTTTCTAACCAACGGACGAAGGTTCACAGGGGGTCTGAACACCAGACGGGCCCTCTATCAGCAGTTCGAGGCTTCGGGAATATCGAAAATTCGCCAAGGAAGACGGGAGCTCCAGAGGCTTCAGCTGGGGAAATTGAGGAGTCTCAGTGAGCAAAGGGACTCACTAAGAGGTGCTGGGGGTGGTTTCCAGAGCTTGGCAATGGGAGGAAGCTCGGACCGAAGGGAGAGGCTCGAGCCAACGACCTTGGGCAATTTGGGAAGAAGGCAACCGACAGCCAATCGCGCCGAGGGAAGAAGGGGGAGAATGGATCATTTTTTCGTACTACCACGGGGCTGAGGGGATCCTGGCTGTCAGGGGGTACCAGACGTAGACAGGTCGACAGGTAAACAAAGATTCACAGTGCTCGGGACACTCCAGACCATCTGATTGATCGTCCATCGAAGCGGAACGTCCTCTGATCTCCCGACACTTAACGAATAACTGTGGATGAGAGATGGGCCATTGGATCAGATCAGATGATTTAACGGTGGATCGGGGATACTTATGGCGGGTGGATTAGATGACGTTGGATTAAATCTCAGAACCGCATAACGATCGAGATTAGACGGATCCAATCGAAGGCGCGGACCGTTGGATCAAATTCCACAGAACGGACGGCCCGGATGGCGCCCGCGGTTTGGAAACCCACCGACAGTTGGAAAAGGTATAATTGCAATTAAAGATTGTTTAAAACCTTAAAATGCAATTGAACCAATTTAAATTAAATCTAAAAAGTGCCTAAATGACCTCCAAAAATTTCCAAATTTCACCCTTAGCTAATTTGGGGGTGGGGAATCCAAAAATGAACTTAGATTTTGATTTGGAGATCAAAATATTTTAGGTATTTTCTAGGTTTCACAAATAGACAAAAATACCAAATTTTCCAATTAAGCTCCAATTGATTCCAAACTTCTAGGGTTAGGTTTAAATAACCCACAGAGTCCAATGGAATCAAAATCAAAGGTTGGTTTGGCTTAAATAATCCCAATTTAGCTATGATAACAACTAGGGTTGTTACAGACTCCCCCACTTAAGAACCATGTCATCCCCGACATCATCTAAGTGAAGAAAGATTCTACTGGGACAATACGAGTTTTAAATACAATTGATAGAAAAGAGAAGAACAATATATGAGTTTGCAAAGAGCTGGGGATATTTATTGCGCATATCCACCTCTTTCTCCCAAGTAGATTCTTCTAACGATTGATTCTTCCACTAAATTTTAACCATAGGAATTGAACGATTCCTCAACTATTTTTGATCATGAGCTAATATTCTGATAGGTTCTTAGCATACGAAAGATCGGGTTGAATCTCTACTGCTGGAAGTTGAACGAGATGAGAAGGATCTCAAAGATATCTTCTCAATGATGATACATGAAATACATTGTGAACAGCTGCAAAGCCATCAGGAAGGCTTAACCAGTAGGCAGATGATCCTACTTTAGCCAAAACTTTGAAAGGTCCAATATAGCGGGGACTAAGTTTCCCAACTATGCCAAATCCAAAGACACCTTTCATTGGACTGACCTTTAGATAAGCAGAATCTCCCACATTAAATTCTAGGAGATGGTGATGAGAGTCATGATACTTGCTTTGATGATCTTGGGCTGAATGAATTCTCTGTTGAATTAATTTGATCTTATTATTGGATTTTTCAACTAATTCTGAACCAAAGAGCTGAACACTTCCTGTTTTTGACCAAGCTAGCGGAGTACTGCATTTTCTATCATACAGCGCTTCATAAGGGGCCATCTTAATACTGGCTTAAAAACTATTATTATAGGCAAACTCCACTAACGGGATGTGATCTTCCCAGGAACTAGTAAAATTAAGAATACATAGCCTAAGCAAATCTTCCAAAACTTAGTTCACTCTTTCAGTTTGACCATCTGTTTGAGGATGAAAAGCTGTACTCATGGCTAGAGTCGTACCCAGATCTTGATGCACAGCTTGCCAAAACTTGGAAATAAATCTGCTATCTCTATCTGATACGATTGATTTTGGAATCCTATGCAATCTGACAATTTCTTTAATGTAGAGTTTTGCTAACTTCTCTACAGAATTAATTTGACGGATGGGAAGAAAATGTGCTGATTTAGTTAAACAGTCCACTATCACCCAGATCGCATCGGCACCTGATTTTGCACGAGGCAATCCCATGACAAAATCCATAGATTTATCAAACCATTTCCATTCAGGGATATCTAATGGATGCAGAAGACCACAGGGTCTTTGGTGTTCGGCCTTCACTAAATTACAGGCATGACATGTGGCCACAAAGTCAGCTATATCTTTCTCATACCTGGCCACCAAAATGATTGTTTTAGGTCCTGGTACATCTTCGTACTGCCTGGATGGATATGGTATCTAGAATTATGGCCCTCGACTAACACTTCTTGATGCATGGACTTAGGAATCCACAATCGATTACCTTGATAAATTACACCATTCCGCAACTGCAGATCATTACGAAGACCACCTTCGACATCTATTTTAAGCTTCAGATACTCATCATCTTTGGTTTGTGAGATAGAGACATCTCGGTGGAAAGTGGGTTCCACATTAATATTTGCTAATAGCGAACTCAGCATATCGCCACTGACTGGAGAAATCTCGAGCTTACGAAATTCAGGTTCTAAAGGACTGGATGCAATCATAGAGGTTAAAGTAGCATGATGACTAAGAGTATCAGCCACTACATTCGCTTTTCTTGGATGATATTGGATACTGAGGTTATAATTGCTGATGAGCTCCAACCATCTTCTCTGGCAGCAATTCAACTCTCTCTGGGTGAAGATATACTTCAAACTTTGATGATTAGTGACAATTGAACACTGCACTCCGTATAGATAGTGGTGCCATATTTTCAAGGCAAATATTACGGCTGTAAGTTCAAGATCATGGACTGGATAATTTCGCTCATGGGGTTTTAACTGACGAGAGGCATGGGCAATTACCTTACCCTCTTGCATTAAAATACAACCTAGACCAATTCCAAAGGCATCGATATATACTTGGTAGTTCAAACCTTCTTTAGGTAAAACAAGAACTGGAGCGGTAGAAAGTGCATCTTTTAGAGTTTGAAATGCTTTCTTGCATTATGGACTCCAGATGAAGGGAATGCCCTTTTGAGTCAATTTAGTCAACGACAAAGCAATCTAGGAAAAGCCTTTAATAAACTTTCTGTAGTAACCCGCTAATCCCAGGAAACTTTTAATGTCGATGATAGACTTAGGTTGAGCCTAGTTCTGAGTAGCACTTACTTTACTCTGATTTACCCGAATACCCTGAGCATCGACTACATGCCCCAAGAATGTAATGGAATGGAGCCAGAACTCGCATTTGGAGAACTTGGCATACAGTTGATGCTCACGCAAAGTTCCCAACACTAACCTCAGATGTTCTTCATGATCTCTCAGAGTTTTGGAATAAATGACGATATCGTCAATGAAGACGATCACAAACTTATCCAAATATGATTTTAGCACTCATTGCATCAAATCCATAAAGATTGATGGTGCATTAGTGAGTTCGAATGACATCACCAAAAACTCAAAGTGGCCATAACGGGTACGGAAAGCAGTCTTCCCTACATCATCTTCTTTTACTCGCAGTTGATGGTATCCAGACCTTAAATCGATCTTGGAAAATATAACGGCTCCAGATAACTGGTTGAACAAGTCATCAATTCTAGGTAGTGGGTATTTGTTCTTTATGGTGACCTTATTCAATTCACGATAATCTATACACATACACATAGATCCATCCTTCTTTTTCACAAATAAGACTGGCGCTCCCCAAGGAGACATACTTGGCCTGATGAAGCCTTTGTCCAAGAGCTCTTGCAATTGCTCATTAAGCTCTTGAAGCTCCTTAGGTGTCATTCTATAAGGTGCTTTGGATATCGGCTAGGTACTAGGGATCAATTCAATAGAGAATTTTACTTCTCTGAAAGGAGGTACACCAGGCAAATCTTCTGGAAATACATCGGCGAATTCTTTGACTACCTTACAATCAGCAAGAGAGATACTTTCTTTTATTTCGCCCATCATGGTAACTAGGTAAGCATTACAACCCTTAACAATCAACTGTTCATCTTTAATTACATTTATTAAGGATAACTGCATGCTGATTTTTCCTACAAACATTTTAGGCTTGCCCTGAGAATGGAGAGTGACTTTCTTTTTATGACAGTTTATCACAACATTATTGTCACTGAGCCAATTCATCCCAAGGATGATATCAAAGTTAGCTATTGGCAGGACGATTAGTTTGGCCTGAAATTCTTGATTATTTATCGGGACTTTGATATTACAAAATTTATGGGCACTTAGTTGGGTTCCAGATGGAAGCCCAACACTCAACATTTGTGCTAGGTTGCATGCATGAAGTTTAAGGCTATTGGCAAATCATTCAGAGATAAATGAGTGACTGGCATCGGTATCGAACAATACATTACAATGTTGGTTGTTGAAATAAAGTGTGCCTAAATTTACATAGTTTCTCATCAATAACTTGAAAAGATTTAAAATATAGAAATGCAATTTAGGAGGAGAGAGGTTTAGGAGTGTGTACCTGAAACCACATTGTTATCTTCGATAGCTTCAATAGGAGTTAAGGCATATACTCATGTAGGACCAGCAGGATGATTGTTAAGCTGCCACCGTAGAATTGGGAGCTGGTGGCTACGTGTGGGCAACTTCAGAAGCAGGGGCTGGCATTATAGCCAGATTTGGTTCTCTCCGGTTTAATGGAGTTGCTCGGAATACTTGCTTCTTCTGATAAGGCTTCATTGGAACTCCGTCTACTGTTTCTGTGTGGTCGCACTGATAGAACTTGTGCCCTGTGCGCCCATAATTGAAACACCTCTGGCCAAAGTGGTAACACTTGCCATACGGATGGGGCTTAGTACAGTTTTGAATTTGTTTGGCGGTAGGTGCAGCTTCTAGCTGATATACTTTTGTAGGGTTAGATCCGTGTCTCTTGAAGTTTCCCCGAGGGTTTAGAGTTGTTTGTGCTTTTCACTTAAGATCCTCTTTAGATTGGTGATGCTCAATCACCTTAGCCATTTCCATGAGTTTGAAGAAGCTAGTCAGACAGAGCTGCACGATTTGATTCTTCAGTGAATCTCAGAGTCCACAAAGAAAGCGGTGGCACTTAGCTGACTCAAAATGAGTTACTTCTGGCGTGAAACGAATCAATCTACGAAATTCCCTTTCATATTCAGCTACTAAATGACTCCCTTGAGTCAACCTCATGATTGTGTCTGCAATAATGTTTTGTGCAGATGGGGGAATAAATTTAGTCTTGAAGGCCTCGACGAACTCATCCCAGGGGATGTCCTCTAACTCGTAGTCAGCGAACTTGGTATTTCAGATCTCTTCACACTAATATTCTGCTTCCACATGAAACAGACGGGTGGCGAAACGGACAACTTCCGAGTTCAGGACCTTCAAACTAATGAGATCCCTTTCCACAGCCTTCAACCAATCGGCTGTATCCATTGGTGATAGGTTCCCACCAAAGGTTGGAGGCCTTAACCTCTAAAAAAAGTAAAGGAGATTATCTGCTGAATGATGTGAAGAAGGAGCAGCTTGTGGAGCATATACTGTTGGAGCAGCGACAGTGACTGGAGTTGCACAATCATTTAGTAATTTCTGCATAACGAGTGCTTGATGAGCTTGATTTTCCAACAGAGTTGCCACCATGGCTCGCAGATGAGCCACCTCATTGTTAGATCTATTAGAGGCAATAGTGTTCTTGATAGGAGTAACGGTAGGTGGTGATCCGGAATCCGTTCTAGTTTAATTAAGAAAAGAAGACAAACTCAGAATTTACTCCAAGGAAGAGAAATCAAAATCTTTCATTATTATAGAAATAAAAAAATACAATGCCAAAATTGTAAGTCTACTAGGGTTGCTTGAAAATGAGATAACAATTATCCTAACTAACACTCAAACATTATCAATATATTCTGCCCTAAAGGCTACACAAAAGTCCTCAAAAGTGACTTCCAGACGCTGTCTGTTACGCTTCTTCTCGAGCCTCGCCATGGTCTCATACCACCAAACTCCGGCGTAATCCAACATCAGGTCTGTCACAATATCTACATAAAGTGACTCAGGACACTCTATGTGGATCAGAATGGACTCCACTCGGCTCAACCATTCTTGTGCGTATATGGTAAAGTTGAGCCCTCGATATACAGTGTGCTGTAGAAGCTTCTCCAGGACCAAGATCCCTTTTGCCAAAACTCCTTCAATCTGCCAGTTGCTTTCCTGCCTCCACTTGAAGCTACAGCTCCAATCTGTCTTGAAAGCATACAGATAATAGTCTATATCAGACTCTCCAAAATTTATTTGACTATGAGGACAAGATTGTATTACATTTTTGTTAGACTCAAGATGACTAAATTATTAGGATGGGAGTATTCTCCTTCAACATTTTGCATAGAGTTACTGATACTACTATGTTATGGATGTTACATGTATATTGGTGTTTGTATTTCAGAAGAACGGTCCATTAGGTAGAAAAGAATCATAGATCCCATTCTGACACCTTATGGTGTTCTTTAATACCAACTGTGGGGCCCCCGTACTGACAACAAGAAAGTACGGTGCTCCAACTGTGGCAAATCCCCAACTTAGGTGAAGTTAGGTAAACCCAACCTGCCTTAAGCCAAGGACTTGTCACCAAGCACTATAACATTCATTAATATACAAGTATCAAAGTGGTGGAAGCAACAAACAGTAAGGTAACATCCATAAGCACAACATAGTAGAAAAGAAGACAATATAGTAACCCATCACAATGCAGAAATGAAATACATCCAGAATTAATTATTATAAACTGAATTTAAAAAGGAAATGAAATTGTCTCTCAATCTCACTAAAAAGGAAAAGCAGAATCTAATTAAGCAGCAGCACGATCCTCCTCCTGAACCTGCTCCTCTCCTGCAACACTGCCCACGAACAAGTTTGAATCTGACATTTGTTGGTACCACAAATGCTAGGGCCCCAGCCAATAAAACAAAAAGGTTACAGTTAGACAATTGTCTAAGTACATTTTAGGCTATTTTAATAAATTGATTATTTTAAAGATATCACATTTAAATTATGTACACATGCTAGCAATAATGGGTGTAATAAGCTATAAAGGAAATGGGTAACTATAAACTATCCATTTATAACCAATCAACTAGTATGAATAATAACATACAATGCAAAATAAGCAAGGCGAGGTTAACAGCTAAAAGAAACAGCAACTATGATACAAATTCTGATCGTAACATGCTTATGATCATATCAATACATGCTGAGTACATAAAGCATATAATACTGAATAAAACACGCAATTCTAGCATCCTTAACATGCCAGTACATATGAGTAACAATATGAGTATACATACAATATGCTAATTAATACAAAAGAAAAAAAAGTAAGGAAAGCCACTGAGACATGTGGCAAAAGCGAGCAAATACTGAAAATAGGGCCACTGAAGCATGTGGCAAAGCAAGAAGAAAACAATACTAAACAATCCAGCTAAAGTAACAATAAGCCTAAGATATAGTACTGCCATACCAGCCAATAGGCCATACAGGGCCTCCACAATCTGAGATCAATCAATCAATTTCCAGCCTAGCCATCCAAATCTACTGGGTCTGAGTCCATTCTATACAATATTATTACTGAAGAGGCAGACTATGCTATGACATATTCTACCAACTGTAAGCAAGGCAAGAATTGAATGATATGCAATTCAAGTACTAACTTAGGATTATCATCCATATCCTAAGTTCTCCTATTATGCTCAAGGAATAAGGCTCAATAACCAAGGTACGCAAAGCAATCTAGTCAAAGTAAGCAAAAGACTCAATCTAAACTATGTGATATCTGTTGTTGTCTAATTACCAAATCTAACTACAATGAGAAGGTACAAATTTAGGATCTCCAATATCAAGCTATCGAGTAGAATCTCAGATTTACGTCCTTATAGTTAATATTAGAACTTAACAAGTTCTAGTTCAAAATAATGTGACGAATATATAATTTAAGTAAATAAATCAATGACCTAATTTATTAATTTTTTACTCTCTTACCCCAAATCTTGATCAAGATTTAAGGATTCTGGACTTAAATTGCACTTTGGTGTTCAAATCCTGAACCCAAGGAAAAAGTCCTATTAAGAATCTAGGGTTCACATTCTATCCCTAAGTTAAGGATAAAGAATCCTATAAGCTGAAAGATCCAAGAACTTCGAACTTAGTGAAGGGTTATTCTACTGATTATGAGATAAAATAATCAATTAAGAACTTGAGAATCTAAGATCTATATCCGATCTTTAAGATAATGTCATTATCATATTGATTGAATTATCCTATACCCACATGGAAGGGTTCAAAAGATTAAACAATAAATCATTTAAGAATTTCAATTGGAGATAATTTGATTCAAGCAGAAGATATATAGTCTAAGATCTAGGATCTAAGATTTGATCACTTTAGACAACTAGTTTTCTAACTTAGGATTTCCTAAATATGTCTATTTTAGAATTTAAACTCATAAACTAACTTAGTTGAGTTTATTAAACTGAAATTTAACATCTAAAATCATTAGATTCAAATATTAGGGCTAAGTGACTTCCTTAGGATCACTTAAGGTCTAAGTGTTTTAATTAAGACTAAATGAAGATTCTTTAGTTTAATATAAATATTATTAACATTATTAGCTTAAGAGTTCAGAGAACATTAATAATCTAAATTAGGGTTAATTTACTGAATTTCCCAAGGTTTAAGGGTACTTAAACACATCTTGGCCAAAATGACCAAAATACCCCTTATAAGGCTAAAATTGGGGTTTTAGGGTTTAGTTATCTAAATTAAATCTAATCTATTTTAATGTGTTTCATATTGATTAATGAAGTGGGAAACACCCTTATCTTAGGTTTTGACAACCTAATTAAGCTTAATTAGCACTAATTACTTAATTGAGTCAATTAGGGTGATTAGTGAGATTAGGACACTTTAGGGCAATCCAACCTTACATTTAGGTTCTAATAGGCTTAGGATAGCAGTGGAAACCACATTTGCCAAAATCAGAGGCTTATTTATGGTTTAATTTACTAATCCCTAATTAAGGTGATTAAGGAGTGATTAAGAAGATTAAGTGTCCAAAATTAGTTTTAAGGGTCTGCAATTGTTCTCTAGGGTTTACTGAGCAATCAGAGCCCTTAATCAATTAATTTAGTGATTAAGTGAATTTATTATAATTTAATTAAAAACAAAAATAGTTTACTCAATTATTTTAAATCCAACCATTGGATCTGTGATTTTATTTTATATTTAAATTCATTATATTTTTTTGATTCAAATGCTATATTGGATCATACCATTTGGATCAATGTAGCCAAAGTTATTTAAATAATTTATTCTGAATGTTTATTTAAATTAAAACTATATGATTGATTTATTAAAATAATAACTATAGAAAATTTAATCCTATAATTTGTTATTAACCGCGGCCCAAAATCAGAACCGCGCGGGTCGGGGTCGGCCCAGCCCAGACTTCATCTTCAACCTCTCGACGGGTCCGTCCCAGAGGAACTTCCGCGCTGAAATTCTCGGCGCTCAGATGACGGCAGTGGCTCAGCTCGATCCCTACACGTTCCTAGGGTCGAGATGCGTCAATTGGACTAAGAACCCCAATCTGGATCCTTCTGGATCAATGGGGTGATACTCACCCGAGACGCCTTCGATAAGGGATTTTCAGGCTTACTGTGAGGAGACAATTCTCCTCACAGAGGCCATTAATCAGCCGGGGTTTGATAACTACACCTTCAGGGAGGTGAGGTGAGTCGAACCCCTAAGGTTTCATAACCTCGGGTGTAGCCAATTGCTGGGTCCTTACTCGGACTCAGCCATGGCTCGGCCGCTAGCTCAATCGATGGGTTCCCTAAGTGGCCACGGCTAATTAGGCGACATCTAGAGGCCCATCCAGCAAGCAGAATGAAGACTGAGCTTAAGGAATTTCATTGGGAAGGCTGTACCTGAGGACATGTTGCAAGCTTGGCCAAGGAGAATTGAAGTGTGCTAGATCTTCCTAACCAGCAGACAAACGTTCACAGGGGGTCTGAACACCAGGCGGGCGGGCCCTCTATCAGTAGTTTGAGGCTTCGAGAATGCCAGAAATTTGCCGAGGAAGATGGGAGCTCCAGAGGCTTCAGCTTGGGAAATTGAGGAGTCTCAGTGAGCAAAGGGACTCACTGAGAGGTGATGGGGGTATTTATAGGCAGCTGGGAGCTCTGGGGGTGGTTTCCAGAGCTTGGCAATAGGAGGAAGCTCAGGTCGAAGGGAGAGGCTCGGGCCAACGGCCTTGGGCAATTTGGGAAGAAGGCAACCTGTAGCCAATCGCACCGAGGGCAGAAGGGGAAGAATCGATCATTTTCCTGTACTACCACGGGGCTGAGGGGATCCTGGCTATCAGGGGGACCAGACGCAGATGGGTTGAGAGGTAAATAAAGATCCACAGTGCTCAGGACGCTTCGGACCGTCCGATTGATCGTCCATCGAGGCGGAACAACCTCTAATCTCCTGACACTTAACGAATAACTGAGGATGAGAGATGGGCTATTGGATCAGATTGGATGATCTAACGACGGATCGGGAAAACTTACGGTGGGTGGATTAGATGACGTTGGATTAAATCTCAGAACCGCGGAACGGTCAAGATTAGATGGATCAGATCGAAGGCGCGGGCCGTTGGATCAAATTCCGTAGAATGGATGGCTCGGATGGCGCCCACGGCTTGGAAACCCGCCGACCGTTGGAAAAGGTATAATTGCAATTAAAGATTGTTTAAAACCCTAAAATGCAATTGAACCAATTTAAATTAAATCTAAAAAGTGCCTAAATGACCTCCAAAAATTCCCAAAACTTTACCCTTAGCTAATTTGTGGGTGGGGAATCCAAAAATGAACTTAGATTTTTATTTGGAGATCAAAATATTTGAAGTATTTTCTAGGTTTCAAAAATAGACAAAAATACTAAATTTTCCAATTAAGCTCTGATTGATTCCAAACTTCTAGGGTTATGTTTAAATGACCCACTGAGTCCAATGGAATCAAAATCAAAGCTTGGTTTGGCTTAAATAATCCCAATTTAGCTATGGTAATAACTAGGGTTGTTACAATCAACTATCACCCAAATTGAGTCAGAACTAGATCTACACTTAGGCAGTTCCACAATGAAGTACATGGAAATGTCAGACCATTTTTATTCAGGAATGTCTAAGGGCTTCAGAAGTTCACTAGACTTCTAATGTTCCACTTTAACTAATGAACAAGAATGGCACTTACAAATGAAAATGACAATATCTCTCTTTATTCTAGATCACCAGAACAATTTCTTTACATCATGATACATCTTACTGCTTTCAGGATGAACAATATAACCAGAGTTATGGGCTTCTGATAGTATTTGCAATTGTAGGCTTTTAGGAATCTATAACCTAGTCTTCTAAAAGATCACTCCTTCAGTATCAAGACATAATTCAGATCTCTTTCCACTAATGATATCAAAAACTAGAACAGAATAACTCTCATCTTCCTTCTGAGCTTCAGCAATCTTAGAATTTAAAGAATCATCAGACTGAACATAAAATAATAGTGTGCCCAAATCAGCAAATCTAATAGGCTCAAGATTCAATCTGACAAAATATTTGATCAAAGATTCATTGCAACATAGAAAAGATAAAGTCACTTTACAACTCAGGGTATCAGCTACTACATTAACTTTACCCGGATGGTACTGTATTTCAAAGTTATAGTCACAAAGTAACTCAAGTCACCTATGCTGATGACAGTTAAGTTCTTTCTAAGTGAAGATGTATTTCAAACTTTGATGATCAGTAAACATCTCACACTTAACTCCGTACAAGTAGTGCCTCTAGATCTTAAGAGCAAAAACTACCCCTATAAGTTCAAGATCATACACAGGATAATTCTTTTCATTAGGTTTAAGTTGTCTAGAGGCATAGGCTATTACATGATGATCTTGCATTGGAGCACAACCAAGCCCTACCTTAGAGGCATCAATATAAATATAAAAATCTTTATTCTCATGAGGTAGTACTAAAACAAGAGCAGAAGTCAACAACTACTTCAACTTCTGAAAAGATTCTTCACAGGCTATGCTCTAGATGAACGGAAATTCCTTTCTAGTTAACTGAGTTAATGGCAAAGAGATTAGAGAAAATCTAAAAATAAACCTATTAAAATAGCCAACGAGTCCAAAGAAACTACGAATCTCAGTTACGATTTAGGTTGGACCCACTGTTGAACAGCTTGGATTTTATTTTGGTCGACTCTAATGCCTTCAGCATCAATCACGTGAAACAAAAATACCATGGACTTGAGCCAAAACTCACACTTTAAAAACTTAGCGAACAACTTATTCTCTCTTAACAACTCAAGAATGGCACACAGATGCTCTTTATACTCAGCAACTGACTTAGAATAGATTAGGATATCGTAGATGAAAATAATGACAAACTCGTCAAGATACAGCTTAAGGATATGCTGCATCAAGTTCATGAAAAAAGAAGGAGCATTCATCAGTTTGAAAGACATGCTAGAAACTCAAAATGCCCATAACGGGTCCTGAATGTAATTTTAGTAATATCTTCATCCTTAACTTGAATCTAGTAATAACCTGACCTCAAGTCAATCTTGGAGAAGAATTTAACTCCGGCGAGCTGATCGAACAAATCATTGATACTAAGAAGAGAATACTTATTCTTCACGGTTACTTTGTTAAGCTTGTGATAGTCTATACACATCCGCATCGATCCATCCTTCTTTTTGACGAATAGGAAAAGAGCTCCCCAAGGTGCATACAAGGGCAAATGAATCCTTTCTTTAACAACTCTTCTAACTGCTCTCTAAGATCTTACAATTATTTTGGTGCCATTCTATATGGAGCATTAGATTTAGGTTGAGTCCCAAGAATAAGCTCAATAGAAAACCTGTAGTGCCCCGCCCCATTGTCGTGCACAAAAGATAGGTATAATCAAATTGGCGGTGGAGCGGCACGCCCGTTGGGGTGGAATATTCCATCTTCCCAAATAGCTAAAACAAAACCCCTCTGAAGGGTTGCTGACTCAACCTCAAGGAGGGTTGAGAGCTAATACTTAAGATAAGAGTAGTATCCTTATCCTAAGTATTAGACCGATACATACATTGAATTTGAAACACACATAAGGAATACAGTATATACATAAGATATCAAAATTTCTAGTATACTGATCATATCGCAATACTAAGTATAAGTAGTATATAACAGAGTACAAAAGCTAAGCAAACATCTAGAAACATTCATCCCAAAAGCTATATGAAAACATTCATCTCAGAAAAGAAAAGAAGATACATCCAAAATTATTACAACATTTTACTAAAACAGACATAAAAGCTAGTACTAAACTAAATTATACAAACTAAAGCAAAGTAAAGTAAAACGAAATTGTAAATTGAATACTGAAGGTAGACCAAAAATAGTAATGGATCTAAAAACTAAGTAATGATCTGTAAGACTATGCTATATGTTACTGAAACTGTGTATTTGAATATGCCACAACACTGTATGCTATTGATATGCAACCAAAATATCACTGAACTACTTTGAGTAATACGGTCCAATGTATACATACATCCAGTTGGAAATGCTATTTACTGTGATGCCAATGCATCCTGAAATTCCTTAGTTAATGTATGCAATATTCTGTAAATTATAAATCATCACTGATACTCATACATCATTCTGATACTCATACATCATGCTTATGCCCATGCTAATGCTTCTAAACTACATATGGTAAATCCAAAAAAATCTAGAAAATGCTTTGAAATCTGATAATGAATTCAATATCTCCATTATGCAGAATCCTACTAAAAGGATTTTGACTTCTAGGTTTTAGTTTGATAATTGGTTAAAGTTGAGACTTTACTTAAAATCATTAGTTAGAAAGGTTGTATACACATGGCTGTATGTTTCCAAGAGAAGATGATTTAACCCTTAGCTTGTTTAAAACAGTACTTATCGAAGCGTACTACAATAGGAGGCAGAACTCGGTCACAGTTTATATATCAAGCTAAGCTATTAAATGACCTAATTACAAGCATACTTAGTGGTCTACGCAAAGTGACTTAAGATACTTAGTTTGCTTAAACTGCACTTATTGAAGCGCACTACAATAGGAGGCAGAACCTGGTCGCAGTTTACGTCTCAAACTAAGGATCTTGTTCACTAATTATAACACTTTTAGTCTTGGAAGATTTACTCTAACAGGACTATATTCATCTAATCCCTTGGGATAGCACCTGGTCATAAGTCCACATTGAGTGAATCAACCAATCCTAAATATACTGAAATAATCCAGTACTATGGGTATACTCTACTACACCAACTAATAACCTAGGCTCAAATAATTCTATTTAATTAACAAGGATTTATTAAGACTATTAATTCCTATGCTAAATAGGTAAGTCCTGTACGAGGTTCCAAGAAGAGGGTGATTAAGGATTACCAAATATGGGTTCTACCATAAGAAAAAGTGTCATTATAATATCTTAAGTGATTCCTACCACGAGGGGATAAGATCAACTTCTAAGGTTAAGGGATTATCTAAGCTTCTACTTCAATGAGTTCTCAAAATTCCCCTACCTCAATGTATATTTAAATTTAGGTCTTTAAAATATTTCAGAGGCCATCATATGCTGAGATAGTTAAGATCTCATACCCTTAATTCTAAAGCTAACATATTAGGTTCCATTTAATAGTTAGGCTTAGAGTGATCAGATAAGATGATTAAGTCATCTGATCATACCCTATTCTAAGATTATGGGATTTAAATCAAGGATGTTATTAGAGTCAGATCAATTATTAAATCAATTTAGTTATATTATCTTTTTATGCTAGTAGTCTTATTTAGGAGAAAATCAAGGATCTAAAGTTTAGATTCAATTAATCAATCACTTAGATTTATCAATAATCTTAACATGTCTATTTCAAATGTTTAAGATCAATACCAAATCAGATGCATTATTGGAATAATGTTAATTTCCTTATCTTGTAATCAAGTCAATTTAATTAAGGATTTTAGAGTTTGGATCTTAATCAATTAGATTAGGGTTTGACCCCTTACTCATGCCCAATTAAGATCAAATGTATATTTATAAATTAAATGTCAAATCAGTAAATTTGAGATGTATTACTGGTGGCAATCTTAAGCCTGGATCAAGTCTTAATAGCTTGATCAAAGTCTTAAGACTTCTTAAGTTAATTATGATGATGAAGTTCTCCATCTCTTATTTATTTAATTTATACATCCTCAATTTACATACATAATTTCAATACATCTCCCTTGCTGTTATGAATCATATTAATAGAAAAATTTTAGAAACTAGAAAGTAATTAGTGTTAATCAAATTCTAAATCAATCAAAAAGGATTATCACATAACTACAAATCTAGCCATCAAAAATTCATACAATTTGGCTCATAAGTTCTATCTTATCATACAATTAATTAGATGCTAAGTTTGCTAAAATCCAATGATTACAAACCTTAATTTTCACTAATTATAGTTTAACAAGATTAGAGCATAAATTGAAATATATAAATTAAAAAAATAAATTACTCAGCACATTTATTCTACTCTGCATAAGGAAACTAATGGCACCCTAATCATGTAATTTGGATAAGAAATGAGTCCTATAGGTCCAAACTAAGGTTTTGACCTAAGGGGCATTTTAATAAATTACACCTAATGAAATCTAAATTTTTATGCAGTTTACTATTGATTGCTGTTCAAGGATTCTATAGAGTCTAAGAACACTAAATTCTGAAGTCTAATGAATTAGTTATAGCTATTTCAATTTCCAAGGGTAATTTGGTAATTTTCTAATTTTTCTAGGGTTCGAAACCTAAATGTTATTTTAGATTATTGTTGCACTAAAATTCTAAGCTATCTAGCACTTTAAAGTTTTGGATTTGGAGTATAAATGATTAAGATATGCTCAAATGAAGTTTCTGGACGCTACGGCGCGCTGTAGCATCCGACGGTGATTTCGCCTGTGCAAAAATCGTGAATGGTCACATTTCGAGCTCAAATACTTTCAATCCAGAGAATTCAATGAGCGGTGCCATATATCAATGGAAAGGTTTTTCTGATACCTTTCCATTGATACCAAAATTGGTATGAACAGATTATCCTAGCTATATGAACAATGGAGATAAAGGCAGCGGTATGCAGAATAGATGAAAAATAGAGCATGAGGTATATTACTTTGAAGAACTATAATGGCTTCCATACTTAATCATGGATGTCTAAATATGCGAATAAGCATAATAGATGAATGAAATGACCAAGGAAGAAGAACAAATGGGTACAAGGAGAGTAAATAAAAGGGTACAAGGAGAGTAAACAAATGAGTACCTTAGCCTTTGGGGGAGGAAGAAGAAACCTTTGTTTTCCTCATGACCTTTGAGGGAGAGAAGCTCCTTCGTCAGCACCAAGCTCAACAATGGGGGAAATAAAGAGGAATATTTTAGCTTGGCAGCAAACAAAATAAGGAGGGCTGAGGTTTCTCTTTAAAGAAGAAGAAGATAGGGGAAGGCCATGAGTTAGGGAGTTATGAGGTAAGGGGAGGGGGATGGCCTTAGCCATCAAGCATTGCAATTAAGAAGGGGGAGGAGAGGGATGGCCTCAGCTTTCAATGTGTAATAGGGAGATAAGGGGTCAGCCGAATGATGGGGGATGGCCAGCCAAAATTTAGGAGAGATAAGGGAAGAGTAAAACAAATTAAGGAATAATTAATTATTATTCATAATTTTTAATTTATTTAAAATTCAGATTAAATAAACGTGTTCCAAAAAATTCTAAAACTTCACCTCTAGCTAATTTGGGGGTGAGGAATTCAACGGCGAAGTCGAAATTTGATTCCAACGATTATTTAATTATTTTATTTTCTGGTGCATTTAATTATATTAAAATATTCGCAAAAATTCGATGACTTCCAAACGCGTCCAAAACATCACCCTTAGCTAATTTGAGGGTGATGATTGCAATGACGAAGTCTGATTTCAATTTTGAGGTCAAAATAAATACCTCAATTTTCTAATTAATTAAATATTAAAATAATCCAAATATTGTATTTAGCTCTGAATCGCGCCAAATTTTTAGGGATTGATTCTAATAGCTAAATAAAATTAACATAATGATAATTAAGATATGATTAGTCTTAAATTAATTTGAGTAACAACCTTGGGTTCAATTGGCTCGATAGTCCCAATGACAATGATTGGTTCTGCCAAAGATGTAGCACCGACTGCCAATGTGGTAACACTTCCCATAAGGATGCGGCCTGTTACGTCTAGCACCAGGTCATCCTTGCTAAATCTACTTCTGATTCTGATTTAGATTCTTACTTGGGTTAAGCTGGAAGATCTTAGGACCATGAGGACGATTTATCTTGAACGATTCAGATCTAGAAGTTTGGGGGTAAGAACACTTCTTCAACTCCATTTGAGCTTGGTGGTACTTGAGCATGCGGGCACCTTCCAGAAGTTTAGGGAAATCATCATGATGTTGAGACATCAGATGACTCTTGATGAAATCCTTCAGACCAGATAAGAATCTAGTACTCCTTATCACATCAGTGTGAACTAGATTATGAGCAAAATGGGAAAGCTTTGGAATTCCTTCTCATAATCGTGCACAGAATGGTTTCCTTGAGTAAGCTGCATAAAGTCATTCTCAATTATGGTTTGGGTAGGTAGAGGAATGAATTATTCATGGAAAACTTGTTCAAACTCATCCCATGGGATATCTTCCAACTAAATGCTTGAGAAATGAGTTTTCAACTCACCATCTCACCAATATTTAGCTTCACCATGAAACAGATAAGTGGTAAGATGTAGGCATTCACTTTCTGGACATTTAATACTGGCCAAAGTTTTCTCTATTGCCTGTAACCAGTCAATAGCATCGAAGTGAGAAACAGAGACATTGAATGCCGGAGGGTTTAGATGAAGAAAACTGAGGAGAAAGGCATCCACAATTGGGCCAACCGTTGGCTGTGGAGCCACAGGAACTTTGGGAGGAATTACAGAGGAAACTTGGGGAGGAGTTGGAAATTGTTGAGATGGGGTAGGAGAAGGTTGGGAAATATTAGAAGACGATTGAGAAGGGGTACAGGATAAAGCCATCCTTTCTGCAGCACGAGTTTGAGCAACAATCATAACCCGCATCATCTACATAAGATTCTGCATTTGATTAGTAGGAGAAGTTGTGGTGGAAGTGGGTTCTTCTACTACAGGTTGAACAGGGTTGTTTGAATCAGGATTCATTCTAAAGAAAGAAAAGAAAATCATAATTCAGAGGCTAATGAAAATGGGAAAAAAGATTCTCTTTAAACTTAAAAATTTTTAGAGATACAACTTTGGAGGAAAGAAGAGAAAACATAAGTAAAATAGAAGCTATTTACAAGAAGTTACTAATGAAAAAGAAACAAGTGCATAAAGAAACTAGCACTACAAGTTACAAAATTTTTCATAAAATATAGCTCGAAGTATACATAGGTAGAAGCACGGTGGAGATGTCTACTTCCATGAACTAGCACCTCATGAGCACGACACCACCAATCCATGGCATAGTCGCTGAAGTGTTCATCCAAAATTTTAAAGTATATGTTATCGGGGCAAGTTATGGCTTTAAAAGTCATAGAGACTCAAGAAATCCATTCTTTAGCCAATTGTGGGATGCAGTTGCCTCGAAACACATAATACTTCAAGATTTTGTCCAATACTTCACCACCAGTTTGAGATACTGAACCAAACCAATGATCATCCTCCCAATAAAGGAAGAACGATTTAGAAAAGAAGCTTAGTTCACTTTCATTATTTTCCATCTGTAAGTTAGAATTTAAATCAATTCTTGGATTAGAAATGCATTAATTATCCTAGGATGTCATTTCAAATGTCTTTACTATTTTGTATTGTTTGCTTTTGGACAAATGGATGTCTTTATCTTAACTTAAAGTTCTCAACTTGGCTTTGATACCAACTGTGATGACCACAATATTGAGTAGGAGATTAACCCAACATTGGAGTGTTAACACAACATCTAATACTGGATTAGATGGAAGCTAACCCAAATCACTAGATGCTGTGTTTGACCAAGGATCATGAAGAGGGTCTTAAGTTAAGATGAGGAGGTAGAAGAGTAAAAATGCATGAGACACGTATCAATTCAAATGTATGTGATCAAGGTAAATATAATTACATGTATGAAAATGATAATTATAGGTATGTATAAGACAAATAAGCATGTAACAAGATAAGTAATTGAAATCAAATATGTTGGAAGGAAAAGTGGAATGAACCACTGATAGAATGTAAGTAATAAGAATGCTTGAACGTAAGTAATTTCAATTATGAGTAAAAGATATGCAACATGTGAATAAAGATATTTGCAATTACTTGAAATAAATGATAGTTGCAATTATAAATATCAAAAAGAACTTAAGGAGATTGCAACGTATAAGTGGAGCAGTATGTCAAGTAAAAGTAAAATGAACACTCACATAAAGCAATATAAATTTTACAATATGAAATGCATGTACAATTATACTATAATAAGGATAAATGCAATATGCAATAATTAGTTTTATGAAGTATGAAGAATTGATACAATCCATTCAAATATCCATTTATCTAAACCAAGCAATTTAAACAATATAGATCTAGTTCCAACTTAAATTAAGTAAAGACAAGTAATTTATTTAAGTTATTACATGCCATTAGTTAAACAATAAGTAAGAAACAAGTAAATAAAAACTCTCTCTCACTTAATATAAAAGCAAGAAGATAATATTTTTAAGCAGAAACAAATGAACTTTAACCACTTGGTCTAGCTCCACTAGCTTCCAAATACACATGATCTATCATATTTTGGCATTTAAATGTGATATGAGAAAGCCAATAAAAAGAAAATCATAGCTAGACTAAATAGTCTAAGCACATTTTAAGGTTAGACTAAATAGTTTAACATTTATTTTGGATATCACAGCTAGTTATAATTTAAGTATAAGCAACACTGCAAAATACAAGCATATGAATATGGAAGGAAAATAGATAATTGTAAGGAAAGACAATTGAAGTAAAATAGTGAGTAAGAATACTCACAAGTAGAGTCATTCTAGGATGCATACAATATAAGGGTAAAAGCATCCTAAATAGTTAGAAAAGTATTAAAGTGCATATTAAAATGAATAGAATAAAGCATGTATATATTCAATGAACTTACGCTAAGTAAAGAAAAGAAGATAGTGAAGCATTTAAATGAAATTATAACATTATTTACTGTAATCTAAATGAGCTGTAAATGAGTAAAGTACAGTACTAAGAACATGGAAAGTGCAAAGCATAGTAAATAAAGAAAATCTTAGACTATAAGTCTAAGATACACATAGCCTAGAACTATTTAAAGTAAAATAGCTAAAAGCTATAATGAGTCTTCACAATCAGTAAGATTATACAAAAACTCATATTTTATTAAGTTGAAGTTATTATATAAAAATATTCATTCTGCGGGCAAAACAGAATGATGCGAGGAGTTAAGCACGTTTGCCTAACAAGTAAAGGAAAGCGGAGTCAAAACAAATAACGCTCACATCCATCCTCTAAGAATGTGAGGTCTCCTTATTACTCCTAATTAGCCTGCCCTTGGCTTAACCAATATTGTAAACCCCTATAGTTTTAATGTGAAAGTTTCATTTATGCACAATGTCTTATATGAATGTGTCAAATGAAATACGCTCAAAGATAAGCAAGCATTCATGGAAAATTCAATAATTGCAAATTATATGATATTCAAAGTTATCTAATTTTAATGATCTACTTAATGATTGGAGCCAATTGAGCTCCCCATTTGACCTTGAGATATTGATCTCAAGTTAAATGTAAGTAATATTATAAGTAGTTGTGGTTTTGAAAATAGTAATTTAATTTCATTTTTTTAAAATGATAAAATAATTTATAAGTATAATAATAGCAAAAGAAACTAGTTTTATTCATATCATAAACCGTAAGATTGAAATAGATTAACTAAAACAAGCCTTAGGAACTATTAAGGAAAGATAGGGTTAAGTAAACACTACAATTGATAAAGTTAAGAGTTAAGGTTTTATACACCAAACTCATCTAACTAAGTTGACTTAGAAGGATCATATTTAACATCAACTACTAAGCTATCTAGGTTAATAATAAAAGGAAAGGTTTCAATTTTATATAAGAAAGAAGGACTTGTAAAATATAAACTCTATGTTTTCTATAAGTTGAAGGTTAAGGTAATCAATAGGATTCCAAAACTATTCTAATGAATTTTGGACTCCTAATACAAGTCCTTAAAGAACTTAAGTGAAGACTTATGAACTAAGGTGAAGTAAACTAAGCTCTAACCTAAATACTTAGGACTAGGATTAAGAGAATCATAACTTACATTACACAAGCATTAAGGTTAAATACACTTAATGGACACAATATCTAATTCTAGAGGATCACCTATAAATCAAGTCTTAAATCAATCCTTTAGTTTCTATCCTGAGGTTGAAAGATGAATTAAGTTAAAAATCGAGGCTGGGCAACTTTAGGATTTAAAGAAACTTGATGCCCTAGCCTTGCACTCGACGGTTAGGGTTCAACTTCAGAAGAATTAAAGTCCCCCAAAAACAATTGGGGTCGAATCTACTCAAATGGCAATGATTGTCCCCGATTAAGTTTAACGACTATGCATCAAATGATAAATGCTACATTTTAAGTAAAGGAGAAGATCGAGGAAGGTACTTGGATGGAATACATCAGTAAGAAGCTTTGGGCCTGGAGAACTGAGATCCAAATGGCCACTGAGAATGATTAAACCACAGTCGAGCTCACGGCAGGTCTAGGAAGGAATGGAGATGAGGGAAATGGGATTCATAGAGCTAAAAGATAGTAATAGGGAGCTCAGCTGTGCATTGCAAAGGTTGGACGTACGACCCTAGGGTGCCAGAGGGAGATCATGGGAGAGATGAACAGGAAATGCATCTAGTCCATCGAATCAAAGTGCTGATCCGATGGCTAGCGACGGAGTGAAAGGATGCCATTAGATCCAGATTTAAAACACTCAACGGCCCGGATTGTGCTAATCTGCTGCACGCTATTCGGGCTTACACAGCAGATCCCTGCGGTTCAAGATTTTAGCCATTGGAATAAAATAATTAATATTTATATTATTTAATTTAGATACTTTATTTAAGTAATTAATTATACACAAAATGTTACTCAAAATTAAATAACCAAACACACTCTGAAAAATCCCAAAATTTCACCCTTATCTAATTGAGGGGTGAGGAACAAAAAAATGCAAACATTTTTTATTCGGAGGTCAATTTAATTATCTTAATTTTCTGAGTATTTAAATAATATTATAATATTCAAGGAAATTTGAAGACTTCCAAACACTTCCAAAATACCACCCTTAGCTAATTTGGGTGCGGTGAGTCTAATGGCAGACTCCATTTTAAATTATGAGGTCTAAATAAATTAGGCACTCTCAGAATTATCAGAAAGCTAAAAAATGTTGGAAATTTCCAAATGATATCCAAATTGCACAGAAATGAAAATGAAGACTCTTAATACTATTATAAGACTAATGGAAGAAGATTAGAGTCAATTAAGTCATTAATTGATGGGTAATAATACTAGGGTTATTACATAAACCCCTAACTTATCACTAGATTAGGTATGATCTCCAATCCACTTACAAGGGAGGGATAAGCTCTTATAAAAAGTAGCATAACCATTCACTAAATAGATACATATCATTCAGAGTGCATAAGCAAGTAAAGACTGAGCTTACAACCACTTTATCATAATGCAAAAATTAAGAAAAATATACAGCTCAGAATAAAGTAATGCAGTGAGAAAGAAAATACATAGTGTATCTGTATTAATATAGCATTTTAAAAAGTTTAAAAACTGAAAAGAAAATAAACTCTCAGCCTCACAAGCAAATAAGAACTAATGATTTTCAGCAGCAGGGCACTCTTCCTTCTGATCTAGCTCCACTCGTCGCTCAACCACCTCAAACAGCTCAAAATCTGCCATTGGGTGCAGCAAGCTAAGAAAGAACAGATAAAATTTATAAATAATGCATTTATAAGTTTATAAATAGTCAGGTAAAAAGACATACCTCAACCCAAAGCTATATCAAGGTTAGGAAATATATATATGTAAAATAAACTGTAAGTACTGAAAAGAAGGACTCACCCTAACATGCGGATGATCATATGATATTATGCACATTAACAGAAAGTAAACTAAAATATGATACATATAAGTAAACTAAATCAAAAACTAGCATCCTAGCATATATGTAAGTAAGTAAGTGCAATACTAAAGATGAACTGCAGTAAAAGTAACAAAAAATAGAATGAGTTATGTAAGAGCTGCTATATCAAAAAAATTGGCTAAATAAGCTACTGAACTGTAACTAAACTGAATTGAACTGTATCATATAATATCACTTAATATCTCAAGCTAAGGTAGAAAACTGTATTATACTGAAGAAGCAGAAAATACATATGTAATAGTTCTTAATTATTTTAGTTTACTCCAATGGACACGTTCAGAAGTAGCTGAGAAGTCAAGAACATCTGCAAGACTGAGATAGGTTCCCGAACCAGACACAACTCTCCCTAATGAGTATGTGTCAGGTATCCTTATTTCTCCTTACTAGATGTCCATTGGCAGTAATATGTATACACAGTCTCCTGTCTAGAACATGAACCCAATGCAAGTGTTATCCTAATTTTCTATATTTTCATTTCATGCATCAAATTATCTAAAAATACATGGAATGCAAAGTATAACGTTCAATAGTAAGTAAGAGAGTCTACTAAATATAGGTGATATATGTTATTATCTAATTTATCCATTATAGCTATTCTAAGTTTATACAAGCTCAAGATCTCCAACACCCTACTATCAAGTATAAACTTAGATTCATAGCCTTATAAGGTTAAAAGCAATTAAATTGATCAGGTTCTAATAGAATCCAATCAAAGATGCTTATAAGTTAAATAATTAATCAACACGTCCTATTTAATGAATTTAGATGATTCAAACCAATCTTGATTAAGATAAACCAAGATTGAGAGATTAAGAATTAAATTCCAATAATGGGGTTTAGTCACTTAATCTAAAAGTGATCCTAAAGGCTAAGGCTTAAATCCTAAACCTTCCCAATACTACAAAATAGGCTATCTTATTAAGCAAAGTCAAGCTTAATATGACGGATCTCTAAACTTAGACTAAAGTTTAAATACAAAATAATCATAATAAAGGATGAAATCTATAAGCTATTAAAAACCTAAGTTTCATCCAGTGAGTAACCTCTTTACTCAATGAATGAATTCTAACATAATTTATATTTCCAGTTCATAAGGAAAAGATTCTAAGGTTATAGAAAAATCTCAAGGAAATTTCTAAAGAATAACTTAGGGTTAAAATGAGTAATTTAAATGTTGATTTTTAATTAATGTTAACTATCTCTATTTTCTGATCTAGATAGCTTATGGAGGGCATAAGGTGAGCTAGATTCACCTTATGAAGCTTATCTTAAAAGTTAGGAGGATTTAAGAGAACTTTAGGGTTTTTCCCTTAAAATATCAAATTTATGAGTTTAAAAGGTCCTAAGTTGATTACGTATAAATTATATCACTGATTTTAATGATTAAAAAGGCTTAAGGATACTTAACCTTAAATTTGGGCAAAATGACTGTTTTGCCCCTACTTAGGTCTAAAATGCTACTTTTTGATTTAGGGTTCTAAATTGAGATTTATTAATGCCAAATGATTTCTTATTGTTTAATATGAAGATAGACAATAAATACACCCAATTTGGATAAGAATTATGCCTTGTGAGCTCACATAAAGGTTCTTAGCTTATAAGGGCAATTTGATAATTTTACTTAATGAAGTTTGAAAATTTAGTCAATTTATTGTTGTTATCGGTCTAAGAATTCCATAGAGTCTAAGAATACTAAATTCTGAGGTCTATTGGTCAAGTTATAGCCAAAATAATTATAGGGTTGAAATATGTAATTAATGAATTTTAAGAAAAGTCCAAAACCTAACTTTCTCAAATAATGTCCAAATTTAGCAAACTTAGTGGCTATAACTTTCATATAACATACTGAGTGCAATAACTAGAAGTAGGCCCAATTTGGATTTCATTTTATTAAGTTATGAGCTAATTAAGTGTTTGGGTAATTAGAGCAAATAAACGAATCTAATTATCAAAACCTAAATTTTCTTATAGTTCACTGTTGGTTTGATTCTTCTGATCAAAATAATATATTGGATGACCTAATTTGGAGCTAAATTGACTAAGTTACGACTAAATGAAATTCTAAGTCAAATATGGTAATTAGTGAGGGTACCCAAAAGTTATTAGTTAAATTTCAAGTCCAATAGCAAAGCTAATACTATCACTACACTCCTAACATTCTCCTAATTAAAATGAGACCCATATTGACTATGTTTGGATCAGTAGGTACAAAGTTATGAAGGTTTGAAGTTTTCTAAGGTTTTGAACTAATTGGGAGGTCCTAGAATGTCTGTTAATACTCATCCTACTAGAAATTTGACATTGCCATAATGTTCCTCTCATTTTTCTAATTATAATGAGATATATATTTATTATATTTGGACTTATAGTTTAAAAGATATTAGTGATTAAATTTTTTATAATTAATTAATTAAATTCAATAATATTTAAAACTTTGATTTAATTAAATCATAATTTACTTAATTAAACAAGCAGCAGGACCCACATGGCCAATAGCTTAGCATGGTGGGGTCTGATAGATGCACACTTCTGCACAGTTGGGGCCCACCAGAGCTGACGATCGCATCACAACGGGACCCACAGATGCGATGCATCAGCAAGGACGGGGCCCACCTGATGCTACCACGACTTACGAGTGGCAGCCCGAAATGAGAAACGTGGGTCGGGTCAGGCCGACCCGATCCAAGATCGAAATCCTACTCCCCGAAGGATTCTAACACGATCTAGCTAGGGCATCAATAAGAACGATCATCTCGCCGTCGCCGGAGGCTGTCCCGTACAGAAACTAAAAGGGTTCAATGAGATCTAAATACTGGCAGCTGAACTAGAAACTGAGGCGGTCAGGGTCACCAGTAGAGGTAAGCCCTTGATGCTAGGGTTCAGAGCGAGAGAGGCTGAGACAAAGGCATTGTATGCCACTGTGCATTAATCACAAAAATCACCCGATCGACCTCATTTAAGTTCAATCAGGTCCATTCAAATGACAATCAGGCCACCAAAATATGTGATGGAAGCAATCAATATTAATTACTTAAGAGAATGGGAGGGATCGAGTGTACATTTGATCGATGGAGGTTAAGCTTCAAAGCCTTGGGACGAACCTTTTGAGGACGATCCTCACAAATTCAGCTCAGAAATGATGCCTTCAAGGTCTCAGAGATGGATGGAGCTCAAATGGGGTTTAACGGAGCTCGGCGGAGGCTACAATGATGACCGCACACGGCGATTGGATGCGTGCACAAAGGAAGTCGAGGAAGGAGCTTTTGGAGCCGTTCCATCAACCGATCGAACAGTTGAGAATTGCCATTCGATCGAATGACAGAGAGGGTAACAGTGTGGAGAGAGGAGACGTCTCCATTAGAGATAATTTAATTAATTTTTTTTTAATTATTAATTCTAATTTTCTTAATTAAATTTTAAATAATTAAATAACTTTTAAAAATTCCCAATAAATCACCTCTAGCTAATTGAGGGGTGAGGAACGCAACGATGAAGTCATATTTTGATTCCGACGAGTATTTATTTTTTGAGGTATTTTAAATATATTAAAATATCGATGAGAATTCAACGACTTCCAAATGCCTCCAAACTTCACCCTTAGCTAATTTTGGGGCGATGAGCGCAATGGCAAAGTCTGATTTTCAATTTGAGGTCAAAATAATTAGGTTAATTTCTAGGGTTCTTAAAATTCCCAAAATTAGGGTTTGATCCATTTTACCCCTAATTTGGACCAAAACTTCAAGGTGAGGTCCTAATGACTATTTAAGAGTGATATAATCAAAATTAACACTTGGTTTAGTCCTAATTGACTAGGGTAACAGCCTTGTGTTATTATAGGGATGGTGAGATCTCGAGATTTATCGTCTTTTGGGAATGGTGTTCGTTTTGTTACTAGAGTTTACCTGAGTTCACTAATGTTTAAATGAGATTAAATTAGTTGATTTCTAGTCTTGATTTATTCAAGTTAAGTATTCTTATTTAGAGAATATTGTTTGATTTAAATTGGGAGAGTTGGGTATTGGTATGCAATTCATTAAGGATTACACGCTAGTACTCTTCGCTTCAATTTCATGTCAAGTGAATTGGATGGATTCTTCTATTTAATTATCAAGAGATTTAACCTCACTCAGGGAATCCCCTAAATGTGCTTAAATCTTATCTAGTGCTCAGAAAGGAACAGCTGTCATGTTCACTCTCGGCACTTAGACATTCATGAGATCTGAGTTTGATGAATTCACTCCTTACGCCTAAGTTATGAATCATTAAGTTGATTTGAGTATCTCATGAACTTTAATCCATCAATGACTCTCATGTACTATTTTTAGGTTTAGCTAAGGAGTTGAGTTACTATGCTTCAAGAGTTTATGTCACATCACCCTATAGCACATAGTGCTCTAAGACCTCGCGGAAACCTAAAATGAGATGCAGAGCTTTATTGATGGTTCTCGGCTCACATGCGCCATCATCTTGATTTAGCAGATGTCAATGTGCTATGAAGCTCAGTAGGGCTTATCACTAAGCCCTAGGATTGACATGCACTATTAACCTCACATAAATTAAGTGAGATTAATGGAGCTCAGAGATTAATATAATGCTCCAAGGCTCAATAGATCTACTCAAGTCTAAGGTCATGCACTAAGCATTTTTGCACAGCAAATGTTGTCACAAGAATTTACGGCATCCACTCTTTATTGTGCATATCCTTATGTCTAAGAAATCTAGTAAGCACATGGAGTTCAAGATGACTTAATTATCACACATATTTTACAATTTTCTCATATTTTCCAAATTATTCATTCACATGAATTCAATTTAATATGCTAATGACATTATTTTAAATTGAAGAGTATACATTTTTTTCCATCCTTACATCATTACATACCTAACAACCAATCCTACCCAAGGGAGGTTTAGGCTGCCATTGATTTAATACAACAAGAAAAGATATATGAAAATATCACCACTTGCATACCTTGTTCAAAAAAGAAATATTGAAAAAATATATATATACTAGGGAATAGCCCCTTGCATTCTCCCTTGCTTGATCCTTATCCTCCTCTTGCCTTCTATGTTCCTTCTATTCTCTAGTTGCAGCCCTGCTCTCCTTGGGGAATGATTCTCCTTCTCCTTGATCTATAATAATCTCTTAGCAAAAATCCTTTAGCTCAGAAATTCTGGAACCCCTTCCATTCTTAAGGTTTTGCTTTTATAATCTCTAGATGTTTCTCAGCATTAATACAGTCACAACCTTCCATCTCCTCAGAATTTAAGTGCTGCCATGAAAATATTCTTTTTTCTCTTGAAAAGGAGGAAATTTTAATATATTCCAATTAATTGCTGCTGTGAGAAAGGAAAGAGTTAAGTTTCCTTCTCTTCCCAATGCTGATTTGGATTCTCATGTCTGAGAAATTTTACGGCACACGCTACTGTGCATAGTAGCGCTATACTTTCAAACTTGATGGTGCTATCGCATGCGGTAGCGCCAATTTTTTGATCTTGAGGGCGCTATGACACGCGGTGGCACCAAAATTTTGGTCTTAAGGGTGCTATGGCAGGTGGTAGCTCAAGACTTTTGGCATTAAGGGCGCTAGGGTGTGCGGTACAGTTTGTTCCTTTAAAAATTTGTCAAAGTGCTTAATGGTGCACGGTAGTGCCAGATTTTCATTTTGATCTGCTGTACTGCGCAATAGCTCCAGAATTTCAATGATAATGGAACTGCAGTGCGCGGGAGCTCCAAACTTTTGGTCTTAAGGGCACTGTGAAGCATGGTAGTGCTTGCCATTCGGTATTGGGACCGCTACGGCGTGCGGTAGCGCCAAGATTTTGGTGATTAGAGCGCTAGGGCGCTTGGTAGCACCTAGTTTTTGATCTTGAATCCGTTGTGGTGCGCGATAACATCTTTCTTTCGATCTTGAATCCGCAGTGGGGAGTGATAGCGCCTAACTTTTGAGTTAGATTCTGCCATAGCACGCTGTGGCACGCCGTAACGTGTTCTTCAAGATTTTTAGATTCGAAACTTAATTTCAACCTTTTTTTTGTCCTGTAAGGTAGAAAACACATATCAAAGCACACTAATCCTCAATAAATTATTACTTTTATTCATTATATTAACTATAAATCTTAGATTTATCACGACACCTTTAACCCATCTGGCTAAAGAAGAAGTCCCATATTCCTAGAATCCTGCTTGCGAAGAGGCTTTTTAGAAACTTAAAAATTTGTTAACTTTTTTGCCAGTCTTGGTCTTATCTCAAGAAGGAAAAGACTTTCAAGTCTACACTGATGCCTCTAAAGTAGGACTAGGCTACGTCCTTATACAAGAATGAAGGATAATAGCATTTGCCTTAAGGCAGCTGAAACCAAATGAGAAGAACTACCCTGTTCACGATTTAGAAATAATACCTGTAGTTTTCACCTTAAGAATTTGGAAACACTACTTATATGGGGTGAAGTGCAAAATATTTGGTAAGTCCAACATTTATAACAAAATAAATGAAGAAACACAAGCAAATTCATGTTAGGATGGCCAACTTTGATGGGTTTTTCATGATTTTCAGGCAAAATGATAAGTTGAGCAAAGTCTAGAAGACCAAAATTCTGGAAGATTTAATAGAACCGCCACAACGTGCCATAGCGGATCCGATACAAAAGTTCAGCCACTACCTTACGCTACAGCAGATTGAAAATGAAATAAGGATTATTGATTTGCTACCACGCACTGCAGCAGATCCGATGCAAAAGTTCAGCCACTATCGCGCGCTACAGCGGGATTGGACTTGACAAAATTCTTTATATCTCTGCTACCGCCAGCCAATTCAGTATGAAAGTGTAACAACCCGAGTTGTTACCATGGTTGATTAGGACTAACCCTAAGTCTTGAACACAATTATAAGTGCTAATTAGGTCAAATGGAGTCAATCTTTGAGACCTAGTCCAAATCAGGAGTCAAAAGGATCGAATCCTGATTTCTAGAAATCTAAAAACCCTAGAAATTAACCTATTTAAATTGACCTCCGATCGAAAAACGGACACCGCCATTGCGTTCATTGACCCCAAATTAGCTTGGGGTGAAGTTTTCGTGTCAATCGGAAGACGTCGAAATTTCGACAAATATTTTAATAATAAAAATATCCCGGAAATTGAGGTATCAAAATACTCGTCGGATAGAAAATCCGACTGTGCCATTAAATTCCTTGACCCCAAATTAGCTAGGAAAACATGTTCAAAATTTTCTGGAATTTTTTTCAAAAAAAAAAAATTATTTAATTAACGGCGCCGTCAAATTTAAGTGGATGGCGCTAATGGCGCCGTCCGATCGGACGGATCCATCTGGACCGTCCGATCCGCGCGAATCCAATGGCCCGTAGCCGCGATTCGCATCGCCCGGTCCGGACGGATCTGGGCCGTCCGCGTGTCGCGGGATCGGACGGCCCGGGGCCATCGCCCTCGGCCCCGTGGCCCGCGAGCCACGCGGAGCGCCCGCCGCTCGCCTGCCCAATCGGCGACCTCCCCCGCCTCGGCTACTCTGTCCGAGGGCCTTTAAGAGGCTTGCCCGCTCCCCCCCATCTCCGGTTACGCGAACCGGAGTCAGCACAGTCGAGCCAAGCCCGAACCGCGCCGAGCCCCTCGCAGCCGTCCACCTTCCAGGTACCGGATCTCCCCCTCTCCTCCATCCTTAGCAAATCTACAAATTGATAATTGTAGATCTAGGTCTAGGCTAGCAATCCACCGGACCTGATCGACCTCGATCAGGTCCGATAGACCTAGATCTGGGTTTGAAATCCTCGGGTCTCGCCTCGTCGCCCTAACAGAAACCCTAACTTTTGGTTCGACTTTTGCCGGCGATCCCGGCCACCTCCGGCGAAGGTCCGCCCACCGGCGTGTAGCCCTCGTCAGGGGCTACCGTCGGCCGTGCGGGCCGAGGTGGTCCGGTGCCGGTAAGGCCGGCAAAAGCTGTGCCCTAGCCGGCGCCCTCAGATTGTCTTCGTCGAGAAGACGAAGTCCGGGTCGGGCCGGGTAGACCCAAGCCCGACCCACCCGAGCCGGGTCCGCGTCAGCTGGGTGGGGCCCACCAGTGCCACGTGGCGCCTTCTGGGCCTGCTACGTGTCTAGTGGGACCCACCAGCCGAAGCCCACGACGCTTCGGCTTCGGCCGTAAGGCCCACCAGTGCCACGTGGCGCCTTCTGGGCCTACCACGTGTCCAGTGGGACCCACCAGCCGAAGCCCGCGACGCTTCGGCTTCGGATGTGGGGCCCACCAGGTCACGTGGCAGCCCCTGGGCACGCCACGTGGCATGTGGGGCCCACAACGCCACGCGGCAGCCTCTAGGCCCGTCACGTGGCAAGTGGGACCCGCTGCCCGGTCAACCGCGGCGGTCCGGCTCCCCGTGGGGCCCATAGTGCCACGTGGCAGCCTCTGGCAGTGCCACGTGTCAGGTGGGCCCACTGCCCAATCACCCGAGCTGAGTCAACCCCTGTGGAACCCACAGTGCCACGTGGCAGCCTCTGGCAGTGCCACGTATCTAATGGGGGCCCACTGTCTATTAATTTAATTAATAATTTAATTACTATTGGTGTTAATTAATTACTGTTAATGATTAATTAGTGGTTAATTAAGTTAAGATTAGTGTTAATTACTTTTGAACAGTAACCTTAATTAATTAAGTATGATTAGAGATTAATTATGGTTAATTAAATGTTAAATACTAATTAGGTTAATTAGTTATTATTGAACAGTAAAACATAATTAATCATTTGTAATTAAATATTAACAAATAATTAGGGCTAATTAAAAAGTAATTAGTGCTAATTACTTTGCTACAGTAAAATTAAAAATAATTATAATTAATTAGTTAATGGATTAATTAATAGTTAATTAAGCCTAATTAAGTACAGATTAATGAAATTAATTAATTTCAAAAAAACTTTAGGAATGAATGGTAAAATAATACAATTTGAATAAATGAATAGTAAAATAATTCAAATTGTATTTTTGAATAGTAAATCTTAAAAATTTAATAACTTTTTGTAGGATGATGCAAACATAGCCAATATAGGTCTTAAAATACTCAAAAAAAATGTAAGAATTCAAATAACATAATGTAAAAATTTATTTTGGGTACGTATAACGAGGTAATATTTTATGACCTCTTTAGAGCCTCATAACTTTTTACCCGGTTATCGAAACATAGTCAATATGGGTCTTAAAATGCTCAGGAGAGCAGCCCCATCACCGTAGTAGTATTAGTTTTCCCATTTAGACATCAGGATAAAAAGTCAATCCTAGAACTTAGAGTTGACTTTAGTGAAAAATGACCAAAATGCCCTTAGACTTCAAATGGCCATAACTTAGTCAAATTAACGACAAATTGGAAAATTCAAGATGCTAACCAGCCTAGAATTTCAATTTCATCAATATAATAAAATAATATTTAGGATCTAAACCCTGGAAATTTAGATAAATGACCAAATTACCCCTAGTCTTATTTTAGTCATAACTTGACCGTTTCTCGCCCGATTTTGGCGTACTTACTGTCTATCTTCAAGTTAGACAGTAAGGAATCAATTGGAACTAAGAGAAATCAATTCTAACCCATAAGTCAAAAGTTGACTTTTTGACCCTTAAAGTAGAGGCAAAATGGTCATTTTGTCCTAAGTTTGAGTTAAGTGCCCCTATCCTTTTAGATAACATTCCAGAACCTTAAAACCAGTGTTATAATCTTCTTAGTGATATTTAAGTGAGTGAAATCAACCCTTATATTAGGTTCCAATAATTTCTATTAAGTCCTAAGCACTACACTTTAAGGACACATCCTGAGACTAGGACTAGATCATAGGTTAGAGTTCATTCATTGGGTAAATTGGGTTACCTAATGGGTGAAACCTTGATTTTATTAGCTTTCTAGACTTTCTTTTATTTTACAACTCGTTTCGATTATTTTGTCTTTAAACTTTAGATTTAAGATAGGAGATTCATCCTACTAAGTTTGATTACTTAATAGAATTTGCCTTAACTAGTAGATCACTAATAGAATAAAACTTAGAACTTAGGTCTTATCCTTTAGATTATGTGATTAAGCCTAAATCTCGTACTGCGTAATCCATAATCTATAGGTTTAGAAGATCTTGATCAGATCTTAGTTAGAACATCTAATTTCACAAAACTAGGGCGTATGATTTATTGATTTAACTCGTAGTCGTCTACCTGATTGAGCTAGATTAGAACCTGATCAGTTATAATCCTTTTTAACTTATAAGGACGAATTTCTGAGTTACACTCGATAGTAGGAAAACGGTGATCCTGAACTGTGTAACTTGGAATAGTTAACAGGTTAAGTAGAAAACAAATGATATCACCATGTTTAGTAGAGTCCCTTGCTTACTTTGATACTTTGTTGCTTACGCGTTCCTTGATTTTTGTGCCATATTTCTTTGAGCATATCATATAAGACATTTGATGCATGAATAAAATGTTAGGAAAATATGGAGACTCCTTAGATTCCTTGTGAAAATATTAAAGTAATTTATGAAAAGATAATGGTTTTATGAGCTGCCTCTCAGTTATGTCCTTATTTCCTAGCCTCCTTATGTCGCTAGGGGAAGGATCTGCTTTTGTTGTGTGCCTAGTTTACTAGCCTCCTTATGTCGCTAGGGGTACACCGTTGGTGCCTTAGCCGTACTGGCATTAAGGTTTCCTTGTATGCTTAGTTTACTAGCCTCCTTATGTCGCTAGGGGCATACGGTTGGGCCTTAACCGTACTGGTGCTAAGACCCTTCGTTTGCTTTGTGTGCTTATTTGCCTAGCCTCCTTATGTCGCTAGGGGTACACAATTTATGACTTAGTCATGATGGTGCTAAGCTTCTTTGGTATTTGATGGGCTTGAGTAGATCTTTTTTGTATGGCAGTCGATGCACGTGTGGCTTTATATGCAGTTGT
Source organism: Gastrodia elata (assembly GCA_016760335.1). Lineage (NCBI taxonomy): Eukaryota > Viridiplantae > Streptophyta > Magnoliopsida > Asparagales > Orchidaceae > Gastrodia > Gastrodia elata. The sequence goes on from CM028669.1 coordinate 21,154,228, forward strand.
TGTTGTTTACTTTTCAGTATTCTATTCCGTCAGCTATTTCTTTGTACTACTTTTATATATACATATAGGATGTTAGAATCTTGCTGCTATTTATATGTATCACTGCTGAGTTATTTATTTTAATTGGCATGTTTTCTGTTGATCACCAGCATGTTTAGGATGTAGAACTTTTCTTACAGCACATGACAGTTATGTATATTTATACGCCCTTCCTTGGTTAGTTTGTATTCGAGGCATGTCTTAGCCTCTTTCCTATTTCTTTGCTTAAGTTATAAATGATGATTTATAGCTTCCCTATTTCTTTGTATTACTTGCTGCTCCTTTCAAATATATATGTTGCTTAGATGTTGTCAAATGGTGATATTACTTAACACTTATAATAATTCATCAGCTTAAAATGTACTTAGACAATTATCTAACCAGATTTTTCTTTTCTTTTGCTGGGGCTCTACATTGTGAAACTGATAATGGCAGACTCCTTTCAGTTAGACGAGCAGGAGTTAGGTGTAGAGCCTTACCCAGAGGAGGAACCCGTGGAAGAAGCTGCCATCTAGTTCCTTTATACTTCAAGTGAGGATGAGTAGTTTTCATTCAATTTAAATATTTTAAATTATGTAATAATATAGGTACTATTGATTGTGATTTTGGATTGTATACTTATATTCTGAGTTCTATTTTTCTTTCCTATTTGCACTGTGATACTTGGATGGTTTACATTTCCTTAAATTGCTTCTGCACTCTATTTGTTTACTTATACAGTGACTGTTAGTCTGATTCTGTGTTAATCCTTCCCTAATCAGGTGGATTGTGGAGTCTATCCTAATCCAATGATAAGTGAGGGGTTAGCCAGAGTGACACCCCACCCTTAACCTAATCCTTTGATGGATTAAGGGCGCGGGGCGCCACAGAAAGTTCAGCCTCTACCGCACTACAGTGGGACAAGAGGATTGAACAAATAAAAGAAACGAATTTTAATACATCTGCCATGGTGTGCCCAAGCGGAGTGCATACAAAAAGCTAGGCACTATAGCGCTCCCAGGCTCGATGCAGCCCGTCGTATTTTTCAGCCAGGTCCTAGCATTAATGTCAGCATAGGGAGGGCCATCCATTTGCCTTCCCCAGCTGTTTGAAACTCCAACTTAATTAATTCCTTGCATTTTCTTAAGAGAATATCAGAATAATTATCATTGTAAGCCATTAAAACAAGGGAGTTAGAAAGGTGGCAAATTTGATTGCAAAGAAGGCTGGCCTATTTAAGATGCTATGCAAGACTAAGAGGGGGTTCCTCTATTTGACACTCTCAGATAAGAAATTAAAAGCCTGCTATAAAAAAAGAATAGGAGGCCTTCACCAAGGAAGGAAGAAGACAACCATTGCTATAGAAAGAAAGGAAGAACATCGCCAAGGAGCTGGAAGGGAAGAAGATTGGAAGAAAGGAAGAACTCGAGAACGTCAACAAGGGCTATCATAGTATTCTTCTTAACCTCTTTTGATTTCTTTTTAGTAAAATCATGAAAGGATTCTTGTTCTTGTATGTTTCTTCCTCTATTTTTATTGTAATGGAAGGCTAAACCCTCATTGGGGAGGGTTGGGTAGACATCATGTAAAATGTATGATGAATTATTGTTGTTGTATGAAATTCTTTCAATGAATAAAATCTACTTTAATTTTTTGTCTAGATATGTTCTTGTTGCTTGCATGCTGTGGATTGAATGTATATTTCTTATTTTAAAAAATGGTTTATAATGAAAACACATTAAATCACCTTTACAATTCAAGCTCAAAGGGAACACCCATAAAGGTCCTCGCCGTGAACACATGTTCGCTACATGAGGATTCACAGTGTAAAACACCTTGAGATTGAAAATTAAAGGGGATTTGACAACTCAGATTCTCCTGTACCCCATTGCTCACCAATTGGCATGAAGCTAAGAATAAGTGCATTAGTGTTCAGAGCCTAGTGACAAGCTCTTGAGCCTAAATACACTATTCTTTAAGCTTAGTCAAGAGGTTGATGCATGTGAGCCAAGAGCCACCAATTAAGCTCCATGGCTCAACATATATCAAGGAAGAAAGAGGAATTATTGAGAGCACATGGATTATGTGACATAGTCCATGTAGTCCTACAATTCACTTCCTTAGCTAAATTGTGCATGTAGCATGTGATGCTAATTGTGTGTAAATCAAGCTCATGTGATCGCTGAACTAAAATGTTTATTTTGATAACTTAGATGTAGGCAATCTTAATAATTCAAATTGATCCATGAGAGTCTAAGTGCTAAGATTGAACCCTTATGTGTTTATCTTGTGCATTAGACTTGAAATAATTAGAATTAGAGGACCAATCTAAGAAACACTATATTCACTTGATTAATTAGCATGAAAACAAGTTCATTAAAAGTTGCATGAATGCGAGTACGACACTAGTCCCTTATAACTTGCACGATGAAAACCCAACTCTCCCTTCTTTATCAAATAGTATCTTAAATTACGATATTTGAACTACTAAGTTAGGAGCCACAAAAATTAAAAATATATTTTTCTAAACATTATTAAAAATAGATACACCTTAGTATCAAAATATATCATTCCCTGAGGATGATAAATCTCAAAACTTACATTCCATTATTACTTTAGACCACGTGTACTTGCGTGAAAGCGCATACATGTATTTACCGTTGTCAATATTTATCGATCACCAATGCCTTAAGTATATATTTACTCAAAAGGAGTTAAATTGTAGGTAAATATGCTAGTTAAAAGTTTATCTATGATTATGATTCAGAAATTCAATATCACCCCGAAAAGGTGAATATAGTGGCAGATGCATTGAGTAGCAAAGCAATTATGTCTTCTATTTTAAACGATAAGTCCTTAGTAGAAAATTTTGATAGACTGAAGATTGAACCAATTTGAACTACTAAGTTAATATAACAACCCCAAGTTGTTATCTTAGTCAATTATGACTAATCTTAGTCCTAATATTGACCCTAGGTGTTAACCATGCCACATTAGGAGTTAACCCCTAAGACCCAATCCAACTTAGGAGTCAAATGAATCGAACCCTGATTTCTAGAAAATCCAGAAGCCCTAGAATTTGACCTAGTCAAATTGACCTCCGATCGAAAAACGGACTTTGCCATTGCTCTCATTTCCCCCAAATAAGCTAGGGGTGATGTTTTCGTGTCAATCAGAAGTCGTCAAAATTTCGACGAATATTTTAATAATATTTAAATACCCCGCAAATCGAGGAAATAAAATACTCGTCGGATCAAAAATCCGACCTCGCCGATACGTTCCTTACCCCTCAAATAGCTAGGAAAATATATTTGAAATTTATTGAAAAAAACAAATTATTTTATTACTTAACGGCACCGTTAAAATATTAAACAGCGCCGTTAGCTGTAGCCGATGGCGCCGTCTGATCAGACGACGCCATCGTAGCTGTTGGATCAAGTGCAGATCCAACGGTTACGGGACCATCCTCTACATCGCGACCTTCGCCGGCTTCCACGCGGCGATTTGCCAAGGATCCGGCCAATCCGGGGCTTGGCGCACCTCGCCAATTCCGCCTGAGGGTCCATAAGGACCCTCCCCATTGTCCCGAGCCGGGTTTTTGCCTGGATCGCACGCGAGAGCCTCGGGAGTTCAACCTTAAAGCATGAACCATCGGACCTAAGGTACCCACCTCTCCTAATCCCGTAGTTTGATCTTCCATTTTCCTATTCGTAACTTGATTGCATGATGTGGATTAGGATTCGGACGGATCGATCGGGTGGGATCAAACCAGATCGATCGAATTTAAGCTAGGATCCACAGTCTAAACCATTAGGATCCGTCTCGCCAAACCCTAGGGCCTATGGTTTGCATTTGCCGGCAACTCCGGCCACCTCCGGTGCTGGTCCACCCACCGACGTGTAGGCCTCGTCGAGGGCTATCGTCGGCCGGGCGAGCGAGGTGGTCCGGCGCCAGGAAGGCCGGCAAAAGCCGTGCCCTAGGCGCTGACCCTCGGGGCGCTCCGCGAAGCGGATGAAGCTCGGGTGGGGCCGGGTCGACCCAAGCCCGACCCGAATATTCTCGGGTCCATGCGTCACGGGTGGGGCCCGCAATGCCACATGGCACCCTCCGGGCGTGCCAAGTGTCACGTGGGAGCCCACCTCCAGAGACTTGCGGCTCTTCGGCTTCGGCTGTGGGGCCCGCATCGCCACGTGGCACCCTACGAGCGTGCACGTGTCCCGCGAGGCCCACCGCTAGAGCCCGCGACTCTTCGACTTTAGTTGTGGGGCCGCAGTGCCACATGGCACCATCCGGGCGCGACACGCAGAGCAGCGCCCAATCGGGGCTGCCACGTATCACTGGTGGGACCCACTGCTCGACCGCGCGACAGGTGTGGGACCCGCCACGACTCCCGTGGCCACTCACAGAACGCCACGTGGCAGCCGTGGGACCCACTATCAATTCCGACAGACAGATTAGTGCCTTAATCATGATTAAGTAGTGTTAATTAGTAATTAATTAAGTTTACAGTAAGATTAGTATATTTAATTAATGACAATTAGTGGTTAATTACTATTAAACACTAAACAAATGATTAATTATTAATTATTAATACTAAATGCTAATTAATTAATTAAATAGTTATTAATTAATTAATTAATTAGTATAATTAATAACTTATCAATAATTAATTACATATTAATCAGTAAGTACAATTAATTAACTTAATTAAACTTAATTAAGATTATCTTAATTAAATATTATATATACAATAATATTAATAATTTAACAATTATTAAATTTAAACACTAAATTAACTTATTAATTAACACTAATCTTAGGATTAATAATTATGAAGATATAATCAATTTATTAATTAGGGCTTAAGCAGTAATTAATTTAACCCTAATCAAACAGTAAAAATAATAATATTATAATTCAAATAATTAAATAACTGATAATTAATTAATAATTAATATTAATTAATTATAGATTAATGATAATTAATTAGTTAATTAATAAAAACAAAAAAATATTTTTAACTTTAAGAATGAATAGTAAATTAATATAAATTGAATAAATAAATAGTAAATAATACAAATTACATTTTTGAATAGTAATTAAATTAATTAAAAATTAAATAAAACTTAAAAGCTTAATAACTTTTTGTAGGATGATCCAAACATAGTCAATATAGATCTCATTTTACTCAGAAAAATAAAATGAATCAAATGGCATAATACAAAAATTAGTTTCGGGGTACGTATAACATAGTGACATTTTAGGACCTAATTAAACCTCCATAACTTTTAACCTAGTTGTCCAAACATAAGTAATATGGGTCTTAAAATACTCAGGGAAATAACCCTATCACTATAGTAGTATTAGTTTTTCTATTTTGACATCTGAATAAAAGTCAACCCTGGACCCCACAGTTGACTTTAGGGAAAATTGACCAAAATGCCCTTAGAATTCAATTGACCATAACTTGGTCAATTCAACTCCAAATTTAGAAATTCAAAGTGCCAACTAGATTAGAATTTCAATATCATCAATAAACTAAAATAATATTTAGGATCTGAACCCTAAAAAATTAGAGAATGACCAAAATACCATTAACCTTAGCTAGGCCATAACTTGACCATGTGAGATCCAAATTATGTTTACTCCCAATCAACATGCTCAGTATATTATATATAAGCTATAGAAACTGAGTTTGTTGAAATTGGACTTCAAACGGAAAAGTTCAGTTTTTGTCACCCGTTGATCGACAAAATTACCGCGTTGCCCCTAGAAATTAAAATGACCATAACTTAGTCAATTGACTTGAGAATGCAGTGTTCTTAGACTCTATGGAAACCTTGAACAATAACCAACTATAAACTGCATAAAAATTTGGGTTTCATTAGGGTGCAAATTACAAGTTTGCCCTTAGGTCAAAAACCTTAGTTTGGACCTATATGATCTGTTTCTTGTCCAAATTGAGCGTACTTACTGTCTATCTTCAAGTTAGACAGTAAAGAATCATTTGAAACTAAGAAACTTCAATTTGAGCTCTTAAATCAAAAGTTAACTTTTTGGACCCTTAAGAAGGCGCAAAATGGTTACTTTGCCCAAAATTTAGGTAAGTGTCCTTAACCGCTAGTTAGTCTTTTAAATCACTAAAACCAATATTAGAGTCAATTAAGTGAGTAAATCAACTATTATGTCAAATTTGTAAAATTCCTAAAAATATCTCTAAGTCCTTTCTTTATGATCATTACACATCATACTAGGATCATTCTTGAGACTAGGATTAGATCATCGGTTAGAGTTCACTCATTGGGTAAATGGGTTACTCAATGGATGAAACATTAGTTTTAATAGTTTTCTAGATTTTACAACTTATTCTGATTATTTTGTCTTTCAACCTTAGACTTAGGATAGGAGACTCATCCTATTAAGATTGATTTTACTTAATAGGATTTGCCTTAATTAGTAAATCACTTTTAGAATAAAACCTAGATCTTAGGTCTTACCCTTTTTGGATTATGTGATTAAGCTCAATCTCGTGGTCTTTAATCCATAATCTATAGCTTAGAAGATCTTGATTAGATCTTAGATAGAATATCTAAATTCATAAAATTAGGATGTATTATTTATTAATTTAACTCGTAGTCATAATTTGATTGAATTAGATTAGAACCTGATCAGTTGTAATCCTTTTAACTTATAAGGATGAGCTTCTAAGTTACACTCGATAGTATAAGTTCAGAACTTGTGTAACTTAGAATAGTTAGATTGGTTAAACTAGAAAACAAATGATATCACCATATTTAGTAGAGTCCCTTACTTACTTTGATATTTTGTGCTATGTATTCCTTGATATTTATGCCATATTTCCTTGGACATATCATATAAGACTTTGATGTATGAATAAAATTTTAGGAAAATATGGAGGCTCCTTAGATTTCTTATGAAAACATTAATGTAAATGATTAAATATAATAATTATACGTGCTAGAGCTACCTCTCGGTTATGTCTTCTGCCTAGTCTCCTTGTTGACGTTAGGAGAAGACTATGTTTATATTTTCTGCCTAGCATCCTTGATGACGCTAGGAGAAAATTTGTTGTGTTTTCTGCCTATACCTCCTTGTATGATGCTAGGAGAAAACCCTATATCCTGCATAGTCTCCTTGATGACACTAGGAGTATATAGTTTTGCACCTTAGCTTCCTTGTTGATGCTAAGATCCTTTTGATATTTAGTGAGCTAGATTAGCTCTTTTTTGTATGGCAGTTAGTACACGGATATTCATATATAGTATTGATATTTTGTGTACAGTATTTTCATTCAGTCAGCTATTTCCTTGTTTTGCTTATATATATTTTAAGATGTTAGATTTATTGCTGCTATTTATATGTATCTTCGCTGAGTTTATTTATTTAACTTGTATAATTCTTATGATCACATGCATGGTTAGGACATAATATTTTCTTTCAGTACTTGTTCAGTTACTTATACTTATATGCCCTACCTTGCTTAACTTATATTTGAGTCAGGTCTTAGCCTCCTTTTTGCTTAAGTTATAAATATTGTTTATAGCTTTTTCCTTTACCTTATTATGATAGTTGCTCCCTTATTTGATATACTTATTGCTTAGAATATGTAAAATGGTGATATTACAAAATATATAAAACTTATCAGCTTAAAATGTACTTAGACAATTATCTAACAAGATTTTCTCTTTCTGGCTGGGTCCCTACATTGTGAAACTAACAATGGCAGATCCATATCAGATAGAAGATTGGGTGCTAGAGGAGGTGCCTTATCTATAGGAGGAGCCTTATCTATAGGAGGAGCCTTTAAAGGGAGCTACTGCTTAGTTTTCTTATAAGTGAGAATGAGAGGATTTATTTGCTTTAATTACTTAAACTTTAATATGATGTAATAATACAGGTACCCATGACAGTGTGTTTTGGATTACTATACTATTTATTCTGAGTTATCTTTCATGCTATTCATATTATGTTGCTTGGATGTCTCTTATATAAAATGCTTCTGCACTCTGTATGAATTTCTTATATAGTGACTAGTTATTTGATTCTATGCTTACTCATCCCCTTATTAGGTGCATTGTAGATTTCATCCTAATCCAATAATAAGTGAAGGGTTAGTCAGATTGACACACCACCCCTTAGCTTAATCTTGTAGATTAAGGGGTGGGGCGCTACAGTTAAAAACCTTATGATGCTAGTGGGCTGCCTTTTTTTGGTAATTTAGATATTTAAATATTGAATGGATTGGTAAGATAATGTCTGAGGATGATTTCTAGAGTTTGTGGTGGGTGAAAGGGCCACAATCCCTTGGAAGTAATTTCTTATATTTAGCGTTGTTATATCGCTCAGGGTTTGATGCAAATCAAAATATAATCACTTTCTTTAAATTCTTTAGTTGATTTATTATAGTTTGCCTTAGATGCATATTTTTCACTACTTAAAGTGATTTGTTGTCCTATATAATCATGAAGGCTTTAAAAATCTTTGGAAAATGTGAATATTGAATTAGAAAATGCATGAGAAAGAAGGTTGGCATCATCAATCGGCCGTTTAGGATTATGGCCATACACCACTTCAAATGGAGATGTTTTGGTTGTTCGGGAGGTACTACTATTATATGCAAATTCATTAGCAGGAAAATGTAAGTCCCAATTACCTATGCTTTTTCTAACAAGGCACCTAAGTAAGTTTCCTAAGTTTCGATTGACAACTTCAATTTGACCATCCGTTTGGGGTGAAAATCTAATGAAAACTTCAATTTTGTCCCAAGAAGTTTCCAAAAGGTCTTCCAAGAGTATGAGACAAACCTAACATCCCAATCTGATATAATAACTGAAGGAAGGCCATGCAATCGCACAATTTCCTTAAAGAATAATTTTGTAGTATTGTAGGCATCATTAGCTTTAGAGCAAGGTATGAAATGGGCCATCTTAGGAAATCTATCAACAAACACAAATATTCTATCATACCATGAGCTATTCGGGGTAACCCAAGAACAAAATCTATTGATAAATCTTCCCAAGGACTATGAGGAGCAGTCAATGCTGTGTAGTGGTTAGATTTTTGTTTATTAGCTTAGCTTTTTTGCAAATTAAACATTGAGCTACTAGTTTTTTAATATTTCTTTTTAGGGAAGGCCAAAAAATATATTATCCATCAAGTATATTATTTTATCCTTTACAAAATGGCCAGCAATTCCTCCTGAGTGCAGTTCAAAAATCAAAAACTCCCTAAGAGAAAACCTAGGAATGCAAAATTTCTTTTCTCGATAAAGATATCCATTAATCACAAAATACGTTGCATTTAAAATTAGTGGTTTTTCCAAGTGCTCCATGTAAATCAAATAAAAGCTTGGGCACAATGGGTCCTCATCTCAAATATCTTTAAATCCATGAATTTTGAATTCTAAAGATGAGATGGTTATTGCCACCCTTGATAATACATCAGCAGGTTTATTTTCAATTTTTGGTTTATGTTTAAGGATAAATGAATAGTCTTGGAGAAACTCAACCTATTTGGTATGTCTATTATTTAACTTTCATTGAGTATTATTAAATTTAAGGGCATTATGGCCTGAGTTAAGAACAAAGTCATTGTGTTAAAGATAGTGTCTCCAATGCCTTCATGACTGAATGACATCATAAAATTCTCTATCATATGTTGAGTATCATTGCTTTGCATCATTCAACTTCTCACTAAAGAATGTAATAGGATGATTTTCTTGACTTAAAACTACTCCAATTACAATTCTAGATGCATCACAAGTCACTTAAGAGGTTTTAGAAAAATTAAGGAGTTAAAGGACTGGGGCTGTTGTGGCGGCCGCCCCTTCTAATCACAAGGCTTAAGGAGAGGTCATCACTAAGCACATCTTATACTTAACATTAGGTTGGAATTTAGGACTCTAATCCAATCTTAAGAAAAAGAGGTGCTTTTCTGAATAAGATAAAGATTAACAATCACTTAATGAGTATCAGAGTGCGGAAGAAAAGTAACAACTGAAGTAACATCCATACATAAAATAAAGACATCCAACTCAGAATATATACAATGCAGGAAAGTAAAGTACAAAGTTCTGTATTATTACAAACATTTAAAGTTTAAAGGCTGAAAGAAAGAGTCTCTCATCCTCACAATATAAAGTAAAGCAAGCTAGTAAATAGACTAAGGTCCCTCAGTAGTCTGGACCTCCTCCTGGATCTGCTTCTCAGAAGGCTCTATCTCCTCAAAAAGCTCAGAATCTACCATTATCAGTTTTATAATGGTAGGGCCCCAGCCAACAAAATAAAAATCTTGTTAGACAAAATGTCTAAGTACATTTTAAGGTAATGAATTTTAATGTATTTTAATGACATCACAATTAAGATTAAGCATAATATAGTGGTAAAGCACAAAGAAAAGAAGAACAAGTATTGAGGTAGCAACATACCTCAACTCAGGCTGCAAAACAAGGTAAGTAAAGTACAAGGTAATTCTACTAAGTACAAAGAAAAGTCCTAAAGAATATGATCAAACTAACATGCCAGTATAGTATAAGTTAAAAGTACTGTACTGAAAATATAAAGTCTAGCATCCTAACATGCTCTCAAGTAGGTAAAACAGCTTACATACAAAAAGTTCTGAAATGTAAAGGAACTGCAGAAAATGAAAAATATGAAAGAAAGAAAAAGTGTACTGAAACGATAAAGTAAAGTAAGTCTGAAATGTAAGGAAAATATGTAAGGTACTGTAAAATGTCTGAAATATAAATGTAAGTAATGTTTATTAATTTATTGTACTTGTGAGATACTCTTACTTAGCCTGCCAAACAGTAAAGTCCATCTGGTAATCTAGGAGAAACATCCCAGATTAAAGTAAAGTTCATCCAAAAGAGGCATCTAGGAGAAACATCCTAGATCCTAAAGTAAATCCATAAAGTATCTAAAGGGCAAATGGGAGAAACATCCCAATGCCAAAGTAAAGTACCATAGGGGAAATTCTATAGGCAAAAGTAGTCCTAAAGTAAGTCATACTAAGTGACAGGTTAAGTAAAATATAAATCACAAGTAAAATGTTATTTATTAATGTTTTTATTAAAATTATGCATATGAAATGTGAATGAAATTTAAAGTATAATATAAAGTATGTTCCAAATATTTAAGTATATCCAAAGGTATAAAACGGCTCAAATGACAAGAAAAGTATAGCATTTTCAAATCAAAGAATTTATAAATAGCACTACACAAACTTTGTGATATCACCTGTTTTCTAATTTAAATGTTCTAACTACTCTAAGTTACATAAGATTCAGAATCATAAATTCCTACACTGTCTGTAACTTAGAATCACGAACCTACTAGTTGAAGATAATTAAGACTGGCCAAGTCCTAACTATATGAAAATCAAAAGATGACTACTTGATTTAAATAAACAAATCATCCTCCTAGTTTATTATTTTATAAACCCCAAATAAACCTTGATTAGCCAAATCAAGCTTTAAAGAATTAAGAATCAAACTTCAAAGAATGAGGTTTGATTCTTAATCACAAAATTATCCTAATGGGCTAAGGTTTAATCCCATCTTACTGATTAAAGGTTAAGTCAAATCCTATTGAATTAAGTCAAATTCAATAGGATAGATTTCTAATCCTAATTCTAATGTTAAAAGATCAAATAATCAGTTAATAAACTATGAAAAATCTAATAAACTAGTAAAATTAAGGTTTCACCTTAATGAGTAACCCATTTTACCCATTAGATGAATTCTAACCTAAGATCTAATCTTAGTCTTAGGAATTAAGGCTCTTAAATACTAAGAGTATCACTCGGACACACATCCTAACTAAGGTTATAAGACCTAAAGGATGGTCTAAGAAGTTCAAAAGAATGGAGAAGAATTCATTTTTTTACTTAAGATTTTCTCATAAGGCTAAATTTAGGGTTTTCCTTCTAATATCTAATTTAAGGCTTAAAATTATTTAAATTATAGTTTAAATCACTTTAATTACTATTTGTTATAATTTTGAGATAAAATTAGGTCTTAATTTCATTAAACCCTAATTTTGGGCAAAAAGATCGTTTTGCTCCTCCTTAAGGGTCTAAAACTCATCTTTATGAATTAACACAAAATTCTGAATTTTAATGCTGTGGAATGATTACTTATTGTCTGATATGAGTTTAGACAGTAAATTCATTAAATTTGGTTAAGTATTAAGCCTTATAAGGTCAAATTAAGGAATTTGACCTATAAGGGTATTTTGGTAATTTTACCCTAATGACATATAACTTTTCTGTCAGTTTATTAAAGGTTATGCTCTAAGGTTTCCATAGAATCTAAATTTATTGAATTCTGATGTGTATTGGCTAAGTTATAGCTAAAACAAATTCTAAGGTTTAAAGGGTAATTAAGGATTCTTAATTAAGGGTCAGAAATCCTAACTTTGTCATTTGGTGTCCAAATTGAAAAATTTTAATGGCTGTATGTCACAATTGGTCCACTGATTCTAATGACTAGTGGTAGATTCAATTTGGACTCCATTTGGTTAAGTTATGGCTTAATTAGGGTTTAGGGTGATTAGTGAGTGATTAGTGAAATTAATTATCCAATCACTAATCTAACCTTATAGTTAGGTTCTAATAGATTCTAGGAGTTCTTTGAAACTTAGTTTGTTTAATTTGGATTATTAAATTTGCTAATATTCACTAATTAAGTTTTATGGTAATTAGGGGTGATTAGCAAATCTAACCGTTGGATCCTAACTATTTTGTAGATCTCTGTAGATTAGGTTTTTCTGATCTAAATTGGTATTTGGATCACCTTATTTGGAGTTAAGATGACCAACTTATGGTCATTTGAAGTTCTATGTCAAATTAGGCTAATTAGGGTTAGGTCCTAAATGTCATTAGTCAAATATAAATCTAAACAGCAAGATTAACCCTACTAAAATGTTTCTTAGGGCTTTGTGAGTATTTTAAGATCCATATTCAATAGGTTTGGATTAGTGTATGCAAAGTTATGATGTTTTGAAATTTTGTAACAATTAGGGCTTAATTATGGTTTCTTAAATATCATTATGTTAAATATTGATCCAAATAAAAATTTGATAGTTCCATATTATTCCTTAAATTTTTTTGATAAATTTGGTATATTCATTTGCTATTTTTGGACTTATATTTATTAAGATATTTGTGTTTTAAATATTGGTATTTTAATTATTCTTTTATTTAATTTATTTTATTTAACAAATCGTATTATTAATTATAACTAATATATATCTATATATTTATTTTTATATATTCTGCAGGAGGTGACGTCTGGCAACCCCCTATCCATGTGGCGCAGTTGGATTCGTTGAGGTATTTGGAATGGGTACCACCTTCTGAAGCAGAGGAGACCGGTGCGACTTTAGTTGACACGCGGCACCTCTCTACTTGCGAGGCAGTCGTGTGGGCCCCGCACACTCAAATGCCTGCCAAACAGGCAGAACCCGCGGTCATGGATGCGGGCCGAACTGACCCGAACCCAGCCCAGACTCTGCGCGCCTCCTCGCCAAGAAGTCCAAGACAGGGATCTAGGGCTCGCCTGAAAAACCTTTTCCCAGCGACGGGGAGCCCTGACCCACAAGAAATCTAGAAGAGTTCGGTGAGCTCTTCCCTAAAATGAACGAAACTGATGCAAAGGTAGCCGGTGTTTGAAGCAAAACCTAACCCTAAGATTCTACCTATGAGACGCATGCGAATTCTGTATCCACGCGTAACTGGATCACAAAATTTGAGCCGATTGGATTCTTACGAATGGACACGATTGTATCCGAGCATAAAAATCATATGCAAAGAGAGATGTTAGAGATTGATTTGAAATTTCCAAATGGAAAAATAGGGCAAAAATTGAAGATGATCGAAGTACTTTACGAATGGAGGCTAAAAAATGAGGATCCCGTTTAGAGATTCTTTGACTCCCTTAAGGCTTCACTTTCATCCTCCCTGCTTCCATGACTGAGCAAATTTGGGGATTTAGTTTAGCTTTAAATGGTTGCTCGATCGACGGTGGAGGTTGCCACGATGCGACGAGGGTGCCGCGTGCCCTGTCCTTCGACACGCGGAAGGTTAGGAGGGACGAAGAGCGTCCACCATTTGATCTTGGATCGAACGGTCATAACACGCCGCTAAGATTAACGGTAGGGGAAAAATGAAGGGAAACGACATGAAGCACTGTTTAAATATAATATTTAAATTATTAATTAAATATCTTAAACTGATTCTATTACTTAAAATCAATTGATTTAATACATCCCAAAAATTTTCAATAAATCACCCCTAGCTAATTGAGGGGTGGGAACACAATGGTGGAGTCAGATTTTTAATCTAAGGTCTAAATAAAAAGTGAATTTCTAGGGTTTTGATATTTTCTAGAAATCAGGTTTTGATCTAATTGATCCCTGATTTGATCCAAATCTTAGAGATATGTTCTAAATGACTTACTTAAGCTACTAGAACCATAATTAAGACTTAGATTAATCTTAATTGACCTAGGTAACAACCTGGGTTGTTACAGCTGTTGTCATTAAAACTTTAATTTGATCTAAAGCCTTTTGAGTTGTTGGGGTCCAACAAAAATTGTCTAAATTCAGTATATCAGTGATTGGTGCTACAACAACACTAAATTTTATATTGAATCACCTATAGAATGTTGCGAGACCAAGAAAACTCCTTACTTTTATAAAACGTTTAGGAGTTGGTCACTCTATAATTGCCTTAACTTTGCTCGGGTTAGGTTTTATTTCTTCATATGAAATGATGAAACCTAAGAATATCACCTCAGTTTGCAAGAAGAAAGATTTTTATAAAATTAATGTATAACTTCTCTATTTTATGGGTCTCAAAAATTTGTCTAAGATGATTAAGGTGGTCTACTTTATTTGGGCTAAAAATTAATATATCATCAAAATAAACCACCCAAAATTTTCTTATAAATGGCTTAAGAATAGTATTCATCATTCTCATAAATGTATTAGGTGCATTTGAAAGTCCAAATGGCATGACCAACCATTCATAGAGTTTATCAG
This sequence comes from Gastrodia elata, assembly GCA_016760335.1. Lineage (NCBI taxonomy): Eukaryota > Viridiplantae > Streptophyta > Magnoliopsida > Asparagales > Orchidaceae > Gastrodia > Gastrodia elata. The sequence continues at coordinate 21,169,308 of CM028669.1, forward strand.
GGGTCTTGAAAGCTATTTTTCGTTCATCTCCAAATCTAATTCTAATTTGAAGATACCTACTTTTCAAATCAATCTTAGATAAAAAGTTTGCTCCTGAGATTAAGTTTGACATGTTATCTAATCGGAGAATGGGGAATCGATATTTGATAGTAATTTTATTGATAGCTTGACTGTAGATGCACATTCTCTATGTTCCATCCAACTTAAGAGTTATTAGGGCAGGGACCGTACAAGGACTAAGATTATCTTATATAAATCCTTTCTCAAGTAACTCAGTGACTTGTCTCTTAATTTTTGCATGTTCAGTGGGGTTTATTCTATAATGAGAAAGGTTTGGAAGTTGTGAACCTGGAACTAAGTCTATAGCATGTTGGATTGATCGAAGTGGTGGTAATTCATTTGGGATTTTCTCTAGAGCAATTTCTCTAAATTCAGAATGGAGAGGCCAAACCTCTTGAGGAATGGGAATCTCATTAATATTTAACTTGGTCGGATCAAAAAAAAAAAATTTTAAGGTTCCAAATCCCATTGAGCTTACATTAAACGTTGAAGAAGAATGAGTAAATAAACTAAAACTAGGATTATGCATAGGATCCCTTATCACGATCAATTAAAGCTTCGCTGCTTTCTTGATAGTGGATTTTGGTTGAAGATCACATGTTGGTTTATGTGGTGCTATAGACAGTATCTTCTCTAGTGGTTTGATTGGCAAATGTTTGATGGTTTTATTGTTATGTTTAAAAATATATGTGTTCTCTCTACCATAATGAATTACACTCAAGTCATAAAGCCATGGTAGCCCAAGTAAAATATGAGCAATATCCATAGGGAGCACATCACACCAAATTTTATCCTCAGAACTACTAATCTGATAGGAACTAAACATCAACTAGTGATGGGAAGCAAAGTATGGTTAACCTAGCTAACATGAAAGGGTTGGGGATAAGGTTTAGTTTTAAAATTAGCTCTTGATATAGCATTGGTAGAGATAACATTCATTGCACTACCCCCATCAATAACTAACCTACACCTTCGCTCATTGCACACAACATACATGCTAAAAATATTCCTTCTCCTCCAATCTTCTTCTTCATTCTTAGCTATTGTAAGGCATCTCAGCATATTGTTTTAAGGATCATCCACAAATTCTTCATTTGAAAATGGGGTAACATCATAAACTTCTACTAAAGTTTCATCTATAGGGTCTTGAACTTCTTCTAAAAATAAGATTTGTGCCTTACATTGGTTCTACATATGACCTTTCTTATGACATTTGAAACAAATAATATCTTTAATGTTATTAGAGCTTCCATCTTTGGGTGGATAGCTTAAGCTAAAGGCTGGAATGGGTGTGCTAGTTATTTATGATTTAAATTATAAGTTGCTTGAGCTCTAATTCATATTATAGAAGCTGACTTCTTTTGTTATTCAATAATTAGAGCATAATGGAAAGTTTCTCTTAAGGTTTGGGGATCAAAAAGTTATACCTCATTTATAATATCCATTCTAAGCTCAATAATAAATTTATTAGCAAGCTGCCAATCATTATCCCTATAATTGGTCCTAAAAATTAGATCCTCAAAAATATTTAAGTATTCTGTTACATAAAGAGAGCCTTGCCTTAGAGTTAACAATTTTCCATGTAACTTCTTATCATGATGTCGAGGACAATATTTTGACCTTAGCATTTCTTTTATCTCTATCTAAGTAAGATTTGTCCTTCCTAACCTTTGTTCTTTTGCTAAAGGGTTTGTCCAATAAATCTTAGCATGACCAGTTAATTTCATCTTAGCAAAAGAAACTTGTTGATAATCATCCATCCTATACTAATCAAAGGTGTCATCCATTTGGGTTAATCAATCTAAGAATTTGTTAAGATCATGTGTGTCATCATAAGTAGGAGCTTCAACCTTAACTCTCATAGAGGAATCATTAAAATTATTAGCAACTCATTGGTGGCCTCTCCTTTCTCCATTCTTAAGGTTTAGTTGTCTTCATTGAGGTTGGGGAGGTGGTGGAACATGGGGTTGGCAATCACTTGCATCTATGTATGAACCATCATCTTATATAGGTGTGCTAAGGTTATGGATAGAATATGGAGCATAATTTTTATTATTTTGCAAGAGATTTAAAATGATTTACATTTGATCTTTAATTTCTTGCATTTGAGTTTTATTTTCCTCAAATAATTCCATAGTCTTTATTTCATGTTCATGAATCTTAAGATCTAAGGAATCTACTATCTTGGCCAAGTTCTTGATTTGGTCTTGGGAAATTGACTTTGGTGCCATTTTTTTTTATAAAGAAATATGAGGGAAAAAAATGCTAGATTTGAGAAGGTGAAATAGAAAATATAAATGTAAGAACAATATGAACTGTATGTTAAATGAACTTTCAGGTGTGGGGGGGACACTTGACCACTTACGTCCCAAGCTCTCCTTAGGCTGTTTATACCTTTTTGACAAAGTTCTTTTTAACTTCGCAAAACATTAAGTTTTATATAAGTATATTCTTATGCATACAAGTTTAATGCAAATAAATGTTTTTTTATTTTTATTTTTTTTAGATTTAAAAGTCTTTATTTTCTTAAGAATTACAAATTAATTTAAGTGATGAAAATAAGTAACTAATATTACCACAAATACTAAACATAGAAAGAAAAAAAAAGTGTATATAAATTGTTTTATTTGTATCAAGGTAAAGGCTTCAATATTAAGTGGAACACTCACTTTCCATGTTTTCACTCAAGTCAATGTTTAAGGTATGTTTACACTAGGATATTGGCTAGGCTATATATTGGTGCTCACTAATTGGAGTTCATGCACACACTATAGACTTATAAGTAATATGACAAATTTTTAAGCAATTAATATAAAAAATATTAAGTCATAAAAAGGATTAACTTACCTTGCACTTGTTGGTATGACTCAAAATCTTGTGGAGAAGATTTCACTAAATTTTATTCCTCATGCTGAGATGCTTTTTTTTTTTGCTTTCCCAACCTCGCTCTGATACCAAAATATGATGCTAGTGGGCTGCCTTTTTTTGGTAAATTAGGTATTTAATTATTGAATGGATTGGTAGAATAATATCTAAGTATAATTGCTGGAGTTTGTGGTATGTTGGTTATGGGCTTAGAGTGGACTATCTAAAGGAAAACTAAGACTAGTCCAGATCAAGCCTAGTTTGGGATAATTCAAAATACCCCTTTTGTAGATGGGGTTTTAGTAGGTTAAAAGGCTGGAAATAGTTTAATATAGGTAGCTTAAGATGTGTAGTTTAGATATGGAGTAGATAGCTATATTTGATGGTGCTTAGATGTTGAGCTATTTTTAAATTTGGCTGTGGAGGCTGTGGTGGAGTTTGGAGAGTGTTTGAAAGATTAGATAATGATTTAATAATTTTAAAATAAAATTTAATATGTTAGAGAAGATGTGTGAATGGGTTAAGGTTATGAGAATGAGAGTCAAAAAATAAAATATAAATAAGATAACAACCTAACTAACTAAAGATAGACAATAAACTTGACGCCACCAAGCACCAAGCAATATGAGAGCTATTCACCACAAAATTCCTTCATTCAAGTTATTTAATTATATTACCTTTCTGCTTATATTTATAAGCACTACAAGTCTCTTGCCCTATGAGCTTTGGAGGGAAAGATGGGTAGTTAGAAATTAGCTAGGAAGTAACTCCAACTACTTACACTAAATATTTTTCTCATGACATGACTGGCCAAACATGTGCCTTAATAAATAAATAAAAGTACAATATTAATAAAAACAAAATACAAATGGTAAGTCCAATATTTGAGCTCTTGTAACTAGGCCCACCTTCAAATTCTTTCCTTGAACTTTAGCGATGGCTCTTGTTATTGGGCCTTTAATAATATTCTTAGGATGTGCTACATCACTTTGTTGGCTAAAAGCAAAGCTGAGCCAACCTTGAAGAGTGGAAATTTGGCAACTCATAAAGAAGATGATGATTATGCTAAGCTAAGAGTTGATATTGTGAATGGTAAAATATTTGAGTTTCAGTTGGTAAATGAATCTATCTTTCATGGAAAAAGATTGTGGATTCCTAAAAATTTTTAATTAGAAATTCTAGCAGAAGTGCATAATTCTGGCTATACTATTCATCTTGGAAACATCATAATGTATCAGGATCTCAAGAAGACCTTTGGCCAGGAATGAAAAGAGATATAATAGTTTTTATATCTAAGTGCCATTCATGCTGCTTAGTAAAAGAAAAATATCAGAGGCTAGGTAGACTCTTAAAAACCTTATAAAATTCAGAATATAAGTAGTTGGATATGCGGCACCCCAGCCCCTACGTAGTCCTGTTAACTTTAAAGTTAACATGATTACAATGAAGTGGTCACCAAATGACAAGTTTCTCATTTATAGTCAGATTAGGTATTCACCCTAATCCTTTATAACTAAGAAATTTGCCATTAACAGAGAGCTTTTCACCAAATGATAATACTTAAAATTTTCAGAGTATGGAAGCAAAAATATATACATCCATTTCATCACAATTCAATAAGTAAATACATCCAGCTCAGAAAAAGTGTAGTAAAAAAAATATAATTTAGACCTATATTATTACAATATTAAAAGTTAAACTGAAAATTAAGGCACACTCAGCCTCACAAGCAGAAAAAAATAGAAAAGAACTAGCTAAGGATCTCCAACAGTAGCACGGTCCTCATCCTAAATCAGATCTTCAGAAGGCTTCACAACCTCGAATAGCTTGGAACCTACTATTATCAATTTCACAATGATAGGGCCCCAACCAAAAAGAGAAAATCATATTAGATATATTATCTAAGTATATTTTAGGCTAATTATATTTCAAGTTCTTTTAAGATATCACCATTTTAACTTAGCAACTAAACAAATCATACATAGGTGTAGGAAGCATATGAAAGGAAAAAGGAAATCTATAAATAATAATTTTATAACTTTAGCAAATGGAAGTAAATGTATACCTCCACCCAAAGCTGCAACAAGGTTAGGCATATAAATAATTATAAAGCAAATATCTAAAGTACTAAAAAGAGAACTCATTCTAAACATGCTTATGATCAAGTGAAATTATGTTGATTAATATGAAAAAAAAGAATATGTGATATACATAAGTAAGTTGAAAACAAATCTAACATCCTATATACACATACATACATATATATATATATATATATATATATATATATATATATATATATATATATATATATATATATATATATATATATATATGCAAAGCTAGCATCCTAGCATATAAGTAAATAAAGCAAAATTGGACTGCAGTAAAAACAAATAAAAAGCAGTAAGAAGAAAAAAGAAAAACTACCATGGCTAAACAAGCCACTAAACTAAGACATACACCGCATCACTTAGCCTGCTGAGCTAAGGCAGAAAAATTGTACTGAAGAGTAGAAGTGTGCCTAAAACTTAGAAGTGTGCCTCAAACTTGTACTGCCATATTAGAAACATGCCAACATTGAGCCACCACACAGAAAGTTTAACACATATCCCCTTAGGCATCCTTAGAGCTAGGTCCCAGTTGATCTTTTAGAATCTAACATGTATCCCCTTAGGCATCTGCAGAGCTAGGTCCCAATTGAACTTTTAGAATTTGACACGTATCCCCTTAGGCATCCGCAGAGCTAGGTCTTAGTTGATTCTATTTCAAACAAACTAAACTAAAGAGGCAAATTAATTAGGACACACTCTACTGATGTAAATTTAAGAAACTGAAAGCACTAACAAAAATGCAATTATATTTATGCAATTCAAAATTTGACATATGATACTCATCAATTATCTTATGTCCACTATACATGTTCAAGGTGTAAAGCTTAAATACAAGGTAAGCAAAGCATCAAAGTTCAAAGTAAGCAAGGGAATCTATTAAACACAGGTGATGTCTATTATTATATAATTTATCCATTCTAATATTCTAGGTTATACGAGTTCAAGATCTCCAACTCCTACTATCAAGTAAAATTTAGATTCACAGTCTTATAAGTTGAAAATAATTAGAACTAATCAGGTTCTAATATAATTCAATCGATCTATTTTAATGATTTTTTAGCAACCTAAACCAGACTTTATTAAGTCAAATCAAGATGGAAGGATTAATAATTAAACTCCAATTATTAGGGTTTAATTACTTAATCCAAAGGTAATCCTAAAGACTAAGGCTTAAAACACAAACCTCACAGATTAAAGATTAAGGTAAATCCTATTAAGTAAAGTCAAACTTAATAAGATGGATCTCTAATCTTAGATCTAAGGTTGAAAGACAAAATAATCATAATCAAACTATGAAAATCTATAAACAAATAAAAACAAGATTTCATCAATTGAGTAACCCATTTACCCAATGCATGAAAACTAACCAAGTTCTATTCTTAATCCTAAGGAAGAAGATCTTAAGGATTGAGGTACTAAGGAACCACTAAAAAAGAGATTTAGAGAATGATTCAATTAATTACCAAAAGAGTTATTCGAATCTTGTTATGCTTATTTACTGATTTAAAGAATTTAGGAGGGACAAAATGAGAGATGAATCTCATATTATGAAGCTTAAATAATCATTTAGAAAAGTTAGGATTTCACCTATAAATCTTATTAATAACTTTAATTAGAAGAATTTAATTCTAAATTATATTATTTACTTATTTTAATGATTAGACTATGATTCTAATGTCTAAGAATGCTTAAACCTAAATTTGGGCAAAATGATAATTTTTTCCTTACTTATGGGTCTAAGAAGCACTTTTTATGAAAAATGATTACTTACTGTTTAACATGAAGATAGACAGTAAGTACACCCAATTTGGATAATAATTAAGCATTATGAGCTCAATTTAAGAAAATTGACTTATAAGGGAAAAAATAGTAATTTTACCTAATGAAGTCTAAAAATTTAGTCAGTTTATTAATACTTACTGTCCAAAGATTCCATAGAGTCTAAAAATACTAAATTTTGAGGTCTAATGATTAAGTTATGATCAAATCAATATTAGGGTTCAATTATGAATTTTTAGGGTTTTAAGAATAGGTCAAAAGCCTAATTTTTTCATTTGATATCCAAATTTAACAAACTCAGTGGCTATAATTTTCCTATAATATACTGAGTACTTTAACTGAGAGTAGACCCAATTTGAACTTTATTTGGTTAAGTTATGACCTAATTAGGGTTAAGAGTGATTAGTTAGTGATTATTGAAATTAATCACAAAACCAATCACACCACTAAGTTCTAATATACACTAGGAGCTATTAACAACTTGAATCAATCAAATTGGACCACTAAATATGTTAATATTCAATAATTAAGATTTATGGTGATTATGGCTAATTAAGATATTTAATTATAAATACCTAAATATTTTTGCAGTTTACTATTAATTAAAATCTCTTGATCAAAATTGTATATTGGATGACCTAATTTGGAGTTCAATTACTCAACTTATGATCAATTAAAAGTTCCATAAAATTAGGGTAATTAATGAGGGTACCTAAAAGTCATTAGTTAAAATATAAGTCCTATAACAAAATTAATACTATAAAAACATTTCTGATAATCTCCTAATTAAAATGAGACCCAAAATGACTAGGTTTCGATTAGTGTGTGTAAAGTTATCAGCTATGGAATATTAGTATCAATTAGGACATAATTAGGGGTCCTAAATATCATTATGCTAAATACTTTACCAAATGGGAATTTGACACCATCATGACATTTTGAGAATTTTGCTGATTAAAATGACATATATGTTTGATACATTTGGACTTATGGTTTGAGAGATATGGTTGATTAAAGATTGAAATAAATAGATCTAATTTTAGCCAATGCAAATAATTCAAATCATACAGATTATTAAGTAAAAATTTAATTATTTCAAATCCATCGATGGCGGGGCACATTGAAATCTACACGGCGGCATAGCGGGCCCTAGGGCCTCAACCTCAGCAGTCACTGAGGTGGGCCCCACAAGCAGACAGCAAAGGCAGCGCGGGCCCCGCATGCGATTGTGGCGCGGAGAAAGAGTGAATGAGCCATAAGCCCATTCAAAGAAATTCAGCTCGCAGAAAAATGGGTTGACCCACAAAGGACATCGTCCATGTCGAGGGACATCCCGACATTAGGGCACGGAAGTAGCTCCCTAGATAGAGGGATCTAGAGGGTGCGACGCATGCTGGAACGCTTCAGCTAATGAACTCTACAATTAGACATTAGGAATTAATACGGAAAGATCTAAAATTTAGCTAACTCTAATCCATAATGAATTTTAGGGTTTTGAAACTAAAGACTGATATTTAGTCTCATATGATACAGGTAATTGTTATATTATAATTACTATGCCAAACAAAGCTTAATCAAAGTAATGATAGAGAAAATTGAAGAGAAGTAAAATATTGTATTACATGAGGTGGAGGAATACCTGATTGAACATCTTGTAATTTTTGGGGTTCATATTGACAAGGGTCAAAGCTTCGGGATTGATCCAGGCGATGAGTCTGCGAAGATCTAATTTCCATGACAATCAGCCCTTCTAGAGGGAGGCTTGGAATGGGTGAGGATAACGACACGCGGAGGGCGGGTGCCGCGTGCCTCCTTATGCGACATGCACAAGCTTGCGTGCGATCGCGCGAAGGAGACAAGCCTGCGCTGTCTGATTGGGACAGCCCGATCAATATCTTGGATTGCACCATTATGATCCGATGGCAGAGGAGGCCGTTAAGTAGATGGTAACGGTCCAATTAATTAAATGGATTATTTGATTAATAGCACACATTTAATTAATTCAATTTAAAATATTAAATGTGTTCTAAAAAATTCCAATAAATTACCCCTAGCTAATTGAAGGGTGAGGAATGCAATGGTGAGGTCAAATTTCAATTTTGATGAGTATTTAATTTTCCTATTTTTCAAGATATTTAAATTATATTAAAATATTCACCGAATATTCAATGACTTCCAAATGCCTCCAAAATATCACCCTTGACTAATTTGAGGGTGATGAGCGTAATGGCGAAGTCAGATTTTTGAATTGATATCAATTTAAATTGGCCAAATTACAAGGTTCCTGAATTTCTCAAAATCAGGGCTTGATCCATTTGACACCTGATTTGCACCAAAACTTCATGGCGGGTTCCTAATGACTTATTAAGAGTGATAATATCAAAATTAGGAACTAGTTTAGTCCTAAATGACTAGGGTAATTACCTGGGTTATTACAGGATATCTCTATGGATTTTGTCATGGGTCTACCCAAAAGCAAATAAGGATCTAATTCAATCTAGATCATTATCAATAGGTTAATAAAATTAGCTCATTTCATACATATTTGTCAACCAATTCAGTAGAAAAGCTAACTAGGATGTATATAAAAGAAGTTATCTACCTTCATGGAACACCTAATTCAATTATCTCAAATCGAGATAGAGAAGTACCTCTCGCCTTTGTCAAACAATTTAACAAGATTTGAGAACTAACTTAACCATGAGCACAACTTTCCATCCTCTAACAGATGGGCAAACTAAAAGGGTGAATCAAACACTTGAGGATCTGTTACGCTTATGTGTGTTGGATTTGGTGGAAGCTGGGAAGGGAACATATCTCTAATATAATTTGCCTACAACAACAGCATCCATGCCAGTATAGGTATGGCACCTTATGAAGCATTATATATAAGAAGGTGCAATACTCCCTTCGCTAGGACATAAGTAGGAGACAATCTCAAGATAAATAAAAAAAGTATCACGATGCTCATCATCATCCCCTAGAATTTCAGATTGGAGATAAGGTTTATCTCAAAGTGAGCCTAATGAAAGGAATTCAGAGATTGGCATTTCAGAAAAATTAAGCCCAAGATATGCTGGATCATTTGAAGTGATTGCAAAAGTTGGATCGTCAGCATATCATTTTACAACCATACTTAACCTTTATCATAAAACTTATCAAAATTTTGGAAAAGGATATCAAGCAGTTGAGGAACCGCAACATTCCTATGATTAAATCTACTGGCAGAATCAATCAGTTGATGAAGCCACATGGGAAAAGGAAGAGGACATGTAAAAAAGTTTTCCTAAATTATATTCTTAATCAAGTATTTTGTAATCCTTTACTTTCAAAATTCTTTGTTTATGCCTTAATAAAATATTATAGGATGACAAAGACGACACCTCTTTTAATAGGGGAGTCTGTAACAACTCATGAGTGCTCAGCCTACTTGAGGCATGAAATGGCATCTCCTTTTTCATTTTTAAATCTCATAATCATTTCAAAACCTTCCTTTTTCTAATAAAAATTATTCAGCTGCAGAAAATAAGGCAGCTGGGAGACAAACAGTAGGCTGGAGGTCTTGTCTCATCCATAATTAATGCCTTGAGAAGATAGAAATTCGGTGCCCGTTGTAACGCATTGCAGGCGCACTGCAACGATTTCAGTTCGTAACTCCATCCACGGTAGCACACTGTAGTGTTTTTTGTTTTTCGAATTCAATTCGCGATTGAGCGTTGTATCGCGCTGTGGTGTGCTGTAGCGGTTAAAAGTTCAAAAAATTCTCCGCTGTAGTGCGCTGTAGCGGTTTAAGTTCGAAATGTTACCCACTGTATCAGTTTAAGTTCAAGAATTTACCCGCCGCGGTGCGCTGTAGCGGTTCAACTTGGAGAACTTACCCACCACGGTGCACCGTAGCGGTTCAAGTTTGAGAACTTACCCACTGCGGTGCGCCGTGGCGGTTCAAGTTCAAAAATTTACCTGTTATAGCGCGCTGTAGCATTTCTTGTTCGAAAACTTACTCGCCACAGTACGCTGTATCGGTGTAAGTCCAACTCTTCTTCCGCGGTAGCGCGCTATGGCGAACTGTGGAACGCAGTAGCAGAATCACTGCAGATTCCAGAAATTCCCTTTAGGTTAGTGCTTTTTGCTTGCCAGTAGCTAGAGCATGCTGTGGCGCATTATAGCGCGCTAGAGCGCGCTGCAGCAGTTTGCTCCCAAAAATTGCAGAAATACTTCAGATTCTTTTAGAAATTGCTAAGCTCACATTTTACTTGAAAATATGCATAATTTGATCAAGGTGAGCTGTTTCTAATAAGAACTTGTATGAGATTTTTCATTTATTTATAATATAAGTTATGGATTCATCACACCCCTCACTTAGATTCTTGCTCATCCTTGAGTAAGCTAAAAAAAATGATTTTTCTATTTTTAAGGTATGAGAGTCAATATGTAATGTCAATGTGAAATTGATTGCAATTCAAAACTTATGCTTAATTGAAATGACTAGCAAATTTTTTGCCATTAAACCTTTCTAACTCTCGTTATGAACCATGGTTGATTAACTAGTCTCCAATTTTAAGCTTTGCAATGCTTGATGCTATATGATGGGAGAGGTTCTTTAGAATTCACTAAACTAGTGAGGTAGTACATAACTAAGAGTTTTGTGCTATATGTGCTCCTTCTTATGAATCACAAAGATACTTAATATTTTAGGAAAGATATTTTTCATCATCCTATTTCATTTTTTTTTCTTTGAGAGAGATATTTTTCTTCATCCCTATTTTTGTTTTTTCTTTGAGCATTAGGGAGAGATATTTTTCTTCATCCCAATTCTAATTCCTTGTGATCATGAAGTTCTACAGAAACCTAGCACACTCTTTAGTTTACTCAATTATAATCATTAGTTTTGTCTTTTGAGTTTTCCCCCACACTTTGACCTTAGCATTAATCTTGTCAAATGTTTGGAGACTAGATACAACTAGAAACCATTCCTTTATTTTGATGATTTAATGTTGCTGATGAGTTTAGTCATCTTTCGTTAAGCAAATTCTGGTTGACAATTAATTTTCACATTGATATTTCCTTAACATTCATAGTCTTGAAAATTTCAAAAAAAATTATCATTTGTAAATCATAGAAAGATCTTGAAAATATAAGAATCTATAATTTATTTCTTTCAAGAAAAACAAAATACAAAAAAAAAAAAAAACTAAAAATGAGAATAAGAAAAAAGATACAACCTAAGTTATTCAACATCCTCGCCTTCATCCTTGTCTTCCTCTTCCACGTTCTGGTAGGTGTAGTCACAAGGCCAATGGGTGTCCATGATAGGGTCGCCGACAAGTGGTTGTGGTAGCACAGATCCATCTGGTTCTCCTTGCAAGCTCCAATCTTAGAACATCATTCCAAGGGCTTCATGGAATTCTGATTGGAACTCGTGCTGCCGAGCAATTTCTTTCTTGAAAAACTGCATGTCGGTGGCCATAGCCTTATCCAAGTCAGTATGTTGAGCGTAGATCTGCATCAACAATTTTTCTGAGTATGTACTGTCAGAGAAAGCAGAAGCTTCTCCTTCATCTCCCCTCCTCTTCTTAGCCTGCTTCTGTTCTTAGGAACGGACATTTAAAATTTTTTTGTGCAAGAGGGGCACTAGGAGGGACAATGGTGCCAGAGCAAAGGATCTTGACCCCTTGGGCCACACAGATGCCCGAGATTAATAACCCAAACGCAAGCGCAGCGCTGGACCCGTTCAGGGCATTCCAGAGCTGCTCAAAAATGATGTTGGAGATATGAATTTCTCTGAGCCTTTGGAGTGCACAAATAAGCAACACCCTAGAATGGGTCACTTCACTGAGGTGTCCTATCAGCATGGTGAAGCTGGAGATAAAAACTAGCCAAGCACTGCTCGAATCCGTGAGGAGGGCTCAAGGAATGTTGGCCAAATGTTTTCTCCAATCCACATCATTGCTGATGAGTTCACTTGCGAGTGTAGTAGGGTCATAGCAAGATTCAATGAGGGTTAAGTAGGAGTAGTCTTCGACCTCCCTCAACCCATAAAATTGCTCGATTTTCTTGAGCCCAAAAACTACTCCCCTTCCCCGAACAAAAATTCTACGCCTCGCCGAGTTAATGGCGTTGGCGTATACTTCCTGAACAATGGTCGGGTACGAGTAAGAGGGAGTGGTCACAATCTCCCTCCATCCCTGGGGATCAACTTGCTTGGAGGGTACCGGCAAGACCACCCCGAAATATTTTTCTGGGATGAGCTTCCACCGGGAAGTAACCAAAGTGAACCTTTGCTCTACCTCACCGAAGGAGAACCTCTTTTTATTAAAGGCTCCACCAAATGTGGAGGCCTCGACATCCTTTTGTGGGATGGATTTCCTTCCAGAAGGCATGCTAATATTGAAGAGTCGCTGAAGTTTTCTAAGAATGAGTAAAATAGGAGCAGAAGAAATCTGAAGGTGCAAGTTTACTCCTCCGCCCTTATGCCCCTTAAATAGCCATACATGCATGAGGGCCAAGGAAAATCTAGTCAAAGATGCTCCCCATGCCATAAATGTGACATGCTTTAATTAAGAAAGGGAAGAGGGGGGGGGTGGGCAGCTTAGTTAGCACCTCCCATTGACTACCTAGGAATCCCAAATAAAGTAATTATTGACTGCTTTGGATTTCCTAGGCAATCAAAACTACTACAGCTAAAGCATTGATTCACTCATAAATTCTTCCTAGGCAGTCAAAACTACGGCTTCACTCAAAATTTTTCCAAGGTGTAGAACTATTATTTGGTTTGATTCACTCATCTGGATTGATTCCTTTTTCAGTTATTCAGAAGGTCAATGGTATGCATTGTTTGCCATTTCTTCTAAGAGGTCATAAGCCTTTTCTTGGGTTTTGCTACTAATTGAGCCACCGGCAGCCGCATCGATGAGTGTTCTTATTGGAGCATTCAAAGCATTGTAAAAGGTTTATACTTGCATCTATAAAGGGAACCCATGATGCTGCCAGCGCCTTAGGTATTCCTTAAAGAGACCCCACCTGTCATATAATGTCTCTCCTTCAAACTGATTGAAATTGGTTATCTCAATTCTCAGCCAAGCAGTTTTTGTAGAAGGGAAATGTTTTGCTAGAAATTTTCTAGTGAAATCATCCCAAGTACGAATAGAATCACTCGGTAGAGAGCTGAGCTGATTCTCGGCTCTGTCTCTTAGGGAAAAAGGGAAAAGCCTAAGTTTAATGTCATCTTCAAAAATACCAGTAAACCTGAAGGTATCACATATTTCAAGAATGTTTGAAATGTGTGAGTTAGGGTCCTCCGTGACTAACCCACCAAATTAATTATTTTGAATCATACTGAGTGTAGAAGATTTGATCTCAAAATTGTTGGCTTATATGTTTGGCCAAACAATTGCGTGAGGAATGCCTCTAATGGTGGGCAAGATTACTAAGTGTTTTACCCCGTGGTTCTCCTAAAGGTTCTCTAGGAATTTCATCAAAGCTTTCCATAATAGCTTGTTGGTTATTTAAGATGGCTTGTTCTCTTCTAGCTCGTAGATGGGTTCTTTCAATTTCTAGATCAAAAAGATATTCAGTATGATTTCTTCTACTCATACAGATTTAGAAATTAAGCTATGAAGAACAAGTATAGCAATATCGTTCAATAGTTCAGCAAATGAAAGAAAAGTAAATGGTCAGTCTAAGCTATAAATTAGTACATAAATAAATATAAGAATAAAATAAAAATTATATGTAAAGAGATTTGTTTAAATCACAATTTACTAGTAGATTATCCTTAATAGAAAATAATTATCATTCCCCGGCAACGGCGCCAAAAAACTTGACAGACTGTAAAATACATGTTTGCGCTTGCACGCAAGTGTACGTGGTCTGAAGTAATAATTTGGAAGGTAAGTTTAAAGATTTATCATCCTTAGAGATTGGTGTGTCTTGTTACTAAGATATATCTACATTCAATAATGTTTAAACCGCATGACTTCAATTATTTTGATTTGGTTTTGTTAACAAAGCAATAATTCTGATTTAAGAAGCTATTTGATTTAGAGAGGAGAGTTGGGTTTTCTTCATGTGAATTTATAGGGACTCATGTTAAATTATTTCTCTAGTACTTCTCATTCTTTCATGGTCATGCCAAATAATCAAGTGCGCATTTCATTCCTTAGAATTGACCTCTAATTCCTTCAAGTTCAAATATTTTGTATGAAATGAACACACTAGGGTTCAATTTCAGCACAAAGATCCTCATGAGATCGCAATTAGGACATCTCAATCTTCCTACGTCTAGGCTACCAAAATAACAGTTTTAGTTAGGTGATCTCACGAGCATTGATTCCACTAACGAGCATCACGTGTGTCATGGGCAGTTCAGATAAGGAAGTGGTTTCATTGGGCTCCATAGACTATGTCACATCATCCATGACATCTCAATAAATCCTCTTCCTCTTTTCACGTATGTTGAGCAACGGAGCTCTGTTAGTGGGTCTTATCCCACATGCTTCAACTTCTTAGTTGAGTTTAGAGCATGGTACAATTAGGATCAAGAACTTTTCACATAGTTCTAAGCACCAATGCAACCATGTCCAACTCTAAACTAAGCAATGAGCTATGGGGCACAAGACATTAATTTTGATGTTCATATTAATAGTTATAATTACATAACATATTTTTCATTGAGTCCACAGTATTATTTTTGAGTGATCTCGTTAAGTCATTCAAACACAGATTTTTATTTCAATGCTTGAGGAAGTTCTCCAGCATTCATTAAGTCCCTTATATTTCACAATGGATTCAGCCCAACCCTCCCCCCAAGGGGGTCTAACCTTCCATTACCACTGAGACAAAAATAAAAACATACATGTATAAAGACCCTTTCATGATGTAACAACCCAAGTTATTACTCTTGTCAATTAGGACTAATCTAAGTCCTATTCTTGATCATAAGTGTTAATCAAGTTATTAGGAGTCATCCATTAATACCTAGTCTAAATTAAGAGTCAAATAGTTCAAATCCTGATTTTTAAAAAATCCAGAAATCTTAAAATTTGACCTGTCTAAATTGACCTTAATTGAAAATTGAAATTCGCCATTACGCTCATTACCCCCAAATTAGCTAGGGGTGTTGATTTGGAGTCAATCGGAAGTCGTCAAAATTTTGTCAAATATTTTAATAATATTTAAATACCTCAAAAGTTGGGAAATTAAAATACTCATCGGATCAAAAATTTGACCTCACCGCTACGTTCCTCACCCCTCAATTAGCTAGGGGTGAATATTTATAAATTTTTTAAAACCCATTTAGATATTTTAAATTAATTATTAAAAAAGAGAAATTGAATTGTTAAATTAATTAAATAAATGACTTAATTATTAACCCCTAATGGTGCCGTCCACATATCCCACGCGCCGTTACTGTTCTCCAACGCCGTCTGGATCTGCCATCTGATCTGATTGAAAGGTCGAAGCCATTCGATCGGATCGATCGAACGGCCCCGCATCATCATCTCCTCATCCTCTGAGCCGCCAGCCATGCGGCGTCCAGCCGCGGTCGCGCCCAATCGACCACCTCCCGCACCTTGCAGGCTCTGCCCCGAGATCCGTAAGGCCATAGTCACTCACAGGTCTCATCATTTTGCATGAGCTGGGAGTTTCAGGAGCCGTTGATCGAACCTTCGCCAAGCCTTCATCTACGAGCTATTCATCTAAGGTACTCCCTTAAACCCCTGATTTGCTTCTAATTTCAATTTTTATTACTCATAAGCTTATTCCACAAACTAGATTAGACTAGGATAGAGTCTGATCGATTAATCAATTGAAAACTTCTGAATAAGACAAACTATTAGGATTAAGTTTCTCCGCTCCCCTAAGCCTAGGGTTGGCTCCTGTAACTACCCAAGTTGTTACATAGGCCAATTAAAACTAATTTAAGTCCTAATTATGGTTCTAGCATCTTAATTATATAATTTAGAACTTACCTTTATGATTTAGTCCAAATTAGGGATCAAATGATCAAAATCTTGATTTCTAGAAAATCTTAAAACCCTAGAAATTGACTTTTTATTTTGACCTCAAATCAAAAATCACCGTTGCGTTCCTCACCCCTCAATTAGCTAGGGGTGAAAATTTGGGATTTTTCTGAACGCAACTAATAGTCCAATTTATTTTTAAGAAATTTTAAATAATAATTTAATAATATTTAAATTTCTAAATCAATTAGTGGTGGGGCCCGCAATATCTTTGTAACAAACCTTGTTTTACCCAAGCTTAATTTGGATTAATTAAGCTAAACTAACCTTTGAAGTTGATTTCATTGGACTCATTGGGTCATCTAAACCTAAACCTAGAAGTTTGGGATCATTTGGAGCTTAAATGGAAATTTTGGTATTTTGGCTATTTTTGAACCCTAGAAAATACCAAAAATAATTTGATCTCCAAATCAAAATCAAATTTCATTTTTAGATTCCCCACCCCCAAATTAGCTGAGGGTGAAATTTTGGGAATTTTTGGAGGTCATTTAGGCACTTTTTGGATTTAATTTAAATTGGTTCAATTGCAAATTAGGGTTTCAAACTTTTCCTAATTACCAATATACCTTCCAACGGTCGGCGGGTTTCCAAACCGCGGGCGCCATCTGAGTCGTTCATTCTGCTGTTTCAATCCAACGGCCCGCGCCTTCGATCGGATCCGCCTCATCTCAAGCCTTCTGCGGTTTCGAGATTGTAATCCGACGATATCCAATCCACCCGCCGTAAGTATCCTTGATCAGCCGTTAGATCACTTGATCTAATTCAACAGCCGATCTCACCTCTGCGGTTCTTCATTAAGTATCGAGAGATCAGGACCATTCTGCCTCGATGGTCGATCAATCGGACGGTCCCGCGCACCCCGAGCACTGTGGATCATCGTCCACCTCTCGACCCGTCTGCGTCTGGTCCCCCCCGATAGCCAGGATCCTCTCAGCCGCGTGGCAGTACGGGAAAAGCTTCGAAATTCCTATCCTGCCCTTGGCGCATTCGAATTGCTGGCTGCCATCTTACCAAATTGCCCAAGGCCGTTGGCCCGAGCCTCTCCCTTCGGTTTGAGCTTCCCTCCATTGCTCGAGCTCTGGAAGCCACCCCAATAGCCCCCTTGGCCTATAAATACCTTGGGAGAATCACAGTGAGTCCCTTTGCTCACTGTGAACCCTCAATTGGCGGCTAGAAACCCTTGGAGCTCTCATCTTCCTCGGCGATCTTTCCCGGCTTTTCCCGAAGTGCGAACCGCTGATAGAGGGCCCGTCTGGTGTTCAGACCCTCTGTCAAGCTTCGTCTACTATCCAAAAAACTTCAGCGCACCTCAATTCCCCTCGGCCAAGCCAGCAGCCCGACTTGAGGTACAGCCTTCCCCATTAAAATTTCCTTAATCTCAGCTTAATTCTGTCTTCTGGATTGAGCCCTGGATGTCGTCTAGAGCACCTTAGCCACTTAAGGAAACCGTGGTGATTGTCGCCTGTGGCTCGAATCGATCGATTGAGCTAACGGCCAAGCCATGGCTGAGTCCGAGTAAGGACCTAGCGATTAGCTGTGCCCCAGGTTAAGAAAGTATGGGGGTTCGACTCGCCTCATTTCCCTGAACATGTAGGGATCAAACCCTGGTCGAATCAAGGCCTCTGTGAAGAGAATTGTCCCTTCACAGTCGGCCTGACATGCCTTATTGAAGGCGTCTTGGTTGAGTAGCACCCCATCGATCCAGAGGGATTCAGATGGGGGTTCTTGGCCCAATCGATACGTCTTGACTCTAGGAATGTTTAGGGATCGAGTTGAGCCGCTGCCATCACCGGAGCACCGAGAATTTCAGCGTGGAAGTTCTACTGAGTCGGGACCCGTCGAGAGGAGGAAGACGAAGTCGTGGGTCCTGGGCCGAGCCGACCCGTGACCCATGCGGTTCTAATTTTGGGCCGCAACTATTTAATAATTACTGTAAGACATTTTTAATAGTTATGCATTTAAATAATTAAACTCTATAGTTTTAATTTAAACAAAAATATAGAATAAATTATTTAAATAACTTTGGCTATACTGATCCAAATGGTATGATCCAATATACCATTTGAATCAAAAAAATAGAAAGAATCTAAATATAAAATAAAATCACATATCCAATGGTTGGATTCAAAAATATTTGCCCAACTCTTTGTTGTCCTTATTTAAATCATATAAAATTGAATATATATCCAAATAAGGAGATTAAAGGCTTTGATTGCTCCCTAAACCCTAGAGATCAATTTCAGATCTTTAAAACCAATTTTGGATATCAATTTCTCTTAATCACTCCTTAATCACCCTAATTAGGGATTAGTAAAATTAAACATAGTTAAGCCTCTGATCTTAATAGAGATGGTTCCTAATGCTATCCTAAGTATTCTAAAACTATTTGGAAAGGTTGGATTGCCCTAAGATGCCCTAAATATACTAATCCCCAAAATTGGCTTAATTAAGTGATTAGTACTAATTAGCTTAATTAAGTGGTCAAAATCCAAGATAAATGTATTCACACCTTATTTATCAGTATGGGACACATTAAAATAGATTAAGAGTGATTTGGACACTTAAACCCTAAAATTCCAATTTTGAACTTAAGAGGGGCATTTTGGTCATTTTGATCAAATATGCTTAAATGCCTTATAAACCTTGAAAATTTCATTAATCCACCCTTAGATAGATTAGAAATGTTCTCTGAACCCTTAGACTAATGATATTAACAATGTTAATATTAAAATTGTGAAATATTCATTTAAGACTTAATTAAGATCCTTAGATCTTCAGTAGCCCTAAAAAAATCAATATGAGATTAATGTTTAATCCCATACCTAAAATTATCAATTCCAACCTTAATGAGCTCCATATATCTTAATCATAAATTTAAATTCTAAGAGAAATAATAATGGAAAATTCTAAGTTAAAAATCTAGCTTAAAGTCTAAAGTGATCAAACCTCAGATCCTTAGATCTTAGATCTTAGACTTAGATCTTCAATTTGAATTAAATCATCTACAATTGAAATTCTTTAAATGATTGATTGTTTAATCTTTTGAAACCTTCCATGTGGGTATAGGATGATTTAATCTATAAGATAATGAAATTATCTTAAAGATTGAATATTGATCTTAGATTCTCAAGTACTTAATCGATTTGTTTTATCTTATAATCAGTAGAATAACCTTTCACTAAGTTCTTAGTTCCTGGATCTTTCAGCTTATAGAACTCTTTACCTTTAATTTAAGTAGTAGTATTTGAACCCTAGATCCTAGTTAGGATACTATCTTGGATTTAGGATTTGAACTCAAAATTGGGGTTTAAGTTCTAAGCCCTTAAATCTTGATTTACTTAATCAAGATTTAGGTAAGAGAGTAAAATATTAATAAATTAGTTCGTTGATTTACTTACTTAAACTATATAGTCATCACATGATTTTGGATTAGAACTTGTTAAGTTCTAATATTAACTTTAGGGACGTAAATCTGAGATTCTACTCGATAGCTGGATATTGGAGATCCTAAACTTGTACCTTCTTAGAGTAGCTAGATTTGGTAATTAGATAACACCGAATATCACATAACTCTAGATTGAGTCTCTTGCTTACCTTAACTGGATTGCTTGGCATCCCTTAGTTTTTGAGCCTTATTCCTTGAGCATTATAGGAGAACTTAGGATATGGATGATACATCCTAAGTTAGTATTTGAATTGCATATCATTTAGTTTTGCCTTGATTAGAGTTGGTAGAATAAGTCATAGCTTAGTCTACCTCTTCAGTAGTAGTATTATATAGAGTGGACTCAGACCTAGCATATTTGGATGGCTAGGCTGGGGGATTGATGGATTGATATTGGAGGCCCTGGATGGCCTATTGGCTGGTATGACAGTACTATGTCTTAGGCTTATTGCTACTTTAGCTGGATTGTTCAGTATTGTTTTCTATTTTGCTTTGCCACATGCTTGAGTGGCCTTATTTTCAATACTTACTCGCTTTGCCACATGTCTCAGTGGCTTTACATAGATTGCTTTGCTTTTGCCACATGTCTCAGTGGCCTTTTCTTTTTCTTTTCTTAATTAGCATGTTGTATGTATACTCACATTGTTTACTAATATATTGGCATGATTAGAATGTTAGAATTGCATATTTTCAGTACGTGTATTTCTTTTATATACCAAGCATGTATTAATATGATCATAAGCATGTTAGGTTCAGAATTATATTGTAGTTGCTGTTTCTTTTAGTTTTTAGCTTCACCTTGTTTATTTTACACTGTATGTTCTTCATACTAATTGTTGACTATAAGTGGATAGTTTATAGTTACCCATTTCTTTCGTAGATTGTTGCACCCATTACTGCTTGCATGTTTAGTTAGTTTAAATGTGATATCTTTAAAATATTCAGTTTATTAAAATAGTCTAAAATGTACTTAGACAATTGTCTAACTGTAACCTTTTTGTTTTGTTGGTTGGGGCCCTGACATTTGTGATACCTACAAATGTCAGATTCAGACGTGTTCGTGGGCAGTATCGCAGAAGAGGAGCAGGTTCAGGAGGAGGATCGTGCTGCTGCTGTTTAGTTAGTGATTGCATTTTATTTTAGTGAGATTGAGAGACATTTTCATTCTCTTTAAAATTCAGTTTGTAATAATTAATTCTGCATGTGTTTCATCTTTGCATTTCGATGAGTTACTATATTGTTTTCCCTCTTTCTACTATGTATGCTTGTGGCTGTTACTAGTCGCCTATTTCTTCCGCCACTTTGATATATATATATATATATATATATATATATATATATATATATATTGATGAATGTTATAGCACTTGGTGACAAGTCCTTGGCTTAAGGCAGGTTGGGTTTACCTAACTTTACATAAGTTAGAGATTTGCCACAGTTGGAGTACCGTACTTATTTATTGTCAGTACGGGGGGCCCCACAATCTTATCGGGTCGGATCTTTCACCACTGCCAGTATCCGCTAAGCCTAACAGGTCTG
The DNA here is from genome assembly GCA_016760335.1 of Gastrodia elata. Lineage (NCBI taxonomy): Eukaryota > Viridiplantae > Streptophyta > Magnoliopsida > Asparagales > Orchidaceae > Gastrodia > Gastrodia elata. Next base: position 21,191,132 of record CM028669.1, read on the forward strand.
ACCCATTAGGAGTCAGATAAGATTGTGGGGGCCCCCGTACTGACAATAAGGAAGTACGGTGCTCCAATTGTGGCAAATCCAAAACTTAAGTAAAGTTAGGTAAACCCAACCTTCCTTAAGCCAAGGACTTGTCACCAAGTGCTATAACATTCATCAATATATATATATATATATATATATCAAAGTGGCGGAAGCAATAGGTGAGTAGTAACATCCACAAGCATACATAGTAGAAAGAGGGAAAACAATATAGTAACTCATCGAAATGCAGAGATGAAACACCTCCAGAATTAATTATTACAAACTGAATTTTAAAGAGAATGAAACTGTCTCTCAATCTCACTGAAATAAAATGCAATCTCTAACTAAACAGCAGCAGCACGATCCTCCTCCTGAACCTACTCCTCTTCTGCGACACTGCCCATGAACACGTCTAAATCTAACATTTGTCAGTATCACAAATGCCAGGGCCCCAGCCAACAAAAAAAAGGTTACAATTAGACAATTATCTAAGTATATTTAAGACTATTTTAATGAACTGAATATTTTAAAGATATCACATTTAAACTAACTAAACATGCAAGCAGTAATGGGTGCAACAAGCTACGAAAGAAATGGGTAACTATAAACTATCCATTTATAGTCAACAATCAGAATGAAGAATATACAATGTCAAATAAACATGGTGAAGCTAAAAGCTAAAAGAAACAGCAACTACAATACAATTCTGAACCTAACAAGCTTATGATCATATTAATACATGCTGGGTATATAAAAGAAACACACGTACTGAAAACATGCAATTTTAACATCCTAATCATGCTAATATATAAATAAACCATGTGAGTATACATACAACATGCTAATTAAGAAAAGGAAAAGAAAAGGCCACTAAGACATGTGGAAAAAGCAAAGCAATCTATGTAAAGCCACTAATACATGTGGCAAAGCGAGCAAGTACTGAAAATAAGGCCACTGAAGCATGTGGCAAAGCAAAACAAAAAATAATACTGAACAATCCAGCTAAACTAGCAATAAGCCTAAGACATAGTACTGCCATACCAGCCAATAGGCCATCCAGGGCCTCCAATATCAATCCATAAATCCCCCAGCCTAGCCATCCAAATATGCTAGGTCTGAGTTCAGTCTATACAATACTACTACAGAAGAGGTAGACTAAGCTAGGACTTATTCTATCAACTGCAATCAAGGCAAAACTGAATGATATGCAATTCAATTACTAACTTAGGATGTGTCATCCATTTCCTAAGTTCTCCTATTATGCTCAAGGAATAAGGCTCAATAACCAAGGGATGCCAAGCAATCCAGTTAAGGTAAGCAAGAGGCTCAATCTAGACTTATGTGATATTCGGTCTTATCTAATTACCAAATCTAGCTACTTCGAGAAGGTACAAGTTTAGGATCTCCAATATCTAGCTATCGAGTAGAATCTCAGATTTACGTCCCTAAAGTTAATATTAGAACTTAACAAGTTATAATCCAAAATTATGTGACGACTATATAGTTTAAGTAAGTAAATCAACGACCTAATTTATTAATATTTTACTCTCTTACCTAAATCTTGATTAAGTAAATCAAGATTTAAGGGTTTAGAACTTAAACCACAATTTTGAGTTCAAATCCTAAATCCAAGGTAGTATCCTAACTAGGATCTAGGGTTCACATGCTACTACCCAAATTAAAGGTAAAAATTCCTATAAGCTGAAAGATCCAGGAACTAAGAACTTAGTGAAAGATTATTCTACTGATTATAAGATAAAACAAATCGATTAAGAACTTGAGAATCTAAGATCAATATTCAATCTTTAAGATAATTTCATTATCTTATAGATTGAATCATTCTATACCCACATGGAAAGTTTCAAAAGATTAAACAATTAATCACTTAAAGAATTTCAATTGGAGATGATTTAATTCAAATTGAAGATCTAAGTCTAAGATCTAAGTCTAAGATCTAAGATATAAGGATCTGAGGTTTGATCACTTTAGACTTTAAGCTAGATTTTTAACTTAGAATTTTCCATTATTATTTCTTTTAGAATTTAAGTTCATGATTAAGATATATGGAGCTCATTAAGGTTTAAATTGACAATTTTAGGTATGGGATTAAACATTAATCTCATATTGATCTTTTTAGGGCTACTGAAGATCTAAGGATCTTAATTAACTCTTAAATGAATATTTCACTATTTTAATTTTAACATTGTTAATATCATTAGTCTAAGGGTTCAGAGAATATTTCTAATCTATCTTAGGGTGGATTACTGAAATTTTCAAGGTTTATAGGGCATTTAAGCATATTTGATCAAAATGACCAAAATGCCCCTCTTAAGGCCAAAACTGGAATTTTAGGGTTTAACTGTCCAAATTACTCTTAATCTGTTTTAATGTGTCCCATACTGATAAATAAGGTGGGAAATATATTTATCTTCGATTTTGACCACTTAATTAAGCCAATTTTGGGGATTAGTATATTTAGGGAATCTTAGGGCAATCCAACCTTTCCAAATGGTTCTAGAATACTTAAGGTCAGAGGCTTAACTATGTTTAATTTTACTAATCCCTAATTAGGGTGATTAAGGAGTGATTTAGAGAAATTGATATCCAAAATTGGTTTTAAAGGTCTGAAATTGACCTTTAGGGTTTAGGGAGCAATCAGAGCCTTTAATCTCCTCATTTGGATATATATTCAATCTAATATGATTTAAACAAGGATAGCAAAGAGTTGGGTAAATATTTTTACATCCAACCATTGTATCTGTGATTTTATTTTATATTTAGATTCCATGTATTTTTCTGATTCAAATGGTATATTGGATCATACTATTTGGATCAGTATAGCCAAAATTATTTAAATAATTTATTTTGTATTTTTTTTTAAATTAAAACTATAAGGTTCAATTATTTAAATGCATAACTATTAAAAATGTCGTCCGATAATTATTAAATAGACGCGGCCCAAAATTAGAACCGCGCAGGTCACGGGTCAGCCCGGCCCAGGACCCACAACTTCGTCTTCCTCCTCTCGACGGGTGCCGAGTCAGCGGAACCTCCATGCTGAAATTCTCAGCGCTCCGGTGACGGCAGGGGCTCAACTCGATCCCTATACATTCCTAGGGTCGAGATGTATCGATTGGGCCAAGAACCCCCATATGGATCCCTCTGGATCGATGGGGTGCTACTCAACATAGACGCCTTCAATAAGGCGTCTCAGCCCGACTGTGAGGGGATAATTCTCCTCACAGAGGCCTCGATTCGACTGGGGTTCGATCCCTACATGTTCAGGGAAGTGAGGCGAGTCGAACCCCCATACTTTCTTAACCTGAGGCGTAGCCAATCGCTGGGTCCTTACTCGGGCTCAGCCATGGCTCGGCCGCCAGCTCAATTGATTGATACGATCGATTCGAGCTAGCTTAGCCCCAGGCGACAATCACCACGGTTTCCCTATGTGGCTAAGTTGCTCTAGACGACATCCAGGGCTCAATCCAGAAGAGAGAATTAAACCGACCTTTAGGAAATTTTAATGGGGAAGGTTGTACCTCAACTCGGGCTGCAGGCTTGGCCGAGGGGAATTGAGGTGCGCTGAAACTTCCCGGACAGTAGACGAAGCTTCACAGGGGGTCTGGACACCAGACGGGCCCTCTATCAGCGGTTCGCACTTCGAAAAAAGCTAGGAAAGATCGCCGAGAAAGATGAGAGCTCCAAGGGTTTCTAGCCACCAATTGAGGGTTCACAGTGAGCAAAGGGACTCACTGTGATTCTCCCAAGGTATTTATAGGCCAAGGGGGCTATGGGGGTGGCTTCCAGAGCTCGGGCAATGGAGGGAAGCTCGGACAAAAGAGAGAGGCTCGGGCCAACGGCCTTGGGCAATTTGGGAAGATGGCAGCCAGCAAGAAGAACGCGCCAACGGAAAGAGAGGAATTTCGAAGCTTTTCCCGTATTGCCACGCGGCTGAGAGGATCCTGGCTATCGGTGGGGACCAGACGCAGACGGGTCGAGAGGTGGATGATGATCCACAGTGCTCGGGGTGCGCGGGACCGTCCGATTGATCGACCATCGAGGCGGAGCGGTCCTGATCTCCCGATACTTAACAAAGAACCACGGAGGTGAGATCGGATGTTGGATTAGATCAAGTGATCGAACGGCTGATCAAGGATACTTACGGCGGGTGGATTGGATACCGTCGGATTAGAATCTCGAAACCGCGAAACGGCTGAGATGAGGCGGATCCGATCGAAGGCGCGGGCCATTGGATTGAATCCGTGGAATGAACGGCTCGAATGGCGCCCGCAGTTTGGAAACCCGCCAACCGTTGGAAGGTATATTTGTAATTAGGAAAAGTTTAAAACCCTAATTTGCAATTGAACCAATTTAAATTAAATCCAAAAAGTGCCTAAATGACCTCCAAAAATTCCCAAAATTTCACCCTTAGCTAATTTGGGGGTGGGGAATCCAAAAATGAATTCATATTTTAATTTGAAGATCAAATTATTTTTGGTATTTTCTAGGGTTCTAAAATAGCCAAAATACCAAAATTTCCATTTAAGCTCCAAATGATCCCAAACTTCTAGGTTTAGGTTTAGATGACCCAATGAGTCCAATGGAATCAAATTCAAAGGTTGGTTTAGCTTAATTAATCCAGATTAAGCTTGGGTAACAAAAAGGGTTGTTACAGACTCCCCCACTTAAGAACGATGTCGTCCCAACCTCACCTAAGTGAAGAATAATTCTACTGGAACAATACAAGTTAAAATACGATTGATAGAAAGAGAAGAACAATACCTGAGTTTACAAAGAGCTGGGGATATTTATTGTGCATATCTGTATCTTTATCCCAAATAGATTCTTTTAACGATCGGTTCTTTCACTGAATTTTGACCATAGGAATTGAACGATTCCTTAGTTATTTCTGATCTTGAGCCAAGATTTTGATAGGTTCTTCGGCATACGAAAGATCGGGTTGAATCGCTACTGTTGGAAGTTGAACGAGATGAGAAGGGTCTCGAAGACATCTTCTCAATGATGATACATGAAAAACATTATGAACAGCTGCAAAGCCATCAGGAAGGTATAACTGGTAGGCAGATAATCCTACTTTTGCCAAAACTTTGAAAGGTCCAACATAGCGAGGACTGAGTTTCCCAGCTACGCCAAATCTGAAGACACCTTTAATTGGACTGACCTTTAGATAAGCAGAATCTCCACCATTAAATTCTAGGAGACGGAGATGAGAATCATGATCCTTGCTTTGATGATCTTGAGTTGAACGAATTCTTTGCTGAATTAATTTGATCTTACTACTGGTTTCCTCCACTAATTCTGAACCAAAGAGCTGAACGCTTCTGTTTTTGACCAAGCTAGCGGAGTACTGCATTTTTTACCATACAGCGCTTCATAAGGGGCCATCTTAATATTGGCTTGAAAACTGTTATTATAGGCAAACTCCACTAACAGAATGTGATCTTTCTAGGAACCAGCAAAATCAAGAATACAGAGCCTAAGCAAATCTTCCAAAACTTGATTTACCCTCTCAGTTTGACCATTCATTTGAGGATGAAAAGCTGTACTCATAGCTAGAATCGTACCCAGATCTTGATGCACAGCTTGCCAAAACTTAGAAGTAAATCTGCTATCTCTATCAGATACGATTAACTTCGAAATCCCATGCAATCTGACAATTTCCTTGATGTAGAGTTTTGCTAACTTCTCTACATAATCAGTTTAACAGATGGGGAGAAAATGCGCTGATTTGGTAAAGCGGTCTACTATTACCCAGATATATCGAACCATTTCCATTCAAGGATATCTAATGGATGCAGAAGACCACCAGGTCTTTGGTGTTCGGCCTTCACTAAATTACAGGTATGACATTTGGCCACAAAGTCAGCTACATCTTTCTTCATTCCTGGCCACCAAAATGTTTGTTTTAGGTCTTGGTATATCTTAGTACTGCCTGGATGAATATGATATCCATAATTATGGCCTTCGATTAAAACTGCTTGATGCATGGACTTAGGAATCCACAATCGATTACCTTGATAAATTGTGCCATTCCTCAACTGCAATTCATGACGAAGACCACCTTCAATATCTGCTTTGAGTTTCAGATACTCATCATCTTTGGTTTGCGAGATAGAGACATCTCGGTGGAAAGTGGGTTCCACATTAATATTTGCTAATAACGAACTCAGCATATCACCACTTACTGGGGAAATCTCGAGCTTACAAAATTCATGTTCTAAGAAACTGGATGCAATCAGAGAGGTTAAAGTAGCACGACGACTAAGAGCATCGGCCACTACATTCGCTTTTCCTGGATGATATTGGATACTGAGGTCATAATCACTAATAAGCTCCAACCATCTTCTCTGGCGACAATTCAACTCTCTCTGGGTGAGGATATACTTCAAACTTTGATGATCAGTGAAAATGGAACATTGCACTCCGTACAGATAATGGCACCATATTTTCAAGGCAAATATTACAGCTGCAAGTTCAAGATCATGAACTGGATAATTTCGCTCATGAGGTTTTAACTGACGAGAGGCGTAGGCAATTACCTTACCCTCTTGCATTAGAACACAGCCTAGACCGATTCCAGAGGCATCGGTATATACTTGATAGTTCAAACCTTCTTTAGGTAGAACAAGGACTGGAGCGGTAGAAAGTGCATCTTTTAGAGTTTGAAATGCTTCCTCGCGTTCAGGACTCCAAATGAACGGAACGGCCTTTTGAGTCAATTTAGTCAACGGCGAAGCAATCTGGGAAAAGCCTTTAACAAACTTTATGTAGTATCCCGCTAATCCCAGGAAACTTCTAATGTTGGTGACAGACTTAGGTTGAGTCCAATCCTGAATAGCTCTTAATTTACTCTGATCTACCCGAATACCCTGAGCATCGACTACATGCCCCAAAAATGCAATGGAGGTTATCCAGAACTCGCACTTAGAGTACTTGGCATACTGTTGATGCTCACGCAAGGTTTCTAGTACTAACCTCAGATGTTCTTCATGATCTCTTAGAGTTTTGGAATAAATGAGGATATCATCAATGAAGACAATCACAAACTTGTCCAAATACGGTTTTAGCACACGTTGCATCAAATCCATAAAGATTGACGACATATTGGTGAGTCCGAATGACATCACCAAAAACTCAAAGTGGGCATAACGAGTACGGAAAGGAATCTTCCCTACATCGTCTTCCTTTACTCGCAGCTGATGGTATCCAGACCTTAAATCGATCATGGAAAATATCACGACTCCGGATAATTGATCGAACAAATCATCAATTCTAGGCAGTGGGTATTTATTCTTTACGGTGACTTTATTCAATTCACGATAATCTATACACATACGCATAGATCCATCCTTCTTTTTCACAAATAAAACTGGCGGTCCTTAAGGAGACATACTTGACCTGATGAAGCCTTTATTCAAGAGCTCTTGCAATTGCTCATTGAGCTCTTGAAGCTCCTTAGGTGCCATTCTATAAGGTGCTTTGGATATCGGCTGGGTACTAGGGATCAATTCAATAGAGAATTCTACTTCTCTTAAGGGAGGTACACCAGGCAAATCTTATGGAAATATATCGGCAAACTCTTTGACTACTTTACAATCAGCAAGAGAGATACTCTCTTTTGTTTTGCCCATCATGGTAACTAGGTAAGCATTACAACCCTTAACAATCAATTGTTCTGCTTTAATGGCATTTATTAAGGATAACAGCGTGCTGGTTTTTCCTACAAATGTTTCAGGCTTGCCCTGAGAATGGAGAGTGACTTTCTTTTTATGATAGTTTATCACGGCATTATTGTCACTAAGCCAATTCATCCCGATGATGATATCGAAGTTAGCTATTGGTAGGATGATTAGTTTGGCCTGAAATTCTTGATCATTTATCGGGACTTTAATATTGCAAAATTTATGGGCACTCAATTGGATTCCAGATGGAAGCCCAACACTCAATGTTTGTGCTAGGTTGCATGCGCGAAGTTTAAGGTTATTGGCAAATCATTCAGAGATAAACGAGTGACTGGCATCGGTATCGAACAATACATTACAAGGTTGGTTGTTGAAATAAATTGTGCCTAAATTTACACAGTTTCGCATTAACAACTTGAAAATATTTAAAATGCAGAAATGCAATTTAGCAGGAGAGAAGTTTAGGAGTGTGTACCTGAAACCACATTGTTATCTTCTGCGGCTTCAATAGTAGTTAAGGCATATACTCGTGCAGGTCCAGCAGGATGATTGTTAGACTGTCATCATTGATAATTCTGAGAATTGGGGGCTGGTGTTTGCGTATGAGCAACTTCAGAAGTAGGGGCTGGCATTATAGCCAGATTTGGTTCTCTCCGGCTCAGTGGAGTTGCTCGGAACACTTGCTTCTTATGGTAAGGCTTCATTAGAACTCCGTCTACTGTCTCCATGTGGTCGCATTGATAGAACCGGTGGCTTGTACGCCCACAATTGAAACACCTCTGGCCAAAATGGTAACACTTTCCATACGAATGTGGCTTTGTACAGTTTTGAGTTTGTTCGACAGTAGGTGCAGCTTCTAGCTGATATACTTTTGCAGGGTTAGATCCGTGTCTTTTGAAGTTTCCCTATGGGTTTATAGTTGTTTGCGCTTTTTGTTTAAGATCCTCTTCAGATTGGTGATGCTCAATCACCTTAGCCGTTTCCACTAGCTTGAAGAAGCTAGTCAGATATAGCGGCACGATCTGGTTCTTCGGTGAACTTCGGAGTCCACAGAGAAAGTGGTGGCACTTAGCTGACTCAGAATGAGTAACTTCTGGTGTGAAATGAATCAATCTACGAAATTCCCTTTCGTATTCCGCTACTGAACGACTCCCCTGAGTCAACCTCATGATTGTGTCTGCAATAATGTTTTGTGCGGATGGGCGAATGAATTCAGTCTTGAAGTCCTCGACGAACTCATCCCAGGGGATGTCCTCTAACTCGTAGTCAGTGAACTTGGTATTTCGGATCTCTTCCCACCAATATTCTGCTTCTGCATGAAACAGATGGGTGGCGAGGCGGACAGCTTCCGAGTTCGGGACCTTCAGACTAATGAGATCCCTCTCCACAGTCTTCAGCCAATCGGCTGTATCCATTGGTGACAGGTTCCCACCAAAGGCTGGAGGCCTTAACCTCAGAAAATTGTGAAGTAGATTATTCGCCGAATGATGTGAAGAAGAAGCAGCTTGTGGAGCATAAACTGTTGGAGCAGCGACAGTGACTGGAGTTGCACGATCATTTAGTAATTTCTGCATAACGAGCGCCTATTGAGGTTGATTTTCCAACAGAGATGTCACCATGGCTCACAGATGAGCCACCTCATCATTAGAATTACTAGAGGTAACAGTCTTCTTGACAGGAGTAACGGTAGGTGGTGATCCGAAATCCATTCTAGTTTAAGTTTAAAGAAAAAGACAAACTCAGAATTTACTCTAAGGAAGAGAAATCAAAATCTTTCATTAATTATAGAAATAAGGGATTACAATGCCAAAACTGTAAATCTAATAAGGTTGCTTGAGAATGAAATAACATTTATCCTAACTATCACTCAAACATTATCAATGTACTCTACCCTAAAGGCTACACAAAAGTCCTCAAAAGTGACTTCCCGACGCTTCCTGTTACGCTTCTTCTCGAGCCTTGCCATGGTCTCATACCACCAAACTCTCATGTAATCCACCATCAAGTCTGTCACAATATCTACATAAAGTGACTCAGGACACTCTATCTCTATGTGTATCAGGATGGACTCCACTCAGCTCAACCATTCATGTGCGTATATGAGAAAGTTGAGCCCTCGATATACAGCTTGCTGTAAAAGTTTCTCCAGGACTAAGATCCCTTTTGTTGAAACTCCTTCAATCTGCTAGTTGCTTTCCTGCCTCCACTTGAAGCTACAGCTCCAAACTGTCTAGAAGGCATGCTGATAATAGTCTATATCGGACTCTTCAAACTTCATTTGACTCTGAGGACAGAATTTTATTACATTTGTGTTAGACTCCAGATGACTAAACTATTAGGATGGGAGTATTCTCCTCCTATATTTTGCATAGAGTTACAGACACTACTATGTTATAGATGTCACCTATATTGATGTTTGTGTTTCAGAAGAACAGTCCATTAGATAGAAAGGAATCATAGATCCCATTCTGACACCATATGGTGTTCTCTGATACCAACCGTGGGGCCCCGTACTGGCAACAAGGAAGTACGGTGCTCCAACTGTGGTAAATCTCCAACTTAAGTAAAGTTAGGTAAACCCAACCTGCCTTAAGCTAAGGACTTGTCACCAAGTGCTATAACATTCATCAATATATATATATATATATATATATATATATATATATATATATCAAAGTGGCAGAAGAAATAGGTGACTAGTAACATCCACAAGCATACATAGTAGAAAGAGGGAAAACAATATAGTAACTCATCGAAATGCAAAGATGAAACACATCCAGAATTAATTATTACAAACTGAATTTTAAAGAGAATGAAAATGTCTCTCAATCTCACTAAAATAAAATGCAATTACTAACTAAACAGCAGCAGCACGATCCTCCTCCTGAACCTGCTCCTCTTCTGCGATACTGCCCACGAACACGTCTGAATCTGACATTTGTAGGTATCACAAATGCCAGGGTCCCAACCAACAAAACAAAAAGGTTACAGTTAGACAACTGTCTAAGTACATTTTAGACTATTTTAATAAACTGAATATTTTAAAGATATCACATTTAAACTAACTAAACATGCAAGCAGTAATGGGTGCAACAATCTACGAAAGAAATGGGTAACTATAAACTATCCACTTATAGTCAACAATTAGTATGAAGAACATACAGTGTAAAATAAACAAGGTGAAGCTAAAAACTAAAAAAAACAGCAACTACAATATAATTCTGTTCCTAACATGCTTATGATCATATTAATACATGCTTGGTCTATAAAAGAAACACACGTACTGAAAATATGCAATTCTAACATTCTAATCATGCCAATATATTAGTAAACAATGTGAGTATACATACAACATGCTAATTAAGAAAAGAAAAAGAAAAGGCCACTGAGACATGTGGCAAAAGCAAAGCAATCTATGTAAAGCCACTGAGACATGTGGCAAAGCGAATAAGTATTGAAAATAAGGCCACTCAAGCATGTGGCAAAGCAAAATAGAAAACAATACTGAACAATCCAGCCAAAGTAGCAATAAGCCTAAGACATAGTACTGTCATACCAGCCAATAGGCCATCCAGGGCCTCCAATATCAATCCATCAATCCCCCAGCCTAGCCATCCAAATATGCTAGGTCTGAGTCCACTCTATATAATACTACTACTGAAGAGGCAGACTAAGCTATGACTTATTCTACCAACTGTAATCAAGGCAAAACTGAATGATATGTAATTCAAATACTAACTTAGGATGTGTCTTCCATATTCTAAATTTTCCTATTATGCTCAAGGAATATGGATCAATAACCAAGGGATGCCAAGCAATCCAGTCAAGGTAAGCAAGAGACTCAATCTAGACTTATGTGATATTCGGTGTTATCTAATTACCAAATCTAGCTACTCCAAGCAGGTACAAGTTTAGGATCTCCAATATCCAGCTATCGAGTAGAATCTCAGATTTACGTCCCTAAAGTTAATATTAGAGCTTAACAAGTTCTAATCCAAAATCATGTGACGACTATATAGTTTAAGTAAGTAAATCAACAACCTAATTTATTAATATTTTACTCTCTTACCTAAATCTTGATTAAGTAAATCAAGATTTAAGGGTTTAGAACTTAAACCCCAATTTTGAGTTCAAATCCTAAATCCAAGATAGTATCCTAACTATGATCTAGGGTTCACATGCTACTACCCAAATTAAAGGTAAAGAATCCTATAAGTTGAAAGATCTAGGAATTAAGAACTTAGTGAAAGGTTATTCTACTGATTATAAAATAAAGCAAATTGATTAAGAACTTGAGAATCTAAGATTAATATTCAATCTTTAAGATAATTTCATTATCATTTAGATTGAATCATCCTATACCCACATGAAAGGTTTCAAAAGATTAAACAATCAATTATTTAAAGAATTTCAATTGGAGATGATTTAATTCAAATTGAAGATCTAAGTCTAAGATCTAAGATCTAAGGATCTGAGGTTTGATCACTTTAGACTCTAAGCTAGATTTTTAACTTAGAATTTTTCATTATTATTTCTTTTAGAATTTAAGTTTATGATTAAGATATATGGAGCTCATTAAGGTTGAAATTGACAATTTTAGGTATGGGATTAAACATTAATCTCATATTGATCTTTTTAGGGCTATTGAAGATCTAAGGATCTTAATTAAGTCTTAAATGAATATTTCACAATTTTAATATTAACATTGTTAATATCATTTGTCTAAGGGTTCATAGAACATTTCTAATCTATCTTAGGGTGAATTACTAAAATTTTCAAGGTTTATAGGGTATTTAAGCATATTTGATCAAAATGACCAAAATGCCCCTCTTAAGGCCAAAATTGGAATTTTAGGATTTAATTGTCCAAATTACACTTAATCTATTTTAATGTGTCCCATACTGATAAATAAGGTGGGAAATACATTTATCTTGGATTTTGACCACTTAATTAAGCTAATTAATACTAATCACTTAATTAAGCCAATTTTGGGGATTAGTATATTTAAGGCATCTTAGGGCAATTCAACCTTTCCAAATAGTTCTAGAATACTTAGGATAGCATTAGGAACCATCTCTATTAAGATCAAAGGCTTAACTATGTTTAATTTTACTAATCCCTAATTAGGGTGATTAAGGAGTGATTAAAAGAAATTGATATCCAAAATTGGTTTTAAAGGTCCGAAATTGATCTCTAGGGTTTAGGAAGCAATCAGAGCCTTTAATCTCCTCATTTGGATATATATTCAATTTAATATGATTTAAACAAGGACCGCAATGAGTTGGGCAAATATTATTGAATCCAACCATTGGATCTGTGATTTTATTATATATTTAGATTCCTTGTATTTTTTTGATTCAAATGGTTATTGGATCATACCATTTGGATCAGTATAGCCAAAGTTATTTAAATAATTTATTCTATAGTTTTATTTAAATTAAAACTATAGGGTTTAATTATTTAAATGCCTAACTATTAAAAATGTCTTCCGATAATTATTAAATAGACGCAGCCCAAAATTAGAACTGCGCGGGTCACGGGTCGGCCCAGCCCAGGACCCACGACTTCATCTTCCTCCTCTCAACGGGTCCCGAGTCAGCATAACTTCCACGCTGAAATTCTCGGCGCTCTGACGACAGCAGCGGCTCAACTCGATCCCTAAACATTCCTAGAGTCGAGACATATCGATTGGGCCAAGAACCCCCATCTGGATCCCTCTGGATCGATGGGGTGCTACTCAACCAAGACGCCTTCAATAAGGGTCTCAGGCCGACTGTGAGGGGACAATTCTCCTCACAGAGGCCTCTATTTGATAGGGGTTCGATCCCTACACGTTCAGGGAAGTGAGGCTAGTCGAACCCCCATACTTTCTTAACCTGGGGCGCAGCCAATCACTGGGTCCTTACTCGGACTCAGCCATGGCTCGGCCGCTAGCTCAATCGATCGATACGATCAATTCGAGCTAGCTTAGCCCCAGGCGACAATCACCACGGTTTCCCTAAGTGGCTAAGGTGCTCTAGATGACATCCCGGGCTCAATCCAGATGACAGAATTAAACCGAGATTAAGGAAATTTTAATGGGGATGACTGTACCTCAACTCAGACTGCAGGCTTGGCCGAGGGGAATTGAGGTGCGCTGAAGCTTCCCGGATAGTAGACGAAGCTTCACAGGGGGTCTGAACACCAGACGGGCCCTTTATCAGTGGTTCGCACTTCAGGAAATGCCGGGAAAGATCACCGAGGAAGACGAGAGCTCCAAGGGTTTCTAGCCACCAATTGAGGGTTCACAGTGAGCAAAGGGACTCACTGTGATTCTCCCAAGGTATTTATAGGCCAAGGGGGCTATGGGGGTGGCTTCCAGAGCTCGGGCAATGGAGGGAAGCTCGGACCAAAGGGAGAGGCTTGGGCCAACGGCCTTGGGCAATTTGGGAAGATGGAAGCCAGCAAGACGAACGCTCCAAGGGCAGGAGAGGAATTTCGAAGCTTTTCCTGTACTGCCACGTGGTTGAGAGGATCCTGGCTGTCGGGGGGGACCAGACACAGACAAGTCGAGAGGTGGACGATGATCCATAGTGCTCGTGGTGCGCGGGACCGTCCGATTGATTGACCATCGAGGCGGAACGGTCCTAATTTCCCGATACTTAACGAAGAACCACGGAGGTGAGATCGGCCATTGGATTAGATCAAGTGATCTAATGGCTGATCGAGGATACTTACGGCGGGTGGATTGGATACCGTTGGATTAGAATCTCGAAACCGCGGAATGGCCAAGATGAGGCGGATCCGATCGAAGGCACAGACCGTTGGATTGAATCCACGGAATGAACGACTCGGATGGTGCCCGCGGTTTGGAAACCCGCCGACCGTTGGAAGGTATATTGGTAATTAGGAAAAGTTTAAAACCCTAATTTGTAATTGAACCAATTTAAATTAAATCCAAAAAGTGCCTAAATGACCTCCAAAAATTCCCAAAATTTCACCCTTAACTAATTTGGGGTTGGGGAATCCAAAAATGAAATCACATTTTGATTTGGAGATCAAATTATTTTTGGTATTTTCTAGGGTTCAAAGTATAGCCAAAATACCATAATTTCTATTTAAGCTCCAAATGATCCCAAACTTCTAGGTTTAGGTTTAGATGACCCAATGAGTCTAATGGAATCAAATTCAAAAGTTGGTTTAGCTTAATTAATCCAGATTAAGCTTGGGTAACAACAAGGGTTGTTACAAAGATATTGCGGGCCCCACCACTAATTGATTTAGAAATTTAAATATTATTAAATTATTATTTAAAATTTCTTAAAAATAAATTGGACTATTAGTTGCATTTAGAAAAATCTCAAATTTTCACCCATAGCTAATTGAGGGGTGAGGAACGCAACGGTGAAGTCGAATTTTTGTTTTGACGAGTATTTAATTATCTCAATTTCAGGGATTTAAATAATATTAAAATATTTGTCGAAAATCCAACGACTTCCAAATGCATCCAAAACTTCACCCCTAGCTAATTTTTGGGGGTGCTGAACGTAACGGCGATGTCAGATTTTTGATTTGAGATCAAAATAAAAAGTTAATTTCTAGGATTTTAGGATTTTCTAGAAATCAAGATTTTGATCATTTGATCCCTGATTTGGACTAAATCATAAAGGTAAGTTCTAAATGATATAATTAAGATATTATAACCATAATTAGAACTTAAATTAGTTCTAATTGGCCTAAGTAACAACTTGGGTTATTACAGGAGCCAACCCTAGGCTTAGGGGAGCAGAGAAACCTAATCCTAATAGTTTGTATTGTTCATAATTTTTTAATCGATTGATCGATCAGACTCTATCCTAGTCTAATCCAGTTCGTGGAATAAGCTTATGAGTAATAAAAATTGAAATTAGAAGCAAATCGGGGGTTTAAGGGAGTACCTTAGACGGATGGCTCGTAGATGAAGGCTTGGCAAAGGTTCTATCAACGGCTCCTGAAACTTCTAGCTCGTGCAAAATGATGAGACCAGTGAGCGACTATGGCCTTACGGATCTCAGGGAAGAGCCTGGTGCAGGAGGCCGTCGATTGGGCACGACCGCGGCTGGACGTTGCGTGGCTGGCGGCTCAGAGGACGAGGGGACGATGATGCGGGGTTGTTCGATCGATCTGATCGAACAGCTTCGACCTTTCGATCAGATCAGATGGCAGATCCAGACGGCTTTGGCGAACAGTAACGGCGCGCGGGATAAGTGGACGGCACCGTTAGGGGTTAATAATTAAGTCATTTATTTAATTAATTTAACAATTCAATTTCTCTTTTTTAATAATTAATTTAAAATTTCTAAATATTCAGCACTAGCTAATTGAGGGGTGAGGAACGCAGCTGTGAGGTCAAATTTTTGATCCGATGAGTATTTTAATTTCCCAATTTTTGGGGTATTTAAATATTATTAAAATATTTGACAAAATTTCTACGACTTCCGATTGACTCCATATCAACACCCCTAGCTAATTTGGGGGTAATGAGCGTAATGGAGAATTTCGATTTTCAATTGAGGTCAATTTAGATAGGATAAATTTTAGGATTTCTGGATTTTTTTAAAATCAGGATTTGAACTATTTGACTCTTAATTTGGACTAGGTATTAGTGGATGACTCCTAATGACTTGATTAACACTTATGATCAAGAATAGGACTTAGATTAGTCCTAATTGATAAGAGTAATAACTTGGGTTATTACATCATGATAAGGTCTTCATACATGTATGCTTTTCTTTTTGTCTCAGTGATAATGGAAGGCTAGACCCCCTTGGGGGGAGGGTTGGGCTGAATCCATTGTGAAATGTAAGGGACTTAATGAATGCTGGAGAACTTCCTCAAGCATTGAAATAAAAATTTGTGTTTGAATGACTTAATGAGATCACTCAAAAATAATACTGTGGACTAAATGAAAAATATGTTATGTAATTATAACTATTAATATGAACATCAAAATTAATGTCTTGTGCCCCATAGCTCATTACTTAGTTTAGAGCTGGAAATGCGTGCATTAGTGCTTAGAACTATGTGAAAAGTTCTTGATCCTAATTGCACCATGCTCTAAACTCAACTAAGAAGTCGAAGCATGTGAGCTAAGACCCACTAACGGAGCTCCGTTGCTCAACATACGTGAAAAGAGGAAGTGGATTTATTGAGATGTCATGGATGATGTGACATAGTCTATGGAGCCCAATGAAACCACTTCCTTATATGAACTGTGCATGACACGCATGACGCTCGTTAGTGGAATCAATGCTTGTGAGATCACCTAACTAAAATTGTTATTATGGCAGCCTAGACGTAGGAAAACTAAGATGTCCTAATTGTGATCTCATGAGGATCTTTATGCTGAAATTGAACCCTAGTGTGTTCATTTCATACATAAAATTTGAACTTGTAGGAATTAGAAGTCAACTCTAAGGAATGTAATGTGCACTTGATTATTTGGCATGACCATGAAAGAATGAGAAGTACTTGAGAAGTAATTTAACATGAGTCCCTATCAATTCACATGAAGAAAACTCAACTATCCTCTCTAAATCAAACAACTTCTTAAATCAGAATTATTGCTTTGTTAACGAAACCAAATCAAAAAAATTGAAGTCATACCATTTAAATATTATTGAATATAGATATACCTTAGTAATAAGACACACCATTCCCTAAGGATGATAAATCTTTAAACTTACCTTCCAAATTATTACTTCATATAACAACCCAGGTTGTTACTTAGGACAATTAGGACTAATCCAAGTCCTAATTATGGTTCTAGTGCCTTAACAAAGTCATTTAGAACCTACCTATAAGATCTGGATCAAATCAGAGATCAAATAAAGCATAACCTGATTTCTGGACAATTCCAAAACCCTAGAAATTGACTTATTATTTTAACCACAAATTCAAAATATGACTTCGCCATTGCGTTCACCACCCCCAAACTAGCTAGGGTGATGTTTTGGATGCATTTGGAAGTAGTTGATTTTTCGTCGAATATTTTAATATTATTTATTTACCCCGAAAATTCGATTAATTAAATACTCGTCAAAACAAAAATCCGATCGCGTCGTTGCGCTCCTCACCCCTCAATTAGCTATTGGAGAGTTACTTAAATTTTTCTAAATACGATTAAGTATTTAATTAATATTAATAAAATGTTTAAAATTTAATTAAATAATAATTATTAATTAAGTTAACCTAACGGCCGCCGTCAACTCCTTATCGCGCCATCCCTATCCAATTGACGTTGTTAGGATGGACGTTAGTTTATTCTGTACCGTTCGACTTTATTAGCTGATCCATCAAACGGCAATGAGCTTATCTCCTTCGTCGGCCCGTCCTGCGCATCGCGCGTGTCCACCGATCGCCACGCAGAGGGCTTTACCCTACACACGGCATGATGAAGGATATCCCACACATCCTCCACCGCCTTAGCATGTCTCTGCACTCTCTTATTAACCAAGATTTAATCTTCCATCAGCTGGTTTAATAGAGCATAGTCGAAAACATTCGAACCCTAACCAAAAGCCCTACCTAGATTGACGAAGCACCCTCTGCCGTTTCGCTTAAGGTACTCCTCACCTCCCCTCGGCGACTTCAAAGCGCCATATCAATTTTGAAGAAATCAAATTTTGCGATTGAGATCAGATAAACCCGATTTTAATTTGGGATGTTTTCTTTATTCAATATCAAATGTTTCTGCTATGATTGTTATTATATATTGGATGCAGTCGTTGATTGATTATGCATTATTAATCCATGATTTCCATTCGATATTCTGGATCTAGCAATCCAATTTCATCTTCTTGCTGAGCGCCTCATGGAACCCTAGCGATTAGGGTTTCTGCTTGCATTCGTCGGGGACTGCTACAGTAGTGGGCGGGTCGAGAGTCCGACCCGCGTGTCTTCAGTTCTGGCCCACAAGCATGATTGTGCGAGCCTCAGCCGTATAAAGGAGAATAGTGTTATGCTTTAGGATATATTAATTAACATAGTTTAATTTAAATTAAACTTTAGACTTTAAAGACTCATGAAAATAAGAATGTTTATCCAATCATAACCAAATAATATATCAAATAAATCAGAAGAACAACAGGAATAATAATATGAGTTCAAAATTTTAAATAAATTATTTTGGCATATTAATCATAATATATGTACCTTCTATATCAATTTCAATTACAAATTCTTTGAGTATGAATCAGGTGCTATGTAAATTTTTATGGAAACTTTAAGTATTCATTAGGATTAGTGTAATAAGATTTTCACATTGAATAAATAAGGTATATGTAAATAAATAATTCATGGACCCTCTAAATTAAATGATAATTAAATTGAGCTTAATTTGAGTGGAATCTTAGAAATTGGATATGGTATTGTAAAATTAACCAATATACTATGATTCAAAGCATTAATTATAATTTAAGAACTGACCATTTTTCTTAATAAGGAATTAATTAGATTAAATGTAATACCCTAAAATTATGATTAATAATTTAATCTGATCAAAGTATCGATTCTAGTTTATTCCTAGCAATATTACATATTAGACACTAAAGTGTGTGTGTGTGTGTATATATATATATATATATATATATATATATATATATATATATATATATATATACTTAATTAAACAGAACAAAATATTAGATAAAACAGAATTTAATAAACAAGTTAATTAATTAAGTAGAGAAGGAATTATGTAAATGGTAACACTAATATATATATATATATATATATATATATATGAAATTAATTATATAAATATCCAAACGTTAGGTAATTGTATCTTACAAAATAAAAATTCAATTACAGCAAAATTATATACCGCTGAAGTCAGAAAAATTCAAGAAATTTATTGGAACTATCAAAATTTCATTTGGAGCAAAATTTCACATAGTGAAATTTATTGGGTATTAAATAATTCAAAATAGGTTACAAAATTTCATTTAGCAACAACTTTGCAACTTTTAATCCAAACACACCTTATATAGGTCTCAAAATACTCACAAAATCCTAAGGATTAATCTGAAAATATTTGCTTTGCTGTTTGGATTAGTATTTGACTAATGACATTTATGACCTAACCCTAATTAGCCTAATTTGACCTAAAACTTCAAATGACCATAAGTTGGTCATCTTAGCTCCAAATTAGGTGATCTAAAAACCAATTTAGATCAGCAAAACCTAGTCTACAAAGATCTACAAAAGTATTTAGGATCTAACGGTTAGATTTAATAAATACCCCTAATTACTCTAAAACTTGATTAGTGAATATTAGCAAATTTAATAATCCAAATTGGACAAACTAAGTTTCAGAGAACTCCTAGAACCTATTAGAACCTAACTATAGGGTTGAATTAGTAATTGGGTGATTAATTTCACTAATCACTCACTAATTACCCTAAATCCTAATTAAGCCATAACTTAGCCAAATGGAGTCCAAATTAAACCTACCACTAGTCATTAGAATTAGTGGATCAATTGTGACATACACCCACTAAAATTATTCAATTTGGACACCAAATGACAAAGTTAGGGGTTTTGACCCTTAATTAAGAATCCTTAATTATCCTTTAACCCTAAATCTTGTTTTAGCTATAACTTAGCCAATACATGTCAGAATTCAATAATTTAAGATTCTATGGAAAACTTAGAGCATAACCTTTAATAAACTAATAGAAAAATTATATGTCATTAGGGTAAAATTACCATAATGCCCTTATAGGTCAAATTCCTTAATTTGACCCTATAAGGCTTAATACTTAACCAATTCTAGAGAACTTACTGTCTAAACTCATATTAGATAGTAAGTAATCATTCTATGTTATTAAAATTCAGAATTTAGTGCTAATTCATAAAGATGAAATTTAGACCCTTAAGTTAGAGCAAAATAGTCATTTTGCCCAAAGTTAGGGTTTAATATTTTTAAGTCCTAATTTTATCTCTAAATCATAACAAATAGTAATTAAAGTGATTTAGACCTTGATTTAGATAATTCTAAGCCTTAAATTAGATATTAAAAGGAAAACCTTAAATTTAGCCTTAAGTGAAAATCTTAAGTAAAGATGAATTCTTCTCCATTCCTTTGAACTTCTTAGATCATCCCTTAGGTCTTATAACCTTAGTTAGGATGTATGTCTGAGTAATACTCCTAGTCCTTAAGAACCTTTATTCCTAAGACTAAGATTAGATCTTATGTTAGAATTCATCTAATGGGTAAAGTGGGTTACTCATTTAGGTGAAACCTTGATCTTACTAGTTTATTAGATTTTCATAGTTTATTGATTGATTATTTGATCTTTTAACATTAGAATTAGAATTCGAAATCTATCCTATTGAACTTGACTTAATTCAATAGGACTTGCCTTAACACTTAATCACTGAGATGGGATTAAACCTTAGTCCTTTAGGATAGCCTTGTGATTAAGAATTAAACTTCATTCTTTGGAGTTTGATTCTTAATTATTTAAATCTTGATTTGGCT
Source organism: Gastrodia elata (assembly GCA_016760335.1). Taxonomy (NCBI): domain Eukaryota; kingdom Viridiplantae; phylum Streptophyta; class Magnoliopsida; order Asparagales; family Orchidaceae; genus Gastrodia; species Gastrodia elata. Next base: position 21,212,357 of record CM028669.1, read on the forward strand.
AATCAAGATTTATTTGGGATTTATAAAATAACAAATTAGGATGATTGATTTAATTACTTTAATCTTTTAGGCGACTTGGATTTATAATTAGGATGTGGCCAGTCCTAATTATGTTTAACTTATAAGTTCGTAATTCTAAGTTACAGACAGTGTAAGAATTGTTGATTCTGAATCTTATGTAACTTAGAGTAGATAGAACGATTAAATTAGAAAACAGGTGATATCACAAAGTTTGAGTAGTGCTAATTATTTCATTTATTTGAACTGCTATGTTTTCCTTGTCATTTGAGCCTTTTTATACCTTTGAACATACTTAACTACTTGATACTTACTTTATGATATACTTTGAGTTCATTCACATTTCATATGCATAATTTTAAAATGAAACATTAATAAACAATAATATTACTTGTGATTTATGTTTTATTTAGCCTGCCACTTAGTATGACTTTACTTTAGGACTACTTTTGCCTAGGGAATTTCCCCTATGGTACTTTACTTTGGCATTAGGATGTTTCTCCCATTTGCCCTTTAGATATTTTGTAGATTTACTTTAGGGTCTGGGATATTTCTCCTAGGTGCCTCTTTTGGTGAAACTTTACTTTAATCTGGGATGTTTCTCCTAGATTATCAGATGGACTTTACTTTTTGGCAGACTAAGTAAGAGTATCTCACAAGTATAGTAATTTAATCATTATTACTTATATTTATTTTTCAGACCTTTACATACTTTCTTTACATTTCAGACTTACTTTACTTTACTGTTTCAGTACACTTTTCTTTCTTTCATATTTTTTCATTTTCTGCAGTTCCTTTACATTTCAGAACTTTTTGTATGTTAGCCGTTTTACCTACTTGAGAGCATGTTAGGATGCTAGTCTTATACTTTCAGTACAGTACTTTTACTTATACTATACTGGCATATTAGTTTGATCATATTCCTTAGGACTTTCCTTTGTATTTAGTAGATTTACCTTGTACTTTACTTACCTTGTTTTGCAGCCTGAGTTGAGGTATGTTGCTACCTCAATACTTGTTCTTCCTTTTTTTGTGCTTTACCGCTATATTTTGCTTAAATTAAGTTGTGATGTCATTAAAATACATTAAAACTTATTACTTTAAAATGTACTTAGACATTTTGTCTAATAATATTTTTATTTTGTTGGTTGGGGCCCTACCATTATGAAACTGATAATGGTAGATTCTGAGCTTTTTTGAGGAGATTGAACCTGCTGAGGATTAAGTTCGGAAACTTACCCGCCGCGGAGCGCTGTAGCGATTCAAGTTCAAGAACTTACCCGCTGCGGTGCACCGTAGCAGTTCAAGTTTGAAAATTTACCCGCTGTAACACGCTGTAGCGATTTAAGTTCGAGAACTTACCCGCCGTGGTGCGCTGTAGCGATTCAAGTTTGAAAACTTACCTGCTGTAGCGTGCTATAGTGGTTCTAGCTCAACAACTTACCCGTCGCAGCGCGCTTCAAATGTGTAAATTTGACTCTTCTTCCACGGTAGCGCGCTATGGCGCGCTACGGCTCACGATAGTGAAATCGCTCCATATTCCAAAAATTCCCTTAGGTTAGTGCTTTCTGCTTGTCAGTAAAGCGTGCTGTGGTGCGCCATAGTGATTTTCTCCCATAAATAACATAAATACTTCAGATTCTCCTAGAAATTGCTAAGCTCACATTTTACCTAAAAATAAGCAGAATTTGATCAAGGTGGGTTATTTCTAATAAGAACTTGTATGAGATTTTTTCTTTATTTAAGATATAAATTATAGATTCATCAGTTACTTAGGTCAATTATGACTAAATCAAGTTCTGATTGTGATTATAGTACTCTAATTAAGTTATTATGAGTTCACCACAAAGACCTAGTCCAAATTAGGAGTCAAATGGATCAAATCCTAATTTTGGGGAAAATCCATAAACCTTAGAATTTGATCTATTTAAATTGACCTCAAATCAAAAATCTTGCTTCGCCATTGCGCTCATCACCCCATAATTAGCTAGGGGTGATGTTTTTGAATCATTTGGAAGTTGTTAAATTTTTGGCGAATATTTTGATAATTATTTAAATACCCTGGAAAATGAAGAAATTAAGTACTTGTCAAATCAAAAATCTGTCTTCGCCGTTACGTTCCTCACCTCTCAATTAGCTAGAAGTGATTTATTGGAAAAAATTTGGGATGCATTTAATCGATTAATTTTGATTAATAAAATCGGTTTAAATTATTTAAAAAATAATATATTTAAAACTAATTAAATCAACTTCACTTAAATCCATTCAATACTGTCTATTGTTTTCGCACACTGTCACCATCGCAGTTAGGATTAAACGATGGATTTGGATCGTTCGACTGATGATCGAATGGTCGTCGCATCTCTTCCCTGTTGCGTGTTGCGAAATCCCTGGCACCGCATGTAACAACCCGAGTTGTTACCATAGTTAATTAGGACTAACCCTAAGCCTTAAACACAACTATAAGTGTTAATTAGGTCAAGTGGAGTCAACCTCTGAGACTTAGTCCAAATCAGGAGTCAAACGGATCGAATCCTGATTTCTGTAAATCCAGAAACCCTAGAAAATTGACCTATTTAAATTGACCTTCGATCGAAAAACGAACACCGCCATTACATTCCTTGACCCCAAATTAGCTTGGGGTGAAGTTTTCGTGTCAATCGGAAGTCGTCAAAATTTCGACGAATATTTTAATAATAAAAATAGCCCAGAAATCGAGGTATCAAAATACTCGTCGGATCAAAAATCTGACTTCGCCATTGAATTCCTTGACCCCAAATTAGCTAGGAAAAACATCAAAAATTTTTGGGAAAATTAAAAAAAATAATAATAATTTTAACTGACGGCGCCGTACGGCGCCGTCAACTTAAGTGGACGGCGCTAACGGTGCCGTCCGATTGGACGGATCCCTTTTGACCGTCCGATCCACGCGGATCCAACGGCTCGCAGCCGCGATCCGCGTCGCGCAGTTCGGACGGATCTGGGTCGTCCGCGTGTCGCGGGATCTGACGGTCCGGGGCCATCATCCTCGGGCCCGTCGCCCGTGAGCCACGCGGCGCGCCCGCCGCTCGCCTGCCCAATCAGCGACCTCCTGCGCCTCGGCTGCTCCGTCTGGAGGCCTTTAAGAGGCTCTCCGGCTCCCCCCCCCCCCCCCCCCCGTCTCCGGTTACGCGAACTGGAGTCAGCACAGTCGGACCGAGCCCGAACCGAGCCGAGCCCCTCGCAGCCGTCCACCTTCCAGGTACTGGATCTCACCCCCTCCTCCATGTTTCGCCATTTTGACACCTGACAATTGTAGATCTAGGGTTAGGCTAGCAATCAACCGGACCTGATCGACCTCGATCAGGTCCGATCGACTCAGATCAAGGCTGGAACCACTCGGGTTCCGCCTCGTCCCCTCGCCCCGTAGACCTAGGATTAGGTTTAGGTTTTGCCGGCGATCCCGGCCACCTCCGGCGAAGGTCCGCCCACCGGCGTGTAGCCCTCGTCGAGGGCTACCGTCCGCCGTGCGGGCCAAGGTGGTCCGGCGTCGGGAAGGCCGGCAAAAGCCGTGCCCTAGCCCAGCGCCCTTGGCCCGTCTTCGCGAAGAAGACGAAGTCCGGGTCGGGCCGGGTCGACCCGAGCCCGACCCGCCCGAGCTGGGTCCGCGTCAACCGGGTGGGGCCCACCTAGCCACATGGCGCCTTCGAGGCCTGCCACGTGTCCGGTGGGACTCACCAGGTGAAGCCCGGGACCCATCGGCTTTGGCCTTGGGGCCCACAGCGCCACGTGGGAGCCAGCCGGCACGCCACATGTCACGTGGTGCCCACAGCTCGAGCCCGTGCGGCGGTTCGGCTCCCCAGTGGGGCCCACAGCACCACGTGGTAGCCTCTGGGCCCGCCACATGGCAAGTGGGACCCACTGCTCGGTCAACCGCGACGGTTCGGCTTCCCGTGGGGCCACAGTGCCACGTGGCAGCCTCTGGCAGTGCCACGTGTCAGGTGGGGCCCACTGCCCAGTCACCCGAGCTGACTCAGCCCCTGTGGGGCACACAGTGCCACGTGGCAGCCTCTGGCAGTGACACGTGTCTAGTGGGGCCCACTGTCTGTTAATTAAATTATTAATTAAATTATTGTTATTGTTAATTAATTACTATTAATGGTTAATTAATTACAGTTAGTAGTTAATTAAATTAAGATTAGTGTTAATTACTTTTAAACAGTAACCTTAATTAATTAAGTATAGTTAGATATTAATTAGGGTTAATTAAAGGTTAATTAAATCTTAAATAGTAATTAGGATAATTAATTATTATTAAATAGTAAAGTATAATTAATTATTCATAATTAGATATTAATAAATAATTAAGACTAATAAAATAGTGATTAGTACTAATTACTTTGCTACAGTAAAATATTAATAAATATAATTTAATTAATTAAATAATAGATTAATTAATATTAATTAGTAATTAAGCCTAATTAATCACAGATTAATTAAGGATTAATAATTTCAGAAATTCTATATAAAAACTTTAGGAATGAACAGTAAAATAATTCAATTTGAATAAATGAATAGTAAAATAATTCAAATTATATTTTTAAATAGTAAATCTTAAAAGTTTAATAACTTTTTGTAGGATGATCCAAACATAGTCAATATAGGTCTTAAAATACTCAAAAAAATGTAAGGAATCAAATAACGTAATGTAAAAATTTATTTTGGGTACGTATAACGAGGTAATATTTTATGACCTATTTAGAGCCTCATAATCTTTTACCCGGTTATCGAAATATAGTCAATATGGGTCTTAAAATACTCAGGAGAGCGACCCCATCACCGTAGTAGTATTAGTTTTCTCATTTGGACATCAGGATAAAAAGTCAACCCTAGAACTTAGAGTTGATTTTTGTGAAAAATGACCAAATTGCCCTTGGAATTCAAATGGCCATAACTTGGTCAAATCAACTCCAAATTCAAAAGTTCAAGAAGCTATCTAACCTAGAATTCCAATGTCACCAACATACTGAAATATTATTTAGGATATGAACCCTAGAAATTTAGGTAAATGACCAAATTACCCCTAGCCTTATTTTAGTCATAACTTGACCGTTTCTCGCCCAATTTAGGCGTACTTACTGTCTATCTTCAAGTTAGACAGTAAGAAATCAATTGGAACTAAGAGAATTTAATTCTGACCCCTAAATCAAAAGTTGACTTTTTGACCCTTAAAGTAGGGGCAAAATGGTCATTTTGCCCTAAGATTAAATTAAGTGCCCCTACCCTTTAGATAACATTCCAAAACCCTAAAACTAATGTTATAATCTTCTTAGGATCCATCAAGTGAGTGAAATCAACCCTTAAGTTAGATTCCAATAATTTCTATTAAGTCCTAAGCACTACACCTTAAAGACCTTTTTTGAGAATAGGAATAGATCATAGGTTAGAGTTCACTTATTGGGTAAATTAGGTTACCCAATAGGTGAAACCTTGGTTTTATTAGTTTCTAGACTTTCTTTTATTTTACAACTCATTCTGATTATTTTATCTTTTAACCTTAGATTTAAGATAGGAGATTCATCCTATTAAGCTTGATTACTTAATAGGATTTGCCATAACCAGTAGATCACTTATAGAATAAAACCTAGAACTTAGGTCTTATCCTTTGGATTATGTGATTAAACCTTATCTCGCTAGGGGCATACAGTTGGGCCTTAATCGTACTGGTGCTAAGACCCTTTGCTTGCTTTGTGTGCTTATTTGTCTAGCCTCCTTATGTCGCTAGGGGTACACAGTTTTATGACTCAGCCGTGATGGTGCTAAGCTTTTTTGGTATTCAATGGGCTATAGTAGCTCTTTTCTGTATGGCAGTCGATGCACGTATAACTTTATATGCAGTTGTTGTTGTTTACTTTTCAGTATTCTTATTTCGTCAGTTATTTTCTTGTACTATTTTTATATATCTTTAGGATGTTATAACCTTGCTGCTATTTATACGTACCACTACTGAGTTGTTTATTTTAATTGACATATTTTCTGTAGATCACCAGCATGTTTAGGGTGTAGAACTTTTCTTACAGCACTTGTTTAGTTATGTATATTTATATGCCCCACCTTGCTTAGCTTGTATATGAGGCATGTCTCAGCCTCTTTCTTTTTCTTTGCTTAAGTTATAAATGATGATTTATAGTTTTCTTTTTCTTTTGTATTTCATACTGCTCCTTTATACACATTATTGCTTAGAAGTAGTAAAATGGTGATATGACATAACATATATAAAAATTTATCAGCTTAAAATGTACTTAGATAATTGTCTAACTAGATTTTTCTTTTTTTTGGCTGGGGCCCTACATTGTGAAACCGACAATGGCAGACCCTCTTCAGTTAGATGAGCAGGAGTTATGAGTGGAGCCATACCCAGAGGAGGAGCCCATAGAAGAAGCCGCTGTTTAGCTATTTATTTTATATGTGAGGATGAGAGTATTTGCACTTTCTTTATTTAAACTGTTAAATGTTGTAATAATACAGGTACATTGACTGCGTATTTGGATTGTATGCTTATATTCTGAGTTCTACTTTTGCTATTTATATTATGATGCTTGGATGATTTACATTTCCTTAAATCGCTTCCGCACTCTGTACGTTTACTTATATAGTGACTGTTATATTGATTATGTGTTAATCCTTCCCTAATCAGGTGGATTGTGGAGTCTATCCTATCTAATAGTAAGTGAGGGGTTAGCCAGAGTGACACCCCACCCTTAACCTAATCCTTTGGTGGATTAAGGGTGCGGGGCGCCACACCGCATCCCTGCCAAGTGGCCATCTGCGCTACTGATGAGGGCCGATCAAATCCAATTTAGATCTTCAGCTCAATTCCTCATCAAAAGTTTTTTCAATTTGGGTGTTCATTTGAAGTTGTGAGATCCCTGAGCTGTCTTTCGCTTTGAGTTCGCCTCCGCACAATTCAGCAAGGTACCTTCTCAATATACCTTTTCTCTCATGCAATGCTTGTGTTTAATTTTCAAAAATCAATTTTATCTAATGGATTGAGTTTTCATCAGTTCGATCGAGCCAATTTGACTTCGACCAGCCACAATTCACAATTATCTACAGTGGCCTACAGTTATGTTGCTCAGCCAGTCACTCGTCTGTGCTCACCGTCCTAGGGCTAGTATTTGTCGGAGCTGTAAGTCCCCTCCAGCGGCATTACGCATACCAATGAAAGGTATCTCTGAGACCTTTTCTTTGGTACGCTGGTCGGCTCTGGCGAAGGCCGGAGGGCTTCCAATTTTGATCACCTTAGCCGGTAAGTCGCGGTTCACGCCGCATCTTCTTCGGGCCAGCTTCAGGCTATATCGAGTCAGTCCCAAGCCATTTTGTAGTTTGGGTGGGTCTGCAATTCGTGTTCGGTCGTAATCAGTCATGTTGGGCCCGCCGTAATTAAAGTCGCAGGTCCCCCCGCTTCCACTGCAAATTGATCTGTGGGACCCGTTGTTAGATGTTGACGTGTAGAGTTGTGGGACTTGCCATTTAATTAATTTAGGGAATTAAATTTTATTATGTTAATTAAATTGTTTTAATTTAAATTACAAAGGTTAAATATAGATTCTTTAATCCTCTATAAATTTTGAACCAATAATCCAAATATATCAAAATTATATATCATTTTGATCAGTGAATTTAGAGGATCGTTATGGCAGTATTTATTTTCTAGTATGATGTATTTTTCACCTAGTGACATTTAGGCCCCCATAAATTGCCCTAAATATCCCAAATGTTCAAACTATCATAACTTTGCACACAGTCACCCAAATATACCTCATATGGGTCTTAAAGTAATCAAAAAAGTCTCTAGATTACTCTGATAGTGTCAATTTCTCTATTTGGATATATTTTGCCTAGTCATTTTAGGACCCTACCCTAATTATCCTATTAAATCCTAGAACTTCAATTGACCATAACTTGGTCAATTGAGCTTCAAATTAGGTCTTCCAATATACCATTTTGATTAGGAAGACCTAATAAACAGTAATATGTAAAAAGATTAAAGTTTTGATGGTTAGATTCTTTATTCAACCCTAATTATCCTAAATCTTAATTAGTAGAGATTAACAAAATTAATGATCCAAACTGAATAATATAAGTTTTTGATAGTTCATAGAGTAGATTAGAACCTAGTGGTGTGTTTGGTTTAGTGATTCTGTGATTAATTTCACTAATCACTCACTAATTACCCTTAACTCTAATTAGGTCATAACTTATCCAAATGAGGTCCAAATTAGGTCTACTCCCAGTTAAAGTACTTAGTGTGTTATAGGAAAGCTATTGCCATTGAGTTTACTAAATTTGGACATCAATTGGAAAAGTTGGGTTTTTGACCCCTCTTAAGAAACCCTAATTTTCTTATTTAACCCTAAGTGTTGATTTGTTCATAACTTAACCATTAGACCTCAGAATTTAGTATTCTTGGACTCTATGAAATCCTTGAATAGTAAGCTTTAATAAATTGATAGAAATTTAGATTCCATTAGGATAAATTACCATTTTTCCTTTATGAGTCAATTTCCTTAAATTGAGCTCATAAGACTTATTAATTATCCAAATTTAATGTACTTACTGTCTATCTACATGTTAGATAGTAAGTAATCATTTGCCATTAAAAATTATCAATTTATAGCCCTAAATCAAAATTGGTCATTTTGCCCAAATTTAGGTTTAAGTGTTTTTAAACCTTAAAATCATATTATAATCACTATAATCAGTAATTAAAATGATTTAGAATCAAATTCTATTAATTTAAGCTATTAATTAAATTTCTACAATAAATCCTAAATTATTCTTTAGTAGTTAATTTAAGTGACATATAGTGAGATTCATCTCGCATTATGTCTCCTCTAAGTCCTTAATTTAGTATTTAAACTTTCATTTCAAGAATAGTTATGGTTAGTGCTTGAGTATTCATCTTATTTCTTTAAGATCTTCTCTTTTAGGAATTAGGAATAGGACTTAGGTTAGATTTCATTCATTGAATAAATTGGGTTATTCAATGGATGAAACCTTAATTTATCTAGTTTATAGATTCTCATAGCTTATTTATGATTATTTAATTTTTCAATCTTAGATTTAAAAATAGAAATTCATCCTATTAAGTATGACTTTACTTAATAGGATACGCTTTAATCCTTAATCCGTGAGATTGGGTTTTAAACTTTAGTCATTTAGGATTATCTTAGGATTAAGTGATTAAACCCCAATATTTAGAGTTTAATTCTTAATCATTTCATCTTGATTTTGCTTAATCAAGATGAGTTTGGGTTACTTAAATCCTCAAAATAGGTCGATTGATTTACTTATTTAACTTAAATAGTTGACATTAATTTATTGAGATTAGAACCTGATCATGTCTAATTACTTTTAGCTTATAAGGTCGTGAATCTGAGTTACACTCGATAGTAGGAATTGGAGATCTTGAATTTGTGTAACTTGCGGTAGATAGAGTGAATAATTAGACAACAATAGATATCACCTATATCTTATTAGAATCTCTTGCTCACTTTGATATTTGATACTTTGCTTATCTTGTAATTGAGCTTTATACCTTGGACATATATTGTGGACATAGGATATTTAATGAGTATCTCATGTCAACTTTGAATTTGCTTAATCAGCATTTGCATTTTTTTTGGTGTTTTGAATTTTTCTGATTTTCAATTCAGTAGTGTGTAGCCTAAGTGTGAAGACCCACTTAAGTAGTAATAAGTGAAACTCTTAAACATCGAGGCGCCTTTTCAGATAATGGTGGAGTTCCTGATAAGAACTCCAAAGTTAAGCGTGCTCAGGTGGGAGCACTCCCAGGATGGGTGACCTACTGGGAAGTTATCTTCTGAGGGCAAAATCGTGAGGCCTTTATGGCCAAAACGGACAATACCTTGGTGCTTAAGAGTTTGGGCTGTTACAAATGGTATCAGAGCAAACCATAAGGTGTCAGATAGGAGCTAAGTGCCATACAGGGCAAAGTACCACTTCATGTGAGCAGCCTCTTGAACCCATGATGGTTAAGGTGCTACATGGTTGTGGGTACCTCTTGCGCCTGTAAGGATCACCTCTAGTCCTATCTACCCAATGGATGGTTCTTGGATCTGTGTGTGGATACTGACGAGGACGTCAGTTACTTAAGTTGGGTAGATTGTGAAGACCCACTTAAGTAGTAATAAGTGAAACTCTTAAACATCGAGGTGCATTTTCAGATAATGGTGGAGTTCCTGATAAGAACTCCAAAGTTAAGCGTGCTCAGGTGGGAGCACTCCCAGGATGGGTGACTTACTGGGAAGTTATCTTCTGAGGGCAAAACTGTGAGGCCTTTCTGGCCAAAACGGACAATACCTTGGTGCGTAAGAGTTTGGGCTGTTACACTAAGTCTTCAGTTCATTCGACCTAGGACCGACCTAGACTCAATTGCTAGTGTCCGATAGTCTATTCCATGCCTAGCCCTATACAGCATCCTAGGATAGTGTGTAATAGACTCTTGCCCCCACTAACATTATCGGTCAGGATCTGATATGGTAGTACTGATTTTAAGTACACTTCTGCTCAGTGTTTTCTTCCTTAGCCCAGCAGGCTAAGTGTGTGCATGCTTATTCAGTTCAGAGCTTCTACCTTAGCCCAGCAGGCTAAGTGGTGTTATTGTGTATACGCAGTTGAGTCACTTGTTTAGCCATATCAGTTTTTAGTTCTATATTTACTATTTTTAGTTTACTTTTCCATATTTCAGCACTTCCTTATTTACTATCTTACCATATTTACTAGTCTGCATATTTATAGGATGCTAGTTTTCTTATTTACACATATACAGGATATTAGTTTTATTTATTTATAGGATTTAGACTTGTATATTTGATTACATAGGATTCTAGATATGTTTCTAAGTTGCTTATTTTATGATTCATTATGTTATGTAAAAATCAACATAAGTTTCCTTCGATTATAAGCATGTTTAAGAGGAGTTTCATTTCAGTTATTAGTATATTTTATTTCCTTTATTACCTAACCTTGTTGTAGTGCTAGCTTGGAGGTATGTGCTTAAATCCATTTTTGTTTAAGTTATAAACATTTTGATTATAGCTTCCTTTTATTTTTATATGCTTTCCTGCTCATATACTTGCTTGTATGGTGATATCTAAATAACTTAATAATTGATCAGCCAAAAATGTACTTAGACAATTTGTCTAATAAGATTTTTCTTTATTAGCTAGGGCCCTATTATTATGAAACTGATAATGATAGATTCTGAGCTTTTTGAGGTTGTGGAGCCATCCAAGGACTAGACTCAGGAGGAGGATCGAGCTACTAAAGAACATTAGTTCCTTACTCTTTTGCTTTTGTTACTTATGAGGACGAGTGTTTATTTTATTTTAGCTTTAATCTTTAAATATGTCGTAATAATACATGTTTATTCTGGTAGTTTCTTTTACTGCACTTATTTTGATTTGTATGTTTCTACTTACTATGTTGTGATGGAATGGATATTATATTTTGCTTCCGCATTATGTGTGGCGCCCCACCCCCTTAATCCACAGGATTAAGCTAAGGGGTGGTGTGTCACCCTGGCTAACCTTTCACTTATCATTGGCTGAGGATGAAAACCTCAATCCACCTAATAAGGGAAGGAGTGAGCACAGAATCAAAAATATCAGTCACTATCAAGAAAAAATATATCGAGTGCGGAAGCGATTTACAAATGAGAAGCATCCAAACATCATAATATAATAGAAGGAAATATAACTCGGAATATAAGCATAGAAATTCAAATACACGGTCAAGAGTACATATATTATTACATCAATTTAAAGTTTAAGTAATGAAATTAAAATGCTCTCATCCTCGCATAAAATAAGGCTAAACAACTGCTTCTTCCAAAGGCTCCTTCTTTGGATAAGGCTCCACACCTAGCTCTTAATCATCTAACTAAAGAGGATCTGCCATTGTCAGTTTCACAATGTAGGGCCCCAACCAAAAAAGAGAAAAATATTGTGTTAGACAATTATCTAAATATATTTTAAGCTGATAAATTTTATGTATTTTATAATGTCATCATTTTACATTTTATAAGCAACAACTACATCAAAAATAGGAGCGACTAGCAATACAATAAGAAAGGGAAAAGCTATAAACAACATTTATAACTTAAGAAAAAAAAAAAGAGGCTAAGGCATGCCTCAATATAAGCTAAACAAAGCAGGGCATATATAAATAACTACACAAGTGCTGAAAGAAAATACTATATCCTAACATACTGGTGATCAAAAGAAATATGCAAATTAAATAACTTAACTCAGTAATGATACATATAATAGTAGCAAAATTTTAACATCCTAATATATATAAGCAGAATAAAAGAATAACTGACTGAATAAAAATACTGAAGGATAAGCCAAATATCATAACTATATATAACTCTGAATATCTGTGTACTAACTGCAATATCAGAAGAATTGGCCAATCTGGCCCATATATATATATATATATATATATATATATATATATATATATATATATATATATATATATATATATATATCCATCACCATAGCCTTTCTGGGCTAGGGCAAACATATACATATCCATCCATCCCCATAGCCTTTCTAAGCTAGGGCAAACATATACATATCCATCCATCCCCATGGCCTTTCTGGGCTAGGTAAAATATATACATATCCATCCATCAACATAACCTTTCTAGGCTAGGGCAATATTTTTCAATAATACTGTGTAACTGAAGGGGCGGATAATACTATGCAACATCTTTTAGTTATTTTACTTTTGTTTCTGTGGACAATTTCAGAAATAACTGAGGAGTCAAGCACGTATACAAGACTAAACGGATCCCAAGCTTAATATACTCTCCTCAATGAGTAGTGTTAAGCATCCTGATCTCACCTTATCCCTGTCCATTGGAGTAAATGTGCACTATAATCCACCATAAACTGGACCCAAATGCAAATGTTTTCCTAATTTTCTAAGTTTTCATTTTTATGCAACAATATTTTCTTATTTGACATATCCAAGGAAAATGGCTCAAACATCAATGAATGCATAGCAATAAAATATTAAAAGTAAGCAAGGGACTCTACTAATATGGTGATATCATTTATTTTATAATTAACTATTCTAACTATTCTAAGTTACACAAGTTTAGGATCACCATTTTCCTACTATCGAGTGTAACTTAGAAACTCGTTCTTATAAGTTAAAAAGGATTAGAACTGATCAGATTCTAATCTAATTCAATCAGATGCGACTACGAGTTGAATCAATAAATTATACGCCCTATTTTTGTGAATTTAGACGTTCTATCTAAGATTTGATCAAGATCTTCTAAACTATAGATTATCGATTAAATACCACGAGAATTGGGCTTAATCACATAACCCAAAAGGATAAGACCTAAGTTCTAGGTTTTATTTTAATAGTGAATCTAATAATTAAGGCAAATCCTATTAAGTAATCGAACTTAATAGGATGAATCTCCTATCTTAAATCTAAAGTTAAGAGATAAAATAATCAAAATAAGTTGTAAGATTCTAAAAACTATTAAAACTAATGTTTCACCCATTGAATAACTCATTTACCCAATGAATGAACTCTAATCTATGATCTAATCCTAGTTTTATGAATAGTCCTTATGTGACGTGTAAAGATCCTAAGAAAAGGCTTAGAAGGATTTTCAAGTATTTGACGAATTGACCTAAATACTGATTTTACTCACTTATATGATTTTAATATAGTTCTAATGTTGGTTTTAACATTTCAATAGACTAATTAAAGGTTAAGGGTGTTTAACCTAAATTTTGGGCAAAATGACTATTTTGCCCCTACTTAAGGTCTAAAAAGTCAACTTTTGATTTAAGGGTCCAAACTAAAGTTTCTTAGTTTTAAATGATTCCTTACTGTCTAACTTGAAGATCGACAGTAAGTACGTCCAATTTGGAATTCAAACGGTCAAGTTATGACCAGAATGAGGCTAGAGGTATTTTGGTCATTTTCTAAATTTCTATAGTTTAGATCTTAAATATTATTTTGGTTTATTAATGACATTGAAATTCTAAACTAGTTAGCATTTTGAATTTTCAAATTCGGAGTTGAATTGACCGAGTTATGGTCATTTGAATTCTAAGAGCAAATTTGGAGTTCTAGGGTTATTTGACCTAATTAGGGTTAGGTCCTAAAAAGTTATTAAGCCAAACTTAATCCAAACAGTAAAATAAATACTACTAGATAAATCTTTAGAATTTTCTAATCACCTTGAGAACCATATTGGGTATACTTGGGTAAAATGTTACAAAGTTATGGTTAATTGAATATTTGTAATATAGTTTGAATTATTTAATACCCCTAAGTGTCACTATATAAAATATAAGTCCAAACAAAGAATTGATAGTCTCAGATTATTCCTTAATTTTTGCTGATAAATTTAATATATTTACTTACTAAATTTGGAGTTGTATTTATTAAGGTATTGATATTTAAAGTTTATGTTTTAATTAATTGTATCCATTTAATTCATTTAATAAGAATTTATAAATAATTTCTCTATTTGTTATATTTATCTAAAGAAATCAAAATATTATTATATATCATTACTAATTGTATTTATTCTTTCTGTTTATATATATATATATATATATATATATATATATATATATATATATATATATATATATACATATATGTTTACTTTAATTTTAAGTAGTTTATTGTGTATAATTGTTAGATTAAGCGTATATATTAGTTATTATTATTATTATTTTATATTTCTTTTGCCTGCAGGTGAGACCCGGGACTGACTCGGTGACACATGGCGCCGAAAGCGTGGCGAACTTAACCAGGGCGGGCCCCACGACACCAGCCGAAAAGACTGCGGGGCCCGCAGTCTGAACGGCGCGAGTTTACGCGTCGTGGGCCCCACGCATCCACGCGGCGGCTCAAAAACTGGACAATGCATGCGACGGGCCCCACCTCTGCGTCCGCTGCACGGATTCCAATGCGAACCGGGATTCGGGCCAGCCTGGCCCGCCCAGCCGACTCGTCTTCTCCCTCTGACCCCCGAATGGAGCGAGCTAGGGCACGCGAATGGAGGACCTTCCCGGCAGTGAATCGATCTGGCCCGCATGGCGTTGGATAGCCCTCGATGAGACCTTCACGTAGGTAGCTGAGTTCGAGCCTAAGACATCCTAATTTGCTTGCAAATCCCAACCCTAGCCAACCCTAACGTTGACCACACTGTTATAACGGTATAGACTGTGGATTGATCGACGATTTAGATCGATCCACAGCGTCTAGGTTTAATCGAACCTTTGCAATCGTCAATCCATATAATGCAATAAAGTTTTAAAATCGCACTATTGAGAATGGAGTTGAAATGTAGGATGATCGAAGCGGTACCTGATTGACGGTTCGGGAGGCTCGGGGTCGAACGGGTTTACACCAGGCTTTCGGGAGGCTGACTTCGCGCGCACCTTTTGCCCTAAGAGCCATGGAGGCATTAACAATGGACGGGCGGACTCCGCGAGGCAACTGCGATCCGCGGTTGGCAGTGGCTGCGGCGGAGGAGCCGCGTAGCGCTCGGGCGATGGGCCGCGGGGACGAAGATGCGAGGCCGTTCGATCGTCCCGATCGAACAGTCCGGATCGCGCGATCGAATGGTCCGGTTCGCGCGATTGGGATAGCAGAGGGAGGTGATGGCGTTGACACTAACCTGACGGCATGCGCTTTAAGTGGACGGCGCCGTCAGGATATATATATATTAAATAGTTACTATTATTATTTAATATTTAATTTAGTTAAATTCTTATTTAAATTTAAATATTAAATCAATTTCGAAAAAATTCCAAATTTTCACCCCTAGCTAATTGAAGGGTGTGGAACGCAACGGTGATGTTGGATTTTTGATCCAGCGAGTTTTTTAATTTCCCAATTTCCGGGGAATTTAAATATTATTAAAATATTCGTCGAAATTTCTACGACTTTCGATTGACACAAAAACATTACCCCTAGCTAATTTTGGGTCAACGAGCGCAATGGCGAAGTCCGTTTTTCAATCGAAAGTCAATTTAGATAGGTCAAATTTTAAGATTTATAGATTTTCTAGAAATCAGGATTCGATCTGTTTGACTCCTGATTTGGACTAAGTCTTAGAGGTTGACTCCAATTGACCTAATTAGCACTTATGATTGGCCTTAAGACTAAGATTAATCTTAATTGACTAAGGTAATAACCTGGGTTGTTACACTATGCTTATATTTCTTATATTTATCATTTAGTGAAGTTCTCTTATAAATGGAAAATTCCTTAATTATAATGGATTAGAATAAATGTCTAATCTAGTTATAAGTGAGGAGCTTGTTATTTGGAAACCACTTTACTGTAATCATGTTAACTTAAGAGTTAACATGACCTAAGTGCGACTGGGGTGCCACACCAACACTCCGAAACAAGGTGAGCTCAACGCTCCGAATATCATATATGCCTATACACATACATACACACATTCTAATATTTGTGCCCAATGCACCCAAAAGGAAATGAGCCCAATGCTCCGAACAAAGTGAGCCCAACACTCTGAAATAAGTGAACCCAACGCTCCCAAAAAGAAATGAGACCAACGCTCCCGAATACTATGTGCATGTATATGTATCAAGCATACCTGACTTTTGTGCATAACGCACCCAACACATATAAGCTCAATGCTCCCAAATTCCACAGAATTGTGCACAAGGCACCAGATCAAACATGACCTACATATCTGATGATATGTCATGCCAAACTAGCTGAATTTCCACTAAAACTAAATGCACCGAATGTTGAATGCCACATAATGCAGAAATTAATGAAAACAGTATTAATTCTACCTGAATCTGAATAACCATGTCTACTACTAAGACTTTAACAAGTCTTAGTCTAACCAACTTGCTAATAAATTTGATCAACTACCATAATTATCTTATAAGCCTGACTAAATGATTCAACTTAACCATTCTGATCTCAAATATACCATCTCAATAATTCTTCCATTTCATATCAATAAATTGACTATACAAGCTTAGCATCTTAAGCTTGTATCTAAACTAATTTTAGAAAATATAAGCCTAAACTAAGTCCTTGATAATCCATTCTTAGAACTAATCAAGGTTCTAATTAAAGATTAAGACTTAAGGTCTAATCCACAAATTAGGATTCCAAACTAAGCAAGGATCTAAGGCTTAGGAATAATAAAAGGCTCAAGGATAACTAACAATTTTAATTCAATGAATTAGAAACCACAAAGCTTGGCATCAAAGAATAAGGATTCTTTGACTACTTATTCTAATAAGATTTGACTTAGCTAGAGCATCATTATTAGACCAAATCTAAGAATAAAGCAAGGAGATTGTGATACTAAACTCTACTTGATGAATCCATAAATTATATCTAAAATAAAGGAAAATTTCATTTATTTCTGATCTTTAAACTGCTCATAAATCAAATTTTATCTATCTTTTCAGGAAAATGACTTATCCAAAGGAGTTCTAAGACATTTTGGCAAAATTTTATTTTTTTTCAAAGGAAACCGCTGCCGCGCACTGCAGCGCGCTACGGCACGCTGCAGCGGGTCATTTTGCAAAATCACGTGATCGCGCACTGCAGTGGGTCCATTTGTGAACCACAGGCGCGGTAGCGCGCTGCAGCCGGTCCATTTGCGAACTGCGGATGCGGTGGCGCGCTGCAGCGGGTCCATTTGCAAACCGCGGACGCAGTAGCACGCTGCAGCGGGTCCATTTGCAAAATGCAGATGCGGTAGCACGCTGCAGCGGGTGACTTTGCGAAATGCGAACGGGACAGCGCGCTGCAGCAGTTCGATTTGCAAATGGAACTGCTCTCACGCGCTACAGCGGGGCATTTTGTGAAATGCTCCCGCTACAGCACGCTGCAGCGATACGATTTGCAAATGCTAGCGCGGCAGCGCGCTGCAGCGGGTCATTTTGCAAAAAGTGGATGTGGTAGCACGCGACAGTGAGAGACTTAGCAGATTTTTACTCGCACCCTTACACGCCGCAGCGTGCCGTAGTGCGCTCCAGCGCGCTGCAGCGGCCCTCCGCATTTTTGCCAGACATGAGCATTTATTGTGGTTGGGATAAGACCCCCAACCAGCATCTTATCCCAGCCATGATTCCCTCTGCAGCGGGCTACATTTTTATATGTAAAAGAAGATCTTGAGGTGATGTATTGGCTAAATAAATGAAGATATTGGTCACCTCACCATCAATAGATATTTTTGCCATCATTGCTCAGAATTTTCTATTTGAATGGCTGGTTTGGATCTTAAGTGGAAGAATGCAGCCCCTCTCCTATAAATATCACTCCTCTTGACAAGAGAAGGGTTCCCAATTTTGTTCAAAACCACTAAGTAAAGAAGAAGGGTGCATAGTGGAAAAGAGGAACTCCCCAAGGGTGGAAGAGCCATTTTTGCTAAGAAGAAGAAGAAGGAAGGCAACACTAGCGACCTAAGAGAGGAACATCAAGAAGAAAAAAAAGAATCCGGAGAGCTTCCAAGGAACGTTCCTAGTATTTTCTAAACTCTACTTTTGTAATTTTTTTTCTTAGTTGATCATGAAAGGGTCTTTATCCATGTATGTGTCCTTTTTCATTTCTTTTGTAATGAGTAGCTAAATCTCCCTTAGGGAGGGTTGGGGTAATCCCATGTGTTAGATAGTCATATTTATATTGTATGAAGTTTTCCTCAAGCATCAATAAAATGTATGAACTCAATGCCTTGCTCAAGAAATACTTTTTATCGATTTAGTCTTGATTGTAAATTAAAGGAAAATAAACTTATCAACTCAAGAACTAAAGTGTATTGTGCTCCATAGCTCACATTTGGTTAGATGCTAGATCCATGAGTGCATAAATGCTTAGAATTATGTGAGAAAGTTCTTGAGCTTAGTACACCTTAATCTAAGCTCAGCTATAGTGTTGATGCGTATGATGCTAAGACCCACTAACTGAGCTCATTGGCTCAACAAAATTGATGGTGGGAAAGAATTAGTTGCGTGCTCATGAATGAGGTGACATAGTCATAGAGCCCAACATATTATTCCCTCATTTCAATTATGTGTGATGCGTGTGATGCTCTTAGTGGAATCAATACTTATAAGATCTTAAAAATTTAATAATCTACATCTCCTTGATCAATAAATAAGATAAGAACTTAAAACCTAAAATCTTATAAGAATCTTTGTGCCAAAATGAAACCGAATGTGTGTTCATTTTGTGCACAAGATTTGAACTTGTGAAACCTTGAGATAAAACTCAAGGGAGAACAAAGTGCACTTGATTTAATTTTAAGTAAATAAAGGACAAAGCTTGAGGAATCATCATGCATTATTGACTTATCATGACATGTGAGATGAACCCAACTCTCCTCTTCCTTTATCTGACTTATTTTCCACTTAGTGATTATTGTGCTTAATCTAGGACCAACTCAACCAACTACATCATAGCTTAAACATTAGTGATAATAGATAAATCTTAGTAACAAAACAACCAATTCTCTGTGGTTCGATAAATCCTGGAAACTAACACTTTTCACTTATTACTTCAGACCACGTACACTTGCGTGCAAACGCAGACGTGTATTTACAGTCTGTCAAGTTCTTAGCGCCGTTGCCGGGGAATTATAATTTGTTTCGTATTAAGGATAATCTATAAGCAACTAGTGATTTAAGTATTTTCTTGCATATACTTTTAGTTTGATTTTTGTAATTAACATTTACTTTTTTGTTTCTGTCTTTTTTCTGAACATTATTGAATTAGTTCTTAATAGCCTAAGTATTGTAGTGTATGAGTAGAAGGGTCTGTACGAATTATCTATTTAACCATGAAATTAAAAGAACATACTTACAGGCTAGGAGAGAACAAAATCTTTCGATCCAACAAGTCATTATGGATAATGCTAATGAAAATCCTGTAGAGCCGTTAGGAGAGCCAGTAGGAATGCTAGTAGAAGTTGCTAGGGGGAGAGCACTAAGAAATTATGCACTTCCCACTGTTAGGGGAATCCCCCATGCAATTATTAGGACTAATATTGAAGTCAATAACTTTGAGATCAAACCCTCCACACTGAGTATGGTGCAAAATAATCAGTTTGGAGGATTAGCTACTGAAGATCCAAATTCATATATTTCAACTTTTCTTGAAATATGTGACACCTTCAGATTTAACGGTGTCTCTGAAGACGCGGTTAAATTACAACTTTTCCCATTCTCTTTATGAGACAGAGCCAAGAGTTGGCTCAGCTCTCTGCCAAATGATTTCATCCGGATGTGAGACGATTTGGCTAAGAAATTCTTAGCCAAATATTTCCCTCCGGTGAAAACCGCTCGGTTGAGAATTGAGATAACCATGTTTACTCAGTTGGAAGGGGAGACACACTCTATCATGGATGGGACCAATTTAAAGAATGCTTAAGGCATTGCCCACATAATGGGTTTCCTTTATGGATGCAAGTTCAAACCTCTTACAATGGTTTGAACGCTCCTACCAGGACACTTATTGATGCAGCTGCCGTAGCTCTATTAGCGGGAAAACCCAAGAGGAAGCTTATGACCTCTTGGAAGAAATGGCTAGCAATGCGTATCAGTGGCCTTCTGAAAGGCTTAAAAAGGAAACTATAAAGGTAAGCGAGTCTAACCAAATTATGGCATTACAACAAGAGATACTTGCCTTGAATGACAAATTTGAAAGAATAAATGTTAATGTTGTTTCAGAGATACACTGTGAATTGTGTGGGGGTAGGCATAACAGTGAAAGCTGCAACTTAAATAACCCCTTTGTACAAACTAACACTGAACAAGTAAATTATCTAAGAAATAACAACTCTACGAATAACCCTTACTCAAACACCTACAATCCGGGGTGGAAAAATCACCTTAATTTATCTTGGAATAATAATAATAATGGAAATCAATATGGGGGAAGTTCATCAAATCAACAAGGCATCGATAATAGAAACAACAATAATAACCATCACTCGAACCTCGAAGGAGCTTTCAACTCCTTCAAGACTGAAACAATTCAATTTATACGTCGCACCGAAGCGACTATCACGTGCCATGACACCTCTATCCAAGGGATAGAGGCTTCCCTTAGGAATATAGAAACCCAACTAGGGCAAATCTCCAAGCAGCTGACCACTCAGCAGCAAGGGGCTCTACCCAGTTCCACCGAAGTAAACCATAGGGAGTTGGTTAGTGTTATTCATTCGGAGGAGGTGTTCAGGGGAACTAAGGCTGAAAAAATGAGTGCAACTGATTATGAGCCAGAGGTATGGGAAGAAGATAGGGGAGATGAAAGTGAGAAGCTTATCACTCTAAAATGCGAAGACCCTAGGAGGTTGAGCATTCCTTGCATAATTAGGAACGAAGTATTTTTAGATCCTTTATGTGATCTTGGTGCTTTGATCAATGTTATGCCCTACCATATTTATGAATAATTGAAGGTAGGATGAATGAAATATACCTCCATGATTTTAGAGTTTGCTAACCTTGAATCCCTTACCCCTCTTGGTATGGTAAGAAATGTTGAAATAGAATTGGGAAGTTTTATTATTCCCACCAATTTTGTGATTTGTGAGTGGGGTCGTTGGAATAAGAATTCCACGATCATTTTTGGGAGACCCTTCCTAATGAGTGTGAAAGCGGTCATTGATATAAGCCGCGAGGTTATGAGTGTGAACGTCAAAGGAAAAATTGAATTAATTGACCTCAAACCCATAATTTTTAAACGTAGAGAAATGGAAAAAGAAGTTAGGAAGAAATTAAGGAAAGAAAGATTATGGGTCGATGATGTGCTTGAAGATCTGATATTGGAAGAAAGGAATTCTGATCATAGCTTAACTCCTTCCTCTGAAAAGGGGAGCAAGGAAGGAGTAAGAAAAATGAAAACTAGAAGAGGAAAAAGGAAGAAGAAGACTCCCCCAAAACTTGAATTAGAAGAAATTGATCCGCTAAGGGAAGTTAGAGATGGCGAGGGTTCGAGCCACCCTGTGGGGTGTGCTCACTCAAGCATCTTTAGCTTATGGAAGAAGAAGCCTCCGGATCTAATTAGTTGATCATTCGTGTGTCTAGCTAAAGAGTTAAATTAAGCGCTTATTAGGAGGCAACCCAATCCAAAGAAAAAAAAAAATTAGCACTACAGCGCGCTGCAACGGGTATACCGTACCTCTGCGGGAATCCCGCGACAGTGCAGTGTAGCCAATTTTTTGCTACAGTGCACTGCAGCAGAAATTTCGCGATAGCGCGCTGTAGCGGAAATTTCACTACAGCACGCTGTAGCGGTTGCTCCAGCTGAAAAATTTTTCCATTTTTTTATCTGTATTGGGAACCACGCAGTCAAAATGTCATGCCATTTGGGTTCCCCATGCAGTCAAAAGGTGGGACTGAAAAGCTACCCCCCCTCCCTTCACATGGATCACCACATTTATGGCATGAGGAAGACTCATTGACCATACTCTCTTACCTTGGATTTCCTTGGCTATATAAGAGAGGCAATGGGGGGGGAACCTTTAATAAGAAAAGGTTCTCTTCCGCTGAGGCCGAGCAGTGATTCTTTTCAATCACTTCTCAGCGGAAATTAATTCCGGAGAGGAGCTTCAGCCCCGCCTTGCTCGTTCTGGACGAACAAGTCAACCCTCGAGGTTGGAGGGAGATGGTTACTAAGAGATCTCCTACATACCCTTCTATTGTCCAAAAGATTCATACAAACGCCATTGATGCGACCGGACAACGGGTTTTCTGCCGAGGTAAGGGTGTCACCCTTGGGATTGCTCAAATTGAGCAATTCTATGGGATCGATGAGGTACATTCTTGCTCTTACTTGGAACTCTTGGAGTCTCGCCAAGATCCCCTTGATCTCATGATGGAACTCGTCCATGATGACACCGAATGGGAAGGAGGATTAGCCAACATTCCTCGTTCCGAATAAACGGATATGAGTAGTGCTTTGCTAGTTTTTATTTCTAGCTTTGTCATGCCTACGAGTAACTTGACTGAAGTGACCCGTGCCCGAGCACTCCTCTTATGCTCGTTGGTTAGGCCGGGCGAGATTCGCATCTCGAGTATTATTTTTGAGCAGCTTTGGAAAGCTCTCAAGGGTCCCTATGCTGCATTGGCCTTCGGGTATTTGATATCAGGGCTTTGCGAGGCCCAAGGGGTCAAAATTCTCTCCTCTGACACCATCGTTCCCCCCGGTTGTGCCCTTAATCCCTCAAATCTGAATGCCCGGGCAAGTGAACGAAAGCTACCCAAGAAAAGAAGGGGCATGCAGGGGGAAACATCCGTGCCGTCCAGCCAACACCTCACCAATAAGCTTTTGATGCGTCTCCACAATCAGCATGCTGAACTTAGCAAGGCCCTCGCCACCGACATGGGGTTCTTTAAACAAGAACTCATCCAGCAGCACCAGTTTCAATCCGACTTTCATGAAGCCCTTGAGATGATGATTGAGCATTGGAGCTTGCAAGGTGGACTGGATCCCTCCGTATTGCCTAGGCCGCCGGTTGGTGCCCCTATTCTGGAGATGCGTTATCCTTGCGAAACTGCGTACGTGGAGGAGGTGGACGAAGAGGAGGAGAATGAAAATTAAATAGGTTATATTTTTATTCTTGTATTTTTCTGTGTTTTCCTTCGTATTTTACTTTGTGTATTTTATTTTGAGATTTTAATTTATGAATTTTCATATTCTCTCATTTTTCTGATGTTCTTAAATGACATATTTTTTTTGAATTTTTCAAGAAATGAAAGTCACAAAATATTAATAAAGAATTTGATATAAAAAGTAAAGGAGTGCTTAACTAAAAGACGATCAAATGCATTATGAGCATTAAAACATTTTAACCAAGGAATGAATGAAGGATAATGTATCTCCAAAAATTTAAAGTGATACCATGAACTAAGTGTGGGAGAAGATATTGGACTAAAGACTAGAGATTATGGTGAGTACTCTAAAAGTGTGTGCTAGGCTCCCGTAGGACTTCATAATCACAAAGATGTGTATTGGGGATAAAGAAAAATATCTCTCCCTAAGAATGAAAAGAAAAAAAGATTATTAAAAAGGGATGATGAAAAATATCTCTCCCAAATGATCATAATGATAAAAGATGAAAAAAATATCTCTCATTTAATATTTTCATCTTTGTGATTCATAAGAAAGAGCACATATAGCACAAAATTCTTGAGTCTCTCACTACCTCTCTAGTTCAAGTTTCCCATGGAACTTTACCCTTCACTAAGTGTCATGCATAAAAATCAAATACTTGGAGATTAATTGATTAAGCTTATTTCATATCCAAAGATAAGAACATCTTAGTGCCAAATGATTTGAATCATTTTTGTTACGTACATGCTTTGACTTTCGCTTATTCTAAATTGATATCTTTGCTGACTATCATACTTACAAAACAGAAAAAAATACCACTTTGAGCTTACTCGAGGACGAGCAAGAATTTAAGTGTGGGGTATGATGATCCATAAAATATATCTAAAATAAAGGAAAATTTCATTTATTTCTGATCTTTAAACTGCTCATAAATCAAATTTTATCTATCTTTTCAGGAAAATGGCTTATCCAAAGGAGTTCTCAGACATTTTTGCAAAATTTCATTTTATTTTCAAATGAAATCGCTGCCGCGCACTGCAGTGGGTCATTTTGCGAAATCACGCGATAGCGCGCTGCAGCGGGTCCATTTGCGAACCGCGAGCGCGGTAGCGCGCTGCAGCAGGTCCATTTGAGAAATGCGGATGCGGTAGCGTGCTGCAGCGGGTGACTTTGCGAAATGCGGACACGGCAGCGCGCTGTAGCGGAGCATTTTGCGAAATGCTCCCGCGACAGTGCGCTGCAGCGGTATGATTTGCAAAATGCTAGCGCAGCAGCGCACTGCAGCGGGTCATTTTGAGAAAAGTTGGTGCGGTAGCACGCGGCAGCAGGAGACTTAGAGGATTTTCACTCGCACCATTGCACGTCGCAGAGCACCGTGGTGCTCCAGCGCGCTGCAGCGGTCCGCCGCATTTTTGCAAGACAGGAGCATTTATTGCGGCTGGGATAAGACCCCCAACTAGCATCTTGTCCCAGTCATCATTCCCTCTGCAACAGGCTACATTTTTATATGAAAAAGAAGATCTTGAGGTGATGTATTGGCTAAATAAATGAAGATATTGGTTACCTCACCATCAATGGAAATTTTTGCCATCATTACTCATAATTTTCTATTGGAATGGCTGGTTTGGATCTTAAGTGGAAGAATGCAGCCCCTCTCCTATAAATATCACTCCTCTTGACAAGAGGAGGGTTCCCAATTTTGCTCAAAACTACTAAATAAAAAAGAAGGGTGCATAGTGGAAGAGAGGAACTCCCCAAGGGTGGAAGAGCTATTTTTATAAGGAGAAGAAGAAAAAAAGCAGCACTAGCGACCTAAGAGAGGAACTTCAAGAAGGAGAAGAAGAATCCGGAGAACTTTCAAGGAACGTTCCTAGTATCTTCTAAACTCTACTTTTGTAATTTCTTTTCTTAGTTGATCATAAAAGGGTCTTTATCCATGTATGTGTCCTTTTTCATTTCTTTTGTAATGAGTAGCTAAATCTCCCTTAGGGAGGGTTGGGGTAATCCCATGTGTTAAATAGTCACATTTATATTATATGAAGTTTTCCTCAAACATCAATAAAATGTATAAACTCAATATCTTGCTCAAGAAATACTTTTTATCAATTTAGTCTTGATTATAAATTAAAGGAAAATGAACTTATGAATTCAATAACTAAAGTGTCTTATGCTCTATAGCTCACATTTAGTTAGATGCTAGATTCATGAGTGCATAAATGCTTAGAACTATGTAAAAAAGTTCTTGAGCTTAGTGCACCTTAATCTAAGCTCAACTATAGTGTTGATGCATATGATGCTAAGACCCACTAAGTGAGCTCCTTGGCTCAACATAATTGAGGGTGGGAAAGAATTAGTTGTGTGCTCATAAATGAGGTGACATAGTCATAGAGCCCAACATATTATTCCCTCATTTCAATTATGTGTAATGTGAGTGATGCTCTTAGTGGAATCAATACTTATAAGATCTTAAAAATTTAATAATCTACATCTCCTTGATCAAGAGATAAGATAAAAACTTAAAACCTAAAATCTTATAAGAATCTTTGTGCTGAAATGAAATCGATTGTGTGTTCATTTTGTGCACAAGATTTGAACTTGTGAAACCTTGAGATAAAACTCAATGGAGAACAAAGTGCACTTGATTTAATTTTAAGTAAATAAAGGGCAAAGCTTGAGGAATCATCATGCATTATTGACTTATCATGACATGTGGGATGCACCCAACTCTCCTCTTCCTTTATCTGACTTATTTTCCACTTAATAATTATTGTGCTTAATCTAGGACCAACTCAACCAACTACATCATAGCTTAAACATTAGTGATATTAGATAAACCTTGGTAACAAAATAACCAATTCTCTGTGGTTTGATAAATCTTGGAAACTAATACTTTCCACTTATTACTTTAAACCACATACACTTGCATGCAAATGCAGACATGTATTTACAGTCTATCACTACTCAAGAAATTACACTTAATAATATATCCATTTAACTAGTGTAATCTCACTGAAGGGAGGATTAGGATAAACTAATAATATAATTAGTCCCTATTAAGGCTTCTACCAATAAAGAGATATTCATCTCTTACTAAAGAGATTATCCTATGGCAAGAGAATCAATATCCAATTAGGATGCTGAAACACAAGGCTAATAGGAAAATTGTGGCACCCCGCACCTTTAATCCGCCAAAGGATTAGGTTAAGGGTGGGGTGTCACTCTGGCTAACCCCTCACTTACCATTGGATTAGGATAAACTCCACAATCCACCTGATTAGGGAAGGATTAACATAGAATCAATCATTCAGTCACTATCTAAGTAAACATACAGAGTGCGGAAGCAATTTAAAAATGAGAAACATCCAAGCATCACAGTATGGATAGTAGAAATAGAACTCAGAATATAAGCATACAATCCAAATATACAGTCAATGGTACCTGTATTATTACATCATTTAATAGTTCAAATAAAAGGAAGTGCAATACTCTCATCCTCATTCAAGAATATAAGAAGGCTAAACGGAAGCTTCTTCCACGAGCTCCTCCTCTAGAAATGGCTCCACACCTAACTCCTGCTCGTCTAACTGAAAGAAGTCTGCCATTATCGGTTTCACAATGTAGGGCCCCAGCCAAAGAAAAGAAAATTCTGGTTAGACAATTGTCTAAGTACATTTTAAGCTAATGAATTATTATATGTGTTAAGTAATATCACCATTCTACAACATCTAAGCAACATATATTTATATAAAGGAGCAACAGGCAACACGAGAGAAAAGGAAAAGCTATATAGCATCATCTATAGCTTAAGCAAGGAAAAGGAAAGAGGCTAAGACATGCCTCGCATATAAACTAAACAAGGAAGGGCGTATAAATATACATAACTAAATGAGTGCAGTAAGAAAAATTCTACATCCTAAATATGCTGATGATCAACAGAAAATATGCCAATTAAAAATAAACAACTCAGGAGTGGTACATATAAATAGCAGCAAGGTTCTAACATCCTAAATATATACATAAAAATAGTACAAGGAAATAGCTGATGGAATAAGAACACTGAAAAGTAAACGACAACAACAGCATATAAAGCCATATGTGCATTGACTGCCATACAGAAAAGAGCTACTCTAGTCCATCGAATATCAAAGAAGCTTAGCACCATCACGGCTAAGTCATAAAATTATGTACCCCTAGTGACATAAGGAGGCTAGGTAAATAAGCACACAAAGCAAACGAAGGGTCTTAGCACCAATACGGTTAAGGCCCAACTGTATGCCCCTAGCGACATAAGGAGGCTAGTAAACTAAGCATACAATGCAACTTTAACACCACTACGACTAAGGCACCAATGATGTACCCCTAGCGACATAAGGAGGCTAGTAAACTAGGCACACAACAATACAGGTCCTTCCCCTAGCGACATAAGGAGGCTAGGAAACAAGGAAAATATTTGAGAGGCAGCTCATATAATTATCATTTTTATATGATATCATTTGTTTTCTATTTAACCTTCTAACTATTCCAAGTTACACAAGTTCAGGATCACCATTTTCCTACTATCGAGTGTAACTCAGAAACTCATCCTTATAAGTTAAAAAGGATTAGAACTGATCAGGTTCTAATCTAGCTCAATCAGATAGATGACTACGAGTTAAATCAATAAATCATATGTCCTAATTTTGTGAATTTAGATGTTCTAACTAAGATCTGATCAAGATCTTCTAAGCCTATAGATTATGGATTAAACACTATGAGATTTAGGTTTAATCACATAATCTAAAGTGGTTAAGACCTAAGGTCTAGGTTTTATTCTATTAGTGATCTACTAGTTATGGCAAATCCTATTAAGTAATCAAACTTAATAGGATGAATCTCCTACCTTAAATCTAGGGTTAAAAGATAAAATAATCAGAATGAGTTGTAAAATAAAAGAAAGTCTAGAAATTAATAAATCAAGGTTTCATCTATTGGGTAACCCAATTTACCCAATGAATGAACTCTAACCAATGATCTAGTCCTAGTCTCAGGAAAGGTCCTTAAGGTGTAGTGCTTAAGACTTATCAAAATTCTAAAATTTGACCTAACTGTGGATTTTAATTACTTGAATGCCACTAACATAAATGTTATTTTTAGGGTCTTAAAAGACTAATTAAGGGTTAAATGTGTTTATCCTAAATTTTTGGCAAAATGACCATTTTGCCCCCACTTAAGGGTCCAAAAAGTCAACTTTTGATTTAAGTGTCAAAAATGCAATTTCTCTTTTCCATATGATTTCTTATTGTCTAACTTGAAGATAGACAGTAAGTTTGTCCAACTTGGATGAGAAACGGGTCATACAGGTTCAAATTAAGGTTTTTGACTTAAGGGCATTTAAGTAATTTTCACTCTACTAGAAACTAAGTTTCTATATAGTTTATGGTAGGTTATTATTCAAGGATTCTATAGAGTCCAAGAACATTGCATTCTGAGATCGATTGACTAAGTTATGGACGTTCTAAGTCCGGAGGGCAATTTGGTAAATTCGAGTCGGTCAATGGGTGACAAAAACTGAACTTTTCTGTTTGAAGTTCAATTTCAGCAAACTCAGTTTTTATAGCTTCCCTATAATGTACTGAGTATGCTGGTAGGGAGTAGACCCAATTTAGACCTCAAATAGTCAAGTTATGACCTAACTAAGGTTGGGGGTAATTTGGTCATTTACCTAAATTTTTAGGGTTCAGAACCTAAATGTTATTTCAGTTTATTGGTGACATCAAAATTCTAAACAAGTTAGCATTTTGAATTTTTAAATTTGGAGTTGATTTGACCAAGTTATGGCCATTTGAATTCCAAGGGCATTATGGTCATTTTTCACTAAAGTCAACTCTAAGTTCTAGGGTTGACTTTTTATCTTGATGTCCAAATGAGAAAACTAATACTACTACGGTGATGGGGCCGCTCTCTTGAGCATTTTAAGACCCATATTGACTATGTTTCGATAACTGGGTAAGAAGTTATGAGGCTCTAAAGAGGTCCTAAAATGCTACCTCGTTATACGTACCTCAAAATAAATTTTTATATTACGTTATTTGATTCCTTACATTTTTCTGAGTATTTTAAGACCTATATTGGCTATGTTTGGATCATCCTACAAAAAGTTATTAAACTTTTAAGATTTACTATTCAAAAATATAATTTGTATTAATTTACTATTCATTTATTCAAATTGCATTAAATTACTATTCATTTCTAAAGTTATGTATTTTTCTGCAATTATTCATCCCTTAATTATTCTGTGATTAATTAATAATTAATCTGTGATTAATCAATATTAATTATTCATTAATTAATAATTAATTTATTTATTTTAATTATTTTAAATATAATATTATTATTACTATTATTTAATTAGGGTTAAGCTAATTATTGTTTAAATCTTAATTAATCATCTGCTCATAATTATTAATCCTAAGATTAGGATTAATTAATAGGTTAATAATCATTAAATTATTAATATTACTGTATATATATATATATATATACATATATTAATTTATTGATTATTATAAAATATCATTAAGTACTGTTTATTAGTAATTAAGGTTTTAATTACTGTTTGATTATGTTAATTAATTAATTAATTAATGATTGTTTAGTTTTAATATTCATAATAAAAAAATTAATTACTGTTTACTGTTCCAAAGTAATTAATCAATAATTATTTTTAGTTAACCTAATGAACTAACTGTAATTGTAATTAATTAGCTAAGAAATTCTTAATTAATATTAATTAGGTCTTAATCCGTCGGATGCGACACGTGGGTCCCACAGCCGACACGTGTCGCACGCTAACTGGCCGCAGACCTGCGGCGACCCCCCCGCAGCAGCGGCAGACCGGCGATGGGTCCCACCGAGCCCCGTGGCGGCTCGGGATAGGGCCACGAGCGCGAGGTGGGACCCACGGCTGCGGTCGAAGCGACTGCAGCGGGCCCCACACTGACGGCCCGTGCACGAGGCGCGGGCCCCACCGCGGCACGTGGCTACTTTCGCTCGCGCCGGGTGGCACCGCGGGCCTCACTCCCTCGCTGACGCGGACCCGCGCAAGCATCATGTCGGGCCCGGGTCGACCCAACCCGGCCCGGCTACCCTCCCCTCGCGATTTTTACAGAGGGCGCCGGCTAGGGCATGGCTTTTGCCGGCCCTCCCGGCGCCGGATTTCTTTGACCCGCACGGCCGACGAAAGGCCGGGGTCAGGCCTTCACGCCGGTGGGTGGATCGACGCGGGAGGTGGCCGGAGTCGCCGGCAGGAGCAAACCCTAGGGTCTAGTGTTCGGCTGATAAAACGGGTAACGGTTTCGACTGTTTTTCGATCGCTGAATCCAATCGATCGGGTTCGATCCAACCCGATCGATCCGTTGGATCGATAATCAATGGCCCGTAATAGGTTTACGAAACTACATTACAAGAATTGGAGCAAGATCAAGAGAGGATGGAGTACCTGGAACGAGCGGCTCCGAGGGATTCGAGGCTTTGGAAGACGACCCGGACCTCTGTTCGAACCCGACTTGCGCTAAAACGCGATCCTTCGAGCTTATGGGATCTTAAGGAGAGCGGGGGCGGAGTCGGCGAGGCGGGCTCGAGCGCTGGCAGGCCGAGCGAGGCGGCGGTCCTCCGCGTGGGAGTCCAGGGTTTGCGGACGGGGACGGGAGTGTGAGAGCCATCTGATCCTCGATCAAACGGCTTGGATCAGCCGTCTGATCGAGACGGCAGATCCCCTAATGGCGGGACAGGGACGGACGGCGCCGTTTGGAAGAATAAAATAATATTATTATTTAAAATAAACTACTTAATTCATTCTTATTTTAAATATTTAAATTGATTTCAAAAAAATCCCTAATATTCACCCCTAACTATTTGAGGGTGAGGATCGCCACGGCGAGGTCAGATCTTTGATCCGACGAGTATTTTAATTTCCCAATTTTCGAGGCATTAAATATTATTAAAATATTCGTCAAATTTTTGGCGACTTCCGATTGCCACGAAAACTTCACCCCTAGCTAATTTGGGGTCAATGAGCGCAATGGCGAAGTCCGTTTTTCGATCGAAGGTCACTTTAAATTAGTCAAATTTTAGGGTTTCTGAATTCTCTAGGAATCAGGACTTGATCCATTTGACTCCTGATTTGGACTAGGTCTTAGAGGTTGACTCCATTTGACCTAATTAGCACTTATGATTAGTCTTAGGACTCAGGTTAGTCCTAATTGACTAAGGTAACAAATTGGGTTGTTACAAAAATATTAAGTCATATAAGGTGACTTAATACCAAAAAGGATACTAAGAAGGTTACTAATAATTTCTTTCACAAGTTATAAGATATGACTTGGCTAGACAAGGGAACTAACTCATCCATAAGGATAAGTGCTTGGAAACCAAAAGGATACAAAGGCTATCAACATAAGTCATGATCTATGACTTATGCCAAGTATTCTAAAACAAAAGGTACTACCATCTAAGTTATAGGGCGTGGCGCCCTGTTCCCCAATCCGCAAGATTAAAATTAAGCAGAGGTGTGCCACTCTGGTAAATTCTTCACTTATCATTAAATTAGGTGAAACCATAATCCACATAATAAGGGAAAGTTGTGCACAGAATGCATACATAAGATCAGCCACTAGATCAATACAAGTACAGAGTGCGAAAGCAAATAAGTAAATAGTACATCCATTTCACCATAAATCAACTGAGAGACAAGAATGAAGAGTGCTCAAAAATAACAGTACAGAAAAGAAAACACAATCATAAGGGTACCTATATTATTACAAATTTTACTTAAAATTTAAAAATGAAATAAAATACATCTCTCATCCTCACAATAATGTAAAAGGAACTAAGGGTCTTCAGCCCCACCCTGATGTACCTCCTTCAAATATGGCTCCTCCCCAGAAACTAGATCTCTAAACTGCTCATATTCAGACATTATCAGTTTCACAATGCCAGGGCCCCAACCAACAAAAGAGAAATCTTATTAGACAATTTGTCTAAGTACATTTTAGGCTGATAATTTGTTATACATTTATTAATATCACCATTTTTCCTAAACTTAAAACAAAAGAAAATGAAATACGAGCAACAAACATAAAATGAGAAGTGGTAAGTTATAAATTAAGCATTTATAACTAAGCAAGAATGAGGCAAAAAATATACCTCAAAGAAGCTCAAACAAGGCTAAGCATACATGTATAGATAAAGTAAATAAAATACTAAAAAGAAAGACTACATTTTAAACATGCTGAAGGTCATATGGCATATGCAGATTTAAAAGAAATAAATTTAACTGTGGTACATATAATTAAGCAACAATAAGTTTAGCATCCTATAATATACAAATAATGCAAATAAAATAGTAGACAAAAGTAAAAGTAAACTAAAAATTATAATTGAAAACAAAATTCAGTATGAGTAAAATAATAAAAGTTATGTAATAATTGCTATAACAAAAGAGCTGATATCAAAAGGGTTCTAAGTGACATAAGTTGTAACAACTCAAGGTTGTTACCCAGTTTAATTTTAGCTTAATCGTATCTTAATTATTATTTATTAATTTCATCTAGCCATTAGAATCAATCCCTAAATATTTGGTGCTATTCAGAGCTAAATTAAATATTTTGGAATATTTAATATTTAATTAATTAAAAAATTGAAGTATTTAATTTGACCTTGAAATCAAAATCCGACTTCACCGTTGTGATCGTCACCCCCAAATTAGCTAGGGGTGATATTTTGGACGCATTTGGAAGTCGTCGAATTTTTGCGAATATTTTAATATAATTAAATGCACCGGAAAAACTGGTTAATTAAATAATTGTCGGAATCGAAATCTGACTTCACTGTCGAATTCCTCATCCCCAAATTAGCTAGGGGTGAATTTGTTGGGAATTTTCAGAGTGCGTTTTTTAAATCCAAATTTTTAAATAATTAAATAAATAAATATTCATTTATTTCTAATTTTCTATTTCCTATTTCTTTCTTCCCTCTCTCATAGCTGGCTATTCCTTCGGCTGATCACACCCTCCATTCGGTGCCCCATGTTGTCTCCTTATGCAAAGCATGGCTGAGTCCTCACCTCCTGAAACAATCTAAGTTGTTACCTTAGTCCATTAGGACTAATCTTAGTCTTAGACCTAATCCTAAGTGTTAATCAAGTCATTAGGAGCCAACATCTAAGGCCCAGTCCAAATCAAGAGCCAAATGGATGGAATCCTAATTTCTGGAAAATCCATAAAATACTAAAATTTGAACTATTTAAATTGACCTCCGATCGAGAAACGAACTTCGCCGTTGCATTCATTGCCCTCAAATTAGCTAAGGGTGATGTGTTCGTGTCAATCGGAACTCGTCAAAATTTTGACGAATATTTTAATAATATTTAAATACCCCGAAAATTGAGAAATTAAAATACTCGTCAGATCAAAAATCTGACTTCACCGCTGCGTTCCTCACCCCTCATTTAGCTAAGGGTGAATATTTGGAATTTTTCTAAAATATAATTTAAATATTTTATTTAAAAGAGAAATTAATTAAATTATATAAAATAAATAATATTTAATTTAGTTTTAAACGGCGCCGTCAAGACCTTAACGTCGCCTCCGCCTTTACCGTTAGATCAAACGGTGAGGCACGAGCTGGGAGGCTGCCACCGCGGTCGTCCATCCACAGTCGGGAGGGCCTCGGTGAGTCGGTCGTTCGCCTCCATATCCCTCACCTGGGTCCTCTGAGTCGTGCGGCTAGTGTTAGGCGTATTGGGAATCTTCCCCCAAACCCTAAGGGATCCCCAAAGGCGTCAGCTAAGGTACTCTACTGCCCCGATTTCTTACGCATTTAGCTGATTGTCAATGCGCAAATTGTTCTTATGTTCTGAGCTGTCGATCGAGCGGACCTAATCGCGTTCAATCAGGTCTGATCGATCCTATCGGGATCGGGCGCCTTCGGGGCCATGCACGTGAGGCCAAACCCTTCTCATTATGGTTGAGATTTTCTCGCGGCTCCGTGCATCGTAGGCCGTGGTTCCGCCACCGAAGATTCGGTCTCCTCGGGGGCTAGCCTTGGCCATGCGGGCTGATGGGCTCCGGCGGGGGGCTCAAAACCCGAGTCCTAATTCCCACGGACCGCGGACCCCGTCGAGAGAGACGAGGGGTTCACGCGGGCCGGGTCGACCCGAGCCCGGCCCGTTGAGGGGAGCCCGTCTGCGTCAACAGACGGCAATCCTGTGTGGGCCCCTCCATTTCCAGCTGGCATGCGTGGGCAGGCCGCGCGTTGCCTGTGGGCCCCACCCATGTGGCTGCGGTCCCTTCAACGATAGCCGTGGGGCCCACGGTTCTGGCCGGGCCTGTCTCCGCCTACCGCGTGGCAGGGTGGGCCCCGTGCCCTCTGTCGCAGCCTCTGATGGATTGCCACGTGTCCTCACGGGTCCCACCGCCATAAATGACTTACAGAGAAAAGTAGTATTAATAAAATTTATAATATATATATATATAGTTAGTGTGAGTAATATTTAATTTACTTAAGTATAATTAGTGATATTAGTTAAATCAGTTAATGAATTAATATTAGTGATTAAATTCATAAACTAGATTAATTAAGTAGTAGTTAAAAATTTTCTAATTAAACATCAACACTGAGACATAGATTAAATTGATTAATGAATTAATTAAATTAGTAGAATTAATTAAGTTAATTAATTAATTAATTAATATTAATTGTAATTAAAAGATAATTTAGTTTAACAGTAAATAGTAATTAGTTGATTTAATTAAATAATTACTTATCTAATTAAATTAAAATAGAAAAATAATTAATTTAATTAAACAATAAATTTGTTTTAATTATATAAATAAATAGTAAATTTAATTAATTTAATTTTAAATTAAATTTTAAAGTTTAATAATTTTTTGTAGGATAATCCAAACATAGTCAATATAGGTCTCATTTTACTCAGAAAAATAAAAGAGATCAAATGACGTAATGCAAAAATTAGTTTTAGGGTACGTATGACGTAGTGACATTTTAGGAACTAATTAAACCCTCATAACTTTTAATCTAGTTATCCAAACATATGTAATATGGGTCTTAAAATACTCAAGAAAATAGCCCCAACACTATAGGAGTATTAGTTTTTTCATTTGGATATCAGGATGAAAAGTCAACTCTTTGACCCCACAGTTGACTTTAGAGAAAATGACCAAAATGCCCCTAGAATTCAATTGACCATAACTTTGTCAATTCAACTCTAAATTCAGAAATTGAAAGTGCTAACTAGCATAGAATTTTAATGTCATCAGTAAACTGAAATAGTATTTAGGATTTGAACCCTAGAAAATTAGAAAATGACCAAAATACCCCTAACCTTCGTTAAGCCATAACTTGACCATTTTAGATCCAAATTGGGTTTACTCTCCGACAACACACTCAGTATATTATAGGAAAGCTATAGAAATTGAGTTTGCTAAAATTGGACTTCAAACAGAAAAGTGTGGTTTTTGTCACCCGTTGACTGGCAAAATTACCGCATTGCTCTTAGAAATTAAATTAGTCATAACTTTATTATTTGACCTCAGAATGTAGTGTTCTTGGACTCTATGGAATCCTTGAATAGTAACCAACAGTAAAGTGTATAAAAATTTAGATTTCATTAGGTGTAAATTATAAGTTTGCCCTTTATGTCAAAAACCTTAATTTAGACCTGTAGGACCCGTTTCTTGTCCAAATTGAGTGTACTTACTGTCTATCTTCAAAGATAGATAGTAAAGGATCATTTGATAGTAAGAAACTTAATTTGGATCCTTAAATCAAAAGTTGACTTCTTGGACCCTTAAGTAGGGGCAAAACAGTTATTTTGCCCAAAATTTAGGTTAAGTGTCCTTAACCTCTAAATTGTCATTTAAAGCACTAAAACTAGTATTAAAATTATAATACAATCATTCTAAGTATTAAAATCACCAGTTAGATCAAAATGATAAAAATCCCTAAAAATCTTTCTAAGTTCTTTTTCCTTAGGATCTTGCACCTCACATTAGGATTACTCCTGAGATTAGGATTAGATCATAGGTTAGATTTCATTCATTGAAAAAATAAGATTTTCAATGATTAAATCCTTGGTTTTATTAGTTTCTAGACTTTTATAACTTATTCTGATTAGTTTGTCTTTTAACCCTAGATTTAGGATAAGAGATTCATTCTATTAAGCTTAATTTGTTTAATAGGATTTGCCTTAATCAGCATATCACTTTTAGAATAAAACCTAGATCTTAGGTCTTATCCTTTGGATTATGTGATTAAGCATAATCTCGTGGTATTTATTCCATAATCTATAGCTTAGTAGATCTTGATCAGATCTTAGATAGAACGTCTAAATTTATAAAACTAGGACATATGATTTATTTGAACTTATAGTCATATTTGATTGAATTAGATTAGAACCTGATCAATTCTAATTCTTTTTAACTTATAAGGCCAAGCTTCTAAGTTACATTCGATAGTAAGAATTGGAGATCCTGAACTTGTGTAACTTGGAATAATTAGAATGGTTATATTAGAAAACAAATGATATCACCATGCTTAGTAGAGTCCCTTGCTTACTATTTGATTTTGTGCTATGCATTCCTTGTATTTTGTACTATATTTCCTTGGACATATCATATAAGACTTTGATGCATGAATAAAATTTTAGTAAAATATGAAGACTCGTTAGATTTCTTATGAAAATATTAAAGTAAGAGATTGAAGATAAAATTGCATGTGTTAGAGCTGCCTCTCAGTTATATTTTCTGCCTATGCCTCCTTGTTGATGCTAAGAGAAGACTTTGCTTATATTTTCTGCCTATGCCTCCTTATTGACGCTAGGAGAAAATTTGTTATGTGTTTTCTACATATGCCTCCTTGATGACGCTAGGAGAAAACCCTATATTCTGCCTATGCATCATTGATGACACTAGGAGAATATAGTCTTGCACCTTAGCCTCCTTGTTGATGCTAAGATCCTTTGATATTCAGTGGGCTAGATTAGCCTTTTCTGTATGGCAGTTAGTACACAAATATTCATATATAGTATTGATGCTTTGGATACGCTTCAGTATTTTCATTTAGTTAGCTATTTCCTTATTTTGCTTGCATATATTTTAGGATGTTAGATTTATTGTTGCTATCTATATGTATCATTGTTGAGTTTATTTAATTAACTTGCATACTTCCTATGATCACCAGCATATTTAGGATGTAATATTTTCTTTTAGTACTTGTTCAATTACTTATACTTATATGCTCTACCTTGTTTAGCTTACATTTGAGGTATATCTTAGCCTCCGTTTTACTTAAGTTATAAATATTATTTATAGCTTTTTCCTCTATTTATTATGTTAGTTGCTCCTTTACTTGGTTTAATTGTTGCTTAGAATATGTTAAATAGTGATATTACAAAACACATAA
This sequence comes from Gastrodia elata, assembly GCA_016760335.1. Taxonomy (NCBI): domain Eukaryota; kingdom Viridiplantae; phylum Streptophyta; class Magnoliopsida; order Asparagales; family Orchidaceae; genus Gastrodia; species Gastrodia elata. Next base: position 21,250,505 of record CM028669.1, read on the forward strand.
AATATATCAGCTTAAAATGTACTTAGATAAATTTGTCTAACAAGATTTTTCTTTTCTTTGGCTGGGGCCCTACATTGTGAAACTAACAATGGAAGATTCCCATCAATTAGACGATCAGGTGCTAGAGGTGGAGCCTTATCTAAAGGAGGAGCCTTTAGAGGGAGCTACTGCTTAGTTTCCTTACAAGTGAGGATGAAAGGATTTTTGCTTTAATTATTTAAACTCTAATATGATGTAATAATACATGTACTTATGACTATGTATTTTGAATTATTATGCTATTTATTCTAAGTTATATTTCATGCCATTCATATTGTGATGCTTGGATATTTCTTATTTAAATCACTTCCGCACTCTATATGAATTTCTTATATAGTGACTGATTATTTGATTTTGTGCTTACTCATTCCCTTATTAGGTGGATTTAGGATTTTATCATAATCTTATAATAAGTGAAGGATTAGTCAGAGTGACACACCACCCCTTAGTTTAATCTATTATAGATTAAGGGCTGGGGCGCCACACCTCCCCTCCTTCTAGCCATGCCTTCACCTCCTCCTTCTTCTTTAAAGAGAAGCCTCAGCCCTTCTTCTTAGGCTTGATGTCCATCAAAAGCTTCTCCTCTTTTCCCATTGTGGAGCTAGTGTTGAAGAAAAACTCTTCTTCCACTATTGCTACACTTTGAAGAAGAAGCTCCTCTCCAAGTCTTGAAGAAAACAAAGGTTCCTTCTTCCTCTTTTAAGGCTAAGGTACCCGTTTGCTCCTCTTTCTTGCCTACTTCATGTTGCTATTATGCTAGTTTGTATCTTTAGAAATCCATGACTATATTTGGAAGCCATTGAGGCTCATTAAGGCATCATATTACTTGCAATTATCATGCTCTACTTTTCATCCATTTTGTATACCTGAACCTTTAACTTTATCGTTCGTATAGTTAGAATAATCTATTTGTGCCAATTTTAATATCAATGGAAAGGTATCAGAAAGACCTTTCCATTGATATATGGCGCCACTTATGAAATGCTCTGGATTGAGAGTATTTGAGCTCGAAATGTGGCCCTTCATGATTTCTGTACAGGTGAAATCACCGTCGGGCACTACAGGGTGCTGTAGCACCCGAAGCTCAAATAGTTTCCGCCGTAGTGCACCACAGTGTGCCGCAGTGGGCTGCAGCATCATTTCAGGAAAAATCATATGAAATCAATAAATAAACTAATTGAACAGTAACTCTCAAGTTAGACCGCTACAGAGCGCCACAGAGCGCCGCAGCGGGCTTTAGTGTCATTTCAGGAAAATTTATAGGAAATTAAGAGAAAAATTATGTGAATAGTAACACGAAAGTTGGGCCACTGCAGCATGCCACAGCGGGTTGTAGCGTTATTTCTGGAAAACTATATGAAACCAGAAAATAAAATAATTGAACAGTGTTTCCGCAAGTTAAACTGCCACATCGCGCTACAGCGCCTGAACACACTGTGGCGTATCATGGCATCCAGCTCTCGGATTGGTCTCATTGTAGCATGTCATAGCATCAAAAGTGCTGCAGTGTGCCACAGCATTATTTTCCGCCACAGTGCGCCGCATCGTCTGAAAGCGCGGCAATGCGCCACAGCGCGTCACAGCATTATTTTCCGCCACAGTGCGCCGCAGCGTCTGAAAGCGCTGCAACGCACCACAGTGCGCTGTAGCGCCCATAATTTTTTGAAAGTGCGTAGAATTGGCTGAAATGGCCAAAACTTCACTACTTTTGCATTTTAAGGTCCCTGGGACCCTAGTGGGACTGAATTATATCAAATTTAAACTTAGTTTAGTAAAAATTAAGCATTGCATAAAATCCTATGTGAAAATTAAATTTGAAACTTTGTCATTTTTAACAAGTGCTCAAAACCTATTATGTATCTTAATTGTCTTGTGCCAAATGTCAAAGAATATTCTTGATTGCTTTTATTAACCAAAGTATATCTCAACAACTAAATAGCATGAAACCTAAATCTTTTAGATTTGTAATCAAGTGCTAACTCCTTTGGTTTGATTTAGAAATTAGTTAGCCTTAATTACCTCCCATTTTATGTCAACATTACATTTCTATGCTTTTATGATTTTAGGATATATGTTAGAGAACTTTAACATTTAATTGAATACCTAAATGTGCTTAGTTGACATTAAACTATAATGGAACATGAGAATCTTGATAATTTGATTAAGTAGATGATACTTAATTTAAATCTGATATTTGACATCAATAATACACTAATAATACATTGATTCATCATTGATCTTTAAATTAACCATTGGTCTTAATCTTGGTAAGTTCAGGGATTAAATCCTAACTTGTCTTGATTAAGATCTAAACCTTAATCACCTTAACTCAAGCATCCTTGATTGAAAGATAATTTAATCGACATAATTCCAATAATGCATATGATTTGACATTGATCTTAAATCATGGAATTAGAAGTGCTAAGGTTAATATTAAAACTGTGTGATTGAACCTTCTAAATCTAAACTTTAGATCTTTGATTTTCTCTTATATAAGACTATTAGCATAAGATGAATAATAAAATTGTAAATATTTATGAAATAATCTAACTCTAATAATATCTTTAATTTCATCCCATGATTATAGAATAAAGTATGACCAGATGGATTTTATCATCTGATCTGGTCATTTAAATCCAAGACTAAAATGTAAATCTTAAATGTTAACTCAAGAAATAGAAGAGTGAGATCTCCAGGGTCTTGCTTTAGGATCATTCTTGAATGCTTAAAGACCTTAAATATTGATGCATTGAGGTAGGAAGAACTCTTGTAACTTATTGAGATAGGAATCTTAGATGATCCTTCATAACATTAGAGGTTGATCTTGACACCTTGTGGTAGGAACCACCTAAAGTACCTAGAATGGAACTTCCCCCTTATAGTAAAAATTATTATTGAGTGATCTCTTTGATCACACTTTGGAGCCTTATGTATGACTCACCCATTTAAAGTAAGGATTAATAGCTTTGATGAATCTTTATTGATTAAATAGAATCTTCTAAACCTAGATTATTGGTGGGGTATAGTAGGCTATACCTAAGTGCTTGATTATTTTAGTAGCATTTAGGATTGGTTGATTCACTCCAATGCGGACTATGACCAGGTGTTATCCCGAAGGATTAGACAAATACAGTCCCGTTAGAGTAAATCTTTCAAGACTAAGAGTGTTATAATTAGTGAATAAGATCCTTAGTTTGAGATGTAAACTGCGACCGGGTTCTGCCTCCTATCATAGTGTGCTTCGATAAGTGTAGTTTAAGCAAACTAAGTATCTCAAGCCACTTTGTGTAGAACACTAAGTATGCTTGTAATTAGGTTATTTAACAGCTTAGCTTGAGATATAAACTATGACCGAGTTCTGCCTCCTATCAAAGTGTGCTTTGATAAGTGTAGTTTAAAACAAGCTAAGGGTTAAATCCACCTTTCTTGGAAATATACTAAATATGTGTATACAATCTTCCCAAGTAATGATTTTTAAGTAAACTCTCAACTTTAACTAATTATCAAACTAGAATATAGGAGTCAGAATCCTTCATTTTAATAGGATTCTACACAATAGAGACCTTGAATTTATTATCAAATTTCAAAGTATTTCAAGATTTCTGGATTTACCTCATGTAGCTTAGAAGCAAGAGCATGAGCATAAGCATGATGTTTGAGTATCAAAGATAATGTATGAGTATCAGTGATGATTTATGAGTTATGGAATATTGTATGCATTGATAGGGGAAATTTCAAGATGCATCGGCATCACAGTTCCCAACTGGATGTATGTATACATTGTACTGTACAACTTATAGCAGTTTAGTGATATTTCGGTTGCATATCTGTAGCATATAGTATTGTGGCATATTCATATGCACAGTTTCAGTGGCATACAGTATAGTTTTACATAATATCACTCAGTTTCAGATCCTTTATTATTTTTGTTTACTTTCAGTATTTAGTTTTCAGTACAACTTTATTTTACTTCAGTTTTGTACAATTTTATACAATTTTTTTTATATTTCAGTCATCTTTACAGTATTACTGCAGATTTATATATATTATGTAAAATTTAAATGAATAATTAAAATTGTTTATATTAGTTTCGATGTATTAGACTTATTGTCTAACACGGGTACTTTTGGGATCTGACAATTTGCTAGATCTTAAGCAGTATATTGAGCTAGGTCAGGAGGACGCCCAGGAGTTTCAGGAGGAGTATTAGTGAACTCTTCTTTAGCTTTACTTTTATGCTCAGTTTATTTCAGTTCAGTGCTTAGCTTTTATATCTGTATTTCAGTAAACTATTTGTAATAATTCTGGATGTATTTTCTTTTCTTTTTTAAGATGAATGTTTCATATAGTTTTTGTGATGACTATTTCTGTATGTTTTGTAGCACCCCGCCCCGTCACCACGCGCAATGGGGTAAAAATCATAATTCGGTGGCGAAGCGGTGCGCCACTCGGGGAGGAATATCCCATCTCCCCGAAATAGCTGAAAACTAAGCCCATCTGAAGGGCTGCTGACTCAACCCCAAGGAGGGTTGAGAGCTAATACTTAAGATAAGAGTAGTATCCTTATCCTAAGTATTAGATAATTACATACATTAGATTTAGAATACAATATAAATCTAATATATGTGTAAGATATCAGCATTTCCAATATACTGATCATATCACAATACTAAGTATAAGTAGTATATACTAGAGTGTGGAAACTTAAAGCAAACATCCAGAAACATTCATCACAAAAGCTGTATGAAAAACATTCATCTCAGAAAAGAAAAGAAAATACATCCAGAATTATTACAAACAGTTACTGATAAACAGATATAGAGCTAAGTGCTGAACTAAAAATACTAAGCAGAAAAATAAAATTGAAGAAGAGTCCACTAATGCGACACGGGCTCCTCCTGAATCTCCTGGGTGTCCTCCTGATCTGACTAAATAAACTACTCAGAATTTAGCAAATTGTCGGATCCCAAAAGTGCCCTGTGTTAGACAATAAGTCTAATACGTCGAACTAGTCTAAACAGTTCTAGTTATTCATTTAACAGTTACATAATGTGATTAAATCTGCAAAAATACTGTAAATATAACTAAAAGTGTAAAACTGTATAAAACTGTACAAACTGAAGCAAGTAAAGTAAAACTGAACTATAAACTGAATACCAAAATATATCAAAACAGTATTGAATCTGAAACTGAGTAGTCATAAATAAAACTATGATGTATGTCACTGAAACTGTGCATCTGAATATGCCTCAATACTGTGTGCTACTAATATGCAACCAATATATCACTGAACTGCTATGAGTAGTACGGTTCAATGTATACATACATCCAGTTAGGAATACTGCTTACTGATGATATTGATGCATCCTAAAATTCCTCAGTCAATGTATGCAATATTCTGTAACTCATAAATCATCACTGATACTTATATATCATTCTAATACTTACACATCATGCTTATGCTCATATTCATGCTTATGAGATAAATCCAAAATCCAAAAATTGCTTGAAATCTGATAATGAATCCAATATCTCCATTGTGCAGAATCCTGCTAAAAGGATTCTGACTCCTAAGACTTTAATTCAATAATTGGTTAAAGTTGAGAGTTTACTTAAAAATCATTAGCTGGGATGTTGTATACACACAGTTAGCATATTTGCAAGAAAGATGGATTTAACCCTTAGCTTGTTTAAACTGCACTTATCGAAGCGCACTACGATAGGAAGCAGAACCCGGTCACAGTATATATATGAAGCTAAGCCATTAAATGACCTAATTACAAGCATACTTAGTGGTCTACGCAAAGTGACTTAAGATACTTAGTTTTCTTAAACTGCACTTATCGAAGCGCACTACGATAGGAGGTAGAACTCGGTCGCAGTTTATATCTCAAACTAAGGATCTTGTTCACTAATTGTAACACTCTTAGTCTTGGAGGATTTACTCTAACGGGACTGTATTCATCTAATCCCTCAAGATAGCACCTGGTCATAAGTCCACATTGGAGTGAATCAACCCTAAATACTCTGAAATAATCTAGTAATATGGGTATACCCTACTATACCCAGCCAATAATCTGAGTTCAGAAGATTTTATTTAATCAACAAAAATTTATCAAATCTATTAATCTTTACTCTAAGTAGGTGTATCATACATAAGGCTCCAAGGATGTGATCAAAGGATCACTCAACATAGGTTGCTACCACAAGGAATAAGTCACATTCTAAGTATTTTAGGTGATTCCTACCACAATGTATCAAGTTTAACTTTTAAGGTTATGAAGGATCAACTAAGTTTCTACCTCAATAAGTTACAAAAGCTCTTCCTACCTTAAGGTATCAATAATTAAGGTCTTTAAATATTTCAATAATGATCCTATAGCAAGACCCTTAAGATCTTACTTTTCTACTCCTTAAGCTAACATTCAAGGTTTACTTATTAGTCTTGGATTGAAGTGATCAGATCAAATGAATAAAATCCATCTAATCCTTTCCTATTCTATAATCATGGGATGAAATCAAAGATCTTAATGGAGTTAGATTATTTCATAAATTATTACAGTTTTATTATCTATTTTATGTTAGTGGTCTTATATAAGAGAAAATCAATGATCAAAAGTATAGATCCAGATGATTCAATCACACATATTCAATATTAACCTTACACTTCTAATTCAATGATTTAAGATCAATATTAAATCATATGCATTGTTGGAATAATGTCAATTAAATTATCTTTCAATCAAGTTAATTGATTAAGTGATTAAAGTTTAGATCTTAATCAAGATAAGTCAAGGTTTAACCCCTAACTCTTCTACCATTAAGACCAAAGGTTACTTTTAAAGGTCAATGACAAATCAATGTATTATTGGTATATTATTGATGTCAAACTTTAGGTTTAGATTAAGTATCATCTACTTAATTAAGTTATCAAGAAGTCTTATATTCAAGTGTAGTTTAATATTAATTAAGTGTACTTAGATGTCCAAATAATGTTTATAGTTCTCTTACATACATCCTAAAATCATAAAATCATTGAATGTAAAGTTGACAGAGAATAAAAAGGTAATCTATGCTAATCAAATTTTAAATCAAGCCAAAGATATTAGCACTTAATCACAAATCTAAAAGATCTAAGTTTCATGCTATTTAGTTGTTAAGACATACCTATTCGATACAAGCACTTAAAATTCTATTACTTAGCATTTGGAATAATACATCTAAAGTTACAAAGTAGGTTATAAGCACTTCTTAAAGATGACAAAATGTTAAACCTAATTTCCTTATAGAATTTTATGCAATATTCAATTTTAGCTAAAATAGGTTCAAATTTAATATAACTTAGCCCCACTAGGGTCCTAGGGACCTTAAAATACCAAAACAGTAAAGTTTTGGCCATTTCAGCCAAAACTGAGCAGTTTTTAAATAATTCTGGGAATTTTGCAAGTTTGGGCACTGCAGCGCGCTGCGCGCTGTAGCGCTTTTCGTGCGGCAATGCGCGGTAGCGCTTTTTGTGCGGCAATGCGCGGTAGCGCTTTTCGCGCAGCAGCACGCGGTAGCGCTTTTAACGCGGCAGCGCGCTGTAGCGCTTTTCGTGCGGCAATGCGCGGTAGCGCTTTTTGTGCGGCAATGCGCGGTAGCGCTTTTCGCGCAGCAGCACGCGGTAGCGCTTTTAACGCGGCAGCGCGCTGTAGCGCTTTTAGCGCTGGGGTGCGATGCGGCCCGCTGCAGCGCGCTATGGTGCGCTGTAGCGGTCCATTTTGCAAATTACTGTTTAAATAGTGAAATACTGATCTTCCTAAGATTTTCATGAAATACCGCTGCAGCCTGCTGGAGCGGTCCACTTTGCAAATTTACTGTTCAAATAGTTTTATTAATATTTTTATATGTTCTGTCGAAATACCACTGCAGCGCACTGCAGCGCCAGACGGTGATTTCGCCAGGACAAAAATTGTAAGGCCTACTTTCGAGCTCAATTACTCTCAATCTATAGCGTTCCATGAGTGGTGCTATATATCAATAGAAAGGTCTTTCTGATACCTTTCCATTGACACTAAAATCGGTACAAACAAAGTATCCTAACTATATGAAAAATGGTGATGAATGCAAGGGTGTGCATAGTACAAGAGAAACATAATAGTTTTCTATGAAGCTTGTAAGAGTCTTAATGACTTTCATACATATTGATGGACTTCCAAAGGTGCATTCAAGCATTATAGTATCATGAAAGAGACAAGAAGAGGAACAATTGGGTACCTTAACCTTGCAAGGGGGAGAGCAGGAAGAAACCTTTGCTTCCTTCAAGACTTTGGAGAGGAGCTTCTAATTCAAGGTGCAAGAATGGAGGAGGAGGGAAGAAAATTTCAGCAAATGGAGAAGATGGCTGTGCACTCTCTTTAAAGGAGGAGAGTGAGAGGGAGGCTTCATCATGGCTAGAGAGGCTAGGTGAGGGGGAGTAGGGGTCATCATGAATGAGCATTAATGGGACATAGCTAAGAGAGAAAGAAGGGATGGCCAGCCGAATTGCTTGGGGATGGCCATTCAAAAATTCAGGAGAGAGAAAGCTAATTAAGGAATAATTAATTATTATTCATAATTTTTTATTTATGAAAATTCAGATTAAATAAATGTGCTCCGAAAAATCCAAAAACATTCACCCTAGCTAAATCAGGGGTGAGGAATTCAACGACAGATTTAGATTTCGACGAGTATTTATTTATTTTATTTTTCGGTGCATTTAATTATATTAAAATATTAGCGAAAATTCGACGACTTCCAAATGCGTCCAAAACATCACCCCTAGCTAATTTGGGGGTGACGATCGCAACGGCGATGTCAGATTTTGATTTCAAAGTCAAAATAAATACCTCAATTTTCTAATTAATTAAATATTAAAATAATCTAAAATATTAAATTTAGCTCTGAATTGCTCCAAACCTTCGGGGTTTGGTTCTAAAAGCTAGATGAAATTAACAGAATAATAATTAATATATAATTAGGCTAAAATTAAGCTGGATAATAATCTTGGATTATTACATGTTTGCTTTAGCTTTCACACTCTATTATATACTACTTATACTTAGTATTGTGATGTGATCAGTATACTGGAAATGCTGATATCTTATATATATTTTGGATTCCTCATGTTTTTACATCCAATGTATGTATTGGTCTAATACTTATAATAATGATACTACTCTTATCTTAAGTATTAAGTCTTAACCCTTCTTGAGGTTGAGTCAGCAGCCCTTCATATGGGTTTGCTTTCAGGTTATTTTGGGGAGACAGGATATTCCATCCCAACTGGCACGCCTCTCCACCACCGAATCGATTACGATCGCCCCTTTTTGCGTGCGGTGATGGAGCGGTGCACTACATAAGTGGCTAAGGCAAAAAAATTTCCTAATGTCATAAGAGGCTAGAGCTACAATGATCTTAGCGACATAAGTAGCTAAGGCGCAGAATTTTTCTAGCATCAACAAGGAGACTAGGATATATATATATATATAACTAAATTGAGAGGCAATATTAATACATGCAAATTCATATTTTAGTTATTTACTTTATTTTTGTGGACAAATTCAGAAGTAACTGAGGAGTCAAGCACGTCTGCAAGACTATTCAGGTTCCAAACTTAACAAGACACTCCTCAATGAGTGATGTTAAGTAATCTTTATCTCACCTTCCTTCTGCCCATTGGGGTACTATGTGCAAAAGTCAACCAATAATTAAACCCAAAGCAAAGTTTTCCTAAATATTCTAAGTTTTTATTTTTATGCAACAATATTCTTATATGATATATTCAAGGAATACAGCACAATACTCAAGGAATGCATAAGCAATAAAATTTAGTAGTAAGTAAGAGACTCTGCTAAACATGATGATATCATTTGTTATCTAATTAAACTATTCTAACTATTCTAAATTACACAAGTTCAGAATCTTCAATTCCTACTATCAAGTGTAACTTAGAAGTACAGCCTTATAAGTTGAAAAGATTAGAATTGATCAGATTCTAATATTGTCCAATCAAGTATGACTATAAATTAAGTAATAAATCACGACATCCTAATTGATGAAGTTAGACGTTCTAAACTAAGATCTGATCAAGATCTGCTAAACTAGAGATTATGGATTAAATACCATGAGCTTGGGTTTAATCACATAATCTAAAGGAAAAACTTAAGATCTAGGTTTTTAATCTAAATGTGATCTAATAATTAAAATAAATCCTATTAAGCAAAATCAGAATTAACAGGATGATTCTCCTATTCTTATCTTATGGTTAGAAAATAAAATAATAAAAAAGTTATAAAATCTAGAAACTAATAAAACCATGGTTTCATTCATTGAATAACCCACTTTATCCAATGAATGAAATCTAACTTATGATCTAGTCCTAGCCTCAGGAAATAGCCTTAATGTGAAGTGTTAACTCCTAAGGAAATAAGACTTAGAGAATTCAAGGAACTTAACCAAATATGGTTGCTTAGCTGATTCAATGCACTTAAATAATTCTAATGCAGTTTTATTATTAATTTTATTATTTTGAATGATATTTTACGAGTTAAGGACACTTAACTTAAGTTTTAGGCTAAATAACTATTTTGCCCCTACTTAAGGGTTCAAAAAGCTACTTTTTGATTTAGGGCTCCAAATTAGAATTTCTTACTACCAAATAATTTCTTACTATCTATATAAAGATAGACAGTAAATACACCAAATTTGGGCAAAATATGGGTCATATAAGTCCAAACTAAGGATTTTGATATAAGGGGCAATTTAGTAATCTACACCTAATGGAATTTAAATTTTTATGAAGTTTATTATTGATTGCTATTCAAGGATTCCATAGAGTCCAAGAGCACTAAATTTTGATGTTAAATGGCTAAAGTTATGGATGTTCTAAGCTTCAGGGGCAATTTGGTAATTTTCCTGATGTCTAGAGGGTTAAAAACTGAATTTTTTCATTCGAGATCTAATTTCAGCAACTCCCTATAACATACTAAGTGCTTTTATTGGGAGTAGACCTAATTTTGACCTCAATTAGTCAAGTCATGACCTAACTATGGTTAGGGGTATTTAGGTGAACTTAAGGTTTTTAGGGTTCATAACCTAAATATTATATTAGTTTACTGTTAGCACTAAAATTCAAACCTAATTTTTTGCATTTTGAATTTTTTGATTTGGAGTTCAATTGACCAAGTTATGGTCAATTGAAAACCAATGACATTTTAGTCATTTTGGAAGGGAGTCCTAAATGTGACTTTGGAAACTATTCACCAAGTTAGAAAACTAATACTACCACAATGATGGTATTGTTCTCCTAATCACTTTAAGACACATATTGACTATGTTTGGTTAACTAGATAAAAAGTTATATGTGTTTGTGTATGTCCTAAAATATCACTATATTAAATATCCCCCGAATTGAAATTTTGAATTACGTCATTTGATTCATTTTATTTTTCTGATTAAAACGAGATATACATTTAATATATTTGAATCAATGTATTAAAAATTATGATATCCTAAAGTTTTTGTATTAATTAAATGAAATAATTTTACTATTAAATTAACTTGTTATTAATTAAACTAATTATATAATATTAATTAATTAACTTAAATTAACTAATTATAATTATTGTTAATTAATTAATTAAATTAATCTAATGATTATTAATCAACTAATTAAATAAACTCACTATTTAATTAAATCTATTTATTAAATTAAATTAATGTAAATTAATTAATCTTAACTATTGAATATAATTAATCTAATTAATTCACTATTTATAATAATTAACATTAATTTAAAATAATGTTAACTAACTAACTAATTAACTAACTAATGAGTAATTAATTAACTACTGATTAATTATTAAGCTAATTACTTTAATTAATCTAACAAATATAACTATATATAAAACTATAAGTTTCTGTTTATACATATATATAATTATATATATATATATATATATATTTATTTATTTATTTATTTATATAATATATATTATATATATTTATTAAACTTTTTGTAGGAATTATGGCAGCGGGACCCACCCCGCCACGTGACAGGTGCTGGTTGGCTGCGGGAGAGGGCCCCACAGTGCCACGCGGTAGCTCGAGAGAGGCTGTGAGCTGCGGAACGGGGCTCACAGCTGCGGCCCGACGCGACCGCAGCACGGCAGCGGGCTCCACATGCCACACGGCGGGGGCCCCGCCTTGCTTCCGCTACGCCACGTGGACCACACTCGGTGCGACATGCGGAGCGACCTCGAGGGACGAAAAGCAGTAGTCGTTCGATCGATCGATCGAACGACTATGTTTCGTCGTTGAATCGAATGGCAAAGGAGGCTAACGTCGTGCGGGCGTGGACGGCAAACAACTGTGTCGTTTGATTAATATTTAAAATAATTTAATAATTTAATAATTTAATTAATTAATTAAATTTTAAATTCTTATTTCATTATTTAAAATTTATAAATTAAATGACTTCCAAAAATTTTCAAATATTCACCCATAGCTAATTGAGGGGTGAGGAACGCAACGGCGAGATCAGATTTTTGATTCAATGAGTATTTTATTTTTCTAATTTTTGGGGTATTTAAATATTATTAAAATATTTGATAAAATTGTGACGACTTCCGATTGACACCAAAACATCGCCCCTAGCTAATTTGGGGGTAATGAGCGTAATGGCGAAGTCCGATTTTTGATATGAGGTCAATTTAGATAGGTCAATTTTTAGAGTTTCTGGGTTTTCCCAAAAAATAGAATTTGATCCATTTGACTCCTGATTTAGACTAAGTTTTAGTGGAAGACTCCTAATGACCTAATTAGAGCACTAAGACTGAGATTAGAACCTGAATTAGTCCTAATCAGCTTGGGTAACAACCTAGATCACTAAGGATCTAAAGGCTAACTTAACCTATCTTAAGGGATTGCTCATTCCTAAGGAATGATTAACTAATGCTTAAGTCCCAACATGACTTAGGCACACATCCTAAGGCTGAAAGAATAAGATACTAAGGCATGGAGATACCTTATTCAAAGTGAATAAGAACTTCCACGGAGAAAGAACACACTAAGTCACAAAATGTGACTTAGTCAATCAAGTTCAAGAGTTGAAATGACTAATACTAAAGAAAGGATTGCTATCCAAGAAGTATCATCATACTTTGGACACAAGAAAAAGATACAAATGAGAGCATCCATCCTAAGCAAGGGGATGACCATATGCAAGGGCAAAATGGTCATTTTCCAAGACTAAAACCTAATTTGATTAAGATGATACCAAATCAGAGATCCAAACTTGCTAACTGATTCTATACGTCCTAATGAAAGCATAAGCACTAAAATCACCAAAATTGGGGATCTAGAACTCCTAATTTAAGCTAATCACTCTAAAAGTGATTAGGATGCAATTAAGAAGATATAAAACAAATCATAGAAATTCATCTAGCCATAATGTTCTGTACTGCCTAATGAGCAAAGAGAAACTAAGTTTACAAGATTCTGATGTCAAATCCCAAAGTTATTGACTAATCTATGTTTTATATAAACATGTATAGCTGTAAAAATCCATCCACAGAAATGTAAATATTATTGCATAATTAGATTCTACGCATTTTTCTAATCAATTTAGTATATGAACATGCCATGATTGGATAGGTATTGAAGAAGTTAAGGCAAATCCTAGTTTCATGCATTTTTCCTAAAGTTAGAATCATAGGAAATCAATTCATGCATTTAAATTAATTAAAATCATTCAATTAAGCTCTAGGGCCCTGTCAGGTCAACTGGGACCCGATGAGCTGGCCCAAAAGCGGACCGTGCGGGTCACGCGGGACTCGGGAACCCGCACTGTCGCACCGTGCAAGCTTGGGCCGACCCGGCCCGCAGCGACAGTGCATCGTCCCTGACTTCTCTGGAATTCTTGAGAGATGGAAAATTATGGTTTCCATTGAAACCCTAAATACACCCGATCCGACGCATTGATTAACATGATGACGAGTCCTACACATTCAAGGTGTCAAGACCTACATGAAGAGGTAGGAAATTCTAAATGGAAGCGACTCGATCGACGGAACCCTATTCAAGATTTTTATGGCAGAAGGAGTTCACGGTGGAGGGAAATGGTCCCTCCACGGACCACCATTCGATCATGGATCAAGCCCGGCACCTTCAGCGCCTCGAGACTGAACCACAGAGGGGTTAGCGGAGGCAGGATGAGGTCTTGTTCGACAGAATGCAATTGGGGCTCGGGCACCACACCCCACTGCGCAGGTCCGAACCCAATGGCCTTCAAGCAGGTTCAATCGAACCTAGTCAAACTCCAGTGCACCTCCATTATCAAGAGGAATCAAAACGCAAGCTGATGCTTTAAAATTATCAGGTAGAGGGGTACCTGGAGCCTGGAAAATCTGCTAAGCTACGAATGCCAACACGGGGAGGAGCAGGCGAGCTTGAGCTCAGGCCACATGCACGAACTACACTCAAGAACTCTTGAGAGTGCAACAAACAGCGTTGGATCAGCCGGGACGCAGACAAGGTCGCCAATTTTTGAAGAAGGTGGAGAAAAGAAGAACGGAGAGGAGAAATCACGTGGCTCAGTAGCCTCTTATTTTGAAAATGGGGAATAAGACGGAAAAGGGGAGTTATCAGAATGTCAGAGTGAGTGGCCGACAGGAGCAGACCGACAAGCAGCTGGTAGAGGAAGTGGAGCAGGCGGGGACCATTGCGCATGCCTTTGCTTCGCAGGAGAAGAAGCTAGTTTATGATTCGCAGGAGCGGTTCAGGGTAGATCGAGCGCGGTTCGGGGCAGGCCGGGTTCGTGGAAGGAGGGAAAGCCATCTACTGTTGGATCTGATCTTAGATCCAATGGTGGAGAAGAGGATTGCGATGGAGCCGCAAGATCGAATCCACAGAGCCACGATACGGTTGAGATCACGCGCTCCAGCTGTTTCGTGAGCAGCACAGGGCAGCGAATCTGCACGATTTCGGTGGAACCGTTAGAAATATTTAAATAATTATTAAATTAATATTTTGAATATTTAAATATCTTATTTTAATAATTTGAGTCCCTGAAAATATCAAAATTTTATCCCTAGCTAATTTGGGTGCAGGGAACTCAAATACACGATCGAACTTTTGATCCAAGGCCTAAATAATTATTCTAATTATCGGGATATTTAATTAAATTAAAATATTCATTGAAATGCGAACCACTTCCAAATATTCCTAAAATTGCACCCCTAGCTATTTTGGGGGTGGGGAACACAATGGCGTAGTCCAATTTTGATTTGGAGATAAAAATAATTTTTCTATTTTCCATAATTATTTAATTAACCAAAATTAGGGTTTGGTCCGATTGACTTCCAAGTCGAACCAAGACTTTGGGGTTCACTCAATGATATTTGGAGACTAATAGAGATGATCTAAGATTAATTAGGCTAGGTTTAGCCTAAGTAACAACCAACCTTAGGTTGTTACATGATCACTCCACCGTAATCATATGAACATGCGTGTTGACAGGACCACGGTGGGGCGGGGCGCCACATCTTACTTGGGCATTGGCACTGTACAAGACTGTTGTGATCGAAACGATCGATGGCATCTCGGGCTCGTCCGAGAGCCCAATAGATTACCATTCAGTTGTTGATGTGCAGGAATTGTTTTGCTAGCAATTAGACACCCAATTAAGGTGTCATTTATCGACGAAGAGTCGATTGGCCTCACAGCCTAACAACTTCATCTTGAAAGCAATTCATACTGTCAAGATCGCTGCTGAGCCTAGCTAAACATCTAACACTAACTACTGTCGAGCCTAATCTATTAATGAATCCAATTGTGCACCAAGAATAAATAACGAATCGAGCTTGACCAGCTCGAGGGAATATAGGTATCTGGATAGTGTACTTGAGAGAAGCATTGCTGGAGGGTTACTGGGTCCTAGAGGCTGAGACTGGCCTCTGGAGCTTCCACGAGGTCTTGGCTTTTCGATTTTTCCGATTTAATTAAATCCTAATTTTGATTTAAATTAATTAAAATCCTAAAGTTTAATTTAAATAAAAATACAATTTAAATTTTATGTATTATTCTCAAAATACAAGTTCAAAAATTACTTTTGATGATAGGAATTCAAAAATGATCTCAAAATTCTAATTGGAAATCAATTTATTTGCTAATTTTTAGAGTACTTAATTTGATTAAGAAAACCAATTGATTCATCTTTGATCCAAAAAATTTCAACTTTTTAAGATTAAGTCTTAATAATGTTTAGGATCTAACGATGACAAAATTAAGGCATAAATAAGCTTTGCTAAGAACCTAGAATTGTTACATGTATTTCGACACATGACGTTCCTCGGCTAGTTAGAAGCCAACAATATCTTAAAAAATATAGAAGAGAATTGCATGTATGCGAGGAGGATTGGAATGCCTTCCAATTGCCAATGCCTTTTCTTCATGTCACAGCCATCCAATCAAGAAGGAAGTTCTTTTGGGCCACACGAGTTATAGCATCTAAAATTGGAGGCTACCATTCTCTCATCCCCTCATATATTTCTCATCCGATCTCTACATTCATAATCCAACTCTATATTCTCTCCTCCTCCTCAGAAAGAAGAAGAACCCCCAGACAGAAGGAGGCAAGCGAAAACAATGCCGCCGGTATTTGCCGTCACGAACAAGACGCTGGTGAACTCGTACCAGTACGTCTGCTATGAAGACAATTATGTGACGTCGCAAGGCATTTTTATAGGGGAACACCCGCTGGATTTCTCCCTTCCCCTCCTCCTCGCCCAAATCTCCCTCATCTTTCTCCTCTCCAACGCCCTCCATTTCTTCCTCAGGAAGCTCGGCCAGCCTCGCTTTGTCTCCCAAGTGCTTGTATGTTTTTCGGCTACAAACTTTTATTTAATAATACGTGATGGAATGATTATAAACATGGTTGGTTGCAGGCGGGAATAGTGGCGGGGCCATGCGTGCTAGGGGAGAGGCTTGGAGAGGCGATGTTTCCCGCGCGCGGGGTGTTCATACTGGACACGATCGGCAACGTGGGCCTCATCCTCTTCCTGTTCTCCATCAGCCTGAAGACGGATCTTAGCCTGCTGAGGCGGCCGGGCTGGCGGGCGGCGGCGGTGGGGGCCGCGGGATCCCTGGTGCCCTTCGTCCTCTCCCTCGCCTTCTACTACTCCACGCGCGGATCCCTCCCGAAGGACCAGCGGTACAACAGCAACCTCGTCATCAACCTGGCCAGCCGCCTCTCTCTCTCCTCCTTCCCCGTCATCGGCGACGCCCTCCTGGAGCACGGCCTCCTCAACTCCGACCTCGGCCGCGTCGCCATGGCGTCTGCCCTCATCGCAGACGTCTGCAACTGGGGCGCCATCGCCCTGTTCACAGCCGTGAGGCTCGTCATCAGCGGCGGATCCGTCCGTAAGGCTGCTGCCGCCGTCTCCAGCCTCGCCGCCTTCATCCTCTTCGTTGTCTTCGTGGCCAGGCCCGCCGCCCTCCGCGCCGCCAGGGCCACCCCCGCCGGGGAGCTCCTCAAGGAGGGAGTCTTCATCACCTTGGTCGTCGCCGCCCTCCTGTCCGCCTTCGCCACCGAGGTTAGCCCCCCCCCCCCCCCCCCCCCCCCCCCCCCCCCCCCCCCCCCCCCTTAAAACTCAATGCTAAATGAAGCCGGAGACTGAGTGGTTAGCATGCAGGCATTCGGGTTTCACATAAGAATGGGGTCGGCCATACTGGGGCTGGCAATGCCTGGAGGCATGCCGATGGGAGTGACTTTAAGCGAGAGGCTGGACCCGTTGCTGTCGGGTCTGTTACTCCCACTGTATCTGGCGCTGGCTGGCTTCCGGGCCAACTTCGCCGGCCTCGGCTATTGGGCCACGTGGGGAACCCTGGAGGTGATAGTGATCATCTGCTTCATCGGGAAGCTGGTGGCATCCGTGCTCTGCGGACTCTACTTCAGAATGCCGTTAAGGGACGCTTTCGTCTTAGGCTTGATGGTGAATATTAAAGGAATTATGGAGATCGCTTCTACGAACAGTTTTGGTGAGAGCCAGGTTAGCAATATTTTGAAAAAATTCATTCATTACATTTATTTTAATACAAATTTTAAAATTAATATATATATATATATATATTATTTTAATATAAATAAATAAATTAATAAAATGATATTATCCGAAATAAATATTATTTAAATTTATTAATATAGTACCTAAAAAAATTTATCTAATAGAATTTAAATATATTTTATTAGTGTTTATTTATTTATATTAAAATAATATAAATATTATTTTTAAATAAATATAAATAAAATATATTCAAATATTATTTGATGAACTTTTTAAAGTATGACTATATCTAAATAATATTCCTCTATCTATCTCATTACAAAAATTATTTTGAGTGTCATGTCATCTAAATGTTATCTAAATTGTATTCATTAAAAAAACTCATTCAATTAAGTTCAATTAAATGTGAGTAAATTTTATTACTTTTATTTATATTATATTAAAAAAATATAAAATATTATTTATAAAAATAATATGAAAATATTGCTCAACGAATTTTTTTTATTTAGTGCAAAAATCATGACCAGAGTATTCTCACCATTTCTTTTAAAATATATAAAAGAGTTTTTTTTATAATATGTAAAATCCAATGAATTAAAAATCAGACCGAAATAGTTGGTACAATGTTCAATCTTGAGTAAATCGTTAACTGGTCTGAGTAGGAGGATAAATTCGCAAAATATCGGACCCGGGAAAAAATTGGCCGATTTTATGGTTGAACCGGCGAACCGTAAAATCGGACGGCCGAACGGTTCAATTGCGACACTGTGCCAACCCAAAAACTTAATTTAAGCCAATAAAATAAGCTCACATTAGTGCACCCAAATTTTGCATGAGCCCACAGATTCAATAATAGCACTCATGAGCCAAATAAATAAAAAATAAATTTTAATTTTGCTTTATTTATAAATAAATTTAACAATATATTGCAAAATTTACTATTTGAACTAAATAATTTTGTATATTATATTATTATATATAATTAAACATTTAGTATTTTGCTGCCCAATCAAATACTTTATATATATATATATATATATATATATATATATATATATATATATATATATATATTAAGATTATGCGATGGTTACTTATTATAATGTTATATTAATTATGAATTTTTTAAAATATATAATTTTAATTTTAATTTTAATAATTTAAGAAAAATAAGAGAGTTAAATATATATAAAAGTTTAATAATATATATATATAATTATGTAATGTTGTAGCCAAATATATACATAATGTGTTAGAATTTATGATATCATTTCATAAGTATTTATTTATTTATATTAAAATAATATAAATATTATTTTTAAAATTTGTATTGAAATGATATTTAAATTTTATTAAATGTGAATGAGTGTAAATAGTATTTCTCTAATTATATATATTTAAAAAATATATTTTTTAAATCAATCTTAATATATATATATATATATATATAAAACATATTATTAAAAAGTGTTGGATGACTGGTTGGGTTTTTAATTCATCGGGTTATATTATTGAGTGACTGGTTTAACGTTGAATCTTTAGTCTTTTTATAATTAGCATGATAGTTTTGCTTTGTATTTTTATTTTCTGAAATGTAAGATACTATTTTGGGTTGCAATGAGAGCAGCTGGCGACGGTGCAGAGTTACTCAGTGATGCTGGTCTCGCTGTTGTGCATCACCGCGGTGAGCACACCGGTAATAAAATACCTGTACGACCCGAACATCCGTTACGTCCCTAACAAGCGGTGCACCCTGGAGCACATGAAGCCCGATTCCGACTTCCGCATAGTGGTCGCCGTCTCCTCCGAAGAAGATGACGTGCCGCTGGTGCTGGACTTTCTGGAGTCCCTCCACCCGCACCCCCCCTCTCCTCTCAACCTTCACCTCCTGCATCTCACAGAACTCTCCGGCTGCGCCGCCTCCGTCCTTCGCCGGCATCCCCTGCGGCCGACCGACCCCTCCAATCCCTGCCTCTCCGACCGCATCGTCTCCGCATTCCGCCACTTCTCCCTTCGATTCCCCAACGCCTCCCTCCAAATCCACCCCTTCGTCGCCGCCTCGCCGCACGCCACCATGCACAACGACGTCTGCTTGCTGGCGCTGCACCGCAAGGCGCGCTTGGTGCTCCTCCCCTTTCACCGCCGAAGCTTCGTGCAGCAGGTGCTCGACCACGCGCCCTGCTCCGTGGCCGTGGCTGCGGCCAGGCCCACCGCCTGCGCCCCAAGATTTGAAAGAGCGGCTGTGCTGTTCCTGGGCGGGGCCGACGACAGGGAGGCGCTTGCAGTCGGCCTGAGAATGGCGGGGGGAGGGGTGGCGGTGACAGTGGTCAGGCTCAGCCCCAGGGCGCAATTTCCTCCGGTGGCGGAGGACGAGGCCATGCTGCAGAGGGCTAGGGGAAACCAAGGGGTGGATTTCGTCCATAGAGTCGTCGGGAACGGGGAAGAGACGGTGGGGATTGTGCGGGGAATCGGGGAGCGCTTCGATTTGGCCGTCGTTGGGAGGAGAAAGGGAGACGAAGGGCAGGCGGTGACCAAAGGGATGGAGGATTGGACGGATCAGTGCCCCGAGTTGGGATTGATTGGGGATATGCTCGCCGTCGCGGTAATCTCACCCGAGAATGATGCCGGGATGCTCAAAGCCATTTTAGTGGTGCAGCAGCAGCCCTGGCAGGAGGACCACTTTGGGGTCAGTTAATCCGGCTATTAAGGAATGTTAATTGCGATCATTCCTCAAAACAACGGTTTAAAGTGAAGGAAGCATGCATAGCTATTGTTAATTACTTAGAATATTGGGCGGTTGTTTTTCAATTTTTATAGATATTTATTTTTCATATTATCAGTTCGATTATTAAAGACAATTATATGCTTTATGATAAGTAGATGATTAAAGGTGCTAGATCTATATATTTACCTCTTTAAATTGGATTTGAATTTGATTTTATTAGTGC
This sequence comes from Gastrodia elata, assembly GCA_016760335.1. NCBI lineage: Eukaryota > Viridiplantae > Streptophyta > Magnoliopsida > Asparagales > Orchidaceae > Gastrodia > Gastrodia elata. The sequence goes on from CM028669.1 coordinate 21,271,575, forward strand.
TTATTTATTTATATTAAAATAATATAAATATTATTTTTAAAGTTTGTAATGAATTATATGTCCAAATCCTAATAGATGTGGTATTTTTGGGTGCCACGTCAGCAATTCTAAATAGTATTTCTCTATTTAGAACTAATTTATAATTAATAGTCATAATTGAAATTTAATACAATGATCTTCCATTTAAATTAAATGTTTGAATCAAGATAATTATTATTTTCAAATTAGGAGCTTTCTTAGGGACTACTTAAGGTTTTCTTACGTATAATCTTGATCACTTAAGTCCAATAGGTTTCTTAAGATTTAGTTTGCTATTGAAAACCTAATTAGGGGCATAATTATTAAGCTTATGAAACTATCTCATATGTGATTTGAAATCTAAATTTGAAATTAAGCATTCAAATAATTGATTATAGAAAAACACTAACTTAATATGCTAATTAAAATATTAATCTCTTTACAATCCTAAGATATAAGATTCACATACTATTAGGCATATATATATGATTAGTATATTTAGCTGTTTCTTCATAGCTCACTTAGTAAAATAAACATAACAAGATTAATAATTGATTAAATTTAACTTAATTCAATTCTTAACATCCATATGAACCAATATAAGCACATGGGTTAAATTTAAGTCATGGATTAATTTCTTCTTGAAGCATAAACTATCAAAGTTTCAATGAGCTTAGATATGAGTGCTAGAAATATAATAAATGTATTAATGTATCATGAGTAAGGATAATATATTAATTATACAATGATTTAGCTTATTTTAAATTTACCATATATTTGAAATGGCTTAAGAACATATTGCAGTTTAAGATTTAGTCATATGTTGATTCAAATAAAAATTTAAACTCTTACTTAGCTTAAGCATGGATAAAAATCATTAAAATTTTCTTATTCTAAAGTGTGTGAGATCATAAATCAAAGTTTAAATGATCAAATATTAAGTTTAATATTAATTTATAACAAACTATGGAGGATCTAATAATTTAATATTTAATCAAAAAATTAAGTTCATTATTAAAGCATGAATAGGAAATAAATCTCTAAAGTTAGCCTCAAATTCAAGTTAAATTCCAAGAAAAATTCAAACTTTTTAGGATCAAGCTCCAATTAACTTTTAAAGGGGCTATAATAAATTAAAGAGGCTAATCAAGCTCTGGACCAATAATTGAAGCAGAATTGGGCTACTATAATAAGCTCAAACCCTTTGAATCTTCCTTGGGAGGCTCTTGGGTTCAAGGATCCACCTTTAATTTTCTTAACTTATAAGCTTCAGTGGCTATTTAAAATTCTTAAATGATCTCCTGGGTGTTCTGTGACAACCGAGTGATCAAGTTTGAGAATTTCTAAATAATAAACTCATCATTTGAAATATAGAGAATAAGATAATAAAATTATAAGTTATTTATTCATCACAGAGCTAATCTTATAAAATTACATAAGTTCAATTATTATTACAACACATAATAAAATAAAATATATTGACTCAAATCTCATTTCTTCTTATAAGCTCTTCCTAAGTGAGTATCTTCTTAAACTTTAGTTTTCAAAACCTGAAATAATCATCAGTAAAGTCAGTCAAGCAGGAGTACGAAAATTATCCATTAAGAAGTATTTTATAGCATCCTAAAATAGGTGTAAATCAAATAAAATGGCAAGAAAATTAAATTTTTATATTAGCATATAGTAAAATAAATGTTGCAAATTTTACCAAGCTTGCCATGCATGTTAGATATGAAATTAAACATTTGAAAAGCATCAAGTGAAAATTTTTCAATTAAAAGTAAATTGTGACACAAAGCTGAGTCATGTGACTCATCATCCAACAGGTAAAACCTATTGGCCATGGAAGCTTATCACTACCTGTCGGTAGTGCCTCATATTATAGATGTAAAATGGTGTATCTTTCTTCTGGATCTTCTGCCCATTTCCATAAGGGCTAAATCCCTCCTTATTTCATCGTGAGCTACTAATAAGCTCTACCTGTACATGTTACATTTTCATTTTTTCCTTCAAAGATAAACACCGGAAAGGAAATTTTTTTTTTTTTGTCACACACTTTTATATGAAAATATTGCAATTTAATAAAGCAGTTTGCATGATAAAATGAATAAGTAATATTCAAATAAAACTAAGCTCAGAATTTAAGATACTTAAAATAAAACTTAAGAATAATTTCGTACCTGACTTGAAGAATAATTTTCTTAAATTTGTTGATTTCAATCTGTTAAATCAACATCTAAATTTGTTAATCAACTATCTTAATTCACTTTAAATTATTCATTTAATAAATTATATGAAAAATTCATAATATTATTATTATGAGAATTATATTTATAAATATTCCAAAAATCAAATTTATTACTTAAATTATTCATAAATATCAAAATTTATCTTCTTACAGAAATTATAAAGTTTGTAAATTAATTATATATCATTTGAAATGAAAATTTTATTTTTATAAAATTTTTTTAATTTTGGCTAAGAAATTTATGTTTTTAGCTAATTTTGTGTCATCCAAAAGGTATTTTTAGAGTGCTTATTTCCTGTTGATGTCTAAACATAAATTATTCTTTATATATTAGAGAATATGCATGCAAAAAATCACATTTAGATTCTCTATATTTTGAAAATTATATCATTTCAAATATTAGAAAATTTTTTAAAATTCTAGAAATTTTTTCTAAGATCAAATTTGTGATTTTTTTAGCAAACTATAAGCACTTAAATGACCATCTTAATGACATAATTAACTCAAGTAATTAACAAAGAAATTGCTCACAATATAACCAAGATTATGTTTGCCAAATATAAACATCTAATTGTGCTTAGAATAAAAATTATACTAAGCTAAACATCAATAAATTTCAAAAAAATATATTTTTAAATTTAAAATTTTTTAGAGTTTTTATTGAACTTTGAGCACTTAAATTTTAACTTTAAAGTGCCCAAAATTCTGGGATGTCTTAAATGAAGTTCTTCCCAATATATAGGGAAATCTACATGCAATATTACAGTTTTATATTCTTGGTAACCAAAAAGATATAAAGTTTCAAAGTATTACCAAAATCTTAAAATTTTAGAAAATCCAGAAATTTTTCTAAGTAAAAATTCAGAAATTTTATTATACTTTAGGATTAATTTAAATTAGCATAGAAATAAAATCATTAAATAGTTTCTTCTAATAACATACAACCAATATATATGAGAACATATTAGAAAAGATTTCAAGTCCTAAATATGATGTATCTAAAAGATACAGATATGCAAAGTTAGTATAAATATACTTCTTAAGCATGAGAAATATTTGAATGAAATTAAAACTTTAAAAATTAAAAAAAAAAATGATATAATCATGTATTAAATATTTGCTTATCATGAGGAGATCTAAATAAAATTGAAAGATGATTTGCATGCATGCTTTGATTCTTATAAATAAAATGAGAAAAAAATAATAATTACTCTAAGGAGAAATTTAGAATGTTTGATGGAGAGGAGTTCTTCTTTGGATCTCTTCTCTAAGATGATTTGAATATCTTAGATAATTTCTTGGATCTCTAGGATAGCCTTGAGAGTATGAGAGATTTAGGGAAAAAGAAAGATATGTGAAGAAGTTCTTGAAAATGAAAAAAGAAATGTTTGGGAAGAAGAATAATTTGGAGGTGATGGAAAGAGATAAAGAAGAGATATTTGCTAAGAGGGGAGAAGTCTAAATTGAGTTACAAATGCTGAACTTTTCATCTCATCTACAGCCATTAAATGTATAGAAATATATTGGATAAAAGAGAAATTAAATCAAATGACAAATAAATCAAAATAAGAATGAATGTTTTAGATTAAGAGGTGGACTGTCTTTATTTGGAATAAAATTCTCTCCAAATAGGATAAGAATATTCTTAAGGGGTATATTTGCAAAGATAAATTTTAAGGAAAGATAAAAATTACAAATTAGTTCAATTTAAATAAATAATTAAATAAATGAAAATTTAAATTTTTACAAATTCAGAAAATCAAAATTTAACAAAAATTAAATTTTAAGGTATCAAATGAAAGGTCTTGTTGATACGATTCCAATGATACCAAAAACATCAAATTTGGACGAACGAATTAGCGGCAACTGGCCCCGAAAATTCACAATTTTTTTTTTGACTATTCTTTCAAAATAGTTTTAAATTTATGAAATTTTCCTCTTTAGCTTATATCGACGTCCTGAATCCAAAAATACCAAAAAAATTCAATCCTGACACATAAATATTTTTAAATAATTATTTTAATTTAAATTCTTATTAAAATAACTATGAAAAATCCTGAGATAAATTAATTTTCAAAATTTATCAAATATTTTCTAAATTCATTTCTAACATTACTATAATAAAATAGTAAAAAAAATATAATTCAAACTTTATTTAATAATTAAATTTATTTAATTATATTTGAAATAAATGTATATTACATGTTCACTGAGGACTGAGGAGGGCTCTAAGTGGCTTGAAGTGCTTGGAATGCTCATAGGAAGAAGGGTGCCCTATAGGAGATAAGGATATGAATTCTTAGATTATCAAGAATATTAGACTTAAAAAAAGATGCTAATACATTTGGTGGATAAATAGCAACATAATAAGACAATTTGAAAGTCCTAGATATGTTTAAAGTAGTTGTTCAACCTACAATTATTTTCAACTAATGGGCTATGTAATGTCCCGCCTCATCGCTTACGCAACAAAGTATAATTAGAGCCGGGATGAGTCATCATTAAGGAATAACCTTGGATTAGTGCTGCCAAAATAAATTCCTACTGAGAGATACTTACATAGTTCACATTAATCCAGCAGGAATGTCTAAGTAACTAAATACTCTGATATATGATTGTGCCCTGAATTATCAAATAATAATAATAATTCGGAGTACAATACTAATATATGCAAACATTCATTACAGAGTGCGAAAGCTAAAATAAAATGTGAACATCCATCCATCACATTAAAGTAATATTAAAGGAAATAGTATAAAGTATGCATCTCAAATAATACAATACTAAAATAAGAGATATAAAATATTGAATTTAATTGTTACAGACCAAAATACAGTGAAAATAAAGAGAATGAAAAGCTAAAGATCACTATCTTCCAAATAAACAAACAACTAAAGCTAAGTAGTTGCAATAGGATCATCCCCTTGCTCCTGCTCTTCACCTAGTGTTGACTCCTCAAAAGCTCTAGATCTGACATATTTGTTTTTATATGCCAGGGCCTGTGAAGACCCACTTAAGTAGTAATAAGTGAAACTCTTAAATATCGAGGTACCTTTTCAGATAACGGTAGAGTTCCTGATAAGAACTCCAAAGTTAAGCGTGCTCAGGTGGGAGCACTCCCAGGATGGGTGACCTGCTGGAAAGTTATCTTCTGAGGGCAAAACTGTGAGGCCTTTCTGGCCAAAGCAAATAATACCTTGGTGCTTAAGAGTTTGGGCTGTTACAAATGGTATCAGAGCAAACCATAGGGTGTCAGATATGAGCTAAGTGCCATACAGGGCAAAGTACCACTTCATGTGAGCAGCCTCTTAAACCCATGATGGTTAAGGTGATACATGGTTGTGGGTACCTCTTGCGCCTGTAGGGGTCACCTCTAGTCCTATCTACCCAATGGATGGTTCTTGGATTTGTGTGTGGATACTAACGAGGACGTCAGTTACTTAAGTTGGGGAGATTGTGAAGACCCACTTAAGTAGTAATAAGTGAAACTCTTAAACATCGAGGTGTCTTTTCAGATAACGGTGGAGTTTCTGATAAGAACTCCAAAGTTAAGCGTACTCAGGTGGGAGCACTCCCAGGATGTGTGACCTGCTGGGAAGTTATCTTCTGAGGGTAAAATCGTGAGGCCTTTCTGGCCAAAGCAGACAATACCTTGGTGCTTAAGAGTTTGGGCTGTTACAGGGCCCCAGCAAAAAAAAAAAAAGAATTTTGTGTGAGATAATCATCTAAGTACATTTTAAGCTGATTTCTTGAGTTCTATATATTTTAGGATATCAAATTTTAACTTAAACAATAATAAATAAGATATATGTACAACAAGCCACAAGTAAATAAAAAGCTATAAATAAAGTATTTATAACTTATAAACACAAGGTACATGTAGAAACAAACCTCAGGACCAAATGCTGTAATAAGGTTAAGCAATAATATATATATATATATATATATATATATATGTATAAAGTTATAAAGTACTGAAATGATGAAAGTAAGCATTCTAACAAGAATATGATTATTGAAAGTATGATAAGTAAATAGTATACATAATTGGGTGATCTGCTGGGAAGTTATCTTCTGAGGGCAAAACCGTGAGGCCTTTCCGGCCAAAGCGGACAATATCTTGGTGCTTAAGAGTTTGGGCTGTTACAGGGCCCCAGCCAAAAAAAAAAAAAAAGAATCTTGTGTGAGATAATCATCTAAGTGCATTTTAAGCTGATTTCTTGAGTTCTATATATTTTAAGATATCAAATTTTAACTTAAACAACAATAAATAAGATATATGTGCAACAAGCCACAAGTAAATAAAAAGCTATAAATAAAGTATTTATAACTTATAAACACAAGGTACATGTAGAAACAAACCTCAGGACCAAATGCTGTAATAAGGTTAAGCAATAATATATATATATATATATATATATATATATATATATATATATATATATATAAAGTTATAAAGTACTGAAATGATGAAAGTAAGCATTCTAACAGGAATATGATTATTGAAAGTATGATAAGTAAATAGTATACATAATTGGGTGACCTGCTGGGAAGTTATCTTCTAAGGGCAAAACCGTGAGGCTTTTCTGGCCAAAGCGGACAATACCTTGGTACTTAAGAGTTTGGGCTGTTACAGGGCCCCAGCCAAAAAAAAAAAGAATCTTGTGTGAGATAATCATCTAAGTGCATTTTAAGCTAATTTCTTGAGTTCTATATATTTTAGGATATCAAATTTTAACTTAAACAACAATAAATAAGATATATGTGCAACAAGCCACAAGTAAATAAAAAGCTATAAATAAAGTATTTATAACTTATAAACACAAAGTACATGTAGAAACAAACATCAGGACCAAATGCTGTAATAAGGTTAAGCAATAATATATATATATATATATGTATAAAGTTATAAAGTACTGAAATGATGAAAGTAAGCATTCTAACAAATATATGATTATTGAAAGTATGATAAGTAAATAGTATACATAATTGAATAGTGATACATATAAATAGATCAAGTTAAATATATATATATATATATATATATATAAAGCTATAAAGTACTGAAATGATGAAAGTAAGCATTCTAACAGGAATATGATTATTGAAAGTATGATAAGTAAATTGTATACATAATTGAACAGTGATATATATAAATAGATCAAGTCAAACATAAAATCAAGGCTAGCATCCTAGCATGCATATAGGTACTAGCGTAGTTGAAACTGAAATAAATGCATACAATAATTAAAAGTAAAGAAGTAAGATTGTCATATTAGAATCTTGGCCCTTAAGGTATTGAGGAACCTCTAGGACATAGCAAAAGTATTGAAGAATCTATAGGACAAACTTAATCCCTTAAGGTAAGCTCATATGGCTGCAATTATCCATACAATGGTGACGAGGGCTTAGGTGGCAGAATTGTAGAGATAATTTTGGAGACTTTGAGAGAGCTTTTGGTGTACCAAATGGCAATTTCCACAAAACTTTATGAGAATGTTGGAGTAGTTACTAGAAATCTGTTGAAAGTTGTCTTGTATGGTTTGATGGTTGTTTGAGAGAGTTATGGAAGGTGAAGTGAAATGAGATTGGACTTTACGTAGGTTAGGAAAATTGTTGGCTATCCACACCAACATAAGATAGATTATTAGAATTATACATAACCCGATAGCCTTGTCACAGTGAAGGTGCACAAGGTTAAAGTGATTACACCACTTCAAGCACACTCTTACAAGAGTATTATTCTCTTAAAAGAGAAAAAAGAATTTCATTCACCACCTTCTTTCATGCCATACATATCACATATATAGATGTTAGGCACCCCATCATATGTTAAGGTGTCCTTCGCATCTTACGAACACACATAAACATAACACAACTCAACTAAGAAAAATATAACACAACTAAGGTTATAATACTACTCAAAACATAAAATAAATATAGTATGACAAAATAAAAAATCAATCATTACAGCTAAACTCCATACAGAGGCTTGAGTCATGGACCACATTTTTGCCTGTATTTGTTGTTCTGCATAAAGTGGTCTTATAATCTAAAAGGTGATTTGAGGAGCTGAGATTGAGAAAGAGAGACTTAGAGGGCTTGAAACAATAAAGTTCACCTTTAGGGGGGTTGAAGGGTATAAATTGAGATAATTTGAGGAGCTGAGATGATCTAGATGGACTAGAACACATTAGGCTAAGCCTTATCCTAAGGTGGGGATGGCCAAGACATTAAATACTTCCCAAAATACTAATTACCCCCTTGTAGGAGCACAATATCACACTAATAATAGCACCAAGGCCCTGACTGAGAAGTACAAGGATGAAGAACTTGAGATCATCCATCCCTTCATTCTCATCACCTACTTTTATCAGAAGCACATCATTCAACCTCCAACAATGACTCGAGCTGCCAAGGCCCTACTTAAGAGAGAAATGGTATCACCAGTATGAGACTTTCCATAATAAAAAATAAACTTGAAAGAAATGTTTGAAGAAGGGGAAGTGTGAATCCATAGTAACATGTGTGATAAGCTATTTTGTGATGTAATAGTAATATATGTGTCGTTAATCTCTTGCACTATCTAGTATCGCTTGATGTTATGAGTAGTAATAGGAATATTGTAGTCATACTTTAATAATCTATTAATTGGATGCTTTTACTATTACCATTTCTCTAAGGCTCCTGCATAAGAATCTCACACTCAAATAAAAATTACTAGAAATAAACTAACATACAGATGAAATATCAAAGTATTAATGGTCTAAAACCATAAAAAAATTATATACTCGAGAACTACTAAAAGGCTTCATGCTTTCTTTTCTTTAAGTAATATATATCTGAATATTCTATACTTACAATTAATTTTTGCATCCCTTCTTGATGCTACTCAAATGTGCATGTTTTCTTTAGTTGATACATGTTTTAAATTATCTACACCACTAACTAGCATACTCTTTATACAACTCCAATTTCAACACTTATAGAATGATACCTAAGTTTCATAGCTAGTGCATTTGTCTTTTGCATAAGTACAAAGCATATGATGGCTAAATAAATGTAAATACAAATAGTTCCATGTAGTGTTAAACTAAAATATGTACATATTTTTGGATGGATTATAGTCCACAAAGGTGGTGAGGAAGACTTGTGTAACTCATGAGGAGGGTTAAGGGAATCAGGAAATGATTCCAAGCAAAACTAATAAGCTACATAGATATACTATGGCACAAAATCTACCAATTAATTATTACACAACCAATATTATGCATTCAACTATTGTTATTGTTGCATGAATCCTTAAGCATGACTAGTTTAGTTATTGATTTCAATTATAAATGATGTAGTCCTTTGTTTCAAGTTATTGCATGATTATTCAAATATGATGAAAAAATGAAAACTTAAATATTACTTTGATGAGTCATTCATCTATAGCATGTTGAATTTATTTAAGTATGCTATAAGGAGAAATTGTGTGATCTCTTTGCATTTTTATATTCAATTTTGTATGATTCTAAATTATTATAAGTCACTTTAATATTAAACTAATTAGATCATTGTAACCAAATTCAATACCCTAGCACCTTTCATATGTCAGATCATGTCGCTTTAGAAGGACGATGGCACAAAGGAAAGCCTTGAGATGAGAAAGAGAGCTTGCTCACCTATAATAAGATATGCACCCAATTCATAAATAAATAAATAAATAAATATATATATATATATATATATATATAAAGTATAAATTGTTATATATGCATATAAATGAACTAAAGGGACTTTTTTATTATTATTTCCTAATGGGATGTTTGGCAAGAGGTAAAATCAATGTAAAATATAATTTTTTTAGGATATCAAGATTACCGACATTTGGCATGAAGTAAAGCGGGTGAAAAACTGTTATGCAATATTTTAATTTTGTGTTACTATATAGGAGGAAAATAATTAGTTTACAAACAAATTTGGCAATTTTGGATATTACACGAAGCAACCTTGTAGTAGAGCTCAGAGTTCAAACGAGATTGAAAGATTTCATTTGATTGTTTGAACAAAATATTTCTTTTTGTTTGAGTGAACGATTTCAATTATTTGAACGAATGAGTCTTGTTCGAATGAAAGCACAAGGATTTGTTCACATTTTAATCTTGCTATGATTTAGTTCAATCAAAACTCGTTTGAATGAATCAAATCAAAGGATTCCTTCGTTCTAATGTACGATTTGCACTAAACAACCACAAATTAATGATCTGTTCATTTGAACGAGAAACCTTAAAAAAGTTTTGAAAAGAAGGAAATCTAAACTTTTTAAGGGGATAAGTTTATTGCCCCCCCCCCCCCCCCCCCCCCCCAATATTTCTTTTTGTTTGAATGAACGATTTCAATTATTTGAATGAATGAGTCTTGTTCGAATGAAAGCACAAGGATTTGTTCACATTTTAATCTTGCTATGATTTAGTTCAATCAAAACTCGTTCGAATGAATCAAATCAAAGGATTCCTTCGTTCTAATGTTCGATTTGCACTAAATAACCACAAATTAATGATCTATTCATTTGAACGAGAAACCTTTAAAAAGTTTTGAAAAGAAGGAAATATAAACTTTTTAAGGGGATAATTTTATAGCCCCCCCCCCCCCCAATTTACTCAAACATACACTCACAAATTACAGCATTTTAAAAAGAAAAATATTAATTTTTTTGTAAAACTACTAAATAATAGTAAATTATCCTAATTACATTATAATCAAATTTTACTGAAACTAACTTATTTTAAACTCAAATTTTTCAAATTTCTTCATGTCAAACAACCTCTAAGAGTAAAACACACTCACAGGTTATAGTTGGAGTGACTCATGGCTAGTAGGAATCAGGCTGTACATTCAATTAGGCAGGTTGTCGAGGGGAATACTCCCAACCCCCTAAATTGGCGAAGCCTATGGATGGATGTCATGCGATTTTCTTTAATGTGGCTGAGATGTCTTTATTGCTGGCTCCTCTCAATCTTACTTTAATTGGTAAGTTTTTAGTATCTTCGCCTAATTACGATGAAATTTAAAATTAAACGGTGGTGTCCTTCCATTTTTTTATAGTGCGCGAATATTTTTTTAATTTTACTAATGACTTGGACTATGCCAGAGTGTTTACGAAAGTTTCATCTGATATTCTTGGTCATATGGTGCATTTTTGTAAGTGGAATCCTTATGTTGACATCACCTAGGATGTCCCCATTACCTCTTGACAGACGTAAAATATACGTTTACGCTGGCATGCAAGTGCATGTGGTCTGAAATAATAAGAGATGGTAAGATCCCAAGATTTATCGTCCTTTGGGAACGGTTTTCTTTTTGTTACTAGAGTTTGCTTAATTTAGCTAATGTTTAAGTGCTCAAATGGTTGATAATTTTTTGCCCTGATTTAACAAAGTCAGAGTTTCTTGGATTCGAAACTACTTTTGGAGAAAATAGGGAGAGTTGGGCTTCATCATGCAATTCAATAAGGGTTAATGTAAGTACTCTGCTTTCTCAATTTAGTGTCAAACAAATTGGATTAATTAACTAAAAATTAAGAAACTTAGTCTTTTATATGGAGTCCCCTAAATATGCTAAGTCTTGCCTAGTGCTCAGAGATGAACGCAAAAAGGTTCACTCTCGGCACTTAGACCTTCATATGATCAATATTGATTGAGTTCAATGCTTACGTCTAAATTATGAAATATATAGTTTTAGTTGTGCATCACATGAACTTGACTCCACTAATAGCTCACATGTATCAATTCTAAGTTTAACTAAGGAGATGAGTTATTGGGCTAAATGGGTTTATGTCACATCACCCATAGCACTTAATATTCTAAATTGTCGCATAAACCTATAATGAGCTATGGAGCTCAACTAGTTGCTCTCGGCTCACACGTGTTAACTTCTTAGGTTAGCCAAGGTCCTGTGCTATAATGCTCACAGAGTTGGTCATATAGCTCTAGGCTTATCATGCACAAATTCCTCGCATAAGCTAATGATGAGCAATGGAGCTCAGAGAATGGTAATGGTTCCATGGCTCTATTGATAAACTTAGGACTAAGGTTGTGCATGTACTATTTTCGCACAACGAATGTTGTTACGGACATTCGTGGTGTCGACGCTCAAGCTTACATAGCTTTACTTTTAAGTGATCCATGAGCTCTATGGTTTTTATTATTAAAATATTATTTGCTTAGATTTCTTCATTACAAAACATGATTTTCCAATTCATTTATTCACAAACATTCAATCATAAATGACTAAATAATATTCATTGATATTGAATTGTACAAACATTACATTCTTAAATCCTTACATGCATATGCCCAACTCTCCCCAAGGAGGATTTATACTGCCATTAAATTAAAAATACAAAGGAGGAAACAAGAAAATATAAGCCTTTGCATAGATTTTACAAGAAATCAAAAGATTTAAGAAAAAGTACGATACTCAAGGAACAGCTGTCGCGTTTGCTTGGATCTCTTTTCCGTAGGTCTCTTCTCGTTCCTTTCTCACTGTGCTTCTCCTTCCTTGGATGCAGCCTTCCTTCCTTGAGCAGGGGACTTTCTTCTATTTGTTCTTACAACAGCTTCTGTGACTGAAAAAATTGGAACCATTTCTCATTCTGAAATCTTACTTTTATAATCTTCCTCCCAGCTTTTCCAACATTCATTCAGCTATTAAATCTTCTCTTTGAAAGTTGAACTTGCTTTTATTATTATTCCTTTATTTTATGGGTAATGAGGAGCCTTAAATGTAAGTATTTGAATTCTGTTGCGGGGAATTATAATGAATTAAATGCATGTGCCTTTTCAATGCAGATTTGAAACGGTGGAAGAATCCATAATTTAGGCAGGTGCTACGACAATGTAGCACCGAGCTTTCTGTTTAATGTGTTGCAGCGTGCCGAAGTGCCAGAATATGCTGCGACGCACTGTAGCACCAGAATCCGCCGCAGCGCGCTGTAGCGTGCAGAATTCTTCATTTTCATCAATTTTCATCTTTTTAAAATTTGTTCACTTCCAAGCTGCAATGATAACAGAACACTAAATAACAATTGGTTCTAGGAAAAAATGCATTCTAAATAAGAAAATGACTATGAATATGGGGATTGGTTCTAGGAAAAAATGCATTCTAAATAAGAAAATGACTATGAATATGGGGCTCATCACCTCTGCATGTTCATATGGCCTCCTTTTTGCTATTATCGAGTCGATTGGTTGTCCATTGCAACTTGATAAGAACACAGCCACATTAATTAATATCTTTACTCCTCATGTGCTTGTTGAAATGGATGTGCTAAATCCCCTTCATGATGAGATTTGGATATGAACAAAAGAGCGAGGGTATTATCAAAAGAGTGTATGAGAAAATGCCTTTTGCTCTCTAATGAGTTCAAAATTTATTGCATAATAAAGCATAAAAACATACAAATCTTTCCTTAGAACAGCATGCTTTGATATGATTTTAAGCAATTCCAGGGAAAACAAGACAAAAAGGCAAATCTGACGTTGAAGGTGGAATTCTGGGCAAAAATCGTTGTAGCGCGTCCAAACGCGCTGCAGCGCGCCATAGCGGAAAAATGCGAATTGAGAAACCTAGGAGCACTTCTGCAAGCCTAAGAGAAAAATCGCTATAACGTGACACAGCAGGACAAACCCAAGAGCTCGGCGCTGCAGCGCGCCATAGCGGGTCAAACCCGAGAGCTCGGCGCAGCCGCACACCGCAGCAGGAGTATCCAATTCCAAACTCAGCGCTCATCCAGAAGCCCTCACTGCAGCGCACCGCAGTGGTCTCAAACCCGAGACACTGGCGCTACCGCGCGCTGTAGCGGAACCAAACCGAGAGCTCGGCGCTACCGCGCGCTACAGTGAATCAACAGGGGAAAAGACTTGGAAAGAAAAATATAAATCTACACACTACCGCGCGTTGCAGCGGAATCCAACCAAGAGTTCAGCGTTGCCGCGTGTCGCAGCAGGTATTCAGCTAAAATCTGTCTGTAGTAAGACTGTTGCGGTGCGCCGCATCGCCCTATGCAGAATCTCTCATGCCAGAGGATTTATGACAGTATAGGAAAGGCCGAAAATTCAAACCAGTGGCCTTCCCCAACCGTTTGGAAACTGAAATCACATTAAGTTATGTTGGATCCCAAGCGAATAAAGGAATAAAATTTAATAGCTGGCCATTAATTCAAGGAGTTGAAGAGATGGCAGAATTTATGCTTAAGGGCTAAGGAGTTCACTATAAATACTACCAATTGAAACTAAGGAAGGGTTCGAAAATTTGACACTCATTGGCCTAAAATTATAACCTGCTGTGAGAAGAAGAAGGAAACCTCACCAGGAAAGGAGAAGAGATCCATTCAAGGGAAAGAAAGGATAACACACCAAGGAACTAGAGGAGAAGAAGACAGAAGGCAAAGAGAGAAAAATCTAGCGAACGCCAAGGGCAGTTTTTAGTATTCCTCTAAACTTATTTTCTGATTTTTCTTTAGTTTGAACCATAAAAATGTTCATTTTCTTGCATGTAATTTCCTGCACTTCTATTATAATGGAGAGCTAAACTCTCCTAGGGGAGGGTTGGACAGTAAGCATGTGATGAGTAGGGGATGTAAAAGGTGCTGTATGTAAATTCTTGCAATAAATGAAATTAAGTTTAATTGTTTATCTATATTCTGTGCTTATGAATGAATGCTGGGAATGCTTGCAAAATTTGTAATGGAATAAAATTTGTTTATTAAATGAAAAATTACTAAGTTATCTGAACAGTCAAAATCTAGAGGGAATGCACATAAAGGGCCTCCCCATGATGCAATGTCGTTGAGCAAGGATTCTCGGTGTAAAACACATCAGGTTTTGAATGGAATAAATGACTTAGTAAGATAATCATCTTGAGCTCCATAACTCACCAATTGGCCTTGAGCATAGGTGTGTGTGCAGTTAGAGCTTAGAGCTATGTGATAAGCTCTTGAGCCTAACTGCATCACTCCTTGAGCTCAGTCTAGAGGTTGACGCTTATGAGCTAAGAGCCACCAACCAAGCTCTGCAGCTCAGCAGACATTGTAGGAGGAAGAGGGCATCGAGTACTCATGGATGATGTGACATAATCCATGTGGTCCGGTGAATCCGCTTCCTTAGCTAAACTGCGTATGATGCGCATGAAGCTTATTGGTGGAAGTCAATGCTTGTAAGATCGCCTAGCTAAAAAATTATTTTTGATAACCTAGACGTATGAGTTCTAAAGAAATTAAATGTGATCTCATAAGAATCTATATGCTGAGGCAAAACCCTAGTGTGTTCACCTTGTGCACTATATTTGAATTTGTCGGAATTAGAGGACCAATCTAAGGAACACAATGTTCACTTGATTAATTGGCATGAAAATAAGTACTTAAAAGTTGCACGAGTCAAATACAACACATGTCTCTAACAAATTATAAGATAAAAAACTCAACTGTCCCTTCTTAATCAAATAGCATCTTAATTTGAGTTCTTTGCATTGTTTAATTATGAACCAACAAAAACCAAAATACATATTATCTGGACATTATTGAAAGTAAATATAACTCAGTAACAAAACCATCATTCCCTGAGGACGATAAAATCTGAAACTCACCATTCTATTATTACTTCAGACCACGTACACTTGCGTACAAGCGCAGACACGTATTTGCAGTCTGTCAAGTTTTTGGTGTCATTGTCAGGGAACGATTTTTAGTTTTGTATTAAATATAATCTGCAAGTAAATAGTGTTTTAGACTTTCCTTTATTTTGCATATAATTATTATTTTATGTAATTACACTTGTGTTGAATGTAATGCTAATTAGACTTTTAATTTAGTTGCTTTGTTGCTGAAAACTAAAAAAATCCTAAAAATTGAATTGCTAGAAACTTTTGCTGAA
This sequence comes from Gastrodia elata, assembly GCA_016760335.1. NCBI lineage: Eukaryota > Viridiplantae > Streptophyta > Magnoliopsida > Asparagales > Orchidaceae > Gastrodia > Gastrodia elata. The sequence goes on from CM028669.1 coordinate 21,287,757, forward strand.
CCTGAAATTGCTGAAAACTATTTTGTTGAATTGTGTTTGCTGAATTGTATTGCTGAACTGCATTGTTGAATCTGAATTTTTTGAACTGCTGAATTAGAAATTGTTGAGAATTTAGGTTGTTGAAATCTGTTTGCTAATTTGAATTGTTGATTTGATAACTTGACTACTGAATTGTTCTAGCTAGCTGATTCTTGTTAAATTGCATGAGTAGGAGAAACTTCTCTGAAGTTCTTTTTGATCCTGAAAGTGAAAGAGCCTATTTGCGAGCTAGGAGAGAACAAACAAATTTAAACCAATAGCAAGCCCAAATGGAAAATTTAGAAGCAATTCCTGGTGAGCTATTAGAAAATAATAGGGGTAGGCCCCTTAGAGACTATGCCTTACCAACTATAGGAGGAGTGCCTAATGCCATAGTTAGACCTGCTATACAAGCAAACAACTTTGAAATAAAACTGTCAACTTTAAACATGGTACAAAATAACCAATTTAGTGGTCTAGCTACTGATGATTCCAATTCACACATTTCCAATTTTCTAAACATATGTGATACGTTTAGATTCAATGGTGTTTCTGATGATGCCATTAGACTAAGATTATTTCTACTCTCTTTGAGAGATAGAGCAAGAGTTTGGCTTAGCTCTCTGCCTGGCAAGTCTATTAGGACTTGGATGACTTAGCTAGAAAATTTTAGCTAAGTATTTCCCACCCGCTAAAATCGCTAAGTTGAGAAATGAAATAGCTAATTTCTCTCATCATAATGGGGAGAATTTGTATGACAGCTAGGAACGCTTTAAGAACTGCTTAAGGTGTTACCCCCATCATGAGTTTCCGCTGTGGATGCAAGTGCAAACTTTATATAATGGATTGAATGCACCCACAAGGACACTCATAGATGCAGTCGCGGGTGGATCCTAGAGTAACAAGACCCAAGAGGAGGCCTTTGATCTTCTTGAGAAAATGGCTACAAACGCTTACCAATGGCCTACTGAGAGGCTTAATACAAAAAAGATAGAGGCTAATCAAATCAATGAACAAAATCAAATATTAGCTTTGCAAAATGAAATTAAGGCCTTGAACAATAGAATAGAAACCATGAATGTGAGTAGTATTCAAGACTTTTATTGTGAATTGTGTGGAGAAAATCATCCAAGCAAAAACTGCAACCTAAACAACCCTTTTGCACCCTCCCAAATTGAACAAGTAAACTTTTTTGAGAAACAACAATTCCATGAACAACCTTTACTCCAACACCTATAATCTTGGGTGGAAAAATCACCCTAATTTTTCTTGGAGTAACAATAACAATAACGAAAATTTCAATGGGGGGAGTTCATCAAATAAACAAGGGTATAACAATGGAAATAATTACCAATCTCAATCTTCAAACTTGGAGGGAGCCTTTGATGCTTTCAAGGCTGAAACCATCCAATTCATGCGTAGGACAGAAGCAACAATCACCCGACACGATGCATCAATCCAAGGGATAGAGGAATCCCATAGGAACATAGAAGTTCAGTTTGGGCAAATCTCAAAACAGTTGACCACACGTCAGCAAGGAGCTTTGCCCAGTTCTATAAAAGTAAATCCTAGGGAAACTGTGAGTGTTATCTATTCTGAAGGAATTGAGAGTGATAACCAAAATAAAAATAGTGAGATAGTTGAAAGAGGTTTAGTGGTTGAAGAAGGGGGTAGAAAATCTGGAGATGAGAGGCTTATAGCTCCAAAATGTGAGGACCTCAATAGGTTAAACATCTCGTGCGTGATAGGGGACGAGGTTCTTTTAGATCCTTTATGTGATCTTGGAGCCTCGGTCAACATCATGCCGTATCATGTGTATAAGCAGGTTAAATTAGGATGGATGGAAACCACCTCTACAAGCTTAGAATTTGTCAATCTCAATTCAAGAACCCATCTAGGAATAGTTAAAACGTACCTGTTGGTTTAGGAGGATTGATTTCATTATTTGCAAATGGGATACGTGGAATGAAAATTCCACTATCATTTTTGGACGACTCTTCCTAGCCTGCACTAATTCCATTATTGATGTTGTTAAAGGAATAATGAACATTAAGGTCTAGGGTTAAAGCTGCTATTATTGACTTAAAACCCACCCTATTCAAGAAGAAAATGATTGAATATGAATGGAGAAAGAAAATGAGGGAGGAGGACATCTGTAAGGTTTTGAATCTAAAAAAACTGGTTTTGAGTGGAAAAGAAACTGAAAGTGGCATTAGCTCCCCATCTGGAGGGGAGGCTAAGGAAAAGAATGATAGGAAAAAGAAAACTAGGAGAGGAAAAAGAAAGAAGAAGGGAGTCTCTGTAAGCAAATCTGAAAACGAGGCAGAAGGGAAAGCAACAAGTGAATTTATGAGTTTGAGCACAGCATGTGCTAGTGCTCATTCACGTACTTCTATAGTTTGGAAAAGGAAACCCCCAATTAAAAAGATCCCTTAGAAAAAAAATCTTAAACGTGTAGAATTGATGACATTAAACCAAGTGCTTCTTGGGAGGCAACATAATTTTTATTTTTCTTAATTTTAAACCTAAGAGTAGTTAGTTAGAATAAAACAACATGACTCTTGTGAATGAAATGATTAATGGAAGCCAAATGATAGCTGGAAAAATCTGCTTCTGAATGCGTTGTAGTGCACTGCAGCGGAATAACCCTCCACAACGCGTCGCAGCGGATTCAGCCGCTAGAGCGCGCCGCAGCGGATTTAGCCGCTCTAGAGCGCTGAAGCGGATGTTAAGCAAGTATAAAATTTTGCTGTCCCGAGGCGCTATAGCGCGCTGCAGCGCTGCAGTGCGCTGTAGCGCGCCACAGTGTCTAACGCCCAGCTAGAAGTTTCTTTAACTGCTTAGGATTCCCCAAGCAGTCAAAGGCGTTACAGCGCGCCTTAAAACTTAAAACCTGAACAAATTGCTGCAAAAGCTAATTTTTTTCCAAATAATTAAAGCTAATTTCAGTCACATTTATTGCATGACATTAAAATAATCTTTGACTGTCCTTATTCATGCTTTGAATGTGATTAACAAATTGATACCTTCCAGAAATTTTTATTGCTATAAATATCATGAGAAGATGAGAGAATTATGCACTTGTTCTGATTCTAAAACTCTGTACTCAATTTCCAAACCTTTCAAAACACTCTCTTCTAGAATGGCTTCCCAAAGAAAGAACGTCGTAAACAAGGAGGTGGGGGTCTCAACTTCTGGAGGCCCCTTCAATAAAAAATGTTTCTCTTCTGGGGAGACGGAACAACGCCACGATCAAATAACTTCCCACCATAAGCTCATCCCAGAAAGGGGATTCAAACTTCCCTATCCGGTCTACTACCCTAGTGTACATGATCGAGGTTGGGACAGGCTGGTCTCTTTACAGACTGACTCATTGCCTTCCATATTACAGGAAGTGTACGCCAATGCGATTAACGCAAAGAGACATATAGTTTTTGTACGGGGAAAGACAGTTAAGTTTGGGCTCGAGGAGATTGAGCACTTTTATGAGCTTAAGGCAGTGGACGAATGCTCCTACCATATTAAGTTCTGCTGGATCCCAAAGGAATAAAAGAATAAAATTAAATAGCTGGCCATTAATTCAAGGAATTGAAGAGATGACGGAATTTATGCTTAATGGCTGAGGAGTTCACTATAATTACTACCAATTGAAACTAAGGAAGGGTTCCAAAAATTGACACTCATTGACATAAAATTATAACCTGCTGTGAGAAGAAGAAGGAGACCTCACCAGGAAAGGAGAAGAGATCCATTCAAGGGAAAGAAAGGAGACCACACCAAGGAACTAAAGGAGAATAGAAAAGACACAGAGAGTAAATCCAGCGAGCGCCAAGGGCAGTTCCTAGAATTCCTCTAAACTTATCTTTTGATTTTTCTTTAGTTTGAACCATGAATAGGTTCATTTTCTTGTATGTAATTTCCTGCATTTCTATTGTAATGGAGAGCTAAATCCTCCTTGAGGAGAGTCGGGCAGTAAGCATGTGATGAGTAGGGGATGTAAAAGGTGCTATATGTAAATTCTTGCAATAAATAAAATTAAGTTAATTGTCTATCTATATTCTGTGCTTGTGAATGAATGCTGAGAATGCTTGCAAAATCTGTAATGGAATAAAATTTGTTTATTAAATGAAAAATTACTAAGTTATCTGAACAGTCAAAATCTAGAGGGAATGCACATAAAGGTCCTCCCCATGACGCAATGTCGCTGAGCAAGGATTCTCGGTGTAAAACACATCAGGTTTTGAATGGAATAAATGACTTAGTAAGATAATCATCTTGAGCTCCATAGCTCACCAATTGGCCTTGAGCATAGGTGTGTGTGCAGTTAGAGCTTAGAGCTATGTGACAAGCTCTTGAGCCTAACTGCATCATTCCTTGAGCTTAGTCTAAAGATTGATGCTTGTGATCCAAGAGCCACCAACCAAGCTCTGCAGCTCAGCAAACGTTGAAGGAGGAAGAGGGCATCGAGTACTCATAGATAATGTAACATAATCCATGTGGTCCGGTGAATCCGCTTCCTAAGATAAACTGTGTATGATGCGCATGAAGCTTATTGGTGGAAGTCAATGCTTGTGAGATCGCCTAACTAAAAACTTATTTTTGGTAACCTAGACGTAGGAGTTCTAAAGAAATTAAATGTGATCTCATAAGAATCTATGTGCTGAGGCAGAATCTTAGTGTGTTCACCTTGTGCACTATATTTGAACTTATCAGAATTAGAGAACCAATCTAAGGAACACAATGTTTACTTGATTAATTGGCATGATAGCAAGTACTTAAAAATTGCACGAGTCGAATACAACACCTGTCGCTAACAAATTACATGATAAAAAACCCAACTCTCCCTTCTTAATCAAATAGTATCTTAATTTGAGTTCTTTGCATTGTTTAATTATGAACCCAACTCTCCCTTCTTAATCAAATAGTATCTTAATTTGAGTTCTTTGCATTGTTTAATTATGAACCAACAAAAACCAAAATACATAGAAATAACTCAATAACAAAACTGTCGTTTCCCTGAGGACAATAAAATCCGGAACTCACCATTCCATTATTACTTCGGACCACGTACACTTGCGTGCAAGCGCAGACACGTATTTGCGGTCTGTCACTCTCTATGCATAATAATATCTAGTCACCAAAAATTTCATTGTAATACTACTAATATTGGTGGTGATTAATATTCTGGAGGTTGAGAAAATTGAATTGGCGAGTAATAGTATTGTGTCTCAGAACACCATGTTCCAACCCATTGAGTCTAATGTGAATCAAATTGGTGTTTTTGCCGAGTGTGGCAAGCTTACGCTAGCAAGTTTATGCAGATTATGGAAGACTTATCTTTCTACCAAAAAGTTTTGCCATGATTATTAATTTGAGTTTGGTGATAGAGGAAGAAACTAAAGTTATTGAAGTTTTTCGTAAAGATCTTATTTTTTTCTCTTGCTCAACCCAGATCAATTATATTAAGACACAATAGACAAATGAGAGTTTACCTTTGAGGGTTCCTGCTATGGATGGATGTGAGCCTTCCATTGATAAGGGTGAAGCTGATATGATGGGGAATTCTAATCAAAGAAACAAAAGCTATAAAATGGCTCTTATAAAAGCTAATAAAGAGTTGGGTTTTAAGTCTCCTATTCTATGCACTATAAATATTTCTTTATGTTGTGATAAATCTAATTTTGATGAGGTGTAGGTTCAGCTGATGATAGACTATCTATCTAATTGAAATGCCTTGCATAAGAATGATAATACCCTAAATTTACTAATAAATGTTTCCACAACCAGTGCTGATATGGAGGCGAAATACTTTTGTCCTTTAATACTTTACATGCTTTTGATCAATCTGGACTGTGTAGGGATATTGGTGGTGATTCTGTATTTGATGATTAAAATTGTATTATTGTCGCATATTTCTCATAAAAGTAATGGTAAATCTCCCGCATCTTATGCCTCTTGAGTTAAAGGTATTGATATTGGTGAAGATTTTGGAAGATCCAAATTAGGGGTGGGATTTGGGGTTAGGACTAAGGGCTCTCCTATTTTGAGTGCTAGTTGCATTAATAAAAAGAGCCACGATACCCAAAACTTACTCTAAAGTTCTTAAAGGGTGTTCAAATATTCTTAATGATTAATATCCTTTTGTTGAATATTAGAGGATTACTAACTCTTCATTTAAGAATATATTTAAACACAATACTTTTGAAAACAAAATTGAGATTGTTCCCATGATTAAACCTAAAGGTAACTGCAATGAAAGTAATAAAAGTAGCAAGTGCGCTAATTTTGATCATGTGATAGCTAGACTTGTTAGTAATATTTTGGTGTTTTGGAAAACAGGTTGGGATATTGAGATTTTGAGTGAAGGCGACCAAGGTATTCATGTGAGAGCCCAATATTCCCAAACTAAGGTGGTGTTAACCTTTCTTCATGGTCAAAATTTTAGTGTAAGAGAAAGAATATGTGACTTTATAAGAAATTGCAAAACTTTTAACTTTCCTTGGATGGTAGGAGAGGATTTTAATATAATGTTGTTATTTGGAGTACAAATGTTATGCTTGGAACTATTCGAGGTATACGATTGAATTTAACTCCATGGCAATTGATTGTGGCTTGGATGATTTTAGCTATTCTGGTGCTACTTTCACTTGGTCAAATGGGTGTAATTGTGCTAGATTAGATAGATTGATGTTTAATCATCAATAGATAAACAAATTCCAAACTTCTACAAAACTTCCATTAATTCTACTACCTCCAATAATAAAGCCTTGCTTTTCAAGGCTTGGGAGGAGCCTCCTATAATAAAAAAATCTTTCCCTTTTCAATTATTTTGGATTAAAATGGAGGAGTGTAGTAATATTACTTCCTCTTCGTGGAATGAGGAGTGCAATGTTTACAGTTTATATAGAATGGTCCATAAGCTTAAACATCTCAGAATTGCATCAGTTAAGTAGAACAAAGATAATGTCACGAATATTTTTACCAATTTAACTTTCTTAGAAAACAAGGTTTCTAAGCTAGAATGTATTTATGATGTGGATCCTAACTACAGTAATATAGAGGAGCTACTAAAAGTGAAAGCTCTCCTTATTCAAAATCATAATTAGGTGGAGTCCTTTTGGAAGTAAAAGTGCAGTATGGGATGGAAATGTGATGGAGAACGCAATGGGATGGATCCTAACTACAACTTTTGGTGGAGTTGTGGCTCGTGACTCAGTAGGCCACTTGATCGTTGTTGTTGGAGCCCATTTACAGGACATGTCTCCTCTCCAGGCTGAGATACATGCGATTACTATTCTACGATAGGTCCTCCTGCCCAAAGACGTTAACACTGAGTGAGTCGTCATAGAGGGCAACTGTCTTGGAGCGATCATAAGGCTCCAACGTCACTGGGAGAGGACTCTCCGTTCACGAAGCGGAGAGCGCCACGCTTATTAGCTTGCTTTCTTGATAGAATTTTCTTATGAGATTTTTGTTCACCGTTCGCGCAATGTGAATCGTGCGACGGACTTTTGTTCTATGTTATCCCAACGGGGCAATTTTTCTTTTAATAAAGGAAATGTGCTCCTTGAGAGGTTCTTAGACCTCCTCATTAAGGACACTGGAGTTTGATCATGGTTGATGATATACTGGTGCTTTTATTTATTTATGCTTAGGCTACGATCATCTTTCACGAAAGCTAGTCCGATGAAATGAGTCTACATATTTGCAGTATCTGGTAAACAATCCAAAATATGTAGAATGTAACGACCCAAGGTCGTTACCTGGTCAATTAACTACAAATTCAAACAAAATAAGATGAAAATATGGATCCCAGTTTAAATAAATAAACTAATAATGCTCTTAGAGCGCAATGAAATGATCCTACTGTGGAAGTTTGAGTGCTTTTAGAATCCTAGGTCTTCTTAAAATAATTTGATATTTTAACATCATAAATTAATAGAAATAAAACTATAAATTGAAAATCATAAGCTTTTGCAGTTTTAGATCAAGCATCAAATAAGGTTGTTATGTTTCAAATTTTATCAAATTTCGAGCTCTAAATTGTTCATACAAAATTTATAAAGTTTTAATGCTTAAAAAATAATATAAAAAATTGTAAGGAGTTAACAAGAAACTGGATACTAAGTCAGATTAAGGCTAGAAGGTTCTCGACAGAACGACACTAAGCTTGATTTTCCTCTCTTTACCCTCATCCGTGGCGTTCAACATTGTAAATGAGAAAACAATGGTGGATCTCATGGCAGCCCTAACAAGAATGTACGAAACGCCATCAGCTTCGAATAAGATTTTTTTGATGAAGAGGTTATTCAACATGAAGATGGTAGATGAAAATTCACTAACAGAACATCTAAATGAATTCAATATTGTAACAAGCCAGTTAAGCTCAGTTGACAAAGTTTGATGACGATGTGAGAGCTTTGTTGCTTCTATCTTCATTGTCGAATAGCTGAGACGGTTTGGTTGCCGCAATGAGAAATTCATCAGAAATACAATCTTGAAATTTGATGACATTGTTAAGCTCGTGTTGAATGAAGTACAAAAACAATCTAGTGTAAGATTTCTCGCTATGTACATTCTACCTGAGACTTCACATGAGATAGTGGTTCAGCATAGTCTTGATTTTTGGCATTTAAAAATTATTGCCAAAATAATTTTATTTAAAAATGTGAGATTTCTCGCTATGTACATTCTACCGGAGACTTCATGTGGATTTGGTTGTAGTGCTGGAGGTAAATGTGAGGGCATGAATGGCTTGATCTCAGTGATGTCAGATACATTAAGTTGGTTGGCAAGGATATGAGGCTAAACATGGTGGCAAGCCCTAGATGCATTGAATGCAACCTCTCAAGCAGACTTACCACACTTGTTGGACTGCAATTTGTGCTTGTTCCAACTCCAAGATTTTGTAAAGCTAGCGATAGACCTCCATAATTGAACCTGGATGCTAACCTTTCTCTATTCACAAGGACAGAGTCCCAAGTGTTGGTTTGGTCTATCATCTGGACTGAACGAAGATCATTTTGTTTTAGGAAAATTCATAGAATGCCATCCAAATTATATGAAGACAATTGTGAAGCCTTAAGGTTACTCAAATGACTTGATTGCACGCTAGTTCGAGTTAGAGAGTTTCCCTTAGCAAGACCTTATTCACCAAGATCCAAGGGTCAAAGTTGGAGTAGTGATTCCAAAGAGTCAAAAGAACAGTCTTTATTGAAAAGAAATGCAATTACAATATTGTGTGGTTAAAAGGTGTGATAATTGCTGCTAATAATGTTGTGAGGTGAGTGGCAGAAGTCGTAGCCACCATAACCCTCACCCTAATCCCAGAGAAATGAGGAAGAACAAAGAGGAAGGCTATCGTAAAAAGCTTGGATTCAAGAACATAATTTTCACACGCACAAAAAAAAAAGGTATCTCCCTTGGTGGCAGCTTTGTAAAGTATCTCCCTCATCTGAAAGGCAGAGTCAGCTCATAGCCCCCATTAGCTTGGGTCGAGACAATTTGCTAGCTTCGGTTCTTTCTCTAAACTTTCTCTATGAAAAATAGAGCACCAAGCTTTCTATTTTTTTGAAAGATAAAATCAAAACTCTGGCAAATGCTTTCAAATTTACATTAATAAGAAAATTCTCTCGTGGCATGCATGCTATCCATGAATTATATCAGGAATACGCACAAGAAATTCAACTTTCATGTTGAGTGATATGTGGATTTAGTCGGCTGTAAACATATGTTTGTGAAAGCATTGTGTAAGCATAATTTTCTCCATTCAATTGCTGTATGGTGATATATTGTATATTCTATTTTTTTCTTTTGAGCCTTATTATAGGCTTATTCATGGGTTTCATATAATGCGCCTTTAACTTAACCCAATTGTAGTTCAAATCATCTCAATCTCATTAGCTTTTTATATTCGCATTTGTGCGCAAACTTCATTTTGCTTAACATAATTAATCGTGAATAATTTATTATTTTATTGGTGTGTAATCCACTCATGCATTCCGCTTACGCGTACATCTTTTTGTCCTACATTTCTCCATAGACCTCAAATGAATGCCAAAACATGATCCTGAACTTGAATCTTTTAAAATTGCATGAATCACCTTCCCTATGCTTTGTATTCACTTGAGCAATCATTCCTCTTTATGATCTCAAAAAGTCAATCTTTAGAAAGCATTGATGTTGAATGAACCTACTAAAGGTTGCCTCAACCCTCTATTATGGTATAAAGTGATGTCACAATGGATATTCTGAACCATGTTTGGTGAATGATAGACACCTAGTTATTGACTAAATGTGATGATTGAAAACATACAAGAAAATTTTTGAGCAGAAAAACAATTGGTCATTCTAAGTTACTCTACAACAAGCTCTCTAAGGCCTGAACATGACCTAAATTGTCAAAGGAACTTTGGGTAGAGGTAGCTCCTTCAGCTAGTTGCTAATTCTATCCCGGTGTCATCTGGTGGTGTAGCTTTCTGATTGTCTCTTGAACTTTCTTATGGATGCAGACTTGGATATGAATGAGAGGTATTTATTATCTCTTACGAATCCGACTCATGAGTCATAACTACAATGATCAAGAAAGGAAATGTATTCTTTACTCATCGCAAAAGAAAAGATCAACATTCTATTAAGCAAAATATATTATAAATGAATGTTGAGATAGAAACCCATGCAATAGTTTAAGTTCATAAGAGTTCAAAGGATTAGTTTTATAGATATTATCTTAGTTTCAAGATCTCTAATATATATATATATATATATATATATATCTTTTACTTAATTTGATGCTAAAATTATATTTTTATTGCATCTTGTTATACTACATTACAACAGTAATTATTATAATCCCAGCCAAAACTATATGAACATGAAGATCTAGGAGCAAACAGAATTGTGAATGACACGTTTATAACTCAAAAACTAGGATTCTTGCAATTGTAATCTTGGCAAAAGTTCAAACCTCATGGACCATATATTAGTCTCTTAATGAGCTCAACTTCTACCAAAAATGGAAAAAAGAGCAAACTAAATTAGAGGGACTCTGTTGAGGTAGGGCCTTTGGCTAGGCTTTGACTGTAAGCTTACTTAACTGGGTACAAGCCGAAACAACCAGAACTCAAATCAAAGTTTTGCAAAAACTATAAGAATCGTATTATAGGGGTGAGCAACAGGCAGTCACAGTACCCTTTTTTTAAACAAAAAAAAATACAATAAAAAAGAGCTACCTGGCCTCTCTTAGAAGCCCTGTCTAAACTTCTCATCATACCGTTTTTTCTCCTCCTGCAAGAAAATATATTTCATTGTCAAAATATTATATCATTCATGGTTTTCCGTTCATCTTATTAGATACTTCATATATATATATATATATATATATATATATATATATATATATAAGGCTTGAAAAAAGATAAGGTAAGCAACCTCGTGCATATAAAATAATGCTTTATTTAAGAAATATTTAGAAGGATTTTGCAATGACATGCCCTAAAATCACCACCAAAGTGACTTGGCCCTCTTGGATACAAAGTTGAATATATGCAATGCATACTTAACATTATGCCATATTGTTCATCTTCATTTCAACATAACAGTTTCCCGAACAAGCTGGTCATCTGGATTGAGAGAATATTTGTATGCGAAGTCAAGGACAAAGTATTCTTTATGCATGCATTGTGAGTAAGTGTATTTGGATTGAAAAAATATATTCCATGGTAAAATTAAGAGCTAAAACAAATGCCTCAAACCCTCAAATTCGATGAATTTGGAATGCCAAATTCACCAAGCACACAGCCATCAACCACCCTTGCCCAGCCAGTGTTGAGATGCGAAAGTGAATAAGTGCCACATCCTGATAATTGTAAGAATAGGTGCAGAAATAGCATTGGTTGACCCACATCAACAAACTTAAGCTTTATTGAGGAGATTGGAATAGTATATCAAGCCTAACTTTAAAAGTGTCCCCCATTTGGTTCACTCCCCCAAACAAATGGTATCATAGCCGTGGTTTGGTTGGAATCAAGTGATTCATGCAATTTATAAGCATGAATCTTGGTGGATTTTACCATAACTGAGCAATGTTCAAGAGAAATCAACACCAGTCTTTCCATTTGGTCAAGTGGGTTCTCAGTACATAAATATTGATTTATTAAAAATTTGAGATGCAGTTGATACGATAATTCACTCTCACGTGAAAGAATGTACAGACATAAGGAAATTTAATAGCATATCTTGAAATTTGTAAAGATGATGGTGTAGAAATAGCATTGATTGACCCACACCTACAAACTAACATATTTGGGTAGAAATTAAGTTTAATCATTGATGTATCTAGCCCAAATTTGTAAATTTGAATCTCATACTTGATTCACTCCCCCTAACAACCAGCCTCACCCCCTCTATGTTGATCACCACTGCCACCACTGCCATCAACCTCCTCTATCATTATGCCAATGACCACAGCCCATCTCTTTGGCCTTGTGTAAGCCATCGCTGACACTAAGAACCTCTAGGAGCTTCACTAAATTCCTTACTAGAAAGAAAACGTAATGAGCTTAAGGAGAAGATATTTCAAATATATTACTGTACTTTGTAATGTGAAAGAATAAATACAGACTCAATTACTAATAGAGGCTCTAAGATTATAGTTTGGATGTACTTTTTTGAATTATGATATAATCATTCTATTGAGAATAAATTTATTCTTTTGATTTTTAATTCTATTTGCTCGACCTAATCTCCTAAATATTACAATTATCATATATTAAAAAATAACATTATTTCAACCATCTTTTGAGAATAAATTTATTCTTTTGATTTTTAATTCTATTTGCTCGACCTAATCTCCTAAATATTACAATTATCATATATTAAAAAATAACATTATTTCAACCATCTTTTGTATCTTAGCAATCGAACAGCTTGTGTCAACTTTTAGTTAATTTGGCTTAGCTTATCTTAAGTCTAAAATAAATAGGCACTGACCTCTTGTAATGTGAACCAAGTAATTTGAATCAGATATATGAAACCAATTTATCAAATGCATCTAACATCCAACAATAATTATTCATACACCTCCATAATCAAAAGTAGCTTACAGAACAAGCCAAATTATAGCTATTTTGTTTTATAAAAAAAGAGAATCCCCTCTGTTGCTCCACTCTAGCATTTAAGCTCCGACACGTTTTGCGGGCTCCAACAACTAATCAATGTGATCGAACACTTTATTACAGCAGAAGGTCCGGACAAAAACATCTTGAATTTTTTTTCAAATTGTTTCTCAACCTTTTTTTCCTTCAAAGCTGCAGTCTTTTTTCCCATTTCATTTTTACTTTGTTGGCGAGAGCATGTTTTTTTTCATCTCTGCCAAAAGCTTCCATCTCTTCATTTTTTATCCTGAATAAGTGCATGTTTGGCTGCACAATTTATGCAAACTTTACTAGAGTAAAACCATAAATCCTCCAAACGTCATACAAGGATAATGGGGGATTTAATGTAAATCCAAATCCCTCGTTACTACCTCAAATCTCTCAAATATGAAGAAAAAGGTTAAATAGTGCAAACATGGAATCCCGAATTTCATAGAATTTCCAGATTTTCAAATTAAGAAAAACTTAGCAGAAGAGGTGTTGCTGGTGAGAAAATCTCATAGTTCTCCAAGCTACAAAAAGAGAAAAACAAATGAGCTAGAGAAGAAAAGAGATCATCATCAACGCTTTCCCTGTTAGCGTCTAACACATTAGACATATCTTAAGTTTTACCATATTCCTACAATTCATACGTGAAATGAGTATATTTTGTAAAATTTTAATATCAACCGTGAGTTCTAAATGATCAATAGAGGGTGATTGGGATGTATCAAAGGGTCAAAAACAACGAGTTTCCCTTGAACTTAAATATGCATATAACAATAACTTATTGTAATATAACAAATTAGTTATGTAATTTTTTAAATATTTTGTATTTGTGATAAGTATGTAGAAATGTTTAAATGCTTGACTTGAATGACAAGAACAGACATACCAGTGAGCTGAATGATGCACAAGAGAAAATGCCTAAAATAATTTTTGGAGCAATGGATGATACATATAGAACTACTGGGTGGCTTAAGTGATTATCATCAAGTAGAGGTAATTGATGATGATCATGATACTGTGGAGGTTCAATCTAGCATTATTGGTGATGGAAATAATGAGAATGATCATGAGGGAAAGTTGAAATCTCTTTTATTGAGAATTTGACACAGAAGGAGGAGGAATTAATGTGGGTAAGAATGAGGGCAATTCAATCAAGCTTTTCAATAGCCTTGGCAAGAAAATGAGTTAATTAATACTTAACTTGGCTAACCGCATTAATCTTTATCACACAAGTGAAAGGAATGCATAGATTCAAGTCATGATGCAACTGTGAATATTGATGATGGGGATGTAGTGAAGCGGGCCTCCAATACTTGAATCAGTTGCAGGATATGGAATGGAATGTAAGAAGGCTACTTAACACCAAGGTTAGAATATAAAAATTTTAAAGCTAGGGAATAATGATGCATGTCAGATTAGGTCTTTGGAGTAGCACACATGCTCATGGACATATTATAACAAAACACTGAATTCTTCAATCATGGCAGAAATATGTGTTAACAGGATTAAAATAAATCCTAAGGCAAAACCAAAATTTTTCAAACAAAAAGTCATGGACAAATTAAATTTGCATGCGCCTAAAGTACAAGCTAGAACAGCTATATAAAGAGAATTTCATCTTGACACAACAAAGAGGCATACCAATTCTAATATATTTAAAATTATTGTTTAAAAATTGAAACCATTTTGGTTTAAAATTCCAAGGACCAAAACTTGGATGGCCGCAAGTCATTTGTTTAGTTGTGAATTTGTTTTAAAGCATGTCGAAAAAAAAAATCATATAGAATGCAAACCATTTAATAGAAATTTATTTAAGAACACCATTGTGGGCAACTTCTTATTACAGTGAACCTTAATGTAAACAATAGCACAATTTGCTTAAATTATTTTCGAAAAAATGAACAAGGGTAGTTAAGCGGCTTTGAAATAGTCTTGGAAATTATTTGCATATATATGACAAACAGTATGGTTGCACATTTATCTAAAATAAATAGAAGACGTAGCCTGCTTTTCAATCTGATTTTCCAAATGTTGCCAGCAAATGTTTTGCAAGGCATTTCCATGAAAATTTTAAGTTTGTCTGTTTTGTTAAAAGCCTTTAAAAGATGCATTATAGGCTGTTGCTCAATCAACAAGTCCTAATTAATTCACAACAAACCCAATTTGCTTAAAATTTAGAATCCTGATGCCTTTGAGTGGTTGCATAATAAGAATTCAAGCAAAAGTCAAGATCTAGTTTTTTTTGCATTTCAAGATGTGTCACTCTAACTAACAATGAATGTCAATGTTTTGGCTCAATAATCCTAAATGCTAGAGGGTTACCCATTTTTTCTATGCTTGAGAGCATTAGAAATTTGATAATGGCCAATACGTAAGAAAGTCGAGAAAACCAACAAGCAGAAAATTGCCGCAAAATAAAGAAAATGCCTGGAAGAAATGTTTACAAAGTTTGTGCATGTGTGTAAAGGCTAACGAAGAAAAGAAGCATTTATTAGACCGTACGACGCATACTATTACAATTTGATGTCATTCACAATTGGTTGTCAAATAACTAATAACAAGGCCGAGTGCTAAGCTTTTTAAATTAATATAAAGGTCTTCGTTGACTCACAATTGGTTGTCAACCAAGTGATCAATGCCTACAACAGAAAAGATAAGACCCTAAGACTATACCTTGGGAAGTTAGTTGTGAATCACTCGGTTTACCAAATTCTCAATTGAATATATCCAAAGAGACAACAATAAGATTGCCGACCTAATGGCCAAATATGGAACCCGTACACCTCCCACACCCGAGAAATTCCGCATCCTATCAAACTCAGCCACAATGTTGCTATAATTGACACCTAGCTAAACAAAGAACCCTGATATAAGAATATACTTGATTTCCTAAGAAATAGTGCCCTACCAATCTATAAAGGTAACTAACCCTAATATAAGGCCCATTGTTTCAATCATTTGAAACAATACTTCCTTTGCGTTGACACCTTATATAAAGGTTCAACCTAGTAATCAGCTTTGAATGCATCACATAAGATGAAGATGAGCTTTCCTATCAAATTGCACTATAGAAAGTCACTCAATGAGAAAAGATCTAGTTCAAAATATAACCCGGCAAAATTTCTTCATGCCCTCTATCAAAATGGATACCTAGAATGTTGCATAATGTTATGTAGGTTTCCATAAATACATGAATGTGACTCAGCAACCAATCTATCCGACCGAATCAATCTTATTTTTTTGGCATTTTACACTTTGGGGATGTACTTTATTAAGCATTTCCCATCAGCTTTAGGCCAACCAAGATTTGTGTTCATTAGTCTTGATGGACAACTTTACCAAGTGGAATGAGGCAATCGTGTTATCTAAGACCATAATTGAGGTGATCACAGTTATCAAATTCATTGAAAGCAATTGTTCTCGCAGTTTGGCATCCCATTGGCAATAATAATAGGTAACAGCCCACAGTTTGCTTTTGAAAAACTTCAAGCCTTCAAAAAGGATAACTCAATCCAGCTCACGTTTGCCTCAACTCACCACTCCCAAACAAATGACAAAAATGAAACAGCAAAAATAAGGCCATTACTCAACTCTTGAAATAATGATTAGCGATTGAGAAGAAAACTTGAACTTGCCTCAAGTTTTGTGGGCCTTTAAGTCAATGCCTAACTCAATACTATGGGAGTCTCCATTTTCACTTGCCTACAATTTAGTAGTTACCCTGGTTCGAGACCATGGTCAAAAATCTAAACCTAACCTCACTGAGTACACCATACAAGCAATGCCACTTGATAAGAACTCAACCAAAACCTCAAGTTGTCTGCCTTCAACAGCATAAAAAGACAGACAAAATTTCTCAAAATTTAACAAGTGTGTCAAAAATACTATTTTCAAGTTGGGCAACTTACTTTTAAGAAGGCTGAAGACTAAAGGCACTGATCTAGAACAAATTTACACCAAATTGGGACGATCCCTTTATCATAAAAGAATCAACAACAAATTAATCCTATAAGCTAAAAACTACAAATAGGGACCAACTCCATCGTACTTTCAATGCGTCCAACCTAAAGATTCTATATCTAATTCTGCAATAATTAATAAGGCAAGGTACGAACCGAGAGAAGAGGCCCAATAAGGGACTGTGAGGGATGACATTATTTACCCTTAAAAAAATTGACCAAATTTATTATATCCCCCTATCGCCTAAAACCAACCATAAGATCGGCTTTGCCTCCACTCATCGACAAAGAAGCCTAAACATTTATATCACACCTCTCTTAAGTCATTGTGATGTAGCCCGAACATAATCGACGTAAATTACATTTAAATAGACTAATAAATCCCCTTTATTCTTTTCATAAAGATAGTATTAAAGTTATGACTATTTGACACCCGCAGGTGCCCCCCAAACATTATTTCATAATCCTAAGAAGCTCTCACAAAACCTAATCCCCTCATGGAAAATCCTCATTACAAGACTCGACTCATCTCCAACAACAAGAGTTATCACTTGACAACACCCCAAAATCCAAACCCATGAAAAAAAAATCTTAGAGGCAAGGAAATACAAATGGTCTCCATAGGAGTCGACCTTAATGTCTCGGAAAAATTTGACGCACAACTCTCTTAGAATCATACCCAAGACATGAAGATCCGAGTCAAGTATAGTTTAAGTATCTTGGAACAAACTTGATGTGCCCATGTAATACAACCAAACGAGAACATGTTAACAAACATAGAACTCTAGCTCGATCAACTCTCTTAATTGGCCACTCAAAAAACCAAGAGACCCACAAGAGCCCACAACTAGCCACCCAAAAGGATCATGAGAGAAGAAAGAGGTGTGAATAGTAACGAGAAAAATGAAGTACTCTTGACTCGCTCAACTCTCCTAATTGGTCACTCGAAAAACCATGAGGCCCATTATGACCCACGGTTAGCTACCCGAGATTATTAATGATAAAGAGGCATGTATATGTGTGTGTACTTATATATAATATAATACAACATTCTCATCCCTTATCTATACAAGTCAACAAAACAAGACCAAGTCAGAGCACATAACCCCACAACCTCCACAGCCCGCCGAGTTGGGTTTTACCTCTTAACATATGCCTTTCTTTCAGAAACCATCGCTTGCCTCCATTTGGAGAGCGCAACAGCCCTAGTAGAGCTAAATTACCACCTCTTCCGTTGCTACCTCCGTCTTTTATCCCAACCTTCTTTAGTCCTCTAACACCTCCACCTCATCCTCAATCATAGCTACCCATCAGTTGCATTCGCTGACTTTTGCAAACACACAACTCTTAGCCTACTTCTCGCTATACGTTGTCCTTTAAGGGTTTCACAGCAACATGATATAATCAGTATGTCAAGAATGAGGAATGGGCTCTGCTTCCCTATATTACATCTACATCAAATTTCCATTGCACGCAGATCTTCACTCGCTCTAAGGTTTTGGCTGAGTCGAGCCACTATTGATTAGCACATCAAGGTGGTGAGTGGAAGCCTTTTTAAAATGAATTTTGAAAATACCTTCCTTAACAGCAACTCTAAAGAACTCTATATACAACCTATATAGCCTCCAATTACGTATTTTCATCCTACTTGTAACATATGCAAATTAAAAAGAGGTCACCATAAATTAAAACAAGCATGAAGAATATGGCATGCATTCAATCATACAATCATTCAAATTGGCTTCAACGGAAGTTCACATGATCCTTTATAATTTATTCATAGAACAAACCAGGATATTGTCATTTTATTATTACGTGTTAGGATTATGAATATTATTTGAGATGATATGATATGTATTTTAGATTTAAAAGATTAACTTTATCAACATTTTGAAATGTAAATTTTTGGCTCTCTTATCTTTAATAGCCTTAAATCATCTCTCGCTCAGATGATTACTATCTCCCATAAACAAATGTCTCATATGTACTTTCTCAAGCGGCAAAAAAGAACTATAAAGGGACTCCATGCCTTTAGAATATAGAATACTGAGTTAACTCCAATGAATGGTTCTTCTCTTGATGACCTAACAATCAATAACTAATAGTCTTGTCTATTTTAAAATCACTAAACTTGATATTTCTCATAATGTTTATTTGACTTTTCAATTCATAATTACCCCTCATTCAACACTCATTATTCTATAGTGCTTCGAATTCTCATTTATAACAAGAGAATTATCTTTCATAGGCTTCACTTATCTAGCTCATTCAACACTCATTATTCTATAGTGCTTCGAATTCTCATTTATAGGAAGAGAATTATCTTTCATAGGCTTCACTTATCTAGATATTTTTTCTCTAAAGATGTCTAGATGTTTTAGAGTTAATTGAAAAGGAAATAATCATTGAAGCATTAATTTTGTTTCTTTTAAAATGACTCTTATTTCATAGTACAGTAAAAAGCAGAAATTATTTCCCATTATAGCATTGAATCTGAATATAATGTTCTTACTAATGTAATATTTAAGCTTTTGGCTACAGCAAAGAAATGGGGGTTATCTAAAAATTGATCACATTTCTTTGATATGACAATTATATTGTTATTCAAATCTTCATAAGGTTATATTTTGTGAGAGCACCAAATGCATAGAAATTGATTATCACTTTGTATAACATCACATTACCCATTGCACTTTTTGATTGTCTTCTACTTCAACTACTGTGATGACCTAAGTTAGGTTGGTAAGAACCAAACTAATATCGGATGCATCTTTTCGCAGGATCATATTGGCAGTTAGATAAAATAGTAGTTAACAAACATTCAAGCCATTCACATATAAGAAACGACATTCATTCAATTTAAAATAAAAATAACATCCAGAATTTATTACATGAAATTCAATATACATCAAACTATTAATCCTGGAAGGGGCAGTTATTTTCCCGCGCTACGCTTCTAGATTATATCAACCGCCTCCAACTGTATCTGATCTGGCATTATAAAAATAATGCCTTAGTGCACATTCTAAATACAAAGGATATTAAAAATATACTTAAAGCATAGCGGAAGGCAAAGAAGAAAAAATGAGATAACATTTGCAGGTAAATATAGTGTGTTTCAAATAAAAGAAAATCAGATCACCTGCAACAATAAATATTTTGTTCACATGCAAAATGTCAAAAGGAAAAGTAATAATTGCATAAAATCTATGTTTATGTTTATATCTATGATATCATGAAGCAATAATAGCAGTTCTATTGGGCAAAGTCAGAACCATAAGGCTGGGTTCATATGCATTTAAGCATAAACCTTCACCTGGACCCACTTAAGGATCTCAGATGGCAACGTGCATTTAAGCAACCTTCACCGGTGCCTCCCTCAAAGGCTCCAGATGGCACCCTTATAGCTCCCGAGGACTAGCCCCATCCCTAACCTAATAATGCTCCGTTTCGGAACCCTTCTTGCAACATTCATAAGACACATAAACATCATTCAATTTATCTTACCTCATTAGTAGTAAAAATAACGTATTAAATACAAAATAGGTTCAAAACGATGCATAAGCAGCAACTGAAAGTAAAAGCATATAAAGTAATATCCAGTGTACCTTTGTGTAGAAATAAACGAATCACACGAAACTTTGATGTGGTACTAAAAGACTTGATGTGTCTGCAAAAGTTTATGATTTTATTAATTTGTTGACAATGCTTGTCTTTACTATTAAAACATATATGATCATTTCTAAGTTAATTTTTGATTAATTTCTAGTTCTCCCAGTATTTTATAACCTCTCAAGACTTTAAGACTTAGGTTGGGAACTATGAATTTCAAAGGATCAATCATATAGTTGACCAATTTAATTAATGAAATGCTTAAAGAAATCAAGCGAGTAGGTTAAATCGTAGACCATAATAGATAAATTATTTGATTAGATAAGATCATAATAAAATTAATCTATAAGATAATGATGATGTCTAGACGGTGCTGATTATATTCATAAGTTTGTTTATTTTAACGACCTCGAAATTCAACGAATTGTTCAATCACTCGAAATAATCAATTCGTTCTTGGCAACGGCTAATATTTATTATCATAACCAATCTCCTTAGCATGGCAAACAACAAAGATAAGAAAATATCATTAGTTGTCTAATCTCTTTCATAGATTTATTAAGGGAAGGTTTAATAAGGTTAAATATATAGTTGTAAGTGAAATCTAAAATAGCTAAGCATTCACTTATTAAAGCATATACGAGTTTTAATCCTATCAAATTCCTTTTTTTGAATCCTCTAATAGCATAATTTGATACCTAAGCTAGATTTAGACATATATGGTTTGATACTAATGCATGCTAATAGATTAATTGAGTTATACTACTCACAAAAATTACAATCTAAAACTCAAAATCAAATCAATTTATTCTATTCTAATTTTATTATTATTATTATTTGTCTATTATATATATACATATATATATATGTTTTATCCTTTTAAGATGCTCGACAGAAACCTTACGATCGAGCGGACGAATTGACGCAGAGGGTAGCCGATGCAGAGCGGAACCAGTAACGGGCGCAGGCAAGAGGTCGAGCGGAAGGAGTCCGCGCCTAGATGGGAGGGTTCGGCGTAGAGGCGGAAGGGCTAGGCCGTGCGCGCTAGGATGTCGACTGCACTCGCGTCGGCTCCCGTCGTCGGCAGCAAGGATCGACGCGCCTTTGCTTGCTCGCCTGCTGCGCACTTTGGTCGGCTCAGGTACGCACGTCGAGAGAAAGAGAGAGAGGCGAGTGGGATTTGAGCGTGGTGAGGTCTTCTGTCTCCTCTCTGAATAAATAGGACGTGCGTATGTAACGCACGTCCGATTTATTCGGCGCATTGCCGTAAGTTACGGTGATATTCTTAATTTTCTTCCTAAAACAACGGTATACCCTTAATTACCATAAGCAATCCTTCCTAAAATAATGATGATTTATTTGTTTTCAGTTTCAGCTGATTTTATTTTTGTTGAATATGATCTTAAATGAAGAGCTACGTTTTACCAATTCAAATATGAGTTAATGAAGGTTTAAATCTCAATTTCAGTTTGAAACGGACTTTAAAACCTTCTAAATTAAGAATTGAACTGAAAATTTGAATTTTAGCGGGGTTTAACGAAAAATTGAAATTTGTGAAAAGATTCAACGAATCGGGAATTCAATGTTTGCCTTATTAATGACCTAGGGTCATTACAACTACTGATCAAATTAATGACACATTTGCAAACTAAACTTCAAGATATTTTCAAGAACAATATATCTAAACTTAAATTAGTATCTTTCAAACCACCTTAAATTTGAGAAGGTATATATCCTCCATCAGAATATTTTTAAACCAAATATATTGCATATTTATTTTTAAATTTTAAGTTTGTTCCTTTTGTATACTCATCTCTTCTCAATATAAAGAGACTCCCTACATACAAAATGTAAATCATGCATAATACAAAACTTCTCTCCTGATATTTATACTAATATCAAAGAAAAAACAATCTATTTCCATAACTTTGAATTCATAAAAAGTTTCAGGAGGTATACATATGATCATTTTTACCATTGAGAGAATCCAACAATGAATACATAGGCAAACATTAAACTTCCATAATTCTTGAAATATGCAAAGCTTTCATAAAAAGGTTAAGAAGAACGATCATGTCATATTCAAATTCCAATAAGCCAAACATGTAAAACAGTTGGAATGTGAATTTCAAATGAATCGAGCATGCTTTCACAACCTCATTATATGCAGCAGATCTCATACACTATGCTTACAAAAAGTATTACCTCAAAAGAAATAGCACAAGAAGAAGTATTAAATGGTCCTCTTATCTTCTTTAAATAATAACTAAATGGTATATGAGATATTTTTCACATAAAGTCTACACATGCCATCAGAAAAAAAGATGGGTGGAGTATAGGCAGATATTTTTAATTAAAAAAAACAGCAATCTAAAACAAATGCCATAAAAAAATGCCTGTAGTAAGGAAGACAGAATTATAACTCAACAGAACAACAATTTAAGACAAGATAGAAGGGGTGTTAATAACCTCAAAAGATCTCTTCAGTTGGTCGAGCTCCCTATCTAAATCGTCAATAGCCTGAGTATACGCCTGTGTCGGAGAAGACTGGCTGGCAGTGTGAATCTGCAGGGCACAGAAAGAGAGCTCCAACAATTCGTAAACCCTAAACCCAAAAATTTACGCCTAACCAGGAAATATAGCTAACCCTAAGTATGATCTTATACTGCAGGGGGTGCGGAAGCTTATATCCAGCAAACAGAACATTTGGATCCCTATGCAGCTGCCTGCAACCATTGAAATACTGAAGAATTAGAAATGATTCACTAAAAAAACAAAGCAAATAGGAAAAAAGAAATATTTGTCAACAAATAGAAAAGATACATCCGCATAATGTTTCCAATGGTGTGATCTTCACGCTCGATAGTGAAAGAGGCAGCATTGACAATCTTGGTATCTCTCTCATACGAAACTCTATCGAAATTAAAAGCCAGTAAAGCAAATCAACAACTTTTTTTGAAAAGCTATCGGAGGTCCACAAAAATAAGTTAAATAAGACGAGTTCGCGGCATCAAAAATCAAAGTCAGGGTAAAGAAAAAGCTCGAAAATAGAGTAACGCCTGACCGACAGGAAGGAAATAAGTTGAAGATTACTTCTTCGTGCCCTCAGGTACAACAAATCGCTCGTAACGATCGGGGGCATTCATGATATGGCTGGCTTCTTCGTTACCAAAGGAGAGGTAAGACGAGGTTGATACAAGAGGAGAAGAAAATCGTGATGTCTAGGGTCGGGAGATTAATGGCGTATAGTAAGTACAGTGGTTCGAAGGACTGCAGGGGCAATATGGCCATTTATGGAATTAACCATGTTTAAAAGCTCCCCTAAATCCAGTTTAACAGAACACACTCATTTTATTAAAAGATATTGATAAAAAATATTTTTGAAATATTTTAATATTATTTTAAAAATTAAATAATTAAGAAAATAAGAAAAATAAATTATTGTTCAAAATCTAAAAATAATTATATTTTTGAATTTCTATAGTTAAAGATGAAAATTTTATTATTTTTGAATAGATAAAAAAATCCACTAAATACATTTTAAATTAATATAACTTAAATATAAAATATTAATTTGGCGTCATTAAAAAAAATAAAAACAACAGTTAAAATACATCTACGTGTTTTGGATTAATACAAGTTTCAAATCCAAAGCCTTGAAAATAAAAATGACATCATTAACCAATACGTATAAAACATATAATAAATTTACTAATATGTTAATGTTTCTCTTCTTTTATAAGCTAATAGCTGTTTAAACTGTCAATAGTTCCCACTTCAACCTCATGAAGGCCTTATTAAGGCGCCCCAAATCCCTCCACAAGTCTCCTATTGATATCCCTACAATTTTTGAGCCCTTCTATTAACAAACAAAATCTAAGTACCTTGGACTCTTCTTTCATTGTGAATCTTCTTTGGATCTTGTAGCAATCCAGGTTCTTAATTAAGTTAATTAGAACTAAATTAAGTCTTAATTTTAATATAAGTACTCTAATTAAGTCATTAGAAGTTCACCACAATGACATAGTCCAAATCAAGAGTCAAATAGATCAAATCCTGATTTTGAGAATTTTAGGAACCCTAAAAATTGACATATTTAAATTGACCTCAAATCGAAAATCCGACTTCGTCATTGCGCTCATCACCCCCAAATTAGCTAGGGGTGATGTTTTGGAAGCATTTGGAAGTTGTTGAATTTTTAGCAAATATTTTAATGTATTTTAAATACCACAAAATTCGAATAATTAAACACTCGTCGAAATGAAAATTTGACTTCATCGTTGCATTCCTCACATCTTAATTAGCTAGGGGTGATTTATTGAAAATTTTTGGGGTACAATTAAGTGATTAATTTTAATTAATAAAATCAGTATAAAAATATTTAAATAATAATATAATTTTAATAAACTTAATGGTTGCCGTCAGCCGAGCAGTTGACGTAGTTTCCTTGTCTCTCTTTTGTCGTCTAAACGGACGGAGCACCCGATCCGTCCGATCGAAAGATCCGACGGTCCGATGATCATCCTTCAGCTTCGTAGGCAGTGCCCTACGCGTGTCCCACGCTCAGGCACGCGGCGCTCTCCCTCGCCGGCGTGGCTTCCTCCATCGCCTAAAAGCTTAATTTAAGCCCTATGCCATCTCCCTAACCCCATTTATACAACCCATCCTTGTCCGAAGCCAAGCATACAATTGAAGCTTCATCCCGAGCAAACCTTAGTCCTAGACCGTCGAAGTAAGGTACTTTTAAATCCCAAATCTTTTGTTCGATCATCAATTTCTTATTTTGGTCAATTATTTCATGTTATGGATTGAATTTTGAGCAGATTCGATCAAGTTCGATCGAATTCAATAGTTCCGAAGTAGGGCTTTACTGCACAATACATACGTTAGCGCGTTCATCCTTAAACCCTAGAAGTCTATGGTTAGTAATTGCCGTTGTTTCAAGCCTCATTAGGTCCTGATGATGTTACCTTTAAGAAGAACTTGTTGAGCTCTCTCCTCTGGCATGCAGGTCGGCTTGTACCGTCACCATTTTAACCATCGGCGCTCAAGCCCTAGCCTTTGTCTGCAGAGTTTGGAGAGGATGGCATCGACCCGTCTCGGGCCGGGTCGGACCAGCCCGACCCGTGAGCTGTCATGGCAGCAACGCGTCAGCACAACTAATGTTGTGGGGTTCGCCAGTCCGCGTGTCTCCATTGTAGCGCTCCGCGTGGCGCCTTCATCAGTTGCTGCAGAGGTGGACCCCGCAATCAACTCCACTGACTTCGTGTGGATCCCACTGTTGTCCTCGACCAACCGCACACCGACATGTGTCCCGCATGTCCTCTCGTTGTGGGCACCGTGTGGTTGTGTGGGTCCCATTGTAGTAATTTAAAATATAATTAATATAATTTTGTTTATTTAATTCAAACATTATGTTTCATTTAATTCAAATGGAATTAAATTAATTACAAAATTGTAATCCCTCATAACTTATAATCCATAAGTCCAAATATAACAAAATTATATGTCATTTTGATTAGTGAAATTAGAGGATCATTATGGCAGTATTTATTTTTCAGTAGGATGTATATCTCATCTAGTGACATTTAGGACCCTATAAATTGACCTAAATGCCCCAAAACTTCAATTAACAATAACTTTGCGCACACTATCCCAAATATAGTGCGGCGCCCCACCCCTAATTCGCAAGATTAGACTTAAGAGGTGGTGTGTCACTCTAGCAAATCCCTCACTTATCATTGGATTAGGTAAAATCAACAATCCACTAATAAGGAAAGGATGATGCACAGAATAAATACAGGAGATCAGTCACCAAATCAACACAGACACAGAGTGTGGAAGCATATGAAATTAACAGTACATCCATTTCAACATACATCAAATATAAAATGAAATAAATAGCTCAAGAAATAACAATGCAGAAAAGTAATCACAGATTATAACACTTAATGAATAGTTTAAAAGACTGAAAATAAATATAAGAGTCTCTCATCTTCACAATGAGCAGAAAGGAAACTAGGCAACGTCTGGCTCTCTTGGCTGATGCTCCCCTTCAATATATGGTTCATCTTCTTCAACACCCAACTCCTTGAATCTATCTGAATTTGATATTATCGATTTCATAATGCTAGGGCCCCAGCTAATAAAAAAAAATCTTATTAGATAATTGTCTAAGTATATTTTAGACTGAATATTCTTACATGAATTATTAATATCACCATTTACATGTACAGAATAAAAACAACTATCTAGCATAGGAGTTGTAAGCATACAAGGAGCAAGGTAAGTTATAAATATAATATTTATAACTAAGCAGAAATTGAGGCAAAAGTACATCTCAAGCAAACTCAACAAGGAATAGGCATACATATATATAATGCAGTAGGTAAAAGTACTCAAAAGAAAAGTCTAATCCTAAACATGTTAATGATCATATGCATATGCTGGTTTAAAATAGTAAATTTATATAGCAAGCAGCAAAAATCTAGCATCCTATAATTATGTACAAGTAAGCTAGTAAGTAAAGTACAGTTGACTAAAAATAACATGCATCAATAACACAGTAAACAGTAAATTGAATTGAAACAGGTATGTATAACTGCCATATTAGAAAATTGGCCAATTGGGCCTAGACATAAATTCCCAAAGCCTTTCTGGGCTAGGATAGATAGAATAGAACAGCATAACTGAAGAGGCAGTAAATATAAATATAGAATCTCTTAGTTAATTTACTTTTGTTTCTGTGGACACGTCTAGAAATAACTGATGAGTCAAGTATGTCTGCAAGACTAAACAGGTTCCAAGCTTAACTTACACTCCTCAATAAGTAATATTAAGCATCCTTATTTCTCCTTACCCCTATCCATTAGGGTAAATATACACTAGAACCTACCAGAATATAATTGAACCCAAGACAACTGTTATCCTAATTATTCTATATTTTCATTTTATACACAAAATTTTCTTACATGCCATGTCCAAGGAATTAAGCACAAAATATAAGGAATGCGTAGTACAAATAGATCAAATAGTAAATAATGGACTCTTCTAACATGGTGACACTGTTGTTATCTAATTAACCATTCTAACTATTCTAAGTTACACAAGTTCAGGATCTCTAATTCCTCCTATCGAGTATAACTTAAAAGTACGGCCTTATAAGTTAAAAGAATTAGAATTTATTAGGTTCTAATTTAATTCAATCAAGTACGACTATAAGCTAAGAAATAAATCACAATATCCTAATTTGATGAATTCAGACATTCTATACTAAGATCCGATCAAGATCTATTAAGCTATAGATTATGGATTAAACATCATGAATTTGGGCTTAATCACATAATCCCAAAGGCAAGACTTAAGATCTAGATTTCAGTCTAAATGTGATCTAATGATTAAGGCAAATCCTATTAAGTAAAGTCAGACTTAATATGATGATTTTCCTATCCAAGTCTAAGGTTAAAAGACAAAATAATCAGAATTAAATTCTAAGAATCTAAAAACTAATAAAATTAAGGATTTATTTATTGAATAACCCTATTATTCAATGAATGAATCTGCCTTATGATCTAATCCTTGTCTTAGGAATAGTTCTAATGTGAAGTGTACAATCCTAAAGGAAAAGGCTTATAGAAATTTAGGAATTCTATAATTTTGACCTAATTGCTAATTTTATTTATTTAGAAGATTCTTATACAGTTTAAACATTGACTTTGGTGATTTAAAGGATAAATTAGGAATTAAAGATGCTTATCCTAAAATTTGAGTAAAATAACTATTTTGCCCCTACTTAAGGGTCCAAAAAGCTACTTTTTAAATTATGGCTCCAAATTGGGATTTTTGACTGCCAAATGATTCTTTACTGTCTAACATAAAGATAGACAGTAAGTAACATAAAGATAAATAGTAAGTACATTCAATTTGGATAATAAATGGGTCATATAGGTTCAAACTAAGGTTTTTGATATAAGGGACAATTTAGTAAATTACACTTAATAAAATCTAACTTTTTATGCAATTTATTATTGGTTGCTATTCAAAAATTTCATAGAGTCCAAGAACACTAAATTATGAGGTTTAATGAATTAGTTATAAACATTTCAATTTCAAGGGCAATTATGGAATTTCCTAAGGCTAAGGGGGTCAAAAAGCTACCTTTTCCATTTGATGTCCAAATTCAGCAAACTTAGTGGCTATAGTTTCCTTATATCACACTGAGTACTTTAACTAGGAGTAGACTAAAATTGGACTTCAATTGGTCAAGTTATGACCTAATTAAGGTTAGGAGTCTTTTGGTCATTTCTAATTTTTTAAGGGTTCATAACTTAAATATTATTTCAGACTATTGTTGGCACTGGAATTTTAAGCTATCTAGCACTTTGATGTTTCTGATTTGGAGTATAATTGACTAAGATATGTTCAAATCAATATTTTGAGTTTTAGGGGCGATAAGGGATTAAATTATCATCTAATGCAAAATTAGAAATTCACCTACACATTTAACAATGCTCAATTTTACTTAATTTATGTTCAAATTTGATATAATTTGATCCAACAAGGGTCCTATGGTCCTTAAAATTCAAAAAATATGAAGTTTTGGCAATTTCAGCTAGTTCTAGACCAATCCGAACAGCTCTGGACGCTATGACGCGCTGTGGCGCATTCTGGCAGAAAGACAGGCACGACGGCGCGCTGTGGCACTTTTAGGCGCTATGACGCACTGCGGCGGGTTGCAGTGCTATGGCGAAAAACTGTCCGAAATTTGGGTGTTGTGGCGTGCAGTAGCGCTTTCAGGCGCTGGGGCGCGCCTCGATGCTTTCAGGAGCTGCAGCGCGCTACGGCGGGAAAATTTAATTTAAGAAAAAAAATTGTTTTTACACTTCATTAAACTATTAGACTCAAATTTGAAACTCCGGGCACTACGGCGTGCGTAGCGCTTTTAGGCGCTACAGTGCGTTACGACGGATTTCATAAAAAAAACATTTTTAGGCTTCGTTAAACTATTATGCCGAGTTCGAAACTATGACCGCTGCGGCGCGCTACAGCGTCTGACGGTGATTTCGCCTGTGCGAAAATTGCAATGGGTCAACTTTTTGGCTCAAGAACTCTCAACCTAAAGCACTTCACATGCGGTGCCATATACCGATGGAAAGGTGTTTTCGAGACCTTTCCATTAATACCCAAATCGATACCATATGATTAAGTTATTAATGCAAACAATGGAGTAAAAAGACTAGGTGTACAAAAATTCATATTAGCAGACTTACATATCATTCCCTATTGGGGGAGAGGCAAATGGATCTACATCTTAAACATAGCTATGGGTCTACATCTTAAACATAGCTACATAGATACACAACTGCATAGATACATAACTAAGGTAATCACATATTTATAGACATACAAATGAGCATAAAAATAAAATGGAATAGCCATTGGGTTAACTAATGGAGGAAAATGGAGAACCTTGGCTTTGATAATGGCAGATTTTTTAAAGAAGGCTTGAGAACTTGAGAGATCCTTTTTTCTTCATTTTCAACTGCTAGCAAGAAGAGGAAGGGGCTGAGTTTTCTTCCAGCAGTAAGTACAGCAATACATGGAAGAGAGGAATGAACTTCAGCTGGGCAAATGAGGAAGTGGAGAGCTGAGAGCTAAATCCTCTCTTAATGGGGGAGAGGCCTGCCATGGGATAGGATGGCATGAGTTGACCCATCCCACTTGGTGAGGCTGGCAGGGGATAGGGAGGTGGCAGGAGGTTGAGAGAGGGAAGGGGGACAAGGGTAGCAGGAGCAGCATAAATAAAAGAATGATAGAAATCATTTGAGTGTAGGGAGGGGGGGAAGGTGCTGGGAAGGAGGAAAAAAAAATGCTGAGTGGAAAAATATAGGAGAAGAAATGGAGTTTTAATAAATTTTAACTTAGTTTATTCAATTAATTAATGCTTTAAAATCAGATTTTATAAATGTACTCTGAAAAATCTCAAAATTTCACTCTTAGCTAATCCTAGGGTGAGGAACGCATCGACGAAGTCGGATTTTAATTCCGACTAATATTTAATTTTCCTATTTTACGGGTATTTAAATATTATTAAAATATTTGATGAAATTTCGACGACTTCCGATTGCCACCAAAACATCACATATAGCTAATTTGGGGGCAATTAGCGCAATGACAAAGTTTGATTTTATCTGAGATCAATTTAGATAGGTCAATTTCTAAGGTTTTCTAGATTTTTTAAATATCAGGACTTGATATATTTAATTCCTGATTCAAACTAGGTCTTAGTGGATGATTCCTAACTGCTTGATTAACACTTAGGATTAAGATTATGATGGAGATTAGTCTTAATTGACAAGGGTAACAATTTGAGTTGTTACCCATAATTAATATGGGTCTCATTTTAATAAGGAGACTCTTAGAAATGTCTTAGTAGTATTAATTTTTTTGTTTGGAGTGTAATTAGCCTAATCACTTTTAAGACCCTACCCAAATTACACCCTTAAATCCTAAGACTTCTATTGACCATAACTTGATCAATTAAGCTCTAAATTAAATCTTCCAATATACTATTTTAATAAAGAAGACCTAATAAATAGTAAAGTGCAAAAATATTTATGGGGTGATTAAATTTCTTATTTAGCTATAATCACCCAAAATCTTGATTAGTAAAAATTAGCATAATTAATTATCCAAATTGAGTAATTCAAGTTTTTGATAGCTTCTAGAGTAGATTAGAACATAGTAGTGTGGTTAGTTTTGTGATTATGTGATTAATTTCACTAATCACTCGCTAATTATCATTAACCCTAATTAGGTCATAACTTAACCAAATGAGATCCAAATTGGGTCTACTCCCAATTAAAATACTTAGTAAGTGATAGGGAAGCTATAGCTACTGAGTTTATTGAATTTGAACTTTAAATAGAAAAGTTAGATTTTTTGACCCCTTTTAAGAAATATTAATTTACATATTTAACCCCAAATATTATTTTGCTTATAACTTAATCATTAGGCTTCAAAATTTAGTATTCTTAAACTCTATAGAGTTCTTGAATAGTAAACATTAATAAACTGCATAATTCTTTTTTACTTCATTAAATAAAATTACCAAATTGCTCTTATGAGTCAAATTCTTTAATTTGATCTCACAAGGCTTATTAATTATCCAAATTTGGTGTACTTACTGTCTATCTTCATGTTAGATAGTAAGTAATCATTTTCCATTAAGAAATTTCTAATTTAGAATCCTAAATCAAAAAATAGTTTTTTAGACCCTTAAGTAGAGGCAAAACGGTCATTTTGCTCAAATTTAGGTTTAAGTGCTTTTAAGCCTTAGATTCATATCATATTCATTAAAATCAATAAATGAAGTGATTTAAAACTTAATTAATTTGATTTAGGCCATAAATTAAGTTTCAAATTAAAACACTAAATTTCACTTAAGTAAATTCTAAGTATTATTAAACTCTATGATGTGAGATTCATCTCGCATCATGTAATAACTCAAGATTATTACCCAGCTTAATTTTAGCTTAATCATATCTTAATTAAGTTCATCTAGCTATTAGACCAAAATCATGAAAGTTTGGAGCAATTTGGAGCTCAATCAATTATTTTGGATTATTTTAATATTTAATTAATTAGAAAATTAAAATATTTAATTTGACCTCAAAATCAAAATCTGACTTCGTCGTTGCAATCTTCAACCCCAAATTAGCTAGGGGTGATGTTTTGGATGAGTTTGGAAGTCGTCGGATTTTCGTGGATATTTTAGTATAATTAAATACTCCAAAAATTAGCATAATTAAATAATGGTTGGAATCGAAATCCGATTTTGCCATTGAATTTCTCACCCCTAATTTAGTTAGGGGTGAACTTTTGGGATTTTTTGAAATATGTTTATTAAATCTGAATTTAAAAAAAAATTAAATATTAGAAATGAATAATTATTTATCTATTTAAATCATTTCTCTTTATTTCCTTTCTTTTCTTTTTCTTGGCTAGACCCCATTTTCATGCTCCATTAAATTTGAAATTTAAATTATTAATTAATTAAATAAATTAAATTAAAAGCTTTAAATAATCAATTTATTTCCTTCATTTTTTTCTTTTATGATTGGACCCCATTTTCTCTCTTCCCCTTTTTTTCATCTAATGCATGCAATTACTTCTAACCCCTCTTTCCCTTCTACTCCTCTAATGCACACAATTAAAAAAAAAAAAAAGAAGACTCGTGACATTCCCTCTTCTCTCCCATAATTTATGGGAGAATTCAAGAGAGAGCATGCTCTCCTCATTTAAATGGAGGCTCAGCCCTCTCTTTCTCTGTATTGGACCATTAACCGAGCTTTTGCATCTTCCTCCACTTCGTCAATCTATCATCTTTCATTGTCAATTTCCTTCCATTCGGCGCAGCCAAGGATCGTCGAGCCATCCATCTTCATCTTGTTGAGCAACACCATCGCAGATCTGTGCCTTTTTTTTCTTACTTCGAAGATTGCATCACCACTCAAATTCTTATTATATATATATATATATATATATATATATATATATATATATATATATATATATATATATAAAACTTCAATAATTATAATAGAGCTCGATTATCTTATTTTTTTTCTAAAAGTGCATAGTACCTCATATAACTGCTAATAGAAGGATTGTAAGTTTGATATAATAATATTGCTTTACTTGTAAATATTTATGTTTAATCATAGAGCTATATTTTAAGTAGCTGAGATAAGTAAAGCTGAAATATGCATTTTTTTTAAAATAATGCTGAGTTATGTATGTAGCTCAATAGTTAATTAATTCCATATGATTGCCATTAACTATTTTTTATTGCCAAGGTCATGAATCATTTTGGAAGATTGGTTAAGCTTATATTTTTGATTATTTAAGATTTCTTAGATATAAAATAAGTTTTATATAGTACCTAATATAAATATCTTAATAGACTCTTCACATATCTTTAATTAACTAATTGGCATGATTATCAATTAGTTCACCTTATTAAATATGTTAAAGCATATTAAGTTATATTTTTTAGGCAAATTGGTATAACCATAAGTTCTTAATTTCATTAAGACAAAATATAAGCATAAATTGTTGGAGAATTTTATAAAGTGAATTAAGTTAAATCAAATCAAATGCAAAGGAACACATCTCTAATTTTATATCTCTTTTGCTAAACTAGTTTAGATAATGAAAATATTGACTAAAATTCTCAAAACATTTTTAGCCTAAGGGTTGGTTCATCTTAATCTTTTATTGCATTATGATAGATTTTAGCTCAATCAACTAAATTTTCTGGATTAATTCGTCAACTTGTTTTCATTTTATATTTTAGAAATTTGTCCCTACTCCATGCAAAGTTGAAGGCTTAGGCTCCTAAGCCATGTGTTGTAGAAGTTCAAAATTTGCTTAAGCTAGGTACGTAAGTACTTAGAACTTGTATTGAGTTCTAATAATTAAAACAGTTTATTTAGTCATATGTTAAGTGCGTACATCACTTGCATAGTTCTTATTATTGTTTTTGTGCATTTTACTTTCTCAAGTTCTATGTGAACTTTCATGTATTTTTTTGAGTTGTTTATAAAGGTTAAGATGTTTTAATTCTATTATGATTGCTTAATTTTATTAAACTGTCAATTATCCCTTATTAAACTTAAGAGATCTTAAAATCTTAATCAAGTGATTTATACTTGATCTAGATCTTAGATTGCCATCATTAATAAATCAATAATTCATTTGATTCGCCATTAGCTCGTAACGTAACTCTTGGTCTTATATTGATAAAGTTAGGGGTTAACACCTAATCTATCTGATTTAGACTCAAACTCTTAATCATTTGATTAACCAACCTGATTGTAAGATAGTTTGACTAACATGATTCTAATAATCTATTTGACTTAATATTGACTTTAATTCATTGAATTAAAAGTGCTAAGGAAATTTAAGAACCATTATGATTAAGCATCTGAACTTGAAATTTAAGATCTTTGATTTCCTCTTAAATAAAATGATTAACATGAAATCCAGTATAAAATTTATGGTGATTCATTACAAGATCAAATCTTAATAAAGTTCTCGATCATATCTCATAATTGTAGTCTAGAACTCGATCACATAAGGCTACCCATCAGATCTAATTAACCAAACTTAATGAATAATCTTATAAGATTATATTAAGTGTTTAGATATGTGAGATCTTGATGATCTTACATTAGGCTTTATTTAATATTACTAACAGCCTTAACAAATAATTATACATTGAGATAAGAAGAACTTTTTAACTTATTGAGGTAGAATCTTAGATGATTCTTTTAACCTTAAAAGTTGATTTTGATACATTGTGGTAGGAATCACCTAAAGCACTTAAAATAGAACTTCTTCCTTGTGGTAGAAATCAACATTGAGTGATCTTTTTTATCACATCCTTAGAGCCTTATGCAGGACTCACCCATTTAGTGTAAGGAATTAATAGCTTTGATAAATCCTAGTTAACTAAATAGAATCTTTTGAACCCAAAATTATTGGTTGAAAATGATTATGTATATCGATGGTGCTGAGTCACTTCAATAATATTCAGGATTAGTTGATTCACTCCAATGCGAACTTATAACCAGGTTCTATCCCGAGGGATTAGACAAATACAGTCCCGTTAGAGTAAATCTTCTAAGATTAAGAGTGATACAATTAGTGAATTAGATTCTTAGTTTGAGATATAAACTGTGACAGGGTTCTGCCTCATATCGTAGTGTGCTTCGATAAGTGCAGTTTAAGCAAACTAAGTATCTTAAGTCACTTTGCGTAGACCAGTAAGTATGCTTATAATTTAGTCATTTAACGGCTTAGCTTGATATATAAATTGTGACTGGGTTCTGCCTCCTATCATAGTGCACTTCGATAAGTACAGTTTTAAACAAGCTAAGGGTTAAATCTACCTTTTCTGGAAATATACAATCGTGTATACAATCATCATAACCAATGATTTTTAAGTAAACTCTCAACTTTAACCAATTATCGAAATTAGAATTTTAGGAGTCAGAATCCTCTTAGCATGATCTTGCACAATGAAGACATTGAGTTCATTATCAGATTTCATAGCATTTTTCTAGATTTTTGGATTTATCTTATGTAGCTTAGAAGCATGAGCATGAGCATAAGCATGATTTGTGAGTATCAGAATGATGTATGAGTATCAATGATGGTTTATGGGTTACGGAATGTTGTATACATTGACTGTGAAATTTTAGGATGCATCAGCATCACAATAAATTGTATTGCCAACAGGATGTATGTATACATTA
This sequence comes from Gastrodia elata, assembly GCA_016760335.1. Classification (NCBI taxonomy): domain Eukaryota; kingdom Viridiplantae; phylum Streptophyta; class Magnoliopsida; order Asparagales; family Orchidaceae; genus Gastrodia; species Gastrodia elata. Next base: position 21,323,808 of record CM028669.1, read on the forward strand.
GACCGTACGACTCAGCTATTCAGTGATAGTCCTATTACATATAGCGGCATAATGTATTGTGGCATATTTGGATGCATGATCCTATTAGCATATAGTACATTATTGGATGTTTTTGCATTAGCATTAGAATACTCGCTATTTTTATTTACTTTCAACATTCAGTTTACTGTTCAGGTTTACTTCATTTAGTTTATACAGTTTCAGTTATTTTGTGCTTTTATAGTTTTTCTGTAATTTTATCTTACCTTACTTCAATTTTGTACAGTTTTATGCTTTCAATTATTTTACAGTATTTTTGCAGCTTGATTTCTATCTTATTATTATGATTGAATAACATCTTTTAAATGCAAGTATATGCTATGTTACATCTTTATTGTACTTAGACTTTATAAGTCTAGTATTATTTTTCCTTTGTTGGCTTGGCCTTATCATATATGTACATATGACAGCATCAGGTGTTAGCTTAGAACTTGTGCTTGGGGGTGTACTGGTGATAGAGGGTTAGGTGAGATTGATGTTCTGCAAAGAAGAAGATCTTGCTCAATTTTTAAAATTTATGTTGCTCATATTTAATTAAATGTAATAAATAAGTTTCTTTCTTATTATTCTGCAGTTCTATATTATATGTGAATGGATAGATGTGGGTAATGTTTGAATGCCCTTTTTCCTTATTTTCTGCACTGCTTTACTTATGTTTCTACATAAGACTTTGCTCACCTTCAAATAAATGCCATGGATATATTGCTTATTATCTGTGGTGTTAGTGACAGTTACCACTTGATCGTAGTTGAGTTAGTGTTACTCGATGATGGTCAAGAGGCGGCCATTACAGTTGGTATCAGAGAGATCCATAGGGTGTCAGATAAGAGCTATGTTCCTATCTACCCAATGGTTCATTCTAATATTGAGCATGATTAGGGAAATATTAGTGTAGCAATATCTTGATCCACAGTTCATTCAATACAAAACTGAAATGTTGGAATGATGAGAACATCAAGAAAGAGCAATATAGAAATCCTAGGACTTAGAAAAGAGTCAAGTTGAAGATGTCAGGAAAATCATATGTGAGAAATATAAAGTGATGCGTGTAATGACAACTTAGTTAACGTCAGCCACTTTGATATTCTATTGACTCATTTTTAAGTTATCGGTAAACTCAATTATAACTTAAATAGGTTAGGTAAATATTAATTTGTAAAATCAATGTGGAGAGCTAAATAATTTATGCATCTATATTCTATTTGCAAACTTGTTGTAGAGTTGCCAAGGCATTAGTGAAACATGACGTATCTAGACTCTGGTTCCCATGGTGATTAGTATAGATGAAGTAAGAAGGTTGTGCATACTGTGTAGAGTTAATCAATTGTTGGAATAAGATGAAGAAGCTAAGAATTTAAGTATGAGAGTATTTCTGAGTTAATAATTATATCACTAATAATAGAAAAGAAAGTGACAAATACAATATTTGTGAATTTGACTGCAGACGAACTTACAAAAAATTGCATTTGTATCTTGTTCTTTGACATTAATTGGCAATCTTCCAAGCTACCTCTTGAACTATTGCAAATGTACTCCACCTTGGTTAAGATAATTCTTTTAGCATTTTCATCATAAACTGTTGTTATTTCATACTTTGGACTCTATAATGGTAGGATAGATCTTGTAAATAATTTATGAAAGAATACCTTGAATATTAATTCCATCGCATGTAACTTATGTAATTATATTATCACAACTATCGCTTTATCCATCTAAACGCTAAAATGAGAATTGTGCGAGCAAATCCAATTTCGTATTCAGAGTTCGAAATCAAGATGGCAATAGACCATTCCAAACTTTAGTCTTATAGTCATTGAGAAGTATGCAGTGTATAAGTTTTGTATTTATAAATGAAGGGATTGCTGAAATATTTTCCCAATAAATCGCTAAGTACTTTCCAAAATTAAGGATGTGGTTAATTACTTTAAGCTTGTGATGCACCCCGTGATTTGGATCTAGTGTTCGTATTTGGGCATATGAGGGTTTTGTAGAAAATTTACAGGGTATAGACTTGTGATATAAGAAGCTGATTCTTATTTAGTTAAGAAGGAATGTCTGCTTTAGAAGTGATTGAGATTGTGTACGATAGCTTTCTATAATAAATTAAGCACTCAGCGTTAAGTCATTTGAATTGGCCATGAATAAATTAATATGCTGAAGTAGGTATTGATCAGATGGAGACTCAATTGTTTATGTTTTGACACTTTTACTGAGTATTGTGTGGATTTGAAAATAATTGTAGGAAAACAGGGAATTGCCATTAAAAAGTGCCTTAAAAGACACCATAGTTGTACTGATATGTAGAAAGCACGAATATGAAATTGGTGTAAAGAGTGAGAGGTTGCAATGGATCGTAATATTTAGCACGTGGAGAGAGATAAAATTGTGGGATATTTTGTGCATGAATTTTCCAACTTGGAACATACACCGGCATGTCGAGAAATTTATAATAAGGGGAATTAAATGAAATCCATGTCAATGGCGTGGTTAATGAGGATGCAAATGAAAAGATTTTTGTTAAGTATTTCACTAATGATTAAGAGCATAAGCTTATGAGATCACGTATGTGTTGCTTGCTTAGGAGAATTGCATGCTAAGAAGATGACTCATTTGTGTATTAATTTAAAGCCATGAGGAGGGGTGTGGTTGCAAATACTTAAGAGGAGAATATTTATGTCAAATGATTTATGTATGCATATTTCATATGGTGAATTGACTTGAAATTTGTGAATATTATTGTTATCGGCAGGCATGTCCTTAAAGTATCCAATGTAGGTTGAGAAATGTGTTAACTATAAGTAAGCCATGAAATTTTAAATCATAATACTTAAAAGTATCTCAAACTTAACTCAAAAGTAGGTTAGTGTTAGATTTTAATTATGTAGATTAAGATCGATCATTGAGAAGGTTCAAGTTTGGAGTATTTTAAACCCCAAGTCATGCGATAGGAGATAGAATTTATATCATAATTGTGTCAGCACTATTATCAATCGAATTCCCTCACAATTCACAACTTGCTCTCCTTATTTGTCAGCCTTTGGAGACCCGTCGATTCTCCGCTACTCCTTCCTGTGTCACTTCCCTTACATCTAACGTTGATCGATGAACCCTCATACACCTCATTCCATGAGCCTAAGCATTCTATGCTGCATTACCAAAACCCCAAGACATCCCTTATGGCTTTAATTTCTTAAATCTTGGTATTTTCACCAACTACTAGTAGAGTAATATCTTCATGCTTTTATTTTTTTCTGCATTGGTGTGTTTACTCTGCCTCCGGCATTAGAATGTTTTCCTAAAAATTTCGACACCTCCCCTAATCATGGCAATATATAACCCTATTTTAACTTGTTTTGCGTCAGTAGATCTGAAGTTTGTTGGACCTTCACACCTCACATTTGAGAATGAAAGAATAACGTGTAGATGTATCCTTCTATGCAATCATAAAATTCAGGATTATATCCCTCAAATAACCAGTGCCCATTGCTGAATCATTCTATCTTGCAAGCACAAATCTTGATAAAATATCGTATTTCATTTTCTGTCTCAAAATAATAGCAGAATTATACCTTGCGGCCTTCACATTTTTATTTGTTGATGGGTTCTATCAATTAACAGTTCTTTGATTATTAAGATGGATAGTTATATTTCCTGAATAAAATTTAAAATCATGCAAACATCACCACACTTGCAAACATATTAAAACAAAAAGGAATAGTATAAGAACATCTTTATATAATATAGCTTTATATAATGTCTCTTCCAATGCAATGTTGCACCTTATTAGGAGCGTCACAATATGACAATTCATTATATTAAGTTGAACTGCAATTAATTTGGTCTAAATTTTGGAGGCAAATTCTTTTATTTTAGATACTAAATTAAACTTATTATTCTCAAATGTGAAATGCTCATCTCAAATAATATACTTTCAAATCTAATGATTTGGTTTCCTATATCATGTTATTTTTGGCGCAAGCTATTATGGCTACCTATTGTTTGTAAGCCATTTGAAATAGCTTCTCTTTTCATATCAAACTTTGCATATTTTTGCTTAAAACGTTTCTTCGAGTTGAATTATGATAGTATTCAGATTGGTGTCATTAGATATTTAATATTCTATGAAGGCCAAGTCTTGTTGAGCTTGAATTCTATTTGGCGGTTGAAAATTTTGAGTTAATTTATTGGGAGTGATTTTACCTAGAGAAGAAATATTTCAATGTATTATCTATATTCAATTCTTTAAATTTTACTTGATATGTTATGGCCTGATCCCATTCTTTATTTTTGGAGATGATTTGTTATTTATCAAACTAGTTCATGTGGTCCAAATCTTGTCAGTATTATTATACTTTATAATGATGTAAGTTCAAACGATAAGTGATATTTTATGGGCAACCAAATTAATTAAATTTGAAATGTAGGACATTCTAATGTGCGATCATAATATTTCTTTAGTCGTTTCATATGAGTAACCTTATTTCGGTTGTTGCTTCCTTGTAATTTATGCATTTTCAAATTCAAGAAATGATTTTTATACTTGATGAATTGATTAGGTGCATTAAGTTTTGGAGTGCACTATGAAATTTTTAATCTAGTATCCACAACTTGGTATATGGAGAATGCTTAGAGATTTTTCAATAAGTATAAGATTTGCGGGATAAAAAATTGACATTAATCTAGTTAAGAATGAATATTGCTTAAAAGATGATAGAAATTATAATATATGTGGAGTTTCCAATTTTATATTCATTCATGTGAGCTTAAATTAGAGTTGTTGAGTCATTATGAATGAAAGAAAATTTTATTGATTGAATTATTGTTTGGGTGGCAAATAGATGAACCGGCGTATTAAAACTTGGTGATAGATGTTGAAGCTAAGTAATCAATGAATAGCCTTGAGGAAGTCAATTTTTGTAAGTTATATTATTCTTTACCAAACTCATTTATAACAAGTAAGGACGTAAGGACTTTCTTGTGTTAGTAGTTGTTGTCGAATTTGATTTTTGCCCATTTCATTTAAGCAGTAATGTCAAGAATAACATCATTTTTAAGTTGGAGAGTCTGTAATAACCCAAGATTATTACCTAGCTTAATTTTAGCTTAATTGTATCTTAACTAAGTTCATCTAACTATTAGAACCAAATCATGAAGGTTTGGAGTAATTTGGAGCTCAATCAATTATTTTGGATTATTTTAATATTTAATTAATTAGAAAATTAAAATATTTACTTTAACCTCGAAATCAAAATCTGACTTCGCCGTTGCGATCTTCACCCCAAATTAGCTAGGGGTGATGTGTTGGACGCGTTTGGAAGTTGTCGGATTTTCGTGAATATTTTAGTATAATTAAATAGCCTGAAAATTAGCATAATTAAATAATCGTGAGAATCGAAATCCGATTTCGCCATTGAATTCCTCACTCCCAATTTAGTTAGGTGTGAACTTTTGGAATTTTTTAGAACACGTTTACTAAATCTGAATTTAAAAAAAAAAAAAAATATTAGAAATGAAAAATTATTTATCTATTTAAATCATTTCTCTTTATTTCCTTCTTTTTCTTCTTCTTGGTTAGACCCCATTTTTATGCTCCATTAAATTTAAGATTTAAATTATTAATTAATTAAATAAATTAAATTAAAAATTTTAAATAATTAATTTATTTCTTTCATGATTGGACCCCATTTTCTATCTTCCCCTTTATTTTCTCTAATACATGCAATTACTTCTAACCCCCCTCTTCCCCTTCCACTCCTCTAATGCACATAATTAAGAGAAAAAAGGAAGACTCATGACATTCCCTCTTCTCTCCCATAATTGATAGGAGAATTAAAGAGAGAGCCATGCTCTTCTCCTTTAAATGGAGGCTTAGTCATCTCTTTCTCTTCATTTGACCATTAGCCGAGCTCTTGCATCTTTCTCCTCTTCATCAATCTATCATCTTTCATTGTCGATTCCTTTCCATTTTGCGCAGCCAAGGATCATCGAGCCATCCATTTTCATCTTGTTGAGCAACACCATCGCCGATCTGTGCCTTCTCCTTCTTCCTTCGAAGATCACATAGGCGACTTCACTCATTGTTTCGACTACCTCTTAGATCCTCTTGATGGTACCTATCACCACTCAAATCCTTATTATATATATATATATATATATATATATATATATATATATATATATATAAATATAAAACTTCAATAACTATAATAGAGCTCGATTATCTCTTTTTTTTTTCTTAAAATGCATAGCACCTCACATTGCTGCTAATAGAAGAATTGTAAGTTTGATATAATAATATTGCTTTAATTAAAAATATTTATATTTAATCATAGAGCTATATTTTAAGTAACTGAGATAGATAATGCTGAAATATACATTTTTTTTTTAAATTATGCTGAGTTATGTATGTAGCTCAATAGTTAATTAATTCCATATAGTTGTCATTAACTATATTTTATTGTCAAGATCATGAATCATTTTGGAAGATTGGTTAAGCTTATATTTTTAACTATTTAGGATTTCTTAGATATCAAATACATTTTATATAATACCTAATATAAATATCTTAATGGACTCATCGCATGTCTTTAATTAACTAATTGGCATGATCATAAATTAGTTCACCTTATTAAGTATGTTAAAGCATATTAAGTTATATTTTTTAGATAAATTGGTATAACCATAAGTTCTTAATTTCATTAACACAAAATGTAAGCATAAATTGTTGGAGAATTTTATAAAGTGAACTAAGTTAAACCAAATTAGATGCAAAGCAACACATCTCTAATTTTATATCTCTTTTACTAAACTGATTTAGATAATGAAAATATTGACTAAAATCCTCCAAATATTTTTAGCCTAAGGGTTGGTCCATCTTAATCTTTTATTATATTATGATAGATTATGGCTCAATCAACTAAATTTTCTGGATTAATTTGTCAACTTGCTTTCATTTTATATTTTAAAAATCTATCCATACTCCATGCAAAGTTGAAGGCTTAGGCTCCTAAGCCATGTGTTGTAGAAGTTCAAAATTTGTTCAAGTCAGATACGTAAGTACTTAGAACTTGTATTGAGTTCTAATAATTAAAACTATTTATTTAGTTCTATATTAAGTGTGTACATCACTTGTATAGTTCTTATTACTGTTTTTGTATGTTTTACTTTCTCAAGTTCTATGTTAACTTTCATGTATTTTTGCGAGTTGTTTTAAAGGATTAAGATGTTTTAATTATATTATAATTGCTTAATTTCATTAAACTGTTAATAATCCCTTATTAAACTTAAGAGATCTTAAGATCTTGATCAAGTGATTTACACTTGATCTAGATCTTAGATTGCCATCATTTATAAATCAATAATTCATTCGATTTGCCATTAACTTGTAACGTAACTCTTAGTCTTAAATTGATAAGGTTAGGGGTTAATACCTAATCTGTCTGATTTAGATTCAAACTCTTAATTGCTTAATCAATCAACCTGATTGTAAGATAATTTGACTAACAAGATTCCAATAATCTATTTGACTTAATATTGACTTTAATTCATTAAATTAGAAGTGCTAAGAAAATTTAAGAACTAATATGATTAAGCATCTGGACTTGAAACTTAAGATCTTTGATTTCCTCTTAAATAAAACAATTAACATGAAATCAAGTATAAAATTTATGATGATTCATTACAAGATCAAATCCTAATAAGATTCTCGATTATATCTCATAATTGTAGTCTAGAACTCGATCAGATAGGGCTACCCATCTGATCTAATTAACCAAACTTAATGAATAATCTTATAAGACTATATTGAGTGTTTAGATATGTGAGATCTTGATGATCTTACATTAAGCTTTATTTAGTATTACTAACAGCCTTAATAAATGATGATACATTGAGGTAAGCAGAACCTTTATAACTTATTGAGGTAGAATCTTAGATGATCCTTTTAACCTTAGAAATTGATCTTGATACATTGTAGTATGAATCACCTAAAGCACTTAGAATGGAACTTCTCCCTTATGATAGAAATCAACATTGAGTGATCTTTTTTATAACATTCTTGGAGCCTTGTGTAGGACTCACCCATTTAGTATAAGGAATTAATAGCTTTGATAAATCCTTGTTAATTAAATAGAATCTTCTGAATCTAAAATTATTGGTTGGATTGATTATGTATATCGAAGGTGCTGAGTCACTTCAGCAATATTCAGGATTGGTTGATTCACTCCAATACGAACTTATGACCATGTGCTATCCTGAGGGATTAGACGAATACAGTCCTGTTAGAATAAATCTTCCAAGACTAAGAGTGTTACAATTAGTGAATTAGATCCTTAGTTTGAGATATAAACTACGACCAGGTTCTGCCTCCTATTGTAGTGTGCTTCAATAAATGCAGTTTAAGCAAACTAAGTATCTTAAGTCACTTTGCGTAGACCACTAAGTATGCTTTTAATTAGGTCATTTAACAGCTTAGCTTGATATATAAACAGTGACTTGTTCTGCCTCCTATCGTAGTGCGTTTCGATAAGTGCAGTTTTAAACAAGCTAAAGGTTAAATCCACCTTTTTTGGAAACATACAACCATGTGTATACAATCATCCTAGCCAATGATTTTTAAGTAAACTCTCAACTTTAACCAATTATCAAAATTAGAATTTTAGGAGTCATAATCATTTTAGCAAGATTCTACATAATGGAGATATTGAGTTCATTATCAAATTTCAAAGCATTTTTCTGGATTTTTGTATTTATCACATGTAGCTTAGAAGCATGAGCATGAGTATAAGCATGATGTATGAGTATCAGAATAATGTATGAGTATTAGTGATGATTTATGGGTTACGGAATGTTGCATACATTGACTAGGAAATTTCATGATGCATCGGCATCACAGTAAACTATATTCTCAACTGGATGTATGTATATATTTGATCGTACGACTCATAGTTATTCAGTGATAGTCCTATTACATATCAGTGGCATACTTTATTGTGGCATATTTGGATGCATGATCCCAGTGGCATATAATACATCATTGGATGTTTTTGCATTAGTATTAGAATACTCGCTCTTTTTATTTACTTTCAGCATTCAGTTATAGTTCAGGTTTACTTCATTCAATTTATACAGTTTCAGTTATTTTATGCTTTTATAGTTTTTCTGCAATTTTACTTTACCTTACTTCAATTTTGTACAATTTTATACTTTCAATTATTTTACAGTATTTTTGCAGCTTGATTTATGTCTTATTTTTTTGATTGAATAACATCTTTTAGATGCAAGTATATGCTATGTTACAATTTTATTGTACTTAGACTTTATAAGTATAATATTATTTTTCTTTTATGGCTTGGCCCTGTCATATATGTACATATGGCAGTATCAGGTGTTAGCTCAGAACTTGTGCTTGGGGGTGTGCTGGTGATAGAGGGTCAGGGAGATTGATGTTCTGCAAAGAAAGAGATCTTGTTCAGTTTTTAAAATTTATGTTACTCATATTTAATTAAATGTAATAAATGAGTTTCTTTCTTATTATTCTGTATTTTCTATATTATATGTGAATGGATAGATGTGGATAATGTTGCATGCCTTTTTTCCTTATTTTCTGCACTACTTTACTTATGTTTCTGCATAAGACTTTGCTCACCTTCAGATTAATGCCATGGATATATTATTTATTATATGTGGTGTTAGTGACAGTCACCATTTGATCATAGTTGAGTTAGTGTTACTCGATGACAATCAAGAGGCGGCCGTTACACATCAGGCCTCCCTTATATTTTCTAATTCTTCTCTTAAGCTTTTTATTCAAGATTAGCTAAAGTTAGTGCTTGAGTGTTCATCTTAGTTTCTTAAGATCTTCTTCTTAAGGAATTAGAAATAGAACTTAGGTTTAATTTCATTTATTGAGTAAATTAGGTTATTCAATGGGTGAAGCCATGATTTTTCTAGTTTATAAATTTTTATAGTTGTTTATGATTATTTAATCTTTCAACCTTAGACTTAAGAATAGAGATCCATCCTATTAAGTGTGACTTTACTTTATAGGATATACCTTAATCTTTAATCCATGAGGTTAGGTTTAAGCCTTACCTTTAGGATCACCTTGGGATTAAGTGATTAAACCCTAATAATTGAAGTTTAATTCTTTATCATTCCATCTTGATTTATCATACTCAAGGTGGGTTTGGGTTGCTTAAATCATTAAAATAATTCGATTAATTTATTAGTTTAACTTATATAATCAACATTAATTAAATGATATTAGGACTTAGCTAGTCAAATTATTTTCAACTTTATAAGGCCATGAGTCTAAGTTACACTCGATAATAGGAATTGAAGATCCTGAACTTGTGTAACTTTGAAGATAAAATAGATAACTTAGACAATAATGGGTATCACCTATGTTACTTAACTTGTATTTGAGCTTATGCCTTAGACATATGTGATGAATATAGCATATTTAATGAGTATCTCATGTCAATTTGAATTGCATACACATAATTTGCATTTTTACCAATGCTTTCAGTTTATATATTTTCAAGTTAGTAGAGTGTGACCTAATTAGTATGCCTCTTCAGTTCTTTTTTTTTTTGGATCCGGCCTAGCACTGCTGTAGCGCCTCGCCCCATCATCGCACACAAAATAAACTAAATTTGGTGATGGAGTGGCGCGCTACTCGAGAAGGCATAACCTATCTTCCTGAATAGGATAACTAAAGAAACTAGCCACACTGAAGGCTGCTGACTCGACCCAAAAGGAGGGTCGATAGTCAATACTTAAGTAAGAGTAAGATACTTATCCTAAGTATTAGACTAGTACATACATTGGATTATAAAGGCAAGTAAGGAATCTAATATATGTTCACTAATATCAACATTTCCAATATGCTGATCATATCACATTATTAAGTATAGTAATAGAAAATTAGCGTACAGAAGCTAAAGCAAAAATTCCATAATACATTCATCTTAGAGTAATAGTAAGCATTCATCTCAGAAAAGAAAAGTAAAAGTGCATCCATAATTAATACAAACAATTTACTGAATGATACATAAGTAAAGTCTAACTAAAGAACTAAAATAAAAGCAGAAAAGTGACAATGCTGAAGGAGGGTCCATTGAGGCATCATGTACTCCTCTTGGATCTTCTGAGCGTCCTCCTATCCTGGCTCAACAAACTGCTCAGGATCTAGCAAATTGCAGAATCCCAAAAGTACCTCGTGTTAGACGTGAACTCTAACACATCAAAATTAAACTAAACAGTTCTAAAATATTTACAATATAACGGTAAAGTAAATAAAATTGCAAAAAAGCTATAAAAGTAACTGAATAATGGAAACTATGTAAAACTGAGTTAAGTAAAGCTGAACTATAAACTAAATACTGAAAATAGCAAGAAATAATAAATGATACAAAACTAATGTAAACACACCCAACTCTTAGTTACTGTATTACATATGTATGCTCTTCCTTGTTTAGTTTATTTGAGGTGTACTTTTACCTCAATTCTTGTTTAATTATAAATATTACATTTATAACTTATCCTGTTTTCCTTGTATGCTTACCCGCTCCTATGCTAGATAGATATTTTGTCTTATTTAGAGTAAAATTGTGATATTAATAAATGCTTTATAAATTATTTGCCTAAAATGTACTTAAACATTTTGTCTAATAAGATTTTTCTTCTATTGGCTGGGGCCCTAGCATTGTGAAATCGGTAATATCATATCTTGAGCAGTTTGAGGATCCAGTGCCTGAGGAGGAGCCTTATATAGAGGAGGCGTAGTAGCTTGGAGTAGAAGATCTTTTGTAGCCTTCTTACATTCTTGTGAGGATGAGAGTTGCTTTTCTTTTATTCCTTAAACTTTAATAAAAATATTATAATGATACAGGTACTCATGACTATGTTTAATTTCTGCAGTTTATTATTTACTGAGCTGTAGTATTACTTCTTACTTGATGTGTGGTGAATGGATGTAATGTTTACTTCATATTGCTTCCGCACTCTGTATGTATGATAGACTTAGTGATCGATCCTTACATTCATTCTGTGCACATCCTCCCTTTATTAGTGGATTGTAGATCTTACCTAATTCAATGTTAAGTGAGGGATTTGCCAGAGTGGCACACCACCCCTTAGGTCTAATCCTACGGGTTAGGGGGTGGGGCGCCACAGTTGGTATCAGAAAATTCCATAAGGTGTCAGATTGGAATTTGCATTCCACTCTACCTGATGGATTATTCTTCTACCAATTAGTCACTAACTAAACACCAGAGTTACATCCAAGCACTATGATCATGAGCTCAGGATAATAAGAGTATAAAAATGAAAATACAATTACAAGTAAGATAAAAGGCTCAATCTAACTATAACAAATTACTTAATATGGATACTTAAGAACATTATTATACGGCCATGTCGCTGTACAACTTTTTCACCCACTTTGAAGAAAGGTGGGAGTTTGACGTGTACTTGGAAAAATGATACGGGAGAGAAGTTCAAGGAGTCTCCCCAACAAGAGTCAATGTGTTGGAAAGGATGCTGGAAGACGCTGTCTACTGGGGATTGGATTTCCCCATCCTAGCCAGGGAGTGGTTACGAAGAGTAACTAGAGTGTTCGATAATCTGGGATACCTGGATTGTACTCGACTCAACATCATTGACATCCTCCTCCAAGACTATGCGGAGGGGTGGTGGGCTCACAAAGTGTGGGCATTCAAGTATGGATCTGCTCGCCGCCGCTGAGAAATGACATACGCCGACTTCACTTAGGCTTTCACCAAAGAATATATGTGATAGACTTTATGTTTTCCATTGTTGTATTTTGTTTTATCTACTGCCTTTGATGATGTATTCTCATTTTACTTTTGTTTAATAAAAGAGATGAAATGTTATAATCTCTTACTTTCTAGATTTTTGAGAATATGTTAACTTTAATTCAGACTCTAGCAAGAAACCATGAATCCCAGACAGAGCCCCTCTCCTACTACCTCTGGCAGTTCCTCCAGCAAGGTAAACACCTTACTGGAAGCAGTTAAACTAATGGTGGAATCCCACCATAAGCAAGCAGAGTCTAACTAGGAATAGGCTAAGCGAGTCGCTGATGCTTAGGCCAAGCAGGCTGAGAGAATGGAGCAATTGCTGGTAGCCTAGATAAACTAGAACTGCACTACGGCTGAGGTAGCTCTGGCATTACATTACTCTTACCAGCATTACCTACGGTTCACAGATGGACTATTCACAACTTCCTCCGCCTAAGACCCCTTACCTTCAACAGGAGTCTCTCTGCAGTAGATATCGCCACCTATATCAAAATGGTGGAAAATATTTGACAAGTATCAAGTGTCCCGACTCGAAGGTAATTTGTCTTACTACTCACCTCCTGCAAGACGAAGCTAAATACTGGTGGGACACCACCCACAACACATAGTTTGCTGATATACGACTTGAGGACATTACCTGAGATGAATTCATTGAGGCCTTCCAGGCTCGATTCATTCCCCTGTTCGCCAAGCATAACTTAGGGGACATGTTCCTAAAACTGCAATAGGGTGATCGATCTGTGTCTGCATACGAAGCAGAGTTCCGTCGCCTCTCAAGATTTTCTACCAGTTTGGTTCCCACTGAGCCAGACTACTGCCATCGGTTTCAGAGTGGTCTGCGGCCCACTATCAGGAGCCAAGTGCCATATGCATATCAGACTTTTCCGAACTGCTGGAGACTGCCAAGGTAGTAGAATAAGACCAAGCTAGGGAAGGACTCAAGAGGAGTATTGGGTCCACTTTATTCGAACAGAAAACTCCCAAATGAGCCAGAGTATATCAGCTCAAGGCCTAAGCTCCCTCTGCCAATCTGTTCAATGGTTGCACGAAACCTCACCCGTATGGTTGGTGTTACCATGGGAGTCATGTCTGATTCACCTACGGATGGCTAGGCCACATATTTTATTAATGTGCGGCTACATAAATGATCAACAGTGATCAGATCAACCGCTCCAAGTGTCGTCGAGTCCTTGACTTATTCCAAAAGCCAGCAGCAGCTCGTCTAGCACCACCTCCTACTTCAGCTGTAAGGCGTGAGACAGCCAATGTCCCTCACCCAAATGCACCATGGACACCCCCGATACATACCTATAACAACAGGCTTGCCGGCCCTGCTCGTGTATACACCCTCACATTTGTTGAGGCTACTGAAGATAATCATATGGTATTAGGTACACGCTTTTGAACCCCTCTATTTTTATAGTTATTACTTGCTTAACATAGTTAGTAATTATTACAACTATAAATTGATTCAATTTGTATAAACAACAAACCTTGCAACATCCTATTTGACAATGGAGCTAGTCATTCCTTTGTGTCCGAAAGCTGGGAAAAATCACTTAACCTACCTTTATATCGCCTAGCCAATCCTCTTAATGTTGGGTTACCTTCTGGAGCCCAAATGCCAGCTCGCCAATTTTGCAAAGTACTAATCCCCATTGAAAATAAAGAATTTGAAGCAAAGTTAGTAGTTCTCCTCATAGCTAATTTCGATGTAATATTAGGCATGAATTGGCTAAGCCAACATAACGCCACTATCAACTGCACAAAGAAGAAGATTACCTTAGGTAATGGTAGTAGAGCCAAATCCTTCATCAGTAATCTTAGTACCCGAGCCTCGCTAATCAATGCTATAAAAGCAAAAAGGCTAGTCCAGAAAGGTTATGACGCCTTCCTAGTGACAATACTAGAAGAAAAGATGGAAGAGATTTCCTTAGCCAAGAATCCCGTCATTTGCAAATTTTCTGATGTCTTTCCTGAAGACCTACCTGGTCTTCCCCCTCATCGGGAAGTAGAATTCACAATCGACATTATTTCGGGAATGCAGCCCCATCTCCAAAGCTCCCTACCAAATGGCACCCAAAGATATGCAAGAATTGAACAAACAACTACAGGAGTTATTGAAGAAAGGTCTTATTAGGCCTAGTTCATCCCCATGGGGAGCACCAATTCTGTTTATCAAAAAGAAGGATGGATCAATGTGGATGTGCATTGACTATAGAGAACTAAATAAAGTAATAGTAAAGAACAAGTACCCTCTGCCTCACATTGATGATCTGTTCGATCAATTAGCAGAAGCAAAAGTGTTCTCAAAGATCGATCTGCAATCAGGGTACCATCAGTTGCAAATAAGAGATTCAGATATAGCAAAGACTGCCTTCAGAATAAGATATGGCCACTATAAGTTCTTAATAATGTCATTTGGATTGACAAATGCACCTTTCATCTTTGTGGATTTAATGCAGCATATCATAAAACCATACCTCAACAAATTCATCATCGTCTTCATAGATGATATTTTAATATACTCTAAGATGAAGAAGGAACACGAAGGTCATCTCAGAGCACTGTTGGAGGAATTGAGAAGCCACCAGCTGTATGCCAAGTATCAAAAGTGCAAATTTTTGCTTGAATGCATCGCCTTCTTGGGCCATGTAGTAGATGCTCAATGGATCAGAGTGGATCAGAATAAGGTCAGTGCCATCCAGGATTGGGTTCAGCCCAAGTTAGTAACCGATATCAGAAGCTTCTTGGGTTTAGTCGGTTACTACAGAAAGTTTGTGAAAGACTTCTCCCAGATAGCCTCTTCGCTGACCAAGCAAACCAAGAAAGCAGTGTCGTTCGAATGGTCTTCAGCATATGAAGATGCCTTTTAAGCACTAAAGAACGCCCTGTCCACTACTCCAGTTCTAGTTCTTCCTAAAGAAGGGGTGAACTACCAAGTCTACACTGATGCTTCTGGTGTAGGTCTATATAACAACCCAAGTTATTACTTTAGTCATTTAAGGTTAATCCAAGTCTTAATTATGATTTAGATAGCTTAATCAAGTCATTAGGAGTCATCCACTAAGACCTAGTCCAAATCAGTAGTCAAATAGATCAAAACCTAATTTCTAAAAAATCGAGAAATCATAAAATTTGACATATTTAAATTGACCTTCGATCGAAAAACTAACTTTGCCATTGCACTCATTGCCCCCAAATTAGCTAGGGGTGAAGTTTCCGTGTCAATCGGAAGTCATCGAAATTCTGACGAATATTTTAATAATATTTAAATACCCCAAATATTGAAAAATCAAATTACTCGTCGGATAGAAAATCTGACCTCACCGTTGCATTTCTCACCCCTCAATTAGCTAGGAAAACATATTTGAAATTTTAAAAAATAAAAATAAAAATAATATTTTTTAAAGAATTAACGGCGTTGTTAGTCTTATAGTGACTTCCATTGGATACCTAACAGCGCCGTCTAAACAGACGAGACCATCGCAGCCATTACGTGGATCCAACGACTATGGGGTCATCTTTCCCCTCGTTGGGTCCGTCAGGCTGGCATGTAGCGTCCCGTTGTGAATATGGCTGATCGGGCTAGTTCCCACCCGATCGGACGGATCGATCGCTTCTTCCTATGAGGGTTTGGTTTCCACCAAACCCTAGAAGACGATCCGACTCGGGTCTCGAGGTTGGGCCAGGTCCACCCGAGCTCGACCCGTGTTCCGTGCGGCTATCCGAGTCAGCGGGACTAATCAGCCCGTGGGACCCGCAGCACTGTGTGGCCACCACGGGCGCGAAACACGGCATGCGTGGCCGCAGCACCGCGTGGCTCCCTCTTGGGCGTGACATAATGCGTGTGGGGCCCACCTCCTGTGCCACAGTCTCATTGACTACGGATGCGGTCCCCACACACAGTGCTGCTGTGGCGCCCCACCCCTTAATCTACAATAGATTAAGCTAAGGGGTGGTTTGTCACTCTGACTAACTCTTCACTTATTATTGGATTAGGATAAAAATCTAAATTCACTTAATAAGGGAAGGAGTAAGTATAAAATCAAATAATCAGTCACTATATAAGAAATTCATACAGAGTGTAGAAGCGATTTAAATAAAAAATATCCATGCATCACAATATGAATGGCTTGAGATATAACTCAGAATAAATAGCATAGTAATCAAAAATATGCAGTCATGAGTACCTATATTATTACATCATATTAAAGTTTAAATAATTAAAATAAAAATCCTCTCATCCTCACTTGTAAGAAAACTAAACAGCAGCTCCCTCTAAAGGCTCCTCCTCTAGATAAGGTTCCACCTCTAGCACCTGATCGTCTTACTGATGAGAATCTGTCATTGTCGATTTCACAATGTAGGACCCCAGCCAAAGAAAAGAAAAATCTTGTTAGACAAATTTGTTGAAGAATATTTTAAGCTCATAAATTTTATGTGTTTTGTAATATCATCATTTAACATACTCTAATCAATAATTAAACTAAGTAAGGGAGCAACTAGCATAACAAATAGAAGAAAAAACTATAAATAATATTTATAACTTAAGAAAAAAGGAGACTATAACATGCCTCAAATGTAAACTAAACAAAGCAGGGCATATAAGATAAGTAGCTGAATAAGTACTGAAAGAAAATACTACATCCTAAACATATTAATGATCATAAAAAGTATGCAAGTTAAATAAATAAACTCAACAAAAATACATATAAATAGAAGCAATAAATCTAACATCCTAAAATATATATAAGCAAAACAAGGAAATAGCTGACTAAAATAAAAATACTGAAGCATATACAAAACATTAATACTAAATATATAAACATCCGTGTACTAACTGCCATACAGAAAAGAGCTAATCTTGCCCACTGAATATCAAAAGGATCTTAGTGTCAACAAGAAGGCTAAGGCGCAAAACTATATTCTCCTAGTGTCATCAAGGAGGCATAAGCAGAAATATAGGGTTTTCTCTTAGCATCATCAAAGAGGCATAGGCAGAAAACACATAACAAATTTTCTACTAGCATCAACATGGAGGCATGGGCAAACAATATAAGCATAGTCTTCTCCTAGCGTCAACAAGGAGGCATGGGCAAAAGACATAATTGAGAGGCAGCTCTAACACATGCAATTTTATCTTTAATCATTTACATTAATATTTTCATAAGGAATCTAAGGAGTCTCTATAATCTCCTAAATTTTTATTCATGCATCAAAGTATTATATGATATGTCCAAAGAAATATGACACAAAATATAAGGAATATGTAGCACAAAATAAATAGTAAGCAAGGGACTCTACTAAGCATAGTAATATCATTTATTTTCTAGTTTAATCATTCTAACTATTCCAAGTTACACAAGTTTAGGATCTCCAATTCCTACTATCGAGTGTAACTTAGAAGCTCGATCTTATAAGTTAAAAAGGATTAGAACTGATCAGATTCTAGTCTAATTCAATCAAATACGACTACAAGTTCAAATAAATCATACATTCTAATTTTATGAATTTAGGCATTCTATCTAATATATGATCAAGATCTACTAAGCTATAGATTATGGATTAAAGACCACGCAATTGGACTTAATCACATAATCCAAAAGGATAATACATAAGGTCTAGATTTTATTCTAAAAGTGATCTACTGATTAAGGCAAATCCTATTAAGCAAATTAAACTTAATAGAATGAATCTCCTATCCTAAATCTAGGATTGAAAGATAAAATAATTAAAATAAGTTATAAAATCTAAAAACCAATAAAACCAAGGATTCATTCATTGAAAAACCTTATTTTTCAATGAATGAAATCTAACTAATGATTAAATCCTAATCTCAGGAATAGTCCTAATATGAGGTGAAAGATCCTAAGGAAGAAAGACTTAGAGAAATTTTTAGGAATTTTATCACTTTGACCTAACTGGTGATTTTAACACTTAGAATGATTTTATTGTGGTTCTAATACTAATTTTAGTGCTTTAAAAGAAAATTTAGAGGTTAAGGACACTTAACATAAATTTTCCCCTACTTAGGGGTTCGAAAAAATCAACTTTTGATTTAAGGGTCCAAATTGAAGTTTCTTACTGTCAAATGATTCCTTATTGTCTAATTTGAAGATAGACAAAAAAGTACAATTAATCTGGACAAGAAACAAGTCATATAGGTCCAAACTAAGGTTTTTGACCTAAAGGGAAAACTTATAATTTACGCCTAATGGAATCTAAATTTTTATACAGTTTACTGTTGGTTATTGTTCAAGAATTCCATAAAGTCTAAGAACACTGCATTCTGAGGCCGGATGACTAATTTATGACTATTCCAATTTTTAAGGGCAATTCGGTAATTTTGTTAGTCAACGGGTGACAAAAATTGAACTTTTTTATTTGAAGTCCAATTTTAGCAAACTCAGTTTTTATATCTTTCTTATAACATACTAAGTGTGTTGACAGGGAGTGGACCCAATTTGGATCTCAAATAGTCAAGTTATGGCCTAACTAAGATTAGAGGTATTTTGGTCATTTTTTAATTTTCTAGGATTCAAATCCTAAATATTATTTATGTTTATTGATGATATTAAAATTCTAAGCTAGTTAGCACTTTGAAATTTTGAATTTATAGTTAAATTGACCAAGTTATGGTTAATTGAATTCTAGGGGCATTTTAGTCAACTTTCCTAAACTCAATTATGGGGTCAAGGGGTTGACTTTTCATCCTGATGTCCAAATAAAAAAATTAATACTACCATAGTGATGGGGCTATTCTTCTGAGTATTTTAAGACTCATATTGTATATATTTGGATAACTAGGTTAAAAGTTGTGGGGTTTAATATAGGTCCTAAAATGTCACTACATTGTATGTACCTTAAAACTAATTTTTTGCATTACACTATTAGATTTATTTTATTTTTTTGAGTAAAATGAGATCTATATTGACTATATTTGGATCATTCTACAAAAAGTTATTAAACTTTTAAGAATTTTGAATTAAATAATTCAAATAAATAAAGTTATTATTCATTTATTTAAATTGTATTAATTTACTATTTATTCATAAAGTTAAAAATATATTTGTCTATATTTATTAAGTAATTAATTATTCCTAATCTATATTTAATTAATATTAATTACTAATTAATAACTAATCTATTATTTAATTAATTAATAAGGGCGCGACACGTGCTTGACGCAGATGGTCGTGCACCGAGCGGGTCGGACTTGGCCAACCCGGCCGGGCCCGCGACCTTCCGTCTTCCCCACTAGGCTCCCGAGAACGGGGCGGACGGCGCAGCGAATCGCGACGAAAACGTCGGCCGCCGAGGCTCGAACCGCACGTCGATGAGTAGGGCTCGGTTAGACCTACTCAACGACGGGTCGAACGACGGTAGAGGCGGGTAACCGGGCTAACTAACCCTAACCCTAATTTGACTACTTCGAGATGAAGCAGTCTCGCGTTCGATCGATCGATATGCAGATGGCATTTACAATTATTGCGAGATAAGCTTCGAATCTATTGCTAAAGTTGTAAAGATCGGGGGAGGAAGTACCTTAGATGAGCGGCAGTCGATTTAGGGTTCGGGGCACCGTCGGCTCCGAGCATGAATTGCTCGCAAAAGATCCCAGACTTACTTGCTGACGGAAGCAAAAGAAGGAGGCTGGACGGAGGTGGCGAGGCAGGGGTGGGCTCAGGTTGGCCAGCCGGGGAGACGTCCGCACGCCGCGCGCCACACTGCCGATCCCGTGCGGACAGCATGACGAAGAAGGAGGACCGTCCGATCTTCGATCGGACGGCCTAGAATAGTCGTCAGATCGGACGGAAAGTCCTTAACGGCGCAAGCAAGTTGACGGCGTCGTTTGGAGCTTATTAGATTAATTATAATTTAAATATTAATTTTTATAAATCCTTAATAAAAATTGATTAGTTAAATCATTTTAGAAAATTCCAAATAATTCATCCCTAGCTAAATGGGGGGTGAGGAACGCAACGACGGGGTCATATTTCGATTCCGATGAGTACTTAATTTTCTAATTTTCGGGGTATTTAAGTATTATTAATATATTAGTCAAAATTTAACGACTCCTGATTGGCACGAAAACATCACCCCTATCTAATTTGGGGGAAATGAGCGCAATGGCGAAGTTCGTTTTTTGATCTGAAGTGAATTTAGATAGGTCAAATTTTAGGGTTTTTGGATTTTCCAAAATTAGGATTTGACTTATTTGACTCCTGATTTGGACTAGGTCTTGGTGGATGACTCCTAACAACTTGATTAACATTTAGGATCAATATTAGGACTTAGATTAGTCATAATTGACTAAAGTAACAACTTAGGTTGTTACAGACTCCCCCACCTAAAAATGATGTCGTCATCGACATCACTTAAGTTGGAAGAAAAAGTAGTAGTGAGTTTTGATATGCAATATTTGAGGGAGTGCTAGGATTCTCTATTTAGAATTCTAAGATTTAAGATTTAAGATTGGACCTTCATAATTTAACCTCACTAATAAGATTAGGGAGAACTTAACTAATCTGAGTGATAATTATCTCTTAAGTGAGGATGGTAATTTGACATTCAACTGGGTTGAATATGACTTCCAAGGATTAAGGATTAAATACTCAGTCATAACATATGACTCAACACTATGGGATAGGGCTATCACTTAGCGGGTGATATCACATGCTAAGCATTAATGGATTAAGGATTCTTGTGGTTTTATATTTAAGTGATATTCATCACTTAAGAGCTTTTAGGCAAAAATAGCTAAGTCATTAAGGGATACTGATGATTCTATTCCCATGAATCTAAGGAATTGGGTATCAAAGAACTAGGGTTCTTTGACTACTTATCCCAATAAGAGTTAGGATGAGAAACTAGCTAAAGGACCACTTCTTAGTCTATGTCTAATAATGGAGGCCTAGGGTTTTATATTAATTCATACTTAAATAATAGGATTGAGATGAGCTAATCATATGAATTAGTTCATACTGGATTTGAACTAATGAGAGGCATTCACCTCTTGCTAAGGGTTTTACTAAGGCAAATAGGATCAATATCCAAATAGGATACTTAGCCTTAAGGTCAAGAAGGATTTAGGACATTAAGTCACTCATGATGACTTAACATCAAAGATTCAAGAGTTTATAAGAAGGCCATTAACACAAGTTATGGACCATGGCTTGGCTAAGGCGAGGAGCTCGCTCATCCATAATGATAAGTGCTAGGAAGCCTAGCAGGGATCTATGTTTCAACCATAAGTCATAATCCATGACTTAGGCTTAAGGTTATAGAACAAATGCTAATATCTAAGTCACATATGTGGCTCAGATCATTAAGGACTTGAAGGTTAAAATTAACCTAATCTGAAGGTGAGCGCATTCCAAGGGAATGAACAACATTGCTTGAGTCACATCATGACCTAGGCATTGGTTCAAAGGTTGAACTTAGACCATTTGAGAAGAGAATTTCTTATTCTATGGAAATAAGATCTTTCACAACCCAAATACTATAATTATTGAGTGACACTTATCACTTAAGGAAAGCCATGCTAAAGAGAGAATTACCATCTCATTAATATGAATTAGGAAAGATACAAGGCTATCTCATTAAGTCGCCACAAGTGACTCAATTAAGAAGGGTTCCTAAGGGTATTTAAGAATTCTAATCCCAAAATGTGAATTCAAGAGCTTGACAACTTAAGGAGAGGTTAGGTTTTTTCAAAGAACACTTATTCTTTGACTTAGAAAGGATTTTATAACTAAAGCTAACTAATACCCCAGCATTAGACCAAGTCTAATGAGGCAGGTTTCACTATACTTATGAGTTTACAAACATGGGCTAGGATAATCTAGCCATGAATTGAACTCACGCTAGGAAGGATTAGGATGGACCAATCATAAGGTCAATCCAAGCCAAGGCGCCTATTGTTGGCAAGGTAATCCACCTTACTTGGTGGAATAATGCTAAGTTAGAGAGAGAGTGGTTGAACACTTGGAAATCAATCTCAAGGGAGAGGGAAGTCCAACATATCGAGTCACAAAATAAGATTCAATATCGAAAGGATGAAAGGATTCTCAATGAATCAAGATGATGGGTTTCTCATCCAATTAGGATGATGTACTAAAATGCAATTTATAAGGCTACTATCAAGTCATAAACTATGACTTGATCAGTTATGGTTCTATGGTGATGACTTTCCATTTCAACATGATATGGAAGGTACTCACTCTAACAACTAGGGTATTGGAGATCTAATTCTAAGCTAGTATTCTAAGTCACAGTTGTGACTTACCTATCACTAATTTCGTTAACCTAAGGAGTGAGAGATCATTTACCCAAGTGGGTAAGTTACTACTCGATAACAGAACTATAGTTATGAGTCACAAAAGCATGACTTAGATCCTAATGTTTAATTATGTGGTGCCCCACTCCTTAAATCCACAAACATTAGACTATGGAGCAGTGTGCCACTCTAGCAAATCCCTCACTTATCATTGGATTAGGTAAGATCCACAATCCACTGCTAAGGGAAGGATGTGCACAGAATAAATAAGAGAATTAGTCACTAAGTTTAACATACATGCAGAGTGTGGAAGTGAAAAAGAAGTAAACATTACATCCATTCACCATACATCAGACATAAAATAAAATGAAATAGCTCAGAAAATAATAATGCACCAAAAATAAATATAGTCACAGTACCGTATTATTACAATATTTTAAGTAAAGTTTAGAAAATAAAATAAATAACTCTCATCCTCACTTTGGGATAAAAAGGGAACTAAGTATCTTCTGGTCCAAGCTGTTGCGTCTCCTCTAAGTAAGGCTACTCCTTAGGCATAGGATCCTCAAACTGCTCAATATCTGATATTATCGGTTTCACAATGCGAGGGCCCCAGCTAATTTGGGGTCAATGAGCGCAATGACGAAGTTCGTTTTTCGATCGGAGGTCAATTTAAATTGGTCAAATTTAAGGGTTTCTGGATTTCCCAGAAATCAGGATTCGATTTATTTGACTCCTGAATTGGACTAGGTCTTAGAGGTTGACTCTAATTAACCTAATTAGCACTTATGATTAGTCTTAAGACTCAGACTAGTCCTAATTAATTACGATAACAACTTGGGTTGTTATAGGGTCAGACTTATGACACATGGCAGCTGCTGATTGGGTGCTGCACTATGTATGGGCCCCATTGTACACGTGGCACACTCGGTGGCTGCTACATGGCACTGCGGGCCCCACATGGAAGCCGAAGAGTCTCGGGTAATCGTGCAATGGGCCCCACCTGACACGTGGCACTGCTAGAGGCTGCCATGTGGCACTGTTAGAGGCTGCCACGTGGCACTATGGGCCCCATTGTGGAAGCCGAAGGGTCGTGGAGGCTCGGGCAGTGGGCCCCACCTTACACGTGGCATGCCCAGGGGCTGCCACGTGGCAATGTGGGCCCCACGGCCGAAGCCGAAGAGCTGCGGGCTCAGACTGTGGGTGTAACAACCCAGGTTGTTACCTTAGTCAATTAGGACTGATCTTAGTCTTAAAACTAATCTTAAGTGCTAATTAGGTTAATTGGAGTTAACCTCTAAGACCTAATCCAAATCAGGAGTCAAACGGATCAAATCCTGATTTCTAAAAATTCAGAAACCCTAAAAGTTGACCTATTCAAATTGACCTCCGATCGAAAAACAGACTTCACCATTACACTCGTTGACCCCAAATTAGCTAGGGGTGAAGTTTTCGTGGCAATCGGGAGTCGTCGAAAATTCGACGAATATTTTAATAATATTTAAATACCCGAAAATTGAGGTATCAAAATACTCGTCGGATCAAAAATCCGATCTCACCATTGCATTCCTCACGCCTTAATTAGCTAAGGAAACATCTTTGAATTTTTTTTTAATCATGAATTAAATTATTTTATTTTAGGAATAAATTAATTTAAATTAATATTTAATTAAAATAACTAACGGCGTCGTTTCCCTTCCGCACGCCGTCAGCTCCTTTGTCGTTCGATGCAACAGCTAATCGTAGCCGTTCCATCGATCGATCGAACGGTTGCCTCGCGTTGTCCCCCGCCTCTCTGACGCGTGGCTCGCGAGGAATGGCCGCCGCTGCGGTGGCCTATTCGCGGTCCGGAGAGCCTCGGCGAGACCGCCTTCGCCTCCTTAACTTCCCCAAAGAACCTCAGGTTCACATCGCACGATCCTAAACCGTCGGGAGCCACCTCTGCGAACCCTAGGAGTCCTTCGTCTCGCCCAAATCCTTGCAGTCGTCGCTCGTTCCAGGTACTAATCGACCCCCTCTCCGTTATGCATTTCATGTGTGATTGCTTGTATCCTTATTTCATACGCTCGATTGCCGATCTAACCGTTCCGATATCCCTCAGGTGAGATCGATCGAGGCAATTTCTCGATCGATCCACATGGTTTACCGTTAGGAGGAGTCGCCGAACCCTAGGAACCTAGGTCTAGGGTTTACGCGCGATCCATAGAGCCTTATGCTTTGACCCAACCTCGGTTAGGTAGGTCTCGTTCGCCTCTACCCATTATCGTGCGGGCCGAGGTCCGGCAGCGCCGGCATCCCCGACATTCGGCGTGCCCTAGCAGATGCTTGCGGGCGGTTAAGCGGGCACCGCGTCAGCGGGAGTGACGCGAGTAAGGCCCGCGCCCGCGGCGCGCGTCAGCGCGGTCTCATCCGCATCAACGGTGGGGCCCGCGTGCAACCCGCAGCCAATCGGAGGCCGCCACCTGTCCCGGTGGTCCCGCCTTCGCTGCCCCTGTCAATCGCAGGTCGCCACGTGGCGCCTGACTTGACCCGCAATTAAATACCTGCAGAAATCAGAATAAATTATATATATATATATATATATATATACATACATATATATATATATATATATATACATACATATATATATATATACATACATATATATATATATATATATGTATATATCAACAGTTATAATCATAATTAGAATTTTAGGTTAGATAATTTTATTGCAAATAATTATACGGAACTTTAGATATGAAATAAATAAATAAATAAATAAATATATATATACTTAGTCAATTAAGTGTTAATTATCTAATATTAATAGATAATTATGAATTTAATTAAGTCACTAATTAAATAGGTTTATAAATATAGAAACAGTGAGATTATTTAATCAACCTAATTAAACTAATTAATTTTAGATTAATAGTAAATAATGATTAGTTAATTAGAATAGATTAATAAAATAATAAAAATTAATAAAAAACTAATTAAATATTTAGCATGATAAAATAGTAATAAATCATTATTTAATACTAATAACTAAATAGTCATTAACCTAATTAAATAGTAATTAATCTTAATCCTAGCTAAATAGTAAATAATAAATTAATTAATGGCTGATTATTAATTTATGATTAACATAAATTATAGACAATTAATTTATTAATACATAAACAAAATTTTAGGAATGAACAGTAAAATAATATAATTTGAATAAATGAATAGAAAAATAATTCAAATTGTATTTTTGAATAGTAAATCTGAAAAGTTTAATAACTTTTTGTAGGATGATCCAAACATAGCCAATATAGGTCTTAAAATACTCAGAAAAATATAAGGATTCAAATAACGTATTGTAAAAATTTATTTCAGGGTACATATAACGAGATAGTATTTTAGGACCTCTTTAGAGCCTCATAATTTTTTACCCGGTTATCGAAACATAGTCAATATAGGTCTTAAAATGCTCATGAGAGCAGCCCCATCACTATAGTAGTATTAGTTTTCCCATTTGAGCATCAGGATAAAAAGTCAACCATAGAATTTAGAGTTGACTTTAGTGAAAAATGACCAAATTACTTCTAGAAATCAAACGACCATAACTTGGTTAATTCAACTCCAAATTCAAAAATTCAAGATGCTAACTAGTTTAGAATTTTGATGTCACCAATAAACTGAAATAACATCTAGGTTCTAAATCCTAAAATTTTAGAAAATGACCAAAATACCCCAAACATTAGTTAGGTTATAACTTGACCATTTGAGATCCAAATTGGGTCTACTCCCTACCAGCATACTCAGTACATTATAGGGAAGCTATAGAAATTGAGGTTGCTGAAATTGGACTTCAAACGGAAAAGTTCGATTTTGTCACCCGTTTACCGACTCAAAATTACCAAATTGCCCTTCAGACTTAAAACGTTCATAACTTAGTCAATTGACCTCATAATACACTGTTCTTAGACTCTATGGAATCCTTGAATAGTAACCTACAATAAACTGCATAAAAACTTAGTTTTTAGTAGATTGAAAATCACATAAATGCCCTTACGTCAAAATATTAGTTTGAACCTGTAGGATCCGTTTCTCGTCCGAATTGGACAAACTTACTGTCTATCCTCAAGTTAAATAGTAAGGAATCATATAGAAAAGAGAAACTCTAATTTGGGCACTTAAATCAAAAGTTGACTTTTCGGACCCTAAGTAGGGGCAAAATGGTCATTTTGCCAAAAATTTAGAATAAATATCCTTAACCTTTAATTAGTCTTTTAAAATACTAAAATTAACATTATAACCATATTAGTGATATTTAAGTAAGTAAAATCAACAGTTAGGTCAGATTTCAAAATTTTCCTAAGTCTTTAACACTACACCTTAAGGACCCTTCGTGAGACTAGGACTAGATCATACGGTTGATTTCATTCATTGAAAAATAGGGTTTTTCAATGAATGAATCCTTGGTTTTATTAGTTCTAGAATTTTCAACTTATTTTTGATTATTTTGTCTTTTGACCTTAGATTTGAGATAGGAGATCCATCCTATTAAGTTTGATTACTTAATAAGATTGGCCTTGATTATTAGATCACTATTAGAATGAAACTTAGATCTTAGGACTTATCCTTTTTGGATTATGTGATTAAGCCCAATCTCATGGTGTTTAATCCATAATCTATAGTTTATTAGTTTTAGTAAGAACATCTAAAATTATCAATTAGGTCGTAATGATTTATTATTTAACTTTTACAATCGGCTTTGATTTGGTATATTAGGACCTAGCTAGTCCTAATATTTTGTAACTTTTAAGGATGAATTTCTAAGTTACACTTGATATGTGAGAAAATGGTGATCCTGAACTTGTGTAATTTGGAATAGTTAGAACGAATAATAGAAAACAGATGGTATTACCATATTAGTTAAGTCTCTTGCTTATTTTGATACTTTGTGATACGTAATCCTTATATATTTGAGCTTACTTCCTTGGACATTTCATATAAGATAATTTTGTGCATGAAAATAAAAACTTAGAATATTAGGATAACAGTTGCATTTGAGTCCAGTTTATGGTGATTATGGTGCACATTTGCCCCGATGGACAGGGGTAAGGTGAGATCAGGATGCCTAACATTCTCATTGAGGAGAGTGTGTTAGGCTTGGGACCCGTATAGTATTGCAGAAGTGCTTGACTCCTCAGTTGTCCATAGAAACAAAAGTAAAATAACTAAAATATGTTGCATAAGTATTGTTTGCCTCTTCAGTCATGCAGTATGTTCAGTATGTTTACAGATTGAGGTATATATATATATATATATATATATATATATATATATATATATGTGTGTGTGTGGGCCAGTTTGGCCAAGTCTTCTGATATGGCAGTCAGTATACATAATTTGATGTGCAGTTTTAGTATTTAGTTATATTTTAGCATTGTTTATTCAGTTAGCTATTTCTTTGTACAGCTTATATACAGTAGGATGTTAGATTTTATTGTTATTTATATGTATCACTACTGAGATTATTATTCTAATTTGCATATTTCATTTGATCACCAGCAAGTATTAGGATGTAGTATTTTCTTTCAGTACATGTTTAGCTACTTATATTATATGCCTTACCTTGTTTACCTGGCTTTTGAGGCATGTCTTAGCCTCCCTTGTTTAAGTTATAAATGTTATTTATAGCTGTTTCTCTTTCTTATTGTATTGCTAGTCGCTCCCTGATATATTGTTGCTTAGGAAAAATTGTGTAAAGTGGTGATATTAAAAATATATAAAAATATATCAGCCTAAAATGTACTTAAACAAATTATCTAACCAGATTTTCTCTTTTTTTGGCTGGGGCCCTACATTGTGAAACCGATAATGGTAGGCGTAGAGTAGATAGAGGATCCAGCACCTGAGGAGGAGCTATTCCTAGAGGAGGAGCAGCAGCTCGAACTAGAGCATATTTAGTCCATAGACTTATTGTGAGGATGAGTGCCTTTGCATTTCCTTTTATTTGAACTTTAACTGTTGTAATAATACAGGTGCTCTTGATTGTGCATTTGGATTTGTATGCTTATATTCTGAGTTATATTTTGCACTTATGTTACATTGTGATGCTTGGATGTTATTTATTGCTTTCGCACTCTGTACGTTATAGTGACTGTTAGATTGATTCTGTGTTAATCATTCCCTAATTAGGTGGATTGTGGAGTCTATCCTAATCCAATGGTAAGTGAGGTGTTATCTAGAGTGACACTCCACCCTTAACCTAATCCTTGGTGGATTAAAGGTGTGGTGCACCACAGTTGGTATCAGAGAATTCCATAAGATGTCAGATAAGAATTTGCATTCTTATCTACCTAATGGATGATTCTTCTGTCAATTCAGTCACTATATTAGAATATATTAGAGTCACATCCAAGGGATCACAATGTCACACTTAGAATAAGAAGTTGATAACCAAAATACACAAGCAATGGTAGCAAACAAAAATCTAAATGTTAACATAATTAGACACACTGGAATGATGGTCGAAAGGCATTTCCAATGATTCAATGAAAGCTGGGAAGAATTTGTCCAATTCTACCAAGGACTCGACCCGTACACAGATCCAGAAGTCAAGAGGTTGAACCAGATGCTCCGAGAAAGCGCCTTTAGAGGACATGATCACCCCGCATTAGCCGAGAGATGGCTAATGCTGACAGATGATATAATGGGGATGATGGATATTACGAACAATGTCAAACTTGCCCTCGTGACACGCCTCCTGCAGGACAGGGCTAGAGATTGGTGGCGTGTCACCCTTAGAGCCCTCACCCATCAGCGTGGATGGTTACAGCGGGATGTCATCTATGAAGACTTCCGTCGTGCCTTTATAGCCTGATACATTGGATAGAAGCCTTAGTTTTGTTTCTTATACTATTTGTATTCCCTTCTGTATCATCATAATTTGGTCTTTTAAATCTAAAAATTGTTTTTCCTTACTACTTTGATATGGATGTCTAGGATACTAAGCAAGCATGATAGGATATGACCTCTTCGCCCATTTTAAGGATAGGTGGGCATACGATGTGTTCTTAGCAAAGAAATATGGGAGGGAAGTCCAAGGAGTCTCCCCAGCTAGAGCCAGCATTCTTGAGAAGATGCTGGAAGGTGCGGTGTTCAGGGGACTAGATTTCCCCATCCTGGCCAGAGAATGGTTATGAAGAGTAACCAAAGTATTTGATGAGCTGGAGTGTCCAGATGATACTCGATTTGATATCCTTGAGATCCTTCTCCAGGATTATGCGGAGGAGTGGTGGGCCCATGAAGTATGGAGGTTTGAGCGACGACACGCCCACTGCCGCCAAACACTGACCTACGCTTACTTTACTCGAGCTTTCACCAGATAGTACATAGGATAGACTTTGCATTCTCACTATTGATATCTTTTTATTTATTGCTTTAAATGATATACTGTACCTGGTTAATAAAGGAAATGGAATGTTTTGATCTCCTATTTATTGAGTTCTAAATAATGCGTTGTTCTTGATTCAGGTGTTGATAACTATGAACCCAGGATCAAGTCCCCCTTCTGTTCCCTCCAGTACCTCCTCTAATGAGGTAACCGCATTATTGGAAGCTGTGAAACTGATGATGGAAACCCACCAGTGCCAGGTTGAATTTAGCCAAAAGCAGGCTAAAATGACCGTGAAGGCCCAAGCTAAACAAGCCGAACGGATGGAACGGCTACTGGTATCTCAGATAAACCAGAACCGTACCACCACGGGAAGCACCTCAGCACCCCAGACCCAACCACAAAATCAGTCCGCAGAAGGGATACTCCACAGCTTTCTTCGATTGAGGCCTCCTACGTTTGATGGGACCCTCTCGGCAGTCGATACGGCCTCATGGTTAAAGATGGTTGAGAAGAATTTAACAAGCATCCAATGCTCGGAGTCGGCCCTAGTTCACCTTACTACTCACCTCCTGCAGAACGAAGCTGAATACTGGTGGGATACCACCTGTGGCACCACTTTCTCTGGAGTTTCATTAGCCGACATCACGTGGGATGAGTTCGTCGAAGTGTTCCAAGCTCGATTCATTCCTCCGTCTGCCAAGCATCGCTTGGGAGAAATGCTACTAAAATTACAGCAAGGAGATCGATCCGTGTCAGCATATGAGGCTGAATTCCGTCGCCTTGCCAGATTTTCTACAAGACTGATCCCTACAGAGACAGACCGTTGTTTCGGATTCCAGGATGGTCTGCGACCTTCAATCCGGAGTCAAGTGATTCCTTTGCGCATCACTGATTTCTTAGAATTACTTGAGACAACCAAGGTAGCAGAACAGGATCAGGCTAGGGAAGGATTCAGAAGGAATGTAGGGTCTACTTCATTACAGCCACAACAATTCAAGCAAGCCAGGGTATACCAGCTTGAGGCTGAGATTCCAGCAGCAGATCCATTCAATGGTTGCACCAAACCACACCCTTGTGGGCGGTGCTACCATGGGAGTCGTGTCTGCTATACCTGTGGATGACCAGGTCATGGGTTCCTCGACTGTGCAGCTACTGAAATGGTGGATGGTGATGTGATCGATCGTACCAAACGCCGTCAAGTCTTCGACCTGTACTAGAGGCCTACAGCTGCCCGTCCAGCCCCCTCTCCTACTTCAGTTGTAAGGCGTGAAGCACCCAATGCTCCTCGCCCAAATGCACCTTCAAGGTAAAATTTTAGCAACCGGCCTGCTGGACCTGCACATGTGTACACTCTCACACCCGTTGAGGCTATAGAAGACAACCACGTGGTGTCAAGTACATTATCTTGAACCTACTCATCTTTACTATCATTTTTTACTATGCACAGTTAAGTCAATTATTTGTTATATGATTAGGTTCCATCTGTATAAATGGGAAACTTTGTAGCATCTTATTTGATACTGGGGCTAGCCACTCTTTTGTATCTAAAGGATGGGCAAAATCATTAAATCTCCATAAGTATAACTTGGCCAATCCCCTTAAAGTTGGATTACCTTCTGGAACCCAATTGCTAGCTCGCCAGTTTTGCAAGATGCAGATTCCAATTTCAACCAGAAAGTATGAGGCTAAGCTAGTAGTTCTTCCCATAGCCAACTTTGATATAATACTAGGCATGAACTGATTAAGCCAACACAATGCCACTATCAACTGTACCAAGAAAAAGATTACCTTGGGTAGTGGGAATGAAGCCATATCCTTCATTGGCAACCTTAGTACTCGCGCCTCACTCATCAATGCAATAGAAGCAAGAAGATTGGTTCAGAAAGGATGTGAACCCTTCCTAGTAACAATACTAGGAGAAAAGAAAGAAGAAGTCCCGTTAGCTGAGAACCCTGTTGTTTGCAAATTCGTAGATGTATTCCCAGAAGATTTACCTGGTCTTCCTCCTATACGGGAAGTCAAATTCGCAATTGATGTCATTCCAGGAACACAACCCATTTCGAAAGCCCCATATAGAATGGCGTCTAAGGAATTGCAGGAGTTGAACAAGCAACTACAAGAACTCCTAGAAAAAGAGCTCATAAGGCCAAGCTCGTCACCATGGGGAGCACCAATATTGTTCGTAAAGAAGAAGGATGGTTCTATGCGGATGTGTGTCGACTACCGCGAATTAAATAAAGTCACAATCAAAAATAAATATCTTTCACCGCGCATTGACGATCTGTTCGATCAATTGGCAGGAGCCAAGGTATTCTCAAAAATTGACCTGCGATCTGGATACCACCAACTGCAGGTGAAAGACTCTGATATTGCTAAAACTGCCTTCCGAACTAGATACGGTCACTATGAATTCATAGTGATTTTGTTTGGACTCACTAATGCTCCGTCTATCTTTATGGACCTGATGCAATGAATCTTGAAATCGTACTTGGATAGGTTCGTCATTGTATTCGTAGATGACATCCTGATATACTCTAAGACCAAGAATGAGCACGAGAAACATCTCCGTACTGTATTGGATTCTGGCTAGAATCAGTCGCTTTCCTAGGCCATGTTGTGGATGCTCACAGGATTAGGGTGGATCAAAATAAGATTCATGAAATCCAAGAATGGGCTCAACCTAAAACAGTGACGGAGGTCAGAAGTTTTCTGGGATTAGCTGGCTATCATAGAAAGTTTGTGAAGGGATTTTCCCAAATCGCCTCCCTTATTACCAAGCTCACTCAAAAAGCGGTACCATTTGAATGGTCGCCTGCATGTGAGAAGGCCTTTCAAGCCCTTAAAGATGCGCTTACCTCTGCCCCTGTACTAGTCCTGCCGAAAGAAGGAGTGAACTTCCAGGTATATACAGATGCCTCGGGCATAGGTCTAGGGGCCGTATTGATGCAAGAAGGAAAAGTCATCGCATACGCCTCACGATAACTTAAGGTCCACAAGAAGAATTATGCAGTCCATGACCTCAAGTTGGCCGCAGTAGTGTTTTCTCTAAAGATTTGGTGACACTATCTCTACGGGGTTCAATGCTCGATATTTACCGATCACCAAAGTCTGAAATATATATTCACTTAACGAGAACTAAACTGTAGACAGAGAAGATGGATGGAGCTGATCAGTGACTACGACTTGGACATTCAATACCATCCCGGCAAAGCCAACATTGTAGCCGACGCTTTAAGTCGTCAGGCCTCGCTAAATGCTATAATATCGGAGGGACCGTTAGTCAAAGAGTTCCGCAAAATGGGTATCAAGCCTATTAGAGGGGATAGACTCAGCTTAACTCTAGCAAACATCAATGTGGAGCCCACCTTTCACAGGGACGTATCCGTGTCACAAACCAAGGATGATGAATACTTGGGCTTCAAGCAAGCTATTGAAAGTGGCCGCCACACGGATCTTCGATTTCAGAAAGGTGCTATCTATCTAGGGGACCGTTTGTGGATCCCTAAGTCTATGCAATGCGAAATACTAACTGAGGGTCACAATTCTGGATATCAGGTGCACCCAAGAAGTACAAAAATGTATCAAGACCTGAAGTTATCGTTCTGGTGGCCAGGGATGAAGAAGAGCGTAGCAGACTTTGTGGCTAAGTGCCACGCATGTTGCCTAGTAAAGGTAGAACATCAAAAACCTGGTGGTTTACTGCATCCACTAGAAATTCCAGAATGGAAATGGTCAGATATATCAATGGATTTCGTTATGGGATTGCCTCGTGCAAGGTTGGGGGCAGATGCAATTTGGGTCATAGTTGACCGATTGACCAAGTCTGCACACTTCCTTCCAATACAACAAACGGACTCAGTTGAGAGACTTGCCAAAATTTATATCAAGGAAATAGTTCGACTTCATGGTATCCCAAAGACTATTGTGTCAGACAGAGATAGCCGATTCACATCAAAATTTTGGCAGGCTGTCCATCAGGACCTAGGCACCACGCTGGCCATGAGCACAGCCTTCCATCCTCAATCAGACGGTCAAACAGAGAGAGTAAATCAAGTTTTAGAAGATTTACTCCGCCTCTGTATTTTAGACTTTACAGGATCTTGGGAGGATCATCTTCCCTTGGTATAATTTGTATACAATAACAGCTTCCAGGCCAGTATCAAGATGGCTTCGTATGCAGCGCTTTATGGTAGGAAGTGTTCTACACCTCTAGCTTGGGCAGAAACAGGAGATGTTCAACTGTATGGCTCTGATCTAATAGAAAAGACAAACAAGAAGATAAAGCTCATACAACAAAGAATCAGGACAGCCCAGGATAGGCAAAGCAAGTATCATAACCTTCATCGTCGCCCCTTGGAATTTCAAGAAGGAGACTCAGTATATCTAAAAGTTAGTCCTATGAAAGGAGTCTATCGTTTCGGGATTGCCGGTAAGCTCAGCCCAAGGTATGTGGGACCCTTCAAAATCCTGAAGAGAATTGGGTTAGCTGCCTACCAATTATAATTGTCAGCGGATTTCGCCGCGATGCACAACGTCTTTCACGTTTCGTCCCTAAGGAAATGTCTCCGGGACCCATCTCACCTTGTGCGACTCCCAGAAGTGCAGATCCAGTCAGATCTGTCATATGCCAAGGAACCAATTTGAATTCTAGCTCGTGATCGCAAGCAGCTCATAAGTCGTGCCATCGACATGATCAAAGTCCAGTGAAAGAATCGCTCCTGCAACGAAGCCAATTGGGAGAAGGAATCTGACATGCGATCGAAATATCCCAGGCTCTTCGAGAACCCAGGTAATTCCATTTCAAATTCTTAGTCATATGTGACTCTTGACTTTATTTCTGTTTAAGTGATGTCGAGGATGACATCGTTTTTAAGCGGGGGAATCTGTAACAACCCAGGTTGTTACCTTAGTCAATTATGACTGATCTTAGTCTTAAAACTAATCTTAAGTGCTAATTAGGTTAATTGGAGTCAACCTCTAAGACCTAGTCCAAATCAGGAGTCAAACGGATCAAATCCTGATTTCTAAAAATTCAGAAACTCTAAAAGTTGACCTATTTAAATTGACCTCCGATCGGAAAACGGACTTCACCATTGCACTCGTTGACCCCAAATTAGCTAGGGGTGAAGTTTTCGTGGCAATCGGGAGTCGTCGAAAATTCGACGAATATTTTAATAATAGTTAAATACCCTGAAAATCGTGGTATCAAAATACTCGTCGGATCAAAAATCCGACCTCACCATTGCATTCCTCATGCCTTAATTAGCTAGGGAAACATGTTCGAAATTTTTTTTTAATCATGAATCAAATTATTTTATTTTAGGAATAAATTAATTTAAATTAATATTTAATTAAAATAATTAACGACGCCGTTTCCCTTCCGCACGCCGTCAGCTCCTTTGCCGTTCGATGCAACGGCTAATCGTAGCCGTTCGATCGATCGATCGAACGGCTGCCTCGCGTCATCCCCCGCCTCTTCGACGCGTGGCTCGCAAGGAATGGTCGCCGCTGCGGTGGCCTATCCGCGGCCCGGAGAGCCTCGGCGAGACCGCCTTCACCTCCTTAAGTCCCCCAAAGAACCTCGGGTTCGCATCGCACGATCCTAAACCGTCGGGAGCCACCTCTGCGCACCCAAGGAGTCCTTCGTCTCGCCCAAATCCTTGCAGCCGTCGCTCGTTCCAGGTACCGATCGAGCCCCTCTCCATTATGCATTTCATGAGTGATTGCTTGTATCCTTATTTCATACGCTCGATTGCCGATCTAACCATTCCGATATCCCTCAGGTGCGATCGATCGAGGCAATTTCTCGATCGATCCACAGGGTTTACCGTTAGGAGGAGTCGCCGAACCCTAGGAACCTAGGTCTAGGGTTTACGCGCGATCCATAGAGCCTTATGCTTCGACCCAACCTCGATTAGGTAGGTCTCGTTCGCCTCTACCCATTGCCGTGCGGGCCGAGGTCCGGCAGCGCCGGCATCCCCGGCATTCGGCGTGCCATAGCCGATGCTTGCGGGCGGTTAACCAGGGGAAGCAGCTCCCTCGAGTCGGGCCGGGTCGACCCGGACCCGACCCGCTGCGCACGGGCGCCGCGTCAGCGCGATCTCATCCGCATCAGCGGTGGGGCCCGCATGCATATATATATATATATATATATATATATATATATATAAATATATATGTATATATCAACAGTTATAATCATAATTAGAATTTTAGGTTAGATAATTTTATTGCAAATAATTATACGGAACTTTATATATGAAATAAATAAATAAATAAATAAATATATATATATATATATATATATATATATATATATATATATATATATATATAATTATAAAGCTGTTAATGCTAAGTTAATCCACATGTATATATATAGTTAGTTACAGACCTATATATATATATATATATACTTATACTTAGTCAATTAAGTGTTAATTACTAATTAAATAGGTTTATAAATATAGAAATAGTTAAATTATTTAATCAACCTAATTAAACTAATTAATTTTAGATTAATAGTAAATAATGATTAGTTAATTAGAATAGATTAATAAAATAATAGAAATTAATTAAAAACTAATTAAATATTAAGCATGATAAAATAGTAATAAATTATTATTTAATACTAATAACTAAATAGTCATTAACTTAATTAAATAGTAATTAATCTTAATCCTAACTAAAATAGTAAATAATAAATTAATTAATGGCTGATTATTAATTTATGATTAACATAAATTATAGATAATTAATTTATTAATACAGAAACAAAACTTTAGGAATGAACAGTAAAATTATATAATTTGAATAAATAAATAGTAAAATAATTTAAATTGTATTTTTGAATAGTAAATCTGAAAAGTTTAATAACTTTTTGTAGGACGATCCAAACATAGCCAATATAGGTCTTAAAATACTCAGAAAAATGTAAGGATTCAAATAACTTAATGTAAAAATCTATTTTGTGGTACGTATAACGATGTAGCATTTTATGACCTCTTTAGAGCCCCATAACTTTTTACCCGGTTATCGAAACATAATCAATATGGGTCTTAAAATACTCATGAGAGCGGTCCCATAACTGTAGTAGTATTAGTTTTCCTATTTGGGTATCAGGATAAAAGTCAACCTTAGAATTTAGAGTTGACTTTAGTGAAAAATGACCAAATTACCCCTAGAATTTAAATGACCAAAACTTGGTCAATTCAACTCCAAATTCAAAAATTCAAGATGCTAACTAGTTTAGAATTTCGATGTTACCAATAAACTGAAATAACATCTAGGTTCTGAACCCTAAAACTTTAGAAAATGACCAAAATACTCCAACCTTAGTTAGGTTATAACTTGACTATTTGAGGTCCAAATTGGGTCTACTCCCTACCAGCATACTCAGTACATTATAGAGAAGCTATAGAAACTGAGGTTGCTGAAATTAGACTTCAAACGGAAAAGTTCAGTTTTTGTCACCCGTTTACCGACTCGAAACTACCAAATTGCCCTTCAGACTTAAAACGTTCATAACTTAGTCAATTGACCTCATAATGCAGTGTTCTTAGACTCTATGGAATCCTTGAATAGTAACCTACAATAAACTGCATAAAAACTTAGTTTTTAGTAGATTGAAAATCACATAATGCCCTTACGTCAAAATATTAGTTTGAACCTGTAGGATCCGTTCTCGTCCGAATTGGACAAACTTACTGTCTATCCTCAAGTTAAACAATAAGGAATCATATAGAAAAGAAAAACTCCAATTTGGGCACTTAAATCAAAAGTTGACTTTTCGGACCCTAAGTAGGGGTAAAATGGTCATTTTGCCAAAAATTTAGAATAACATCCTTAACCTCTTTAATTAGTCTTTTAAAATACTAAAATTAACATTATAACCATAATAGTGATATTTAAGTAAGTAAAATCAACAGTTAGGTCAGATTTTAAAATTTTTCTAAGTCTTTAACACTACACCTTAAGGACCCTTCCTGAGACTAGGACTAGATCATAGGGTTGATTTCATTTAATGAAAAATGGGGTTTTTTTAATGAATGAATCATTGGCTTTATTAGTTCTAGAATTTTCAACTTATTTTCGATTATTTTGTCTTTTGACCTTAGATTTGAGATAGGAGATTCATCCTATTAAGTTTGATTACTTAATAGGATTGGCCTTGACTATTAGATCACTATTAGAATGAAACTTAGATCTTATGACTTATCCTTTTTGGATTATATGAATAAGCCCAATATCATGGTGTTTAATCCATAATCTATAGTTTATTAGTTTTAATTAGAACGTCTAAAATTATCAGTTAGGTCGTAATGATTTATTATTTAACTTTTACAGTCGGCTTTGATTTGGTATATTAGGACCTAACTAGTCCTGATATTTTGTAACTTGTAAGGACAAATTTCTAAGTTACACTTGATATATGAGAAAATGGTGATCCTGAACTTGTGTAATTTGGAATAGTTATAACGGATAATAGAAAACAGATGGTATCACCATATTAGTTGAGTCTCTTGCTTATTTTGATACTTTGTGCTACGCATTCCTTATATATTTGAGCTTACTTCCTTGGATATTTCATATAAGATAATTTTGTGCATGTAAATGAAAACTTAGAATATTAGGATAACAGTTGCCTTTGGGTCCGGTTTATGGTGATTATGGTGCACATTTGCCCCGATGGACAGGGGTAATGTGAGATCAGGATGCCTAACATTCTCATTGAGGAGAGTGTGTTAGGCTTTGGACCCATATAGTCTTGCAGAAGTGCTTGACTCCTCAGTTGTTTCTAATAATTGTCCATAGAAACAAAAGTAAAATAACTAAAATATATTGCATAAGTATTGTTTGCCTCTTCAGTCATGCAGTATGTTCAGTATGTTTACAGATTGAGATGTATACATATATATATGGGCCAGTTTGGCCAAGTCTTTTGATATGGCAGTCAGTATACAGAATTTGATGTGCAGTTTTAGTATTTAGTTATATTATAACATTATTTATTCAGTTAGCTATTTCTTTGTACAACTTATATACAGTAGGATGTTAGATTTTATTGCTATTTATATGTATCACTGCTGAGATTATTATTCTAATTTGCATATTTCATTTGATCACCAGCATGTATTAGGATGTAGTATTTTCTTTTAGCACATGTTTAGCTACTTATATTATATGCCTTACCTTGTTTACTTGGCTTTTGAGGCATGTCTTAGCCTCCCTTGTTTAAGTTATAAATGTTATTTGTAGCTGTTCCTCTTTCTTATTGTATTGCTATTCGCTCCCTGATATATTGTTGCTTAGGAAAAATTGTGTAAAGTGGTGATATTAAAAACATATAAAAATGTATCAGCCTAAAATGTACTTAGACAAATTGTCTTATCAGATTTTCTCTTTTTTTGGCTGGAGCCCTACATTGTGAAACCGACAATGACAGACGTGGAGCAGATAGAGGATCCAGCACCTGAAGAGGAATTATTCCAAGAGGTGGAGCAGCAGCTCGGACTAGAGCATATTTAGTCCATAGACTTATTATGAGAACGAGTGCCTTTGCATCTCCTTTTATTTGAACTTTAACTGTTGTAATAATACAGTTACTGTTGACTGTGCATTTGAATTTGTATGCTTATATTCTGAGTCATATTTTACACTTATGTTAAATTGTGATGCTTGGATGTTATTTATTGCTTCCGCACTCTGTACGTTATAATGACTGTTAGATTGATTCTGTGTTAATCCTTCCTTAATCAGGTGGATTGTGGAGTCTATCCTAATCTAATGGTAAGTGAGGGGTTATCCAGAGTGACACTCCACCCTTAACCTAATCCTTGGTGGATTAAGGGTGTGGGGCGCCACAGTGGGCCCCACCCGCCACATGGCGTGCCGGGTGGCTGCCACGTGGCGCTGTAGGTTCCACTTGGCTTACGCGGACCCGGACGCAACCGGGTCGGGCTCAGGTCGACCCAGCCTGGCCCGGACTTCATCTCCTTCGCGGAGACGTCCCGAGGGTGCCGGGCTAGGGCACGACCTTTGCCGGCCTTCCCGGTGCCGGACCACCTCGGCCCGCACGGTCGACGGTAGCCCTCGACGAGGCCTACACGTCGATGGACGGACCTTCGCCGGAGGTGGCCGGAGTCGCCGGAAAAACCTAACCCTAGGTCCTAGGTTACGGGTTAACGGTTTCTACTGTGGACCTAATCCTAATCACTGTTGATCCAGTTGGGTTAACCCAGATCGGGACTGGTGGATCGTTAATCGGGCGTATGGAATAGCGTATCGAACTTAGATTGCAATCATTGAAGGAGAATCGGGAAAGGAGTGGTACCTAGAAGTTCGACGGTTCGTAGATGGTGGATGGCTCGGCATGGGTCAGGGTTGATTCGGGCTCCGATTTTGCTAACCCGGAGCCCATTGCACGGCCGGGGCCTTATAAGGGGTGCTGGCGACCTCACCGAGGTCGGGGAGGGGCTGGATTGGCCCGGAGGGGCGGCAGGCGCGCCGCGTAGCGCTCGGGGCCGAGGATAACAATGCCAGAGCTATTGGATCTAGATCAGATCCAACGATAGCAATGGCGCCGTCTGATCAGACGGCGCCGTTAGCTACAGTTGACGGCAAGGTTAAATAGTTAACGGCGTCGTTAAGTAATTAATTAAATAATAATTTTTTTTTTTAAATTCCAAAATTTCAAATATGTTTTTCCTAGCTATTTGAGAGGTGAGAAACACAATGCTACGGTCAGATTTTCGATCTGACAAGTATTTTAATTCCTCGATTTTCGAGGAATTTGTATTATTATTAAAATATTCGTCGAAATTTCAACGACTTCCGATTGACACGAAAACTTCACCCCAAGCTCATTTGGGGTCAACGAACACAATGACGGTGTTCGTTTTCCAATCCGAGGTCAATTTAGATAGGTCAAATTCTAGGGTTTCTGGATTTCCCAAAAAT
This sequence comes from Gastrodia elata, assembly GCA_016760335.1. Lineage (NCBI taxonomy): Eukaryota > Viridiplantae > Streptophyta > Magnoliopsida > Asparagales > Orchidaceae > Gastrodia > Gastrodia elata. The sequence continues at coordinate 21,365,290 of CM028669.1, forward strand.
TGAGATTCGATCCTTTTGACTCCTGATTTGAACTAGGTCTTAGAGGTTGACTTCAGTTGACCTAATTAGCACTTATGATTATATTTAAGACTAATATTAGTCCTAATTAACTAAGGTAATAACTTGGGTCGTTACAGCTATCCAGTAGTATATGGCACTGCATGTGAAGTGCTTTAGGTTGAGAGTAATTGAGCCTGAAAGTTGGCTCATTGCGGTTCTTGCTTCGACGAAATTACCGTCAGGCGCTCCAGCGCACTGCAGCACCTGAGGTTCATATCAGGGTTTGCCGTAGCATGCTACTGCACGCTACCACATGCCATAGGGTCTGGCTTTTGGCCATAAGGTGCTACAATGCACTATAGCGCACCTGGCTTTTGGCCAGAAGGCGCTACAGCGCGCTATAGTGCGCCACAGCCCGCTATAACGGGCCATAGCTCGCCGTAGCATCCAAAAAATTGGTTTGACCATATCTTAGTCCTTTGGACTCTAAATTCAAAAATTTAAAGTGCTAACTAGCTTAAAATTTTAGTGGCAACAATAATCTGAAATAATATTTAGGTTATGAATTTTAGAAAAATCAAAAAATGACCAAAATACTCCTAACCTTAATTAGGTCATAACTTGACCAATTGAAGTCCAATTTGGGTCTACTCCTAGTTAAAGTACTCAATGTGATATAGGGTAGCTATAGCCTCTAAGTTTGCTGAATTTGGATACTAAATGGAAAATTTAACTTTTTGACCCCTCTTAACTTAGAAAATTACCAAATTTCCCTTATAAATTGAAATGGCCATAACTAATTCATTAGACCTCAAAATTTAGTGCTCTTGGACTCTATAGAATTCTTGAATAACAACTAACTGTAAACTGTATAAAATTTAGATTTTATTAGGTGCAATTTACTAAAATATCCCTTGGGTCATAAACCTTAGTTTGTATCTATATGACCCATTTCTGATCCAAATTTGGTGTACCTACTGTCTATTTTCATATTAGACAATGAGGAATCATTTGGCAGTAAGAGATACCAATTTGAAGCTCTATATCAAAAAGTAGCTTTTTGAACCCTTAAATAGTGGCAAAATAGTTATTTTACCAAAAATTTAGGTTAAGTATCCTTAACCCTTAAAATACCTTTTAAATAATTAAAGTCAGCAAAAAAACTAATTTAAGATCAATTTAAGTCATAAATCCCTCAATTAGAATAATTTGTAAAACATCTCAATTTTAGGCTTAAAAATTCATAAGTAAGGTTAATATACTTTACTTAGCCAAAATCTATCCTTAACTTCCATAATTAAATAAAATCAGCATGTAAGGAAATTCAATCAAATTAGTTAAATTCACTAAATTTCTCTAAATTATTTTCTTATGATCTTTCACTTCACATTAGGACTATTCCTAAGACTAGGGCTAGATTATAGGGTAGATTTCATTCATTAAATAATGGGTTATTCAATGAATGAATCCTTGGTTTTATTAATTTCTAGATTTTACAGTTTAATTTTGATTATTTTGTCTTTCAACCTTAGATTTAGGATAGGAGAATCATCTTATTAAGTTTGATTTTGCTTAATAGGATTTTCCTTAATTATTAGATCACATTTAGATTGAAACCCTAGATTCCTTAGACTGTACCTTTAGGTTATGTGCTTAACTCCAATCTCATAGTGTTAAAATCATAATCTCTTGTTTAGTAGATCTTGATCAAATCTTAGTTAAAACGTCTCAATCCATTAAATTAGGATGTTATGATTCATTTCTTAACTTATAGTCGATCTTGATTAAATTAGATTAAAACCTGATCAATTCTAATCCTTTTAACTTGTAAGGCTGTACTTCTAAGTTACAGTCCATATTAGGAATTGGAGATCCTGAACTTATATAACTTTGAGTAGTTAGAATGATTTAATTAGATAATAAATGATATCACCATGTTTAGTAGAGTCCCTTGCTTACTACTTAACTTTGTGCTATGCATTCCTTGACTTTGTGCTCATTTTTTCTTGGATATATCATATAAGAAAACATTGTTGCATGAAAATGAAAACTTAGAATATTAGAAAAACATTTGCATTTGGGTTCAGTTCATGGTGGATTATGGTGCACATTTACTCTAATGAATAAGGGTAATGAGAGATCAGGATACTTAACATTACTCATGGAGGAGTGTGTGTTAAGCTTGGAACCTGCTCAATCTTGCAGATGTGCTTGACTCCTCAGCTATTCTTAAAATTATCCATAGAAACAAAAGTAAAATAACTAAAAGACATTTGTATAGTATTATCTACCTCTTTAGTTTTACTTTACTGTTCTATTCTATCTGCCCTAGCCTAGAAAGGTATGGGAATTTCTATCGGCCATAGCCCAGAAAGGCTTGTGTAGATACATGTATAGGATGCTAGACTTTACTATTTACTATACATACCACTTTCAAATTTCTATTTTTAAATCAGCATATGTCATATGATCATCAGCATATTTAGGATTAGACTTTTCTTTCAGTACTCTTACTTACTGTATTACATATGTATGTCCTTCCTTATTTAGTTTACTTGAGGTGTGCTCTTACCTTAATTCCTGCTTAGTTATAAATATTACATTTATTACTTATTATGTTTTCCTTATATGCTTATCTGCTCCCATGCTAGATAGATGTTTTTTCTTGTTTAGAGTAAAATGGTAATATTAATAAATGATTAATAAATTATTTGCCTAAAATGTACTTAGACATTTTGTCTAATAAGATTTTCTTTTATTAGCAGAGGCCCTGGCATTGGGAAACCGATAATGTCAGATCTTGAGCAGTTTGAGGATCCAGTGCCTGAGGAGGAGCCTTATATAGAGGAGACGCAACAGCTTGGAGCAGAAGATCTTTTGTAGCCTTCTTACATTTTTGTGAGGATGAGAGTTGCTTTTCTTTTATTCCTTAAATTTTAATTAAAATATTATAATAATACAGGTACTCATGACTATGTTTAATTTATGCACTTTATTATTTACTGAGTTGTAATATTACTTCTTACTTAATGTATGGTGAATGAATGTAATGTTTACTTCATATTGCTTCCGCACTCTGTATGTATGATAGACTTAGTGACTGATCCTTACATTCATTCTGTGCACATCCTTCCCTTATTAGTGGATTATGGATCTTACCTAATCCAATGATAAGTGAGGGATTTTCTAGAGTGGCACACCACCCCTTGGGTCTAATCTTGCGAGTTAGGGGATGGGGTGCCACAGCAAATGTAAAACATAGGATCTATCCTATGTATTCTTCAGTGAAAGCCTGGGTAAAGCCAGTGTAAGTCATTTCTCGGTGGCGGAGCACAGACCCATGCTCGATTACCCATACTTTGTGAGCCCACCACTCCTCCGCATAGTATTGGAGGAGGATGTCAATGATATCGAGTCGAGTACAATCAGAGTATCCCAGATCATCGAGCACTTTGGTTACTCTTTGCAACCAATCCATGGCTAGGATGGGGAAGTCTAATCCCCAGTAGACGGCGTCCTCCAGCATCCTTTCTAATATGCCGGCTCCTGCTGGGGAGACTCATTGGACTTCCCTCCCACATCATTTTTCCAGGTACAAGTCAAACTCCCACTTTTTTTCAAAGTGGGTGAAAAAGTCATGCAACGACATGGTCGTATAATAAGGTCCCAAGGTATCCATATTAAGTAATTTATTTTAGTTAGATTGAGCATTTTGTCCTACTTGTAATTGTATTTTCATTTATATACTATTACTATTCTAAGATTGTAAGTACGGTGCTTTGGATGTAACTCTAGTATTCAGTTAGTGACTTATTGGTAGAAAAATAATCCATTAGGTAGAGAGGAATACAAATTCCAATCTGACACCTTATGGAATTCTCTGATACCAACTGTGGTGCCCCACCCCCTAATCCGCAAGATTAGACTTAAGAGGTGATGTGCCATTCTGGCAAATCCTTCACTTATTATTGGATTAGGTAAGATCCACAATCCACTAATAAGGGAAGGAGGATGCACATAATGAATATAAGAGATCAGTCACTAAATCAACACAGACACAGAATGTAGAAGTATATGAAATTAATAGTACATCCATTTCACCATACATCAAATATAAAATGAAATAAATAGCTCAAAAAATAATAATGCAGAAAAGTAATCACAGATTACAACAATTAATAAATAGTTTAAAAGTCTGGAAATAAATTTAAGAGTCTCTCATCTTCACAATGAGCAGAAAGAAAACTAGGCAATGTCTGGCTCTCTTGGCTGATGCTCCCCTTCAATATATGGTTCCTCTTCTTTAACACCCAGCTCCTCGAATCTATCTGAATCTGACATTATCGGTTTCATAATGCCAGGGCCCCAACCAATAAAAGAAAATCTTATTAGACAAATGTCTAAGTACATTTTAGGCTAAATATTCTTACATGAATTATTAATGTCACCATTTACAAGTACAAAACAAAAATGACTATGTAGCATAAGAGCAGTAAGCATACAAAGAGCAAGGTAAGTTATAAATACAACATTTATAACTAAGCAAAAATTGAGGCAAAAGCACGCCTCAAGCAAACTCAGCAAAGAATAGACATACATATATAATGCAGTAGGTAAAAGTACTTGAAAGAAAAGTCTAATCCTATACATGCTGATGATCATATAACATATGTTGGTTTAAAATAGTAAATTTGAAAATGGTACATATAGTAAGCAGCAAAAATCTAGCATCTTATAATTATGTACAAGTAAGCCGATAAATAAAGTACAGCTGACTGAAAATAATATACTTCAATAACACAGTAAATAGTAAATTGAACTGAAACAAGTATGTATAACTGCCATATCAGAAATTTGGTCAATCGAGTTCAGACAAAATTCCCAAAGCCTTTCTGTAACGGCCGCCTCCTGACCGTCGTCGAGTAACACTAACTCAACTACGATCAAGCGTTGGTCGTCACTAACACCACAAATAATAAGCAAAATATCCATGGTATTAATCTGAAGGTGAGTACAATATTAGGCAGAAACATAAGTAAAGCAGTGCAGAAACTAAGGAAAAAGGCATTCAATAGTATTCACATCCATTCATTCATATACAATATAGAAAATGCAGAACAACAAGAAATGTAACTTTTTTATTACATTTAATTTAATAAGAACAACATGAATTTTTACTAACTGAGCAAGATCTCCTTCCATGCAGAGTATTAACCTCACCTGACTTTCTATCACCAGCACACCCCAAGTACAAGGTCTGAGCTAACACCTAATGCTGCCATATGTACAAATATGGCAGGGCCAAGCCGATAAAGGAAAAATAATATTATACTTATAATAAAGTCTAACCACAATAAAACTATAACATAACATATACTTGCATTTAAGAAGATGTTATTCAACATAAGAGTAAGACATAAATCAAACTGCAGAAATACTATAAAATAATTGAAAGTATAAAGCTATACAAAATTTAAGCAAATTAAAGTAAAAGTGCAAGAAAACTGTAAAGGCACTAAATAACTGAAACTGTATAAAATTTGCAGTAAAGTAAAGTAACGCTGAAATGTAAAGCTGAATACTGAAAATAGAAAAGACAGTAAATGATCTGAAACTAAATAAGGTATATATGAAGGTATGCTGTATGCTACTGAATAAATGCATCTGTATATGCCACTGAACTGAATGACATGATATGTAATGAATATATCACTGAACTACTATGAATTATATGGTCCAATACTTATATATATCCAGTTGGAAATCCAGTACTAATCATTCTGCAACTTCTACAATTGATATATATACAATATTCTGTAATCCTTAAATCTTCACTGATACTCATACATTGTGCTTATGATCATGCTTATGCTTTTATGTCTACATGACTTAAAGCTCGAAATCCAAAAAAATGATGTAAATTAAATAATGAATCAAGAGTCTCCATCGTGCAGAATTCATCTAAATGAATTCTGGCTCCTAAATCTAATTTCCATAATTGGTTTTAATTAGGACTTTTACTTAACATCATCAACTGGGAAGGTTGTATACACATAGTTGTATGTTTCCAAGAAAGGTGAATTTAACACTTAGTTTGCTTATAACTACACTTATCATCATGCACAACGATAAGAGGCAGAACCCTGTCACAGTCACTTCTTCAAACTATGCTGTTAAATACCTAAATTACAAGCATACTTAGTATTTTAAAGAGGGTGATTTGAAATACTTAGTTTGTTTATAACTGCACTTATCGCCACGCACGACGATAGGAGGCAGAACCCTGTCACAATTATTCCTTCAAACTAAAGATTCAATTTCCCTAAATATAACATACTAATAGTGTCTTAAGAAGAGTAACTTTAGATACTTAGTTTGCTCATAACTGCACTTATTGCCACGCATAACGATAGGAGGCAGAACCCTGTCACAATTATTTTTTCAAACTAAGGATCTAGTTCACTAATTATAACACTCTTATGATTGATTGATTTACTCTAAGTGGACTGTATTTGCCTAAGCCCGCAGGATAGCACAAGATAAGTCCTACTTAGAGTGATTCACCAATACTAAATAATACTGGAGTGACCTAGCTCTATAGATTTACAACACTAGACTCACCCAATAATCTGGGTTACATCAATGCTATTTAATCAACATGGATAACCAAAACTATGAATCTAAGATTCAAAGGGGATACATCCTACCAAGGTTTCAAGGATGTGACCAAGGGGTCATCCAATATAGGATACTACCACATGGAATAAATCTCATTCTAACTAGTTTATGTGATATAACTGTAACAACCCAAGTTGTTACTTAGGTCAATTAAGATTAATTTAAGACTTAATTATGGTTATAGTAGCTTAACTAAGTCATTTAGAACTTACCTTTAAAATTTGGATCAAATCAGGGATCAAATAGATCAAAACTTGATTTCTAGAAAATCTCAAAACCCTAGAAATTGACTTTTTATCTAGACCTTAGAATCAAAATCTGACTTCCCCATTGCGTTCATCACCCCCAAATTAGCTAGGGGTGATGTTTTGGATGCATTTGGAAGTAGTTGATTTTTCGTCAAATATTTTAATATTATTTATTTACCACGAAAATTCGATTAATTAAATACTCGTCAAAACAAAAATCCGATCACGCCGTTGCGTTCCTCACCCCTCAATTAGCTAGGGGTGATTTATTGGAAATTTTTGGAATGCAAATATGCGATTAAAATTAATTAATAAAAAGAGTTTATATTAATTAATAATAATATTATTTAATTTCGTATTAACGGCGCCGTCCACTGTGGGTAACGCCGTTGCTTCGGATTCTTTCTGCGCCGTTCAAACGGATGGATCAATCGATCCGTCCGATCTCACGATCGGACGGTCGTCGTGTCTTCGCCGAAGACGCTCCGCGTGCCCCGGAACGCGCCGCGCGTCACCCTATCGAACGGACAGGTACCTTCCACCGCTCAGGATTACCGCTTTAGGACTAGTATAAGACTTCTGAGACTTCATCTTCGCTCAGTTTCAATCTCTAAGTCCACATCTTGAAGATCGAAGTTCAAGCCTTCCCTGCTGTCCAAACTTAAGGTACCCTCTTACCCTAAATTTATGCTTCCAAACGTTAAATTTCTTGTTCGCATGTCAATTTCACAGTCTTGATTGAATTTTGAGCAGATCCGATCGAGTCAATCAGGTCCGGTTAACCCGAATTTGGCTAAGATGCAATAGTAGAAACCGTTATCTCCTTTTCTCGTCGAGTGTAGTAAACTAGGGTTAGATATTGCCGGAGCGGTGTGCCTTCTCCGGCGGAGTTTGGGGTACCAATCGAAAGGTCTCTTCAATACCTTTCGATTGGTATATGGCTCGTCCTCTGGTGACGGCAATTTTGATGCCCTAGGACGCTGCTGTCGGAGCGATCGCGCGAAGGCGAAGGACCCTTTGGGTTGGTCCGGTTCGGCCCGGGCTTGACCCGTGACCGTGGCACTTCGGTTGCTTCGGCGGGCCCACCTCTCAGCACTCCAACCAATCGCAGCGCGACACGTGGCCCGCGCTTCTGCCATCTAATCCTGTGGGGCCTGCCGTCTTCTGCTCAACCAGTAATGGCCCGACACGTGTACCTGCAGAAATATAAAATATCAATATATATATATATATATATATAATGGGTTAATTAAAATAAATGAATTTATATATAAATAAAATCAGATTAATTAAAATAATTAAACAGAATTATTTAATTAATTAAATACAAATATTCAAACCCTAATATCTTACAAAATATAAGTCCAATCATAGCAAATAAATATCATTTTGATCAGCAAAAATAGAGGAATATTTTGGTGCTGGCAATTTTATAATTGGACCTACATTTAGCATAGTGACATTTAGGGGTGTTAATTAAATTTAATTAATGTTACAAAACTTCATTAGCTCATAACTTTGTGTATGTTCATCCAAACATATCCAATATGGGTCTTAAAATACCCACAAAACCTTAAGGAACATTTTAGTAAGGTTAATCTTACTATTTGGATTAATTTGAGCCTAATGACATTTAGGACCTAACCCTAATTAGCCTAATTTGACCTAAAACTTCAAATAATCATATGTTAGTCATCTTAGCTCCGAATTAGGTAATTCAAATACCAATTTAGATCAAAAAAACCTAATCTATAGAGATCTACAAAAATATTTAGAATCCAATGGTTAGATTTTCTAATCACCCCTAATTACCCTAAAACTTGATTAATGAATATTAGTAAATATAATAATCCAAATTGGACAAACTAAGTTTCAGAGAACTCCTAGAATTCTATTAGAACCAAATAGTAGGATTGGATTAGTGATTGAGTGATTAATTTCACTAATCACTCACTAATCACCCTAAATCCTAATTAAGCCATAACGTAGCCAAATGGAGTCTAAATTAAACCTACCACTAGTCATTAGAGTCAGTGGATCAAATGTGACATACAGCTGCTAAAATTATTCAATTTGGACATCAAATGACAAAGTTAGGATTTTTGACCCTTAATTCAGAATCCTTAATTACCCTTTAAATCCAAGAACTTGTAATAGCTATAACTTAGGCAATACACTTCAGAATTCAATAATTTTAGGTTCTATGGAAACCTTAGAATATATACTACAATAAACTAATATAAAATTTAAGTGTCATTAAGGTAAATTTACCAAAATGCCCTTATAGCTCAAATTCTTCAATTTGACCCTATAAGGCTTAATACTTAACCAAAATTAATGAACTTACTGCCTAAACTCATATTAGACAGTAAGTAATCATTTCACATCATTAAAATTTAGAATTAAGTCATAATTCTTAAAGGTGAAATTTAGACCCTTAAGTAGGGGCAAAACGATCTTTTTACCTTAAATTAGGGTTTAATGAAATTAAGACCTAATTTCCTCTCTAAATCATATCAAATAGTAATTAAAGTGATTTAAACTATAATTTAAATAATTCTAAGCCTAAAATTAGAAAATTGAAGTAAACCCTAAGTTAAGTCTTAAATAAAATCTAAGTAAATTATGAAAGAAATTTCACTTCCTTTGAACTTCTTAGATCATCCTTTAAGTCTTATAAATTTAGCTAGGATGTGTGTCTGAGTGACACTCTTAGTATATAAGAGCCTTAATTCCTAAGAATAGGATTAGATCTTAGGTTAGAATTCATCTAATGGGTAAAGTGGGTTACTCATTAAGGTGAAACCTTGATCTTACTAGTTTATTAGATTTTCATTGTTTATTAAATTGATTATTTGGTCTTTTAACATTAAAATTAGGATTAGAGATCTATCCTATTGAACTTGACTTAATTCAATAGGATTTGCCTTAATATTTAACCTGTGAGATGGGATTAAGCCCTAGTCCTTAGGAAAACCAAGTGATTAAGTAATTAAACTTCATTCTTTGGAGTTTGATTCTTAATTCTATAAATCTTGATTTGGCTAATCAAGGTTTATCTGGGGTTTATAAAATAATAAACTTAGGACAATTAATTTGCTTATTTAACCTTGTAGGTGACTAGGATTTATTTATAATTAGGATGTGGCCAATCCTAATTATGTTTAATTTAAAGGTTCGTGATTCTAAGTTACAAACAGTGTAGGAATTATTGATTCTGAATCTTATGTAACTTAGAGTAGAGAGAATATTTAAATTAGAAAACAGGTGATATCATAAAGTTTGTATAGTGCTATTTATTTCTTTAATTTAAAATGCTATGCTTTTCCTTGCCATTTGAACCTTTTTATACCTTGAGATATACTTGAATACTTGTTACTTACTTTGTATCATACTTTGAGTTTCATTCACATTTCATATGCATTAATTTTAAAAGAAACATTAATAAACAACATTTTACTTGTGATTTATATTTTACTTAACCTGCCACTTAGTATGACTTTACTTTAGGACTGCTTTTGCATAGGGAATTTCCCCTATGATACTTTACTTTGGCATTGGGATGTTTCTCCTATTTTCCCTTTAGATACTTTATGGATTTACTTTAGGATCTAGGATGTTTCTCCTAGATGCCTCTTTTGGTGGAACTTTACTTTAATCTGGGATGTTTCTCCTAGATTATCAGATGGACTTTACTTTTTGGCAGACTAAGTAAGAATATCTCACAAGTACAGTAAAATAAATCAACATTACTTACATTTACTTTTCAGACCTTTTACAGTTACTTTACATACTTTCTTTACACTTCAGACTTACTTTACCTTACTGTTTTAGTACACTTTTCTTTTTTTCATATTTTTTTCATTTTCTGCAGTTCCTTTACATTTCAGAACTTTTTGTATGTCAGTCATTTTACCTACTTGAAAGCATGTTAGGATGCTAGTCTTATACTTTCAGTTCAGTACTTTTACTTATACTATACTGGCATGTTGGTTTGATCATATTCTTTAGAACTTTTCTTTGTACTTAGTAGAATTACCTTATACTTTACTTACCTTGTATTGCAGCTTGAGTTGAGGTATATTTCTACCTCATGACTTGTTCTTGCCTTTCTTTGTACTTTACCGTTATACTATGCTTAATTTCAGTTGTGATGTCATTAAAATACATTAAAATTCATTACCTTAAAATGTACTTAGACATTTTGTCTAATAAGATTTTTCTTTTATTGGCTGGGGCCCTACTATTATGGAACTGATAATGGTAGATTCTGAGCTTTTTGAGGAGATTGAGCCTACTGAGGAGCAGATCCAGGAGGAGGTACAGACTACTGAGGGACCTTAGCTTACTTATTAGATTACTTTACTTTTATATTATGAGGATGAGAGACTCTTTTCATGTCAGCTTTTAAACTTTAAATGTTTGTAATAATACAGAACTAATTGTACTTTACTTTCCTGCATTGTATATATTCTGAGCTGGATGTCTTTATTTTATAATATGGATGTTTACTTCAGTTGATTCTTTTCTTCTACACTCTGATACTTATTAAGTTATTGTAACCCTTTACCTCATTATGAAAAGCACTTCTTTTCCTTAAGATTGGATTGGAGTCTTAAATTCCAACCTAATGTTAAGTATGAGATGTGCTTAGTGACGACCACTCCTTAAGCCTTGTGATTAGAAGGGGCGGTTGCCACATTATACCTGAAGAATTTAAGATTAATTTCTAAGGTCGAGTAGGATCATCTAAGCTTCTACCTCATGATAACACAATAAGTCTTTCCTACCTCATTAGTTTAAAGATTATTTAGGCTAGTATTATTATCACATTAAACTTAATGTAAGACCATAAAGATCTCACATATCTAAACACTCAATATAATCATATGGGATTATTCATTATGTTTAGTTAATTAGATTAGGTGGGTAGCTCCATCTGATCGAGTCTTAGACTACAATTATGAGATATAATCAAGAATTTTAATAGGATTTGATCTTGTGATGAATCATCATGGATTTTATAGTTGATTTCATGCTAATAATCTTATTTAAGAGAAAATCAAAGATCTTAAGTTTCAAGTCCAAATGCTTAATCATACCAAATCTTTTAATTTCCTTAGTACTTCTATTTTAATGAATTAAAGTCAATATCAAATCAAATAGATTATTGGAATCATATTAATCAAATTATCTTACAATCAGATTGATTGTTTAGATGATTAAGAGTTTGGGTCTAAATCAGATGGATTAGGTGTTAACCCCCAACCTTATCAATTTAAGACCAATAGTTACATTATAGATCAATGACAAATCAAATGAATTATTGATGAATTATTGATGGCGATCTAAGATCCATATTAAGTGTAATTCACTTGATCAAGCCTTTAAGATCTCTTAAGTTTAATTAGGGATAAATGAGAGTTTATTAAAATTTAGCATTTAAGACATAATCAAGACACCTCAATCCTTAAACACCTTGCAAAGTAACTGAAAGTTAACATAAAACTTAAGAAAAGTAAAAGCTCAAAAATAGTAACAAGAACTATGCAAGTGATGTACGCACTTAACATATGACTAAATAAATAATTTAATATATAGAACTCAATACAAGTTCTAAGTACTTACGTACCTGGCTCGAGCGACTTTGAACTTCTACAACACATGGCTTAGGAGCTTTAAGCCCTTGACCTTGCATGGAGTATGAACGCGTTTCTTTAATTGAGAAATGAAAACAATTTGATAGATTAATTCAGAAGGTTGAACTAATTAAGAGACCTTATCTATCATAATAGAGCAAAAGATTAAGAGCACCCAACTTTTGAGTTAATTACGATTTAAGTATTTAGTCAATATTTCATCCTTTAAACCTGTTTAGTGAAAGAGATATAAACCTAAAGATTTGACATCATTTCTTAATTTGGTTAGCTTAGCTTACTTTATAATACTCCTCGATAAGTTTATGCTTACATTTTAGCTTAATGAAGTTAAGAACTTTAATCTTGACATAAGAGGCATCAATATTATATTTAAACAATAACATTATATTGAACATAATGGTGATATATAGATGATGAGGTTAAACTTGTTATACATCATGAGATAGGTAAACAACATATTACTATATATATTCTGCATTTGATGAAAAATAAAAAGAAGAAACATATTATCATTTTCATCACATTTAGTTTGATAACAATCTCATCATAAAATATTGCCAAAATCTTACAAATAATTAATTAGCAAGCTTTAATGTTCGCTCATTAGATACTAATACAAATGTATTATATTTCTTAAAAGCATTTACGGAGCAAGCATAACCAAAATGCCACAGGACTAATTAAACAATGACTAACACAAGTAAATATTATTTCTCTAGTTTTATATAAATTATTGTGAACCTATGAGAAAAAATATTACAATCTCTACTGATCACAAGATACAAAGCCAATTAACTAATTATTAATAATTTAAATTACTATTCTAATTAGTGATACATAAATGTAAAATATATGGAATGTAGTGCTCTTTAATTTAATTATTTATGGAGCAAGCACTTTGTATTTTATATTGATTAATTGTTGCTAGCACTTAAACTAATGTGGATTCCATCTAATTCATTCACTAATACAAATGATAGAATAATAACTACATCATGCAAGAGAGATCTACATAATTAAATGCAATAATTTTAATTACAATTGATTCTTTGCAAATGGATGAAATTATAAGAACATCATCTCTAAGAATGAACTCAAGATTAATAATGAAATTACATGTTTTAACAATAAATTTAGCTATAATATTTATTGCATCTTATTATGAATCTTTCTTATTAATATTATATGTAAAACAAATATATGTGTTTAACAATAGATTTAATTATATTTACTTCCTCCCTACATCATAATCAAGTAGATTAATGCATCAATATAATGTGTGCTAATTATGACCATAATAATGCATCAAGCTCATGCCGATAAAAATTAGCATACAATCTACTTTAACATCTACTCTAACACATTCAACTTTACTTAACTCAGCATGATATCAATTTAATACAATTTTATGATAAGATCAAGGAGTTACCAAATCAACGATTGACCTAATGTTGGCAAGAAGGATGAAGTGGGCTGCTGATTTCGGCCAAGAGGAGGAGGAGAGCTGCTCGGCCTTGGGAGGAGGAAGGGAAGCAACTCGGTCGGCCAAGAGGAGGAGGAGAGCTGCTCGGTCGGCCAAGAGGAGGAGGACTGTTGCTCAGCCTTGGGAGGAGGAGGGCTGCTGCTCGGCTCGGCCAAGAGGAGAAGGACTGTTGCTCGGCCTTGGGAGGAGGAGGGTTGCTGCTCGGCTCAGCCAAGAGGAGAAGGACTGTTGTTCGGTCGGCCAAGAGGAGAAGAGCTGCTGCTCGGCCGGCCAAGAGGAGAAGAAGAGGCGTCGGCCATGGAGATGAAGGAAGAAAGAAGGAGGTCCAGCCATGGAGGAAGAAAGAGGGAGGGCATTTTCGGTTCTCATGGGGATGAGAAGGAGTAGACGGTTGGGAAGAGGTGAAATTTTTGAATGGCTGCTTTAGGGTAGAGCTCCATGTACTTAAGAGGCAAAACAATTAAGTCATATCGCAGCCGTTAAGAAAAAATCCAACGGCTGAAACTTCGCAAGCTTTGATCTAAGTCGATCGAACTCCAAAAATTACAAACTAGGTATCGAGACAACCATCTCGACAAGACAAACGCAAACATTCAAAAATTATTAAATTTGGACAAGTATTTTATTTTATATTAATTTTTAAGTGAAAAACTTTAAAAATTTGTTACGATTAATCCGGAACCCAAAAAATTTCGAAACTTAAAACATATAGTCCTTTTATAATGCTTAATTCAAATATACAAAAATTTCTAAAATCTAACTTTTATTTTATGTTTTATCGACTTTGGAAATTTAAACTTTCCAATTTTATTTAGGACGATCTAGAACTCAGATTGCGCTCAAATTTTGGTAGAAGGATCCCCTTGATATGCTTTATTTGATGATATTTTTATTTAATTTTTTATTTGACTAAAATTAAAATTCTAATTTCGACTTAATCCTCCGAAATTTGGAATTAATTATTCCAATCACAATCTCGGGTTGTTACACTTTCTGGGCTAGGGCAGACAGAATAGAATAGTAGAACTAAAGAGATAGTAAATACAAATACATAATCTTTTAGTTAATTTACTTTTGTTTCTGTGAACATGTCCAGAAATAGCTAAGGAGTCAAGAATGTCTACTAGACTAAATGGGTTCCATGCTTAACATAGACTTCTTAATGAGTAATATAAAGCATCCTTATTTTTCCTTACCTCTGTCCATCAAGGTAAATGTACACCAAAAGCTACCATAATATAATTGAATCCAATGCATTTGTTATCCTAATTATTCTATATTTTTATTTCATGCACAAAGTTTTCTTACATGACATGTCCAAGAAATTAAGCACAAAATACAAGGAATACATTGCACAAATAGATCAAATAGTAAGTAAGGGACTCTTCTAATATGGTGACACTATTATTATCTAATTAACTATTCTAACTATTCTATATTACACAAGTTCTGGATCTCTAATTCTTACTATCGAGTGTAACTTAGAAGTATAGCCTTATAAGTTAAAAGGATTGGAACTAATTAGGTTCTAATTTAATTTAATCAAGTACGACTATAAGCTAAGAGATAAATCACAATGTCCTAATTTGATGAATTCAGACATTCTATACTAAGCTATAGATTATGGATTGAACATCACGAGTTTGGGCTTAATCACATAATCCCAAAGGCAAGGCTTAAGACTTAGGTTTCACTCTAAATGTGATCTAATGATTAAGGCAAATCATATTAAGCAAACTCAAACTTAATAGGATGATTTTCTTATCCTAAGTCTAAGTTAAAAGATAAAATAATTAGAATTAAATTCTAGGAATTTAGAAATTAATAAAACCAAGGATTTATTTATTGAATAACCTCATTATTCAATGAATAGATATAACCTATGATCTAGTGCTAGTCTTAGGAATAGTCCTAATGTGAAGTGTACAATCCAAAAGGAAAGGACTTAGAGAAATTTAGGAATTCTATAATTTTGACCTAATTGCTGATTTTATTTATTTAGAAGATTCTAATACAGTTTAAATATTGACTTTAGTGATTTAAAGGATAAAATAAGGATTAAATACGATTATCTTAAAATTTGGGCAAAATAACCATTTTGCCGCTACTTAAGGGTCCAAAAGCTACTATTTTAATTAAGGATCCAAATTAGGATTTCTTATTGCCAAATGATTCCTTACTATTTAATATGAAGATAGATAGTAAGTACACTTAATTTGGATAATAAATGGGTCCTATAGGTCCAAACAAGAATTTTTGAACTAAGGGGCATTTTAGTAAATTGCACAATAAAATCTAACTTTTTATACATTTTATTATTGGTTGTTGTTTAAGGATTACATAGAGTTCAAGAATACTAAATTATGAGATGTAATGAATTAGTTATAGCCATTTTAATTTCAAGGGCAATTATAGAATTTCCTAAGGCTAAGGGGTCAAAAAGCTAACTTTTCTATTTGGTGTCCAAATTCAACAAACTTAGTGGCTATAGCTTTCCTATATAACACTGAGTACTTTAACTAGGAGTAGACTAAAATTGGACTTCAATTTGTCAAGTTATGACCTAATTAAGGTTAGGGGTCTTTTGATCATTTCTAATTTTTCTAGGGTTCAAAAATTAAATATTATATCAGACTATTGTTGGCACTGTGATTTTAAGCTATCTAGCACTTTGAATTTTCTGATTTAGAGTCTAATTGACTAAGATATGGTCAAATCAATATTTAGGGTTTTATAGGCAATTAGGGATTAAATTATCATCTAATGCAAAATTAGAAATTCACTTACACATTTAATAATGCTTAATTTTACTTAAACTAGGTTCAAATATAATATAATTTGATCCCACAAGGGTCCTAGGGTTCTTAAAATTCAAAAATGTGAAGTTTTGGCCATTTCAGCTGGTTCTGGACCAATCCGAACAGCTCTGAATGCTACGGCGCGCTGTGGCGCCTTCTGGCAGAAAGTTAGACGCTACGGCGGGTTGCAGTGCTATGGCGAAAAATTGTCCATAATTTGGGTAATATGGCTCGCTGCGGCGCTTTCAGGCACGGTGGCGCGCTACGGCGGATTTTCTAAAAAAAAAATACATTTATATGCTTCATTAAACTATTATGCCGAGTTCGAAACTTTGACCCTGTGGCGCGCTGCGGCGCCTGATGGTGATTTTGCCTGTGCAAGAATTGCAATGGGTCAACTTTTAGGCTCAAATACTCTCAACCTAGAGTACTTCATGTGCGGTGCCATATACCGATGAAAAGGTCTTTCCGAGACCTTTCAATTAATACCCAAATCGATACCAAACGATTAAGTTCTCAATACAAATAATGGAGTAAAAGGACTAGTTATACAGAAATTCGTATTAGCAGATTTACATATCATTCTCTATTGTTTATAAATTTCCATGAGTTTCTACATCTTAAACATAGCTTTATAGATACACAACTAAGGTAATCATAGATTTATAGACATACAAATGAGCATAAGAACAAAATGGAATAGCCATTGGGCTAACCAATTGAGGGAAATGGAGTACCTTGGCTTTGACAATGGCAGATTTTCTAAAGGAGGCTTGAGAGCTTGAGAGATCCTTTCTTCTTCTTTTCCAACTGCTAGCAAGAAGAGTAAGGGGCTAAGGTTTCTTCAAGCAGCAAGTACAGTAATACATGAAAGAGGGAAATGAACTTCAGCTGGGCAAATGAGGTAGTAGAGAGCTGAGAGCCAAAGCCTCTCTTAATGGGGGAGAGGCCTTCCATGGGATGGGATGGCCTGAGTTGACCCATCCGACTTGGTGAGGCTCGCAGGGGATAGGGAGGTGGCGGGAGGTTGAGAGAGGGAAGGGGGACAAGGGCGGCACGAGCAGCATAAAAAAAAGAATGGCAGAAATCACTTGAGTGTAGGGGGAGGAAGGTGCTGGGAAGAAGGAAAAAAAATGTTGAGTGGAAAAATATAGGAGAAGAAATGGAGTTTAAAAAAAATTAACATAATTTTTTCAATTAATTAATGCTTTAAAATCAAATTTTATAAATGTGCTCTGAAAAATCCCAAAATTTTACCCTTAGCTATTTTGAGGGTGAGGAACGCAACGACGAAGTCGGATTTTAATTCCGACGAATATTTAATTTCCTATTTTCGGGGTATTTAAATATTATTAAAATATTTGATGAAATTTTGACGACTTCCGATTGCCACCAAAACATCACCCTGGAGAAATTAGCACAATGGCAAAGTTTGATTTTTGATCTGAGGTCAATTTCCAAGGTTTTTTGGATTTCCCAAATATCAGGACTTGATCTATTTGATTCCTGATTCAGACTAGTCTTAGCAGATATTCATAACTACTTGATTAACACTTAGGATCAAGATTAGGATGGAGATTAGTCTTAATTGATAAAGGTAATAATTTGGGTTGTTACACATAGTTTATATGGGTCTCATTTTAATCAGGAGACTCTCAGGAATGTCCTAGTAGTGTTAATTTTTCTGTTTAGAGTGTAATTAGCAAAATCACTTTTAAGTCCCTACCCAAATTGCACCCTTAAATCCTAGGACTTCAATTGATCATAACTTGATCAATTGAGCTCCAAATTAAGTCTTCCAATATACCATTTTAATCAAGAAGACCTAATAAATAGTAAAGTACAAAAATATTTAGTATTAGGTGATTTAATTCCTTATTTAGCCCTAATCACCCCAAAATTAGCATAATTAATTATACAAATTGAGTGATTCAAGTTTCTGATAGCTTTTTGAGTAGATTAGAACCTAGTGGTATTGTTAGTTTTGTGATTATGTGATTAATTTCACTAATCACTCGCTAATTATCCTTAACCCTAATTAGGTCATAACTTGACCAATGAGATCCAAATTGGGTCTACTCCCAGTTAAAATACTCAGTGAGTGATAGGGAAGCTATAGCCACTGAGTTTACTGAATTTGAATTTCAAATAGAAAAGTTAGATTTTAACCCCTTTTAAGAAACATTAGTTAACATATTTAACCCCAAGTATTATTTTACTTATGACTTAATCATTAGGCCTTAGAATAAAGTATTCTTAGATTCTATAGAATTCTTGAACAGTAAGCATTAATAAACTGCATAAATTTGTTTAACTTTATTAAATAAAATTACCAAATTGTCCTTATGAGTCAAATTCTCTAATTTGATCTCTCACAAGGCTTGTTAATTATCCAAATTAGATGTACTTACTATCTATCTTCATGTTAGATAGTAAGTAATCATTTTCCATTAAGAAATTTCTAATTTAGAACCCTAAATCAAAAAATAGCTTTTTAGACCCTTAAGTAGGGCAAAATGGTCATTTTGCCAAATTTGAGTTTAAGTGCTTTTAAGCTTTAGATTCATATCATATTCATTAAAATCAATAAATGAAATGATTTAAAATATAATTCATTTGATTTAGGCCTTAAATTAAGTTTCAAATTAAAACCCTAAATTTCACTTAAGTAAATTATAAGTATTATTAAGCTCTATGATATGAGATTCATCTCACATCAGGCCTCCCTTATCTTTTTAATTCTTCTCTTAAGCTTTTAATTCAAGATTAGTTAAAGTTAGTGCTTGGGCGTTCATCTTAGTTCCTTAAGATCTTCTTCTTTAAAAATTAGGAATATGACTTAGATTAGATTTCATTCATTGAGTAAATTGGGTTATTCAATTAGTGAAATCATGATTTTTCTAGTTAATAGATTTTCATAGTTGTTTATGATTATTTAATATTTCAACCTTAGACTTAAGAATATAAATCCATCTTATTAAGTGTGGCTTTACTTAATAGGATATGCCTTAATCTTTAATCCATGAGGTTGGGTTTTAAGCCTTACCTTTAGGATCACCTTGGGGTTAAGTGATTAAACCCCAATAATTGAAGTTTAACTCTTTATCATTCCATCTTGATTTATCATACTCAAGATGGGTTTGGGTTGCTTAAATCATTAAAATAGATTGATTAATTTATTTGCTTAACTTATATAGTCAACACTGATTAAATCATATTAGGACCTAGCTAGTCCAATTATTTTTCAGCTTTATAAGATAGTGAATCTAAGTTATACTCGATAGTAGGAATTGGAGATCCTGAACTTATGTAATTTAGAATAGTTAAAACATATAACTTAGATAATGGCTCAGGTTTGCAAATAACAGTTTCTCCTTGGAGTCCCCTCGTCTCCTATTTCTTCCTTTCTCGAATTATTCCACTGTGTCTAAGAATAGGTAAGATTTTAAAAGACACTGTGCTCATCACTCCCATCGCTCAATTTCCTGATAAGTCTGACGATTCTCCCGATGCCTCGATCTGCCTCTCCCGTGTCTACAAGGCCAAGAAAGTCGAACTGAGCGATGATCGACTGTCCGCCATGAGCACGAAGGGTACATAAAAAAGAAAAAAATTGTGTCCTCTCTCGCAGTCACCATATGCTTCCTCTTCTCCATCATCATTCTCGCAGAACGCTTCCTTTCTCCTTCATCGTTCTTGCCAAATGCTTCCTCTACTTTCCTTTCTCATTGTAACTACTCTGCCTTTCACAGCAGCGTACGCATTTGAAGGTCTCATTTACATTTCTGCTCATACTATTATTTTCTCTTATGATGAAGGTAGAAATGTGCCTTTTACTTATTTATGGGATTATGCTATGAATATGCAATTTTTTTCTCAAGTTATAAGCATATGCCCTTGACTTAGTGTTATGCAACTTCATTAGAAATTAAAAATAGAACTTTCTCATGCATATATTTACTTTATTTTTGGAACTGTAAACCCTTTTATTCTTTCTGAAGAGACAACCAAGTGATTTTTTAAGTTTCAGGAAGAATTCTCAAGTCATGTAGTCTTCATATTAGCATCTTGACAACCTTTAACATTGACAGTATTAGGCAAGGTGAAGCTTGAACACAATGGACGATGAATTTGGTTATTTGATTTATTTTTAGATTTATTAGTTATTTAGCAGAAAAAACTAATGAAAGGAATTTGTACTAAAATTTTAGAAGTTTTAATTAACATTACTGGGTGAAGAAAGATTTTTTGTCTAAATATGTATATGTTAAGTTTTAATTGTAGATGTCGGGTTGAATTGCTCTTCATCTGTTTTTCTCTTCTTCATCAGAGCATCTTTGCAAGCTACAATTGGTACAAATTCACTTATGCTTTTGTTTATTTTTTTTATTTAATCCAGCAATATGCATAAGAAACAATTTTGTATCTTTTTAACTATTGATCTATTGAGTGAAATTATCTACATTAAATTGAGTGAAAGCATTTTTATTTCTTGGTTTGTAGGTTTGTTTATTAAAATTGGCTTTTTCTATGCTTCGCAAAAATGTTCTTTTCTCTTTGTTGTCGCCAAATTATTTACCACTAAGACTTCTCCACCGCTAGGGTTACACTTCCTCCACACAAAAGTGACTTCTTAAGAATTTAAACTATGATTTTATATACATATATAGTTAAAAAAAGATATTCTATTTTCTTATAAGTGGCTCAAGAAAATTTATATTCACGGTACACATAAACTGGCCTCAACACTTTTGAATAAATCAATTAAGAATTAAATAAAATGCATGAATTTAACATAATTATATATAAAGAGACAGGGAGAGAAAGAGTCTATTATCCATTAAAATGGCACTATTGCTTGCATATTATACAACTTTCACCATATAATGCATCTTTTTACTTTCATAAAGAATGGGTTTAACTGAATATGCACAAAGCTTAATAACATTTAATTAAGTGTTTTGAATTACTTTAGTGTGTTAGTATTACACTTCTATTAGGTATTGGATCGGACAGATGCCCCTTCTCTCATAAGACAATTTGTTATTCATTAAGTCGAGGTTCATGCTCAATTTGAAGATGTGTAACTCAGCTACTTGATAGAATTTCTTATTGCTCGAAACATTGTCGTCCACAGAGGCTTTCCATCATTTTCTTAACCACTCGCACAAACTAAGGGCGGAAATTGGAGCTCTTTTTGTCAATAATAACACAATATATTACAAGCTTTTGTTGCATGAAAATTATAAAGCAAAATAATAATGACTATAAAAATAGGCTTATCTATTACAGTAGCTGATAAATCAATTTTTGATATGTGTATTCAATAACTAAATGGTTTCATATGAGCTTTCGCCGTAGCATACACACTATACGAGTTGCACCATAGCACAATCTTTATTATTGATTTTTCTTATTTTCTCCATAATTGGACTGATTCCACTACTTTATGTTTAAAGAAAAATGATTCTTTAAACTATTCCATAGTATTTTAGATTAACATGATAATACTATTTTAAATTAATGTGATAATGTATATTCAAGTGAACACTTTCGAGTGTATGCTTGAACACTTTGAGGAAATTGAATATAGCCATAGAATTTATTTTCTTATGAATAAAAAGAAGTAAACAATCTGCTTGACTATCATTGACCCCCTTGCTTGCCGTGAAGGTACCTTAATGTATTATAATAATTTAATTCTCCTCTATGATGTTTGTTTGTGTAACATTGCATCACACGATTTATTAGATCACCTCCTTATTTCTTTTCTTACAATTACTACAAGTCAGCAAAAAGAAAAAGAAAAAGAAAGACCCAAGTTTGTTGTTTTTTTATATAATTGATTGATATGGGTATTTAATCGCCCGAATGAATCTTAGATGCATCATACATACACAAGAATGTGACATTCAAAACAACAATTGCAACAATCTTAGATTTGGGTATTTAATTCTTCTAAAAGCTCTCTTTAGCTTTTATATTGACTGCAGTCATACAACTTAGTTCTAATTAAAACTGCTTTTAATTTAAATTCACTCTGTTGCGTTAGTCTTCCAAAATTTGATTAGTCATATTTGTTTATTCAAATTCAAAATAAACAAATGTAATTTAAATTCATTCTGTTAGTACTTTATAATTATCATTGTACAATATCATTTGAAGTGCATGATAAAATATCAGTTCATATTTTTGAACAATTTATTTAATGCATGAATTTTTTTTTTCCAAATCATCTTTGAATATTCTTAAGTTATGGATTGCTAAATAAATTTTTGATCCTTGTTGTCCCTAAATTTTTCAGAGAACGTCATTTTGCAAAGTTGCAGTTCTAAGAATAAATTTTTAATAATTAAAATGTCAGTTTTCTTACCTATGATTTTATATCTTTGTTGTTAAACTAATACCCAAAATAAGTGTTTGAATTTATGGCATATAAGTTTTTGTTTAATAGGAGAAGATAGCTTTTTATATAAGAGTTAATTAATCTCACATCAATAACATCATGCAATTGAAAAAAAGATTGCATTAAAATTTGTTTTTGATTAATCACTAATCATCACAATTATTCCAAAGCTCTTGAAGAAAGTTGTTTCTGCAAACAGTTGACTTTACTTCATGCTTTCTCAATAAATATGATTGTGAGCATTCATTTCTTAGCACACTGCTGATTTAAATGCATGCGCATTGATTCATAAATAAAGCCATATTCTTAGTTTAAAAAAGACTGCAATAAAATGTCTTTGATTAATCACTAAGCATCACAATTATTTCAAAGCTTTTGAAGAAAGTTGCTTCTGCGAACGGTTGCCTTTACTTCATGCTTTTTCAATAAATATGATTGAAATCATTCATTTCTTAGCCTACTACTGATTTAACTGCATGCACATCGATTCATAAAAAAAGCTGTATTTTTAGTTTGAAAAATGACCGCATTAAAATGTCTTTGATTAATTACTAATCATAACAATTATTCCAAAGCTCCTGAAGAAAGTTGCTTCTACGAACAGTTGCACTTACTTCATCCTTTCTCAATAAATATGATTATGAGCATTTGTTTCTTAGCATACTGTTGATTTAAATGCATGCGCATCGATTCATAAAAAAAGTTATATTTTTAGTTTGAAAAAAGATTGCATTAAAATGTCTTTGATTTATCACCAATCATTATAATTATTCCAAAGCTCTTGAAGAAAGATGCTTTTGCGAGCAGTTGCATTTACTTCATGCTTTCTCAATAAATATGATTGTGGGCATTCATTTCTTAGCTTATGCATGCACATCGATTCATAAAAAAGTTGTATTTTTAGTTTGAATTTATTATAATTAATTTGTCAAAGCATCACTTCTTAAATTTCAATCATTATTCAAATTAAAGTTTTTTGTTTATTAGTTGTACTAGGTAGTTCCTTATTTGTTTGCTTTGTAGTTCTTATCCAAATTAGCAATTATTTGTTTTCTTTATCAAATTAAAAATTATAGATTTATTTTCAAAGCCACAAATATTATTTGTTCTATGTGAATGACTTTCTCATATTTGTCTTTGTGATTAAAGTGTAGTATTTTTTTTTTGTGTTGACTTATGCATTATTTTAACTTTAATCTTTATCACAATTATTTGCTATAGTGTTTGAATATGTTTATTTTGCATATTAAACATGTTTATATTTAACGGCATAATGATTGCAGAATCACATAAATATTTTAAAGCTTATAATATATTTCATTTGATAGCACATGTTAATAGAAAATTGCTACTTCATAGAATGAACAATAGACTGCAGTCGATTACATATATTAGAAAGAATATACAAAATTGTTCACGATTGAATGTATATCTTATTATGCAGTTAAAAAGAAAAAAAAAACCAATAATGATTGATAGATCATTAATTTATGATCTAAAAAATTCATATTAATCTCCATGAAACATGTCCTTCAACGTGATGTCGATGAAATTCGTTATTCAACTCCTAATATAGTTTGTGCTTATTGCTCTAATATTAATTATGTTGCATGTAAGGGTAAAATAATTATGAAAGATGTAATACCAAGTACATGTGCTGCACAGGTTTTAGAAGTTAGAGAATGTAGTCATCAACAGGGCATATCTTATTTTACATTTAGAAATATCAGATCAAATGTGACCCTTGTTACTATTGAAGTTGGAGAATGTAATCGATATAAATACATGCCTAATTTTGCATTCTATAATGACGGATCAAATGTCGTTATTGTTAAAATAGTTATGGAAGATGTAATCCCAAATACATGTGTTGCATAGGTTTTAGAAGTTGGAGAATGTAGTCATCAACATGGCATATCTAATTTTGCATTTGAAAATATCTTATCAAATGCGATACTTGGTACTATTGAAGTTAGAGAATGTAGTCAAAATAAAAACCTACCTAATTTTGTATTCCATAATGACGAATCAGATGTCTCTATTAGTATTATTGATTAATAATTTTTATATTTAATTATTACATTTACTGATTTTAGTCATTTTAATTAACTTTTTTTGTACACATGGTATTTCCCTGCAAAATGTGCAACAATTTTTAGCAAAATTTTCAAAATTAAAGGGCCAAGAGTTTGGTGTCAATTTTATGGTGCTGAGATGTGATGCGAAGAAAAAAGCAATTGATATATATTTAAAACAACATTTATATTATGTTGTCATGAATGATTGATTACATACCATCATCACCACCATGCCCAATAGCTCTTAAAAGATTATTTCTTGGTCACTTTGATATATCGTTGATAACTCCAAGATTTGTAGTAAAATAAGTTAATAAAAGTAAGCATTTTTTAATTAAAATTATATATTTTGATAAGCTTTCGCTGTTTTCAGGATAAAATATGAGTAAATTAAAATTTAGCTTAAATATGCAAATTTGGGAGAAAACCGCCTCAACGCGCCATGGCGTCATATCTCAAAGAAATATTAAAACTATATAAAATAAAAATTGAATAGTGAATCTGAAAGTTTATCCGCTGTAGCGCGCTGCAGCAGATAAATTTTTATTTATAAGACTATAGAGAAACTAATTGAATAGTGAATCCGAATGTCTATCCGCTATAGCGCGTCGCAGCGCACCACAACGGATGCTGCGGCGACCGAAGAAAAGATAATAATTTTATGTAGGAACAAAGTTTGGAGTACTGCTGCCGTAGCGCACCGCAGCGAAACAGTGTTTGGAACGCTGCTGCCGCAGCTTATCGCAGCGCTTGACGCAGTTTTGCCAAAAATATGCATTCAAGATAGCATAGAGAAGGCAAAGAATTGAATTCTTCCCCTTCCCATAGCTGAAATTAATATTAAATTAAATTAAAACTTTTCATTCTCAAAAAATAATTCATAAAGAAATAAATTAAAGATATGAGGAAGATAGAAGGGGTAGATGCAATAAAAATTAATGAATCTTTATTATAAATATTCTTATAAAAGACATATATTTAAGTCATCATGAGGAAGAGCAAGAGGTTGGTTTAATTATTTTACCCAATAAAATATAAATACAAACAACTTAAATCCCTTCATTACCAAGGAAATAAATGAAGAATCATTTAATTAAAGCACACATTTCTAAATGGGATTGATTTGCTGAATTAAATTTTAAACAGAAAAGGAAGTCTATAAAAGGGAGACTTGAAGATTGAGAAAGGGTTCCAACCTATGCTACTAAAAAGATTAAGAGAAATAATGCTAGAAGAGAAAGAATGAGAACTCTCCAAGGGGAAGAGAGGACCAAGAACAGGAAGGAAGAAAAGACAGCAAAGAAAGAAGGGTGGAGCTTCAAGAGGATAGCCAGGAAAAGTAAAGAGAATCCCAGAAAACCTCCAGGTGATTCCTTGTATTTCTCCTAAACTCCCTTGATTAATTTCTTATCGTGAATTGATGGCGATGTTCACTTTTCTTTGCTTGTATATTCTTTCTTGCTTAGTAATGAAAGGCTAAAAACCCATTGGAGAGGGTTGAGATGTAGTTGTAGAAGTATGTAAGGGAAATATTGGTGTATGATGCTATTGTTTAATTATAATGAAAAATGGTTTGTTGTATTATTAATTTTAATATTGAATGAATACTTGGATGAATGAAATTCTTATTTATTTTAATTAAAAGAGCTTGTGTTCCAATGCTCATCAATTGGGTAAGAGCAAGGAAGGTAGTGTGAGTAGAGCTGAGAATTATGTGACAAAATTTTCAAGCTCACTTGCACCATCCCTTAGTAGCTCTCCCAAAAGATTGATGCTTGAGAACCAAGTTCTCCATTAACCTTGCTCAGCTGCTCAGTAAAGTAGAAGGGATGAGAGGACATTAGGAACTTCAATGGATGATGCAACATAATCTATTGACCCAATACATCCTCCCATCTAGCTAAACTGCGTGTAAAGTGCATGATGCACGGTAAATGGTATCTTGCTTGTGAGATCATTTTAATTAAAAGATGTTTTTGGTAACCTAGACGTAGGAAGTCAAAATCAAATTAATGAAACTAGATCTCATAAGAGTTTATGTACTAAAAAAGAACCCAAAAGGTGTTCTCTTTATGCACTAAACTTGAACCCAATGTAATTGAAGGATACTTCAATTCCAATGGTGTTCACTTGATTTAATTAAGAAATTAAATTGAATGTATACATTCAAACAATGAAGTCATATAACCAACCCTTGCATATATTACAACAAAATCTCAACCCTCTCCTTTTTAATCAAATCGTATCTTTAATCAAGTCTTGTATATTGCTAATTAGGAACCAACAAAAATCTACCAAAATTGCATCTAGACATTAGTGAAAAAAAATACAACTTGGTATCAAAATAACTGTTCCTTGAGGTTTGATAAAGCCTAGAAACGACACTTTCCACTTATTACTTCAGACCACATACACTTGCGTGCAAACGCAGACGTGTATTTCCGTCTGTCAGTTGTCTTCCAAGTTCAGAGATAACATAAGAATTTATAATTCAATGTTTGCTTTCACATTTATGAGTGGTAAGATTGATTATACTGTCATTGATGGGCGTGGTCCATTTTGTTTTCGTATAAATGGTTTAAATTATCATATGATAGGCTCACTCCTTCTGAATTATGAATAAAAACTTTGAGTTGCTTAGATGTACATATATTATACGAGTCATGAGAATGAGAACATATTACAATGCTTTTAAGGTAATATGACATATTTAAATATGAGTATTATAGAGATAATTAAGAGCATGCTTGATGAGATAAACCCATACATTATTATTTTTAGGTCAGTACATAATTTTTTAAGAAATAATAAAAATATTGACCTAAGAATATAAATTATTTATTTAAGAAAAGGAAGCAACATATTATACCAACATCTAATGAGGTTGCAGCATTGTTGATCGGAGATGCTTCTCATGAACGCAGGTGTCGTGATATTATTTTATATCCTAAATGTAGTCCTTTGCAACGTATTTTTAAAATAGAACCATGTTATATGCCTCTTCAATATCCATTGTTATTTCCTTATGATGAAGATGGATGGACAATAAACATCATATATAATTTGTTGATCGGAATAAGATATCAAGCAAATTGTGTGATGATGAGAAAATTTTACTGTTTTCGTATTTAATTTTGATGAGGATATGGAAACACTTTACTGTCTGTATGTCGTTTGTTCCAACAATATATTGTAGACTCATTTGCATCAATACAAGAAAATAGATCGGATTCATAAGAAAAAATCAGCCAAAATTTTGTATTGAGTTATACCAAGTTCTAAGAGATTCAATTGATTCCGGTGAAAATGATGCAGCAAATATTGGAAGGAGATTTGTTCTCCCTTCTTCATTTTATGGTGGCCCACATCATATGTTCCAAAATTATCATGATGCAATAACTATTTTTTGGTATATGGGCCCTCCGAATCTTTTCATTACTTTCACTTGCAATCTCAATTGGAGTGAAATTCAAGATGTTTTGCCTTAAATTCCTAACCAAAAAGTTGAGGATCGACCTAATATTGTAGCTAAAATATTTCATATTAAAAGAAGTAATTCTTGAAAGATGTGCAACAAATATTTGAAAAAGTTATTGCTGGTACTAACTTTTTTAATTCTCAAATATGTAATGATTTACATATAAATTTTAATTAATATTTAATATGAATTAATTTTTTGTGCAAATTTGCATATTATAGAATTCCAAAAATGTGGTCTCTCGCATACACATCTTTTGATAACTATTGCAAATGAGTATAAATATAAGATAATAGAAGAGATTGATTCTTTAATTATGGTTGAGTTGCTAGATAAGACATCAAAATCATGTTTACATGAATTAGTTCTTACTTATATGATTCATGGTCCTTGCTTTATAAATTCTAACTCTCTTTACATTGTGGATGGAAAATGTACAAGGAGGTATCCTAAAAAATTTGTTTCTTTAATAACATATGATCAAAATGGTTCTATTACATATAGACGAAGGGATAATGGGATAACATGTGGCTCCCCAACCCCTAATCCGCAAAATTAGACTTAACGGGTGGTGTGCCACTTTGGCAAATCCCTCACTTATCACTAGATTAGGTAAGATCCACAATCTACTAATAAGGGAAGGATAAGCAT
Organism: Gastrodia elata; assembly: GCA_016760335.1. NCBI lineage: Eukaryota > Viridiplantae > Streptophyta > Magnoliopsida > Asparagales > Orchidaceae > Gastrodia > Gastrodia elata. The sequence goes on from CM028669.1 coordinate 21,394,770, forward strand.
AGAATGAAAATATGATATCAGTCACTAAATCAATACAAGTACAGAGTGCAGAAGCTTATAAAGTAAAATGATACATCCATTTCACCATACATCAAATGAGAAACAAAATGAAACATAGCTCAGAAAATATCAGTGTAGGAAAGTAAATACAGTCACAAGTGTACCTGCATTATTACATCATTTAAGAAATAGTTTAAAATATTAAAGTAAAAGAAAAGTCTCTCATCCTCACAAAATACTGAAAGAAGATTAAGCAATTTCTGGATTACCGGGCTGATGCTCTTCTTCAATAAATGGCTTTTTCTCTTCTGCACCCAGCTTCTCAAATCTATCTGAATCTAATATTATTGGTTTCACAATGCCAGGGCCCCAGCTAATAAAAGAAAATCTTATTAGACAATTGTCTAAGTATATTTTAGGCTGAATATTTTATATGAATTAATAATATCACCATTTTACTTAAACAAATAAAAGTGAACCAACTAGCATATGAGTAGTAAGCATATAAGAAATAGAATAAGTTATAAATACAGTATTTATAACTAAGCAGGAATTGTGGCAAAAGGGCACAGTGCAAGCAGACTAAGCAAGGAATAGATGTACATATATAATGCAGTAAGTAAGAGTACTGAAAGAAAAGTATAATCATAAATATGCTGATGATCACATGACATATGCTAATTAAAAATAGTAAGTCTAAAAGTGGTACATATAGTAAGCAGTAAAAGTTTAGCATCCTATAAATATATACAAGTGAGCAGGTAAGTAAAGTACAACTGACTAAATTAACATACATCATTAAAATAGTAAGAAGTAAACTGAAACTGAAATAGGTATGTATAACCACCATATCAAAAAATTAGCCAATCGAGCCCAGATAGAAATTTCGAAAGCCTTTCTGGGCTATGGAAGATATAACAGAACAGCAAGACTGAAGAGGCAGTAAATATAAATGCAGAAATATTTTAGTTATTTTATTTTTTATTTTTGCAGGCACGTCCAGAAACATCTGAGGAGTTGAGCACATCTGCAATACTATATGGGTTTCAAGCTTAATACACACTCCTCAATGAGTAATGTTAAGCATCCTTATTTATCCTTACTCCTATCCAGTGAAGTAAAACGCACCAGATCACCAAGTAACTGAACCCAATGCAAATGTTATCCTAATATTCTAAGTTTTTATTTAATGCACAAAGTTCTCTTATATGACATGTCCAAGGAATTAAGGAAAAATTTCAAGGAATGTGTAAGCAACAAAATTTAATAGTGAGTAAGAGACTCTACAAAATATGGTGATATTGTTGTTGTCTAATTAAACAATTCTAATTATTTTAAGTTACATAAGTTCAGGATCTCCAATTCCTATTATCGAGTGTAGAACTAATCAGGTTCTAATCTTAATCAATCAAGTACAAATATAGATTAAGTAATAAATCACAACGTCCTAATATGATGAATTTAGAGGTTCTAAACTAAGATCTGATCAAAATCTACTAAACTGGAGATTATGAATCAAATACCGTGAGCTTGAGTTCAATCACATAATCCTAAGGTACAGTCTAAGGAATCTATGGTTTTACTAAGAGTGAACTACAAATTATGGTAAATCTTATTTGAGCAAAGTCAAGCTTAATAGGATGATTCTCATATCCTAAGTCTAAGGTTAAAAGACAAAATAATCAAAGTTAAGTTGAAAATTCTAAGAACTAATAAAACTAAAGTTTCATTCATTGAATAACCCTATTATTCAATAAATGAAATCTAACTTATGATCTAGTCTTAGTCTTAAGCATAGTCCTAATGTGAAGTGTAAATTCCTACAAAAAAGACTTGGAAAATTTTTTATGGAATCTGACTAATTCGATTGAAATGCTAATTTTTATTCACTTAACTGATCCTAATACAGTTATAATATTGGTTTTAGAGATTTAAAATATAAATTATGGATTAAGGACACTTAATCTAAATTTTAGGCAAAATAATCATTTTGCCCCTACTTAAAGGTCCAAAAAGTTACTTTTTGATTTTAGGCTCCAAACTAAAATTTCTTATTGCCAATTGGCTCCTTACTATCTAGCATAATAATAGATAGTATGTACACTCAATTTAGATAAGAAATGGGTCCTATAGGTCCAAACTAATATTTTTTGATCTAAGAGGCATTTTAGTAATTTATATATAATGGAATTTAGATTTTTATGCAGTTTACTGTTGTTTGTTGTTCAAGGATTCTATAGAGTCTAAGAACACTAAATTTCTAAGGTTAAATGCGAAGTTATGGATGTTCTAAAGTTTAAGGGCAATTCGATAATTTTTCTAAGGTCAAGGAGGCTAAAACTGAACTTTTCGTTTAAGGTTCATATTCAGCAAACTCAGTATCTATAGCTTTCCTATAACATACTGAGTACTTTAACTGGAAGCAGACCCAATTTAGACTTCAACTGGTCAAGTTATGACCTAAGTAGGGTTAGGGGTATTTTTGTCATTTTTAATTTTCTAGGGTTCAGCTCCTAAAAATTATTATAGATTGCTATTGGTACTAAAATCTAAGCTAGTTAACACTTTGAATTTCTTTATTTGGAATTCAATTGACTAAGTTATGGTCAATTAAAAACTAAAGGCATTTTGGTCATTTTGGGAGAGGGGTCCTAAATGTCACTTTGCAAACTAACTACCAATTGGGAAAACTAATACTATCTCAGTGATGGGGCTATTCTCCTAATCAATTTAAGATCCATATTGTTTATGTTTAGATAATTAGGTAAGAAGTTGTATGTGTTTATTTATGTCCTAAAATGGCACTTGGTTAAATACACTCTGAATCGAATTTTTGAATTACGTCATTTGATTCCTTTTATTTTTCTAAATAAAATGAGACATATATTTGATATGTTTGGATCAATATTTTTAAAGTTATAAGGCTTTAAAATTTTGTATTAAATAAATTTAAATTAATGAATATTATTATTTCTTTAATATATAAATATATATTAGTTTACTATTTTAATCAAATTAATAATATGAATTAATTTAATTTTGTTACTGCTTAATATTAGTCACTAATAATCATTAGCTAAAATTAAATTAATTAATATTAATTTATTAATCATTAATTACTTTTTAATTTAAAAAAATTGAATATTAATGACTAACTGTCCTAATTAATCTACTATTAACAGCTAATCTAACTTAATTAATCACTAATGCAATTAAATTAATTTAATTATTCTATTAACAGTGATTTTGTACATATCTAAGTTCTCTGTTTGAATAAATGTATATATATATATATATGATTATATATACGTATATATATACATAATATAATAAATGTATATATATATATTATTTTATTTTTCTACAGGGATTTGATGGCGGGACCTGCCACTTGCCACGTGGCGCAGCGGCATTGGCCACGAAACCGCGGGTGGGACTCACAACCGCTGTCACGGGAGAACAGCGGGCCCCACACGCGACGCACGAGCAAATTGGAATGCGCCGCGTGGAATGCGGGCCCCACTACACACGTGGATGGATCCGCGCAAAAGCAGGTCTGGCCCAAGTCAACCTGGCCTGAGTCGAACGGGCCCTCCCTCACGCAGGCACCACGAGGTTGGGGAGCTAGGGCACGGCAAACGCCGGCCTTCCCGGCGGTGCATGGCGCCGGCCCGCATGCCGACCGGGAGGGCTTGACCTCCTCTACCTATCTACGACTAGAACAACGGGGATGCCTAAAGGTTTATACTGTATGTAATGTGGTATATCCGGATGATCGAGCTCACCTCCGAATGATCAGACCCGATCAAAACCTAATCTAACATGTGGAATAAACATACATTTTGACAATCAATGATTGCATAAAGTAGATTGCGAGGTTTTGGGTACCTAAAATGAACGGTCATGGGACGCCGAGGTGCGAATGAAGAAGATCGGTGCATCCAAAGCCAGTAGCATGACCCCGAGGTCTCAGGTGAGTGATAAAGAGGTGAAGGCAGACTCGCCGAGGCCATCCGGGTCATGGATGGGCGATCGCAGCGGCGGCCATCCTACGTGTGCCACGCGGAGGAGAGCTACAGGATGAAACGCAGTAGGCGTTCCATCGATCGATCGAATGGCTACAATTCGCCATTGTATTGAATGGCAAAGGAGGGCTAACAACGCACAGAAGTGGACGGCAAGCAACGGCGTCGTTCACCATTAAATAAAAAAATTAAATAATATAGTTATTTAATTATTAAATTCAATTTCTTTTCTTAATTAAAATTAATTGATTAAACAGCTACCAAAAAAAAATTCCAAATATTCACCCCTAACTAATTGAGGGGTGAGGAATGCAATGGCAAGGTCGAATTTTTGATTCGACGATATTTTCCAAAATTTTGGGGTATTTAAATATTATTAAAATATTCGGCAAAATTTTGACAACTTCCGATTGCCACCAAAATATCACTCCTATCTAATTTGAGGGCAATGAGTGCAATGACGGAGTCCAATTTTTAATTTGAGGTCAATTTAGATAGGTCAAATTCTAGGGTTTATGGATTTTTCCAAAATCAGGATTTTATTCATTTGACTCCTGATTTGAACTAGGTCTTGGTGAAAGACTCCTAATGACCTAATGAGAGCATTAAGACTGAGACTAGGGTTTGAATTAGCTCTAATTAGATTGGGTAACAACTTGGGTTGTTACAGGCTCCCCCACTTAAGAACGATGTCATCCTCGACATCACTCAAGTAGAAAGAAAAAGGCAAAATAAAAGAACATGAATTGAATTAAAAGATTAGGATGCTAAGGAAACATACCTGGATTCACAAAGAGTCTAGGATATTTGGCTCGTATATCTGATTCCTTCTCCCAAGTGGCTTTGATCCGAGAACAATTATTCCACTGAACTTTGATCATTTTGATAGCACGATTCCTAAGTTGCTTGCGATCTCAGGCCAAGATTTGAATTGGTTCCTCGGCATATGACAGATCGGGCTGAATTTGAATTTTTGGGAATATAACTAGGTGAGATGAACCTCTGAGGCACTTTCTTAATGATGATACATGAAATACATTGTGAACTACTATAACGTTATCAGGAAGTCTTAGTCTGTAGGCAGAAGAACAAACTTTGACTGCTACCTCAAACGAACCAACATAACGGGGGCTAAGTTTCCCTGCTATGCTGTATCTGAAGACTCCTTTTATTGGACTGACCTTCAAGTAAGCAAAATCTCCAACTTTAAATTCTAAAGGACGGTGATGAATGTCATGATATTTACTCTGATGATCTTGGGCTGTACAAATCCATTGTTGAATAAACTAAACCTTCTAGTTAGTTTATTCTACTACTTCAGATTCATACAACTAAACACTGCCTATTTTTTACCATGCCAACAGAGTGCTAAATTTTTTTCCATGGGCTTCATATGGAGCCATCTTTATGCTAGCTTGAAAACTATTATTATATACAAACTATACTAGCATGAGGTGATCTTCCCAGGATCCAGCAAAATCAAGGATATATAGCCTAAGCAGATCTTCAAGAACCTAATTGATTTGTTCTATTTAGCCATCTATTTGTGGATGAAAGGATGTGCTCATTGCTAGAGTGGTGCCTAGATCTTGATGCACAGCTAGCCAGAGTTTGGAGGTGAAATGTATGTCTTTATCAGATACGATAGTCTTAGGGATACCATGCAATCTGACTATCTCTTTGATATATAGCTTGGCTAACTTCTATATGGAGTCAGTTTGTCGAATTGGAATGAAATACACTGACTTGGTTAATCGATCCATTACTATCCATATTGCATCTGCTCCTAATCTTGCACAGGGCAAACCCATGATAAAATCTATAGATATATCTAGCCATTTCCATTTGGGAATCTCAAGCGGATGAAGCAGACCATCGGGTCTTTGATGTTCTGCCATAATTAAATTGCAGGCGTGGCACTTTTCAACAAACTCAACTACACTCTTCTTCATTCCTGGCTACTAGAATGATTGTTTCAGGTCTTGGTACATCTTTGAGCTCCCTAGATGTACTTGATATCCATAGTTGTGATATTCAATTTGAATTTTACGGTGCATTAATTTAGGGATCCAAAGACTATTATTTAAGTATATAGCACCTTTCTTAAAGTTCAGCTCTGGATGGTGACCACTTTTGATTGTGATCTTAAAGTTCAAGTAATATTCATCTTTTATTTGGGATATAGAGACATCCCTGTGGAATGTGGGCTCCACATTAATCATTGAGATCATTATACTCAGAAAGTCACCGCGTGTTGATTTGATATCCATTTTACAGAATTCTTCTTCTAGGGGACTCTCAGAGATAATGGCATTAAGAGTAGCATGACGACTCAGAGTGTCGGCAACAACATTTGCCTTTCTGGGATGATATTGAATTTCAAGATTGTAGTCACTGATCAACTCCAACTATCTTCTGTCTGCAATTCAATTCCCTTTGGGTGAATATATACTTGAGACTCTGGTGATCCATGAATATCGAGCATTGAATTCCATACAAGTAGTGATGCCAAATCCTTAAAGCGAACACTACAGCGGCTAGCTCGAGATCATGAACCACATAGTTTCTTTTATGGGTTTTTAGTTGTTTGGAAGCGTAGGCTATGACCTTACCTTCCTGCATTAATGTGGCTCCCAAACCAATGCTAGAGGCATCAATGTAGACTTGGAAGTTCACACCATTTTTCGGAAGAACTAAAATTGGAGCAGTTTATAGTGCATTCTTCAGCACTTGAAATGCCTCTTCACATACTGGAGACCATTCGAATGGCACTACTTTCTAGGTTAGCTTAATTAGTAGAGGCTATTTGAGAGAGGCCCTTTACAAACTTCTTGTAGTAACCGTCTAAGCCCAAGAAACTTCTGATGTAGGTTACTGTCTTGGGTTGAACTGTGACGACCCCAATATTGAGAATCACTAAACTCAACATTGATACGTCACCATAATACCTAATACTAGATTAGAGGGAAATTAATCCAAATCATTAGATATTGTGTTTGGCCAAGGATTTAGAAGAGGGTCTTTAGTTAAGAAGGAAAGGATTTTAATGAAAAAATATTATGTGATATACATATGAGAATATAATTTTAAAGCATATGAAATGAATACTTACAAAATTAGATATGAAAATTCTAAAGATTTGACATATGAAATATGAGTATACAATTTGCAATATAATTCTAAGTCCTTAAATTCTTAAAAATTTCAGCATGACTTCTACTGTATTTGGCAAAGGGTACACCTGCAAATTTAAGCATACAAGTCTTCCATTTCAATGGAAGATTAAATTGAAAGAAAGTAACTTAAAAATAACATGAAATTAATCTATTACATAGGATTATATAGTTCCAGTTCTAATATAAAGCCAACCCATTACATGGGAATTACTCATTTATAATTATAATATAAAGTTAATCCGTTATATGTGATTGCTTATTTCCAATTCTAAAGTAAAATCAATCCGTTACATGGGATTGCCTATTTATAATTCTAATAGTTTGAAGTGAGAAAACACATATGTAATAATTATCTATCCAAGAGTATGCATAATTCATATATCTTTTAATTCCATATCACTTAATACATATAAAAGATGATGAATAATTCTCAACTTTAACATGTGGATACTTTCTAATTCTATATATAATTTAAATATGTAATTCAACATATAAGTAAATATTCAACTAATGATTTATTTAACATTAAATTATATTCATCCATCCATTCATCCCAAATTAAGTAATTAAGTATAAAAATAAGCTCCAACACAAGCATAGTAAATATAAAGTAAATGACTTAAATTATAACAAACCATTAGTAATTAAAATAAAGCAAAGAAAGTAAATCTCACACTTGCAGTATTAATAAGCTATATCTTTATAATTTTAAGCGGGAGTAGCTAGTATATGCACTTGGTCCAGCTCCACTAGCCTCCAAATGCACCTGATCTATCATATTTTGGCATTTAAATGTGATACGACAAAGCTAAGAAATAGAAAATATGGTTAGACTAAACAGTCTAAGTACAATTTAAGATTGGACTAAGCATATTATTATTTAATTGGATATCACTACTAGTTACAACATAAGCATAAGCAATGGTGAAAGAAGGTAAGCATAAAAGTGTGGAAAAATAAAAGTAAATAAAAAGGCAAAGTGAGTTAGAATACTCACATAAATATACATCCTAGCCTGCGAGTAAAATAAGGGTCAAAGCATCCTAAATAGGCTAGAAAAGAACTAAAGTGCATATGAAAGTAAATGAAGTAAAGTATATATATGTTCAATGAACTTATGCTGAGTAAATAAAAGAGACAGTGAAGTATTTAAATGAAATAATAACAACATTCACTATAATCTAAGTAAACTGTAAACATGTAAAGTACAGTACTAAACATGGAAAATGCATAGATAGAAACTGAAGGAAGATCTTAAACTATTAGTCTAAGATTCACATAGTCTAGAACTATGGAAAGTAACATAGCTAAAAGCTATGATGAGTCTTAACAATCTATAAGATTGAAGAAGATCTCATATGTTAAATAATTAAAGTTGTTTTATAAAGTAGTCATTCTATGGGCAAATACAGAATGAAGCGAGGAGTTAAACATATCTATTTAACAAGTAAAGGAAAATGGGGTCAAAATAAATAACACTCACATTCACCCTCTAAGAATGTAAGGTCTCCTTATTACTCCTTATTTAGCCTACCCTTAGCTTAACCATCATGTAAACTCCTATAGTTTTTAATGTGAAAGTTTTATTCATGCACAATATCTTATATGAATGATTCAAATGAATAAGGCTCAAAGCTAATCATGCATTCAAGAAAAGTTAATAATTACAACTAAGTGATATTCAAAGTTATCTAATTTTAATGATCTACTTAATAATTAGAGCTAATTGAGCTCCCAATTAACTTTGAGATATCAATCTCAAGTTAATTGCAATTAATAATAATAATTAGAGTTTTGAAAATAATGATTTCATTTTATTTTTATGAGATGACAACATAATTAATAAGTGTAACCATATAAATGAAAACTAGTTCTATTCTAGTCCTAAACTATAAGATTTAATTATGATAATTAAATCAAGGTTTAAGTGACTAGTAGAAAAGGATTGAGATTAAGAAAATATCAAATTTAAGGATTGAAAGTTAAGGTTTAATTCACTAAAGTTCACTAGCTATGCTATACTTTGAAGGATCTAATCAATCAAGTACTAATCTTACTAGGTTATAATAAATTGAAAGGTTTAGAGTAAATAAAAGATGAGATTTAAGAACTACAAGTTCTAAGTATCCTAATAGCTAAAGTTTAAGGAATACAATAGGATTCCTAAACTACTCTAAGTGAATTAGGATTTCTATTACTAGCCCTTAAAAGATTTAAGAGAAAACTTTTAGGATTATGATGAATAAACTAAGCTCTAATCTAGTCACTAAAGGCTAGTCCTAGTTGATTCAATAATCAATAATTACAATGGCATTAAGGTTAACTACTCTTAATGGATGTAACCAATAGATCTAAGAATCAACTACAATTCATGTTTAAATAAATCCTAGGGTTTCTACCTTAAGGTTGAAAGGTGAATCAAGCAATTTGTAATTAATGCACATATATAGAATAATCAAGCAATTTATAATCAAGCAATATGCAAATTTAAAATGACATAACTCAGCAGTGATACATATAATAGCAGCAAAATTCTAACATCCTAAAATACATATATAGGCACAACAAAGAAATAGCTGACTGAATAAAAATGCTGAAAAGTAAACCAACATATCGCAACTACATTTATATAAATATCTGTATACTAACTGTCATACAGAAAAGAGCTAATCTAGCCCATCGAATATCAAAGATCTTAGCCCCAATACGGCTAAGGCACAAAACTGTGTACCCCTAGTGTCATATGAGACTAGGCAATCAGCACACAACATAATTATAAGTAAAGTCTTCCCCTAGTGTCATATGAGACTAGGCAAACAGAAGACATAATTGAGAGGTAGCTATAACACAAATAATTACTATCTTTAATCAATCACTTTAATATTTTCATAAGGAATCTAAGGAGTCTCCATATTTTCATAATATTTTATTTATGCATCAAAGATCTTATATGATATGCTCAAAGAGTAAGGCACAAAAATATAAGGAGTGCATATCATCAAAATATCAAAAAATAAGCAAGGGACCCTACTAGATATGGTGATATTATTTATTTTCTAATTAACCATTCTAACTATTCCAAGTTACACAAGTTCAGGATCACCATTTTGCTACTATCGTGTATAACTCAGAAACTCATCCTTATAAGTTAAAAAGGATTAGAACTGATCAGGTTCTAATCTAGTTCAATCAGATAGACCACTATGAGTTAAATCAATAAATCATACATCCTAGTTTTATGAATTTAGACATTCTATCTAAGATCTGATCAAGATCTTTTAAACTATAGATTATGGATTAATCACCCTAAGATTGAGCTTAATCATGTAATCCAAAGAACAAGACCTAAGTTTTAGGTTTTATTCTAAAAGTGAACTACTAATTAAGGCAAATCCTATAAGTAATCAAACTTAGTAGGATGAATATCCTATCTTAAAACTAAAGTTAAAAGGCAAAATAATCAAAACAAGTTGAAAAATAAATGAAAAAGTCTAGAAACTAATAAAACTAAGGTTTCACCCATTGAGTAACCTATTTACCCAATGAATGAACTCTAACATATGATCTAGTCCTAGTCTCAAGAATAGCCCTTATGTGAGGTGTATGATCCTAGGAAAGAAACTTAGAAGGATTTTCAGGGATTTCACTCTAGTATGTTCTAATATTGGCTTTAGTGTTTTAAAAAGACTAATTAAGGATTATGGGCACTTATCTTAGATTTTTGGCAAAATGACTATTTTGACCCTACTTAAAGGTCTAAAAAGTCAACTTTTGACGTAAAGATCCAAACAAAAGTTTCTCTTTTCCATATGATTCCTTATTATCTAATTTGAAGATAGACAGTAAATACGTCCAATTTGAACTAGAAACGGGTCTTATAGGTTCAAACTAAGGTCTTTGACTTAAGGGCATTTCAGAAATTTTCACTCTACTGAGACCTAAATTTTTTATGCAGTTTATTGTTGGTGGCTGTTCAAGGATCTCATAGAGTCCAAAAGCACTGCATTCTGAGGTCAATTGACTAAGTTATTGATATTTTAATTCCTAAAGTAATGAATTTGATTCGATTATTACTCCCGCTATACTCCTTTTAGGCATCACATTAATTTAATATTATATCTATGTATATATGTACGTGTGTATATATGGTACTTAGTATACATTTTATCTATTTATTATGACTTTAAGATAAGTAGTAGTTAATTACGATTAATATCCTGAAGTTGGTTTGCAGCTTAACCTTATGAATATATTAAATAAATCAGTTAGTTGAATTGATTCGTCATTACATATTAAGTTTCAATTAACAAGTACTCTTATTATTCAATCCTAATTGATCAAATTAATAAGTACTCTTATTATTTATGTGATTAATTTAATTGTATTACTATTTAATTAAATTACTTTAAATAGTATTAATTACTTTGACTAGTTTAAGCATTGATTCTAACCTTGCTTAATAATAATTGATCAATTTTAATAAAATTTGATAATTCCTTCCTATTATAGATAATAATTAAATTCAGTTAATCTCACTTTACTGAAATACGTTAATTAGTTCCCTACTATTTTGAACTATACTCATACAATTGCCCTTTTTGATGTATTATAGTATTATAACATTATTTAATTAAATAATATAAAGTTCAACTATACATATAAAATTTGAATTTAATTATAATGATTACTTTGAATATATATATATATATATATATATATATGTGTGTGTATGTGTTATAAGTATCTTATTATGAATATATATGCCTAATATACATATATATTTATTTAACTTTGTAGATTAATTCATGTGTGTATATAATTAATTATTAAAAGATTATTAGTATATATATATATATATATGTGTGTGTATATATGTCCCTTCATGTATATGTATATGTATATTTATAATTGGCTGTTTTTATTTTAATTAGTTAATTAGATTAATTTAATTACTATTTTATAATATTAATTAATCTAATGCATTTAAATAACTTATTAACCCCTAATTAATTCTAATTATCTGATTTAATCAGTTAGCTTATCACATTTATTTAATCATTAGTTAAGTGTTTACATTTAAGAAAATCAATTAGCACGAATTCTCTGTCTAAGCATATATTGTTTATCTAAATTTTCTGTTATTATATATATATATATATATATATATATATATATATATATATATATTTATATATATATATATACTTATATAGATACGTTTATATAAGTATAATATTAGGAATTAGTAATCATTATCACTCACTACTAACTGCTTAATACTAATATATATATAATCGTGTATACGTTTATATATATTATATATTATCTCTTTTTTTTTTCTTTATTCTTGCAGACAATTAATGTGGCGGGACCCAACGCCACGCGGCGGAGCCTGGCGGGCTGTGCGCAGGTCCCACGCGGGATGCGTGGCTATCGATAAGTGGGCGGGCAGAACTGCGGGCCCCACATGTCCGAACGACGGGACGAGTGGGCCCCACCATCCGCGGCTGCGGCAGAGGCCGCCACGCGGACCCGGCCCGAATTCACGCGGGTCGGGCTTAGCCCGACCTGAACCCAGGCGCGACACCCTCCCCGATAGGACCCCGGACATAGGTAGCTAGGGCAGCAAAAATCGGGAGCCTCCGGTGGCTGTTAAGGCTCAACCCGCCCAGCTTTGGAAAGAGGGCGTCGGCGGCTCCCCATTGGCGACTGGTTCGAGACCGGAGGACGACGGATGCACCCGGAATACCTAGCCCTGGACAACGACTCACGGGATGACGACTCCTAACGTTAACCACTGTACACGATCGATTGAATTGGCTCGATCGAGCCAATGGTCCTTCGATCGGACCGCACAAAACGCAATTGATACTACGAAATAGGTATATGAGCAGTAAGAATTGAGATTGGAATTGAATCGGGGTTTAGGAAAGTACCTGAAGTCGACGGTGCTGGTTCGCTCGGGATCTATCCGCGGCTCCTAGGGTTTTGTTCACGAGTTCCGGGTGCCTCGATAGCGAACGGGGCCTTATGGAGGTCTGAGGCGGAGTCGACGAGGCTCGGGGGACGGGGACTGGCCGAGCGTGCGACGGCCCGTGCCGCGTGGGCGCAGGTAGAGAGAGCGAGGAAGATTCTCCTAAACCGTTCGATCGTTTCGATCGAACGGTCTGATACCGCCGTTTGATCCAACGGCGGTCTGACGGCAAGCGTATGAACTTAACGGCGAGGCAAACGGCGCCATTAACAGGAAATAAAATAATAATATTTTAATAAATTTTAGATTTTAATTTAAATAATTAAATTGATTTCAGAAAAATTCCAAGTATTCGTCTCTAACTAATTGAGGGGTGAGGAATGCAATGACGATGTCGGATTTTTGATCCGACGAGTATTTTGATTCCTCGTTTTGTAGGGTATTTAAATATTATTAAAATATTCGTCGAAATTTCGATGACTCCCGATTGACACGAAAACATCACCCGTAGCTAATTTGGGGTCAATGAACGAAATGGCGAAGTCCGTTTTTCGATCAGAAGTCAATTTAAATAGGTCAAATTTTAGGGTTTCAGAATTTTTCCAGGAATCAAAATTCGATCCATTTGACTCATGATTGGGACTAGGTCTTACAAGTTGACTCCAATTGACTTTATTAGCACTTAAGATTAGTTTAAGACTAAGATTAGTCATAATTGACTAAAGTAACAACTTGGGTTGTTACACCTGATCTGCGATCATATTTCGCTTAATTAGTTAAACTTTCTTAGTGGTCTCTTCTACTAACTCGGAACTATAAAGTTGAGAGTCTCCTACTTTAGTCCAAGCAACTGGAGTTGTACATCTCCTTCCATACAGAACTTTGTAAGGAGTCATACCAATACTGGAGTAATAAATGTTATTGTAAGCGAACTCAACTAACGCTAAATGATCTTTCCATGATCCACCGAAGTCTAGAACACAAAGATGCAAAAGATCTTCCAAAATCTGATTAACACGCTCAGTTTGACCATCTATTTGGGGGTGAAAAGCAGTACTCAATGCTAAATTCATCCCCAAGTCTTGCTGAACAGCTGACCAAAATCTGGAAGTGAATCTACTGTCTCTGTCAGAAATTATACAGTTCGGTGTACCATGCAAATGAACGATCTCCCTAAGATAAAGCTTGGCTAACTTCTCAACAGAATCAATCTAACGAATAGCTAGGAAATGAGCTGACTTAATGAGTCTATCAACTATCACCCAAATTGAGTCAGAACCAGATCTACTCTTAGAAAAACCTACAATGAAGTCCATGGAAATATCGAACCACTTCCATTCAAGAATGTCTAAGGGTTTAAGAAGTCTATCAGGCTTCTGGTGTTCGGCCTTGGCCAAGGAACAGGGATGGCACTTAGAAATGAAAATGGCTATATCTCGCTTCATTTCGGACCACCAAAATGATTGCTTAAGATCTTGATACATTGTACAATTACTAGGGTGTACTGCATAGCTAGAGTTATGAGCTTTAGACTATACTTCTAACTGCAAGCTTTTAGGAATCCATAACCTGGACTTCTAAAATACCACACCTTCGTCATCAAGATAAAATTCAGATCTCTTACCACTAACAATTTTAGAAACTAACACAGGATAACTTGAATCTTCTTTCTGAGCTTCGATAATGTTGAACCTTAGAGAATCATATGACTGAATAGCAAATAGTAGAGTTCCCAAATCAGCTGAACTGGTTAGCTCAAGATTCAATCTGACAAAGTCTTTGATCAAAGATTCATTGCAACAAAGGGAAGATAAAGTCACTTTACAACTCAGGGCACTAGCTATAACATTAGCTTTACCCGAATGGTATTGGATTTTCAAATCATAATCATAAAGTAACTCTAGCCACCTACACTGGCAGCATTTAAGTCTCATCTGAGTGAAGATATACTTCAAACTTTGATGATCAGTAGACATCTCACACTTAACTCTATACAGGTGATGTCTCTAGATCTTAAGAGCAAAAACTACCCCTACAAGTTCAAGATCATGCATAGGATAATTCTTCTCATTAGGCTTAAGTTATGTAGAGGCATATGCGATAACGCAGTAATCTTGCATCAGAACACAACCAAGTCCTACCTTAGAGGCATCAGTATAAACTTGAAAATATTTGTGCTCATGAGATAGTACTAAAACAGGAGCAGAAGTCAATAACTATTTCAACTTTTGAAAAGATTCTTCACAGGCTGTGCTCCAGATGAGCGGAATATCTTTTCTAATTAACTGCATTAACAATGAAGCAATTAGAGAGAATCCAGAAATAAACCTTCTGTAATAGCTAGTGAGTTCTAAGAAACTACGGATCTCTATTACAGATTTAGGCTGGACCCACTATTGTACAACTTGGATTTTCTTTTGATCTACTCTAATGCCTTCAGCATCAATCACGTGACCCAGAAATGCCACGGACTTGAGCCAAAACTCGCACTTAGAAAACTTAGCTAAAAGTTTATTCTCTCTTAACAATTCTAGAATAGTACGCAGATGCTCTTCATGCTCAGTAGCTAACTTCGAATAGATTAGGATGTCGTCGATGACAAACTCATCGAGATATGGCTTAAGAATACGCTGTATCAGGTCCATGAAGATGGAAGGAGCATTTGTCAGTCCAAAAGACATGACTAGAAACTCAAAATGCCCATATCGGGTCTTGAATGTAGTTTTGAAAATATCTTCATCCTAGACTCGAATTGGTAGTAACCTGATCTTAAGTCAATCTTGGAGAAGATCTTTTCTCTGGCGAGCTAATCAAACAAATCATTACTCCTAGGGAGAGGATACTTATTCTTCACAGTCACTTTATTAAGCTCACGGTAGTCTCTACACATCCATATTGAACCATCCTTCTTCTTGACGAATAGGACAGGAGCTCCCCAAGGTGATATACTAGGGCAAATGAATCCTTCTCTAATAACTCTTGCAAATGCTCTCTAAGCTCTTGCAATTCTTTTGGAGCCATTCTATATGGAGCCTTAGATTTAGGATGAGTCCCAAGGATAAGTTCAATAGAAAACCCTACCTCACGCAAAGGAGGTAGTCCAGGTAAGTCTTCAAGGAACACATCCAGGAACTCTCTAACAATGATAGTCTCTTCTGGACTACTAACTTGCTTCTCTTTGCCGATTAAAGTTACTAATATTTCGTAGTAACCTTTATTAATGAGGCGCTTGACGTCAATTGCATTGATTAAGGATGCAGTCAAGCCAAGTTTTCTTATAAATACTTCAGGTTTCTTTGCAACCTTAAGTGAAACTCGCTTACGAAAGCAATCTATTACGGCATTAAACTTACTTAGCCAATCTATTCCTAAAATTATGTCGAAGTTTGTAATGGACATAACAATAAGTTTGGATTTGAAGAATTGGTTATTGATTGGAATGTCTACCAAATAGAACTCACTAGCACATATTTCAGCACCTGATAGCATTTGAACTACTAAAGGGTTGTCTAGGCTGAAATGTTGAAGATTTAGGGAAGAGGCACAACTCACTAACATGAAAGAGTGACTAGCACTAGTGTCAAAGAGAGTATCATAGAACTAATTCTTAATAACTAGAGTTCCTATAGCAGTGAAAATAAACTCTAATTACAACTAATGAAAATTAAAGCAAGAAAATGCTGAAAATAAAATTGCGAAAGAAAATGAAAAACAGAAAAAATAGAAAATTAAACTTAGAACGTACTAGTAACAACGCTATTGTCATCAAGGGCAGCTGAAGAAGATAAAGCGTAGACTCTTGGTACTGCAGGAGGTTGATCAACTAACTTGCCCTTATCCTTTCTACTAAAACATCCTTGCTTGGAGGAAGATGGAGATACACCTTTTTGGTGTTGAGCATGACAGACTGTATATACACGACTGTGTTTGCACGCAAGTGTACGTGATCTGAAGTAATAAGTGGAAAGTATTAGTTTTCGGGATTTATCGAACTACAGAGAATTGGTTGTTTTGTTACTAAGGTTTATCTATTCTTACTAATGTTTAAGCTATAATGTAATTGGGTTGAGTTGGTTCGGAACTAAGCACAATAATCACTAAGTAGAAATTGAATCAGATAAAAGGAAGAGGAGAGTTAGGTTCATCCCATATGTCATGATAAGTTACAAATGCATGATGATTTCCTCAAGTGTAGCCTTTCATTTACTGTAAATTAAATCAAGTGCACATTGTTCCTCATTGAGTTTTATCTCAAGATTTCACAAGTTCAAATCTTATGCATGAAATGAACACACAGTCGGTTCTATTTCGGTACAAAGATTCTTATAAGATTTTAGGTTTGTAATTTTCATCTTATCTCTTGATCAAGGAGATGAGGATTATTAATCTTTAAGATCTTATAAGCATTGATTCCACTAGGAGCGTCACTCGCATCGCACATAATTGAAATGAAGGAATAATATGTTGGGCTCAATGACTATGTCACCTCGTTCATAAGCACACAACTATTTCTTTCCCTCCCTCAATTATGTTGAGCTAAGGAGCTCACTTAGTGGGTCTTAGCATCACACACATCAACACTATAGTTGAGCTTAGATTAAGGTACACTAAGCTCAAGAAATTTCTTACATAGTTCTAAGCTCTTATGCACTCATAAATCTAGCATCTAACTAAATGTGAGCTATAGAGCACAAGACAATTTAGTTCTTGAGTTCATTAGTTCATTTCCTTTAATTCACAATCAAGACTAAAGTAATACTAAGCATTTCTTGAGCAAGGCATTGAGTTCATACATTTTAAAAATACTTGAGGAAAACTTCATACACTTAAAATGTAACTATCAAACACATGGGATTACCCCAACCCTCCCCAAGAGAGAATTAGCTATCCATTATAAAAGAGATGAAAAAGAACACATACATGGATAAAGACCCCTTTCATGATCAACTAAGAAAAGAAATTACAAAAGAAGAGTTTAGAAGATACTAGGAACGTTCCTTAGAAGTTCTCCAAATCCTTCTTCTCCTTCTTGAAGTTCCTCCCTTAGGTCACTAGTGCTGCCTTCCTTCTTCTTCTCCTTAGTAAATTGGCTCTTCCACCCTTGGGGAGTTCATCTTTTCCACTATACAACCCTTCTCTTTACTTAAGTGATTTGGGCAAAAATTAGAACCCTCCTCTAGTCAAGAGGAGCGATATATATAGGAGAGGGGCTGCATTCTTCCACTTAAGATCCAAACTAGCAATTCCATTAGAAAATTCTGAGCAATGATGGCAAAAATCTCAATTAATGGTGAGGTGACCAATATCTTCCTTTGTTTAGCCAATACATCACCTCATAAGCCTCCTTTTCAATTAAAAATGTAGCAGTTGCAAAGGGAATGATGGCTGGGGCAAGATGCTGGTTGAGGGTCTTATCTCAGCCGCAATAAATGCATCTGCCAGAAAAAATTGCGGCAGGCCGCTGCAGCGCACTGCTGCATGCAATGGCTCAAGCACTTTTCGCTAAGTGTTCCGCTGTCGCGCGTTGTAGCACTAGCATTTTGCAAATCGTACCGCTACAGCGCGCTGGAGCGGGGGCATTTTGCAAAATACTCTGCTGCAGTGCGCAGTAGCGATTCATTTGGCAAAGACACCCGCTGCAGCGCGCTACCGTGCCTGCGGTTTGCAAGCTGAATCGCTGCAGCATGCTGCCGCATCTGCATTTCGCAAAGTCTCCCGCTGCAGCACGCTACCACGCTTGCAGTTTGCAAACGGACCCGCTGCAGCACGCGATTGCGCCCGCGATTGCAAATGGACCCACTGCAGCACGCGTCAATGCATGATTTTGCAAAATGACCCGCTGCAGCGCACTCGGCGCGCTGCAGCGTGCAGCAGCGGTTTCCTTTAAAAAAATTGGAAATTTGTATAAATGTCTCAGAACTCCTTTTGATAAGCTATTTTCCTGAAAAGATAGATAAAATTTGATTTATGAGCAATTTAAATATCAAAAATGAATGAAATTTTTTCCTTTATTTTAGATATAATTTATGGATTCATCAGAGCACTTCCACCAGCATTAGGAGGCATCATGGCAAGTGCTAGCACTTAAGAGTTGATAGGAACTGGGTTTTGCACAGAAGACTGGTGATTAATCTTTATTTGGTCCATGGTCCAGTTGGCATGACAGTCCCAATGGTGATGATTGGTTCTACCGCAGATATAACACCTACCACCGGTGTGGTAGCACTTCCCATAAGGATGGGGTCTATTACATCTTACTCCAGGTCTTCCTTGCTGATTTTTCCTAGGATTCTAGTTAGGATTTTGATTAGGATTTTTGCTAGAAGTAAGCTGGAAGAGTTTAGGACTATGGGAATGATTTCTTTTGAAGGGTTAAGATCTAGAAAGTTGGGGATGGGAACGCTTCTTCAAATCCATTTGGGCTTGATGGTACTCAACCATGCGAGCACCTTCAAGAAGCTTGGGAAAATCATCATGATGTTGAGATATCATATGACTTTTAACAGAATCTTTCAAACTAGAAAGGAATCTAGTGCACATCGCCACTTCAGTATGGACAAGGTTAGGAGAAAAGCGAGAAAGTTTGCAGAATTCCATCTCATAATCATGGACAGAACGGCTTCCTTGGGTGAGTTGCATGCAGTCGTTCTCAATTATGGTCTGGGCAGATGGAGGAATGAACTCCTCACTGAACACTTGTTCAAATTCATCCCAAGGGATGCCTTCCAACTAAACTTTAGAAAAATGGGCCTTCAAACTCACTATCCCACCAATACTCTGCTTCTCCATGGAATAGATAAGTTGCAAGATGGAGGCATTCACTCTTCAGACACTTTATACTGGCAAAGGTCTTTTCTATGGCATTTATCCAGTCAATAGCTTCAAAATGAGAAACAGAGCCAGTGAATATCAAAGGGTTCAGACGAAAAAAAGTAAGAAGATAAGCATCCACCACAGGACCAGTAGATGGTTGTGGAGCCAAAGGGAGTTTAGGGATAATGGGAGAAGAGGCCTGAGGAGGAGTTGGAAAAATTTGGGATGGAGCAGGAGAAGGTTGAGAAGGGTTGCAGGATGAGGCCATCCGTTCAGACACACGAGTTTGTGCTTCTATCAAAACCTTCATTAGCTAAAGTAAATTTTGCATCGGATCGGTGTGGGAAGTTGTAGTGGAAATAGGCTCCTCCACTATGGGCTCAATAGGGATATTGGAATTGGGATCCATTCTAAAAAAAAAGAGAGAAAACACTATTCAAAAATTGAAGAAGATAGGAAAAGAAAATTCTCATTAAAATTGAAACTTTTAAGAGATTACAAATTTTGGAGGAAAAGAAAAGAAGCATAGGTAAAGTAGAAACTATTTACAATGCTACTAAAGGAAAAAAAGTAAGAGCAAAAAGGAAAACTAGTACTACTAGTTCCAAAATTTTGCATGAAATATAAATTTGAAGTCTTCATAAGTGGGGGCACGATGAAGACGCCTACATCCACGAATTAGAATTTTATGAGCATGACTCCACTAATCCATGGCGTAGTCGTCAAAGAATTCATCCAAAAATTGGAGGCGTAGGTGATCGGGGCATTCTTAGCTTCAAACATCGTGGTAACATAGGAGAGCAATTCCTTAGCTAATTTCGGGAAATGCTCGCCTAAAACACACACACAACCTCAAAATTTTGTCCAAAACATCTCCTCCAGCAGTAGATATCCCATAGTAAACACGGCCAAACATCAAACCATACCAATGATCGTACTCCCAATACTAGAAAAACATTTTGGTAAAATGTTTTAGTTCAGTCCTAGAGTTTGCCATCTGAAAGTTTAATTAAGATTTAAGTTAGAATTTTAGATCATTTATTTAATTAGAAATGCGTTAACTATCCTAAGATGTCATTCACTTGTTTTTACTATACTGTGTTGTTTGCTTTTGGATGAATGGATATGTTTGTCATAACTTAAGGTTCTCAACTTGGCTCTGATACTAACTGTGACGACCCCAATATTGAGAATCATTAAACTCACGGAACCACAATACCTAATACTAGATTAGAAGGAAACTAATCCAAGTCATTAGATATTATGTTTGGCCAAGATTTAGAAGAGGGTCTTAAGTTAAGATAGAAAGGATTTTTATGAAACAAATTATGTGATATACGTATGAGAATGTAATTTAAAAGCATATGATTTGAATACTTACAGAATTAGATATGATAATTCTAAAGATTTGACATATGAAATATGAGTATACAATTTGTAATATGATTTCAAGTCATTAAATTCTTAAAAATTTTGGCATGACTTCTACTGTATTTGGATAAGGGTACACCTACAAATTTAAGCATACAAGTCTTCCATTTTAAGGGTAGATTAAATTAAAAGAAAGCAACCTAAAATTAACATTAAATCAATTTATTACATAGGATTGTTTAGTTCCAGTTCTAATATAAAGCCAATCCGTTATATTGGATATGCTCATTTACAATTCTAATATAAAGTCAATCTGTTATATGGAATTGCTTATTTCCAATTCTTAAGTAAAGTCAATCTATTACATGGGATTGCTTATTTACAATTCTAATAGTTTGAAGTGAGAAAACACATATCAAACAATTATCTATCCTAGAGTATGCACAATTCACATATCACTTAATTCCATATCACTAAATACATACAAAGGACAAGGAATAATTCTCAACTTTAACATGTGGATACTTTTCTGTATACAATTTAAATATGTAATTCAACATACAAATAAATATTCAACTAATGATTTATTTAACATTAAATAATATTCATCCATCCATTCATCCCAAATTAAGCAATTAAGTATAAAATTAAGCTCCAACATAAGCATAGTAAATGTAAAGTTAATGACTTAAATTATTACAAATCATTAGTAATTAAAATAAAGTAGAGAAAGTAAAGCTCACACTTGCAGTATTAATAAGATATATTTTTATAATTTTAAGCGGAAGCAGCTAGCTTATGCACTTGGTCTAGTTTCACTAGCCTCCAAATGACCTGATCTATCACATTTTGGCATTTAAATGTAATAGGGCAAAGCCAAGAAATAGAAAATATGGTTATACTAAATAGTCTAAGTATAATTTAATATTAGGCTAAGCATATTATTATTTAATTGGATATCACTACTAGTTACAACATAAGCATAAGCAAAGGTGCAAGAAGGTAAGCATAAAAGTGAGGAAAAATAAAAGTAAATAAAAAGGCAAAGTGAGTTAGAATACTCACATAAATTTACATCTTAGCCTGCAAGTAAAATAAGGGTCAAAGAATCCTAAATAGGCTAGAAAAAAACTAAAGTGCATATAAAAGTAAATGAAGTAAAGTATGTATATGTTCAATGAACTTATACTGAGTAAGTAAAAGAGAAAGTGAATTATTTAAATGAAATTATAGCAATATTCATTGTGATCAAAGTAAACTGTAACCAAGTAAAGTACAGTACTAAACATGGAAAAAGCATAGTATAGAAACTGTAGGAAGATCTTAAACTATTAGTCTAAGATTCACATAGTCTAAAACTATAAAAAGTAACATAGCTAAAAGCTATGATGAGTCTTAACAATCTATAAGATTGAAGAAGATCTCATATGCTAAATAATTAAAGTTACTTTAGAAAGTATTCAGTCTATGGGAAAATACAGAATGAAGCGAGTAGTTAAACATGTATGTTTAACAAGTAAAGGAAAATGGGATCAAAATAAATAACACTCACATTCACCCTCTAAAAATGTGAGGTCTCCTTATTTAGCCTGCCCTTGGCTTAACCACCATTTAAACCCCTATAGTTTTTAATGTGAAAGTTTTATTCATGCACAATATCTTATATGAATGATTCAAATGAATAAGGCTCAAAGCTAAGCATGCATTTAAGGAAATTTAATAATTGTAACTAAGTGATATCCAAAGTTATCTAATTTTAATGATCTACTTAATGATTGAAGCTAATTAAGCTCCCAAATAACTTTGAGATATTTATTTCAAGTTAATTACAATTAATAGTAATAGTTATAGTTTTGAAAATAATGATTTCATTTCATTTTTATGAGATGACAAAATAATTAATAAGTGTAACCATACAAATGAAAACTAGTTCTATTATAGTCCTAAACTATAAGATTTAATTATGATAATTAAATCAAGGTTTAAGTGACTAGTAGGAAAGGATTGAAATTAAGAAAATATCAAACTTAAGGATTGAAAGTTAAGGCTTAATTCACTAAAGTTCACTAGCTAAATTATACTTTGAAGGATCTAATCAATCAAGTACTAATCTCACTATGTTATAATAAAGTAAAAGGTTTTGAGTAAATAAAAGATGGGATTTAAGAACTACAAGTTCTAAGTATCCTAATAGCTAAAGTTTAAGGAATATAATTGGATATCTAAACTACTCTAAGTGAATTAGGATTCCTATTACTATCTCTTAAAAGATTCAAGAGAAAACTTTAAGGATTAGGATGAATAAACTAAGCTCTAATATAGTCACTAAAGGCTAGTCCTAGTTGAATAAATAATCTATAATTACAAAGGCATTAAGGTTGACTACTCTTAATGGATGTAACCAATAGATCTAAGAATCAATTATAATTCATGTTTAAATAAATCTTAGGGTTTCTACCTTATGGTTGAAAGGTGAATCAAGCAATTTGCAATAGATTCACATATCTAAAATAATGATAACTAAGCTCAAAATAAGTAATATAAATTCATGTGAGAAATAATAAATGTGGTATGTTAACTATCCTAGGGCTTTATAATACCTAAAACATACAATCTAGGAAATGAGAATTTATCACAATAACACTTAATTAAGAGTCAACAATCTAAAATTACTAATTGTTGTCCAATGGAAATGATTTACATTTTATTGAAATCCTTCTATCGTTATGAGAACAATGAGATTAAGTGTGTCAAATTTGGATAATATTTAAAATTTAGAATTTCCAGGACTCCTAATTAGGGTTAAAAGGTGATTAAAAAATTAGGATTCAAATGTTAAATTTGATTTTATATTAATATTCCTCATATTTTTGTAAGTGAAATGGACTATTTGATCATTTAATATAAACATTAAATGATCAAATTAAGTCACATGAAATGATGAAACTAATTTGTAATTAATTAATTAATCTTAATTATTGACCAATTAAAATATTTATCAAAATTGAAATTAAATTGCATATTATTAATCTATACATTTTTGTGATCAAAATGATATATAATATTACATATATTAGATTAGTATTTTTAAAGTTATATTTAAAGAAAATTTAAGTAATTAATCATTGAAATTTAATTCCAAATCAATTAATTAGTACTACTCAGAATTAAGGGCACTGCGCAAAAATAAATGGCTCTGAAAATGGGACGAGTCAGCGGCACTAAAAGAAAGGCGGCGCAGAAATTAACACCTCGCAGATGCGGCAGCTCCTAGGATCGACACACGTCTTCCTCTTAACTTGAGGGACAGCGTGGTCAATCCGGGATGAACTAGTCCTGCTCAAGGAACTTTCCCAAACCAATCGGTCACCAATCCAGACCACGTCGTCCCCAAATAGAAGCTGAGAGAGGTACACCTAAGGTTTAACTTCTCGATCGACTCTGAGGGTTTCACGGCGTGGCCCGCATACCAGCGAATAGTCCTCACTGAGGCCGACCTAATAAACGATGGATCGAACCCAGACGATGGCTAGGTAGGCTACACTTTTAAGTCTTATATCACACGGTTTGAACCTGGGGCAGTTCCTGTAGTCCACTATGGACAGTTCGTGAATCCAGGGCTTAGCTGACCTTGATCGAGCTTGATCGAGGTTTGAGACAATATTGTTAATCTTAGAATAACGTTTGAAGTTATCAATTTAACTTAAAGCAAAGAAAGTGAGTACCTTATAGGGCCTTAAACTTCTCTTTCGTCGGCTGAAAGGAGGAATTGGGGTATTCGCAGGTAGAAGCTCAAATCCCCTTGGCAGATGCTCTCCCAGTTCGCCTTAGCTCTTGGTAGCAAAAAATAGGTTTTGGAGGACTGTTGCTAGCCTAAATGCTAAAGGTGAGAGGGGCAACCAGCCTCTGAGCTTCATACGCCTCTGCGCCCGATCGTGGCGCAGAGAGGCATACAAGGAGATGCCTGGGCCATTGGATTAGACAGGCAATCCAATGGCCAGATCGGATCTAAGCCTAGAAGCCGTTGATTCTACCCTAAGTATTGCGTGACTGATCAGATTGCACGGGACCGCTGTCCCATGCCTCGTGTCTCACAGCGGATCTCCGTGGTAACTAACCAAATGCACTTCAAAAAATTCCAAAAATTCACCCTTACCTAATTGAGGTGTGGGAAACTCAAAAATATAATCAAATTTTTGATCGGAGGTAGATTTAATTATCTTAATTTTTTGAGTATTTAAATATTATTAAAATATTCAGGGAAAAATTCGATGACTTCCAAACACTTCCAAAAATACCACCCCTAGCTAATTTTGGTGTGGTGAGTTTAATGGTGAAGTCTGTTTTTTATTCTGAGGTCTAAATAAATTAAGCATTCTCATAATTAACAAAAAATTAGGAAATGTTGGAAATCACCAAATGATCTCCAAATCGTACAAAAATTGAAATGGAGGCTCCTAATACTAATATAAGACTAATGGAAAAGGATTAGAGTTAATTAGGTCACTAATTGACAGGTATACCACTTCACATGCTGGAGACCATTCGAATGGCACTACTTTCTAGGTTAGCTTAGTTAGTGGAGAGGCTATTTGGGAGAAGCCCCTTACAAACTTCCTATAATAACCTACTAAGCACATGAAACTTCTGATGTCGATTACTGTCTTGAGCTGAACCCATTCCTGGATAGCGTTGACCTTGTTCTGATCGACTCTAATACCATGGGAATTTATAATATGCCCCAAAAAAGCTACTAAATCGAGCCAGAATTTGTAATTATAATACTTAGCATAATGCTCGTGATCACGCAATTCTTCTAGCATTATTCTTAAGTGATCTTCATGTTCCTTTTTATTCTTGGAAAAGATCAGGATGTCATCGATGAATTTATCGAGGTAGGATTTGAGGATGCGCTGCATCAGATCCATGAATATTGATGGTACATTCGTTAATCCAAATGACATTACTAAGAACTTGTAGTGTCCATAATGAGTCATAAAGGTTATCTTCTCGATATCTGAGTCCTTGACTTATAGTTGATGATAGCTAGATCACAGGTCAATCTTTGAGAATACCTTGGCTCCTGACAGCTGATCGAATAAGTTATCTATGCAAGGAACGTATACTTGTTCTTGATTGTGACTTTATTCAGCTCACGATAGTCAATACACATATGCATTGAACCATCTTTCTTCTTAATGAACAGTACCGGTGCTTCCCAAGGAGATGAGCTTGATCTAATGAGACCCTTCTCTAGCAGTTCCTAAAATTGTTTATTCATCTCCTACAATTCCTTAGGTGCCATATGATAAGGGGCTTTGGAGATGGGTTGGGTTCCAGGAATTGTGTCTATTGCAAACTCCACTTCTCGAGTGGGTGGAAGACCGGGTAGATCTACATAGAAGATATTAAGAAATTCACAAATGATAGGGTTCTCGTTTATGAGAATGATATCCTTCTTTTCACCTAGTATTGTCACTAGGAAGGCATCACAACCTTTCTTGACTAGCCTTTTTGCTTCTATAGCATTAATTAATAAAGCTCGTGTGCTAAAATTACTGACGATGGATTTGGCCTGACTGCCACTACTTAAGGTGATTTTCTTCTTCATGCAGTTGATAGTGGCATTATGTTGGCTCAACCAGTTCATGCCTATTATCACAATGAAGTTAGCTATTGGGAGGACTACTAGCTTGGCTTCAAATTCTTTATTCTCAATGGAAATTGGTATTTTATAGAATTGATGAGCTAGCATTCAGGCTCCTGAAGGTAACCCAATGCTTAAAAGATTTGCTAGGCGATATAGAGGTAGTTTGAGTGACCTTGCCCAATTTTCAAAAATAAAGGAATGACTAGCTCTGGTGTCGAATAGTATATTGCAAGGTTTGTCATTTACACAAATTGAACTTATTTACAGATGCAATATTTACTAACTACATTAAGCAAGTAGTAACTATAAAAATAAAGAGGTTTAAAAGCGTGTACCTGACACCACGTGATTATCCTCAGCAGCCATAATTGGAGTGAGGATATAAACACGAGCAGGGCCGGCAGGCCTGTTGTTGAAGGTCTACCGTGGCGGTGGCCTTGGAGCATTTGGGCGAGGGACAGTGGTTATCTCCACCGTGGAGATGTAGAAGGAGGTAGTATTGGGCGGGTTATTGTGGGTTTCTAGAACAGGTCGAAGACTTGTCGGCGCTTAGAGTAATCAATATGATCACCGTCGATGGTTTCTTTGGCAGCACATTAAAAATAACCATGGCCTGGCCTTCCATAAGTGTAGCAGGCACAACTCCCATGGTAGCATCGACCATACGGATGAGGCCTTGTGCAGCCATTGACGAGGCCGGCGGGTGGAATTTTTGCTTTGAGCTGATACACCCTAGCTTGCTTAGGATGATCATGGTGGAAAGAAGTTGACCCAAGACTCCTTTTGGGTCCTTCCATTACTTGATCATGCTCTACCACCTTAGCTGACTCCAGAAGTTTGGCAAAGTTTGATAAATGGAGAGGAATAACTTGGTTTCTGATGGAAGCCCGCAGACCACTTTGGAATCGATGGTAGCTATCTGATTTTGTGGGAACTAGGTTAGTGGAGAACCACGTAAAACACCAGAACTCAGCTTTGTATGCGGACATAGAATTGTTCCCCTGTTGCAACCTTAAGAACATGTCCTCCAAGTTGTGTTTGGCGGACAAGGGGATGTACCGAGCTTGGAATGCTTCAATGAACTCATCCCATGTGATGTCTTCAAGCTCTAAATCGGTGAACTGAGTGTTGTGGGTGATATCTCACCAATACTCAGCTTTGTCCTGAAGGAGGTGGGTGGTAAGATGAATCACCTTCGAATCTGGACATTTAATACTGGTGAGATTTTTATCCACCATTTTAATCCAGCTGGCGATGTCTATTGCGGAGAGGCTCTCATTGAAGGTAAGGGGTCTCAGACGAAGGAAACTATGTAATAGTCTATTTGTGGTCTGCACATGGTATTGGAAGGAATAGTATGGTGCAGGGACTTCTTCAGAGATAGTGCAATTTTGATTAATTTGGACTATCAGTAGCCATTCCATCCTCTCAGCTTGTTTAGCTTGAGAGACTGCTACTTGTTCAGCTTGCTTGTGGTGGGAATCTACCATTATTTTGACTGCTTTAAGCAGTGCACTTAGTTCAGAGGATGAGCTACCAAATTCAGTTGAAGAAGGGCTTTGTCCAGGATTCATTATTGTCACAAGAGTCTGAATTAAAGACAAAATATTCTCAGAAAACCAGAAGGTAAGAGATTGTAATATTTTATCTCTTTTATTAATTAGAATAGAAATGAGAGTACATCATAAATAAGATAGAGATAAACAGTGAATGAAAACATAGGGCCTATTCTATATTTTCCTCAGTAAAAGCCTGATAGAAGTCGGCATAAGTGATCTCCCTACATAAACGAGCAGATCCATGCCTGAATATCCACTGCTTATATGCCCACCACTCCTCAACGTAGTCCTAGAGTAGGATGTCAACAAGACTGAGTTGAGTATGATCTGAGTATCCCAAATCAACAAACATCTTGGTTACTTGTTATAACCATTCCCTTGATATGATAGGGAAATCTAATCCCCAGAAGATGGAGTGTTCCAGCATGGTCCTTAAAACTCTAGCTCATGCTGGAGATACGCCTTGGACTTCTCTCTCATATTGCTTTGCCAAATACATGTCGAATTCGCATCTTTCTTCAAAGTGGTTGAGGTAGTCGAACAATGACATAGTTGAGTAATTGTATTCCTAAATGTCCAATTCATGTGATTGTGTTGTTAGGTTGTTGAGTATTTTATCTTATTTGTAGATGCATTTTCAATTCTATACTATTATTATTCTGAGCTCATGATTATGGTGCTCAGGATGTAACTATGGTATCCAGTTAGTGACTGATTGGCATAAAAATAATCCATTATGTTGAGTGAAATGCAAATTCCAATCTGACATCTTATTGAATTCTTTGATACCAATTGTGGTGCCCCAACCCCCTAATTTGCAGGATTAGACTTAAAGGATGGTGTGCCACTCTAGTAAATCCCTCACTTATCACTAGATTAGGTAAAATCCATAATTAATTAATAAAGGAAGGATAAGCACGAAATGAAAACATGATATCAGTTACTAAATCAATATAAGTACAGAGTGCGAAAGCATATAAAGTAAAATGATACATCTATTTCACCATACATCAAATGAGAAACAAAATGAAATATAGCTCAGAAAATAACAGTGCAAGAAAGTAAATATAGTCACAAGTGTACCTGTATTATTATAATTTTTAATAAATAGTTTAAAAAACTAAAGTAAAAGAAAAGTCTCTCATCCTCACAATATATAGAAAGAAAACTAAGCAACTTTTGGATCACCCAGCTGATGCTCCTCTTCAATAAATGGCTCTTCCTCTTCTGCACCCAACTCTTCAAATCTATCTGAATCTGACATTATCGGTTTCACAATGCTAGAGCCCCAGCCAATAAAAAAAAATCTTATTATATAATTGTCTAAGTATATTTTAAGCTGAATATTTTACATGAATTATTAATGTCACCATTTTACTTAAACAAACAAAAGTGAACCAACTAGCATAGGAGTAGTAAGCATACAAAAAACAGAATAAGTTATAAATACAACATTTATAACTAAGCGGGAATTGTGGCAAAAGGGCACACCTCAAGCAAACTAAGCAAGGAATAGGCATACATATATAATACAGTAAGTAAAAGTACTGAAGGAAAAGTTTAATCATAAATATATTGATGATCACATGATATATGCTGATTAAGAATAATAAGTCTAAAAGTGGTACATATAGTAAGCTGTAAAAGTTTAGCATCCTATAAATATGTATAAATGAGCAGGTAAGTAAAGTATATCTGACTGAAATAATATACATCATTAAAATAATAAGTAGTAAATTGAAACTGAAATATGTATGTATAACTGCTATATCAAAAAAATTGGCCAATCGGGCCCAGACAAAAATTCTTAAAGCCTTTATGGGCTAGGGCAGACAGAACATAATAGCAGGACTAAAGAGCCAGTTAATATAAATGCAGATACCTTTTAGTTATTTTACTTTTATTTTTGCGGACACGTCCAGAAACAACTGAGGAGTCAAGCACGTCTGCAAGATTATATGGGTTCCAAGCTTAACACACACTCCTCAATGAATAATGTTAAGCATCCTTATTTCTCCCTACTCCTGTCCAGTGAAGTAAAATGCACCAAATCACCAAGTAACTGAACCCAATGCAAATGTTATCATAATATTCTAAGTTTTCATTTCATGCACAAAGTTCTCTTATATGACATGTCCAAGGTATTAAAGCAAAATTTTAAAGAATGTGTAAGCAATAAAATTTAATAGTGAGCAAGAGACTCTACAAAATATGGTGATATTGTTGTTGTCTAATTAAATCATTCTAATTATTTTAAGTTGCACAAGTTTAAGATCTTCAATTCCTACTATTGAGTGTAACTTAGAAGTACATTCTTATAAGTTAAAAGAATTAGAACTGATCAGGTTCTAATCTTAATCAATCAAGTACAATTATAAATTAAATAATAAATCACAATATCCTAATTTGATGAATTTAGACATTCTAAACTAAGATCTGATCAAAATCTACTAAATTGGAGATTATGAATCAAATACCATGAGCTTGGGTTTAATCATATAATCTTAAGGTATAGTCTAAGAAATCTAGGGTTTTACAAAGAGTGAACTACAAATTAGGGAAATACTATTTGAGCAAAGTCAAGCTCAATAGAATGGTTCTCCTATTCTAAATCTAAGGTTGAAAAATAAAATAATCAAAATTAAGTTGAAAAATCTAGAAACTAATAAAATCAATATTTCATTTATTGAATAACCTAATTATTCAATGAATGAAATTTAACTTATGATCTAGTCCTAGTCTTAAGAATAGTCCTAATGTGAAGTGTAAATTCCTACAGAAAAGACTTAGAGAAAGTTTTATGAAATTTGACTAATTCAATTAAAATTCTATTTTTTATTCACTTAACTAATCATAATACAGTTATAATATTTATTTTAGTGATTTAAAAGATAAAATAGAGATTAAGAACTCATAACCTAAATTTTGGGAAAAATGATCATTTTGCCCCTACTTAAAGGTCCAAAAAGTTACATTTTAATTTAAAGCTCCAAATTAAATTTCTTATTTCCAATTGATTCCTTACTATCTAACATAATGAGAGATAGTAAGTACACTCAATTGGGATAAGAAATGAGTCATATAGGTCCAAATTAGGGTTTTTTGATCTAAGGGGCATTTTAGTAATTTACATCTAATAAAATTTAGATTTTTATACAGTTTATTGTTGATTGCTATTCAAGGATTTCATAGAGTTTAAAAATACTAAATTATAAGATTAAATGGCTAAGTTATGGATGTTCTAAAGTATAAGGGCAACTTGGTAATTTTTCTAAAGTCAAGGGGGCAAAAATTGAACTTTCCCATTTTAGGTCTAAATTCAGCAAACTCAGTGTCTATAACTTTCCTATAACACACTGAGTACTTTAACTGAGAGTAGACCCAATTTAGACTTCAACTTGTGAAGATATGACCTAATTAGGGTTATGGGTATTTTGATCATTTTTAATTTTTTAGAGTTCAAAACCTAAATATTATCTTAGATTGTTATTAGCACTAAAATTTTAAGTTAGTTATCACTTTAAATTTCTTGATTTGGAATTCAATTGACCAAGTTATGGTCAATTGAAAACTAAGGACATTTTGGTTATTTTGGGAGAGGGGTTCTAAATGTCACTTTGCAACCTAGCCACCAAATGGAGAAACTAATACTATCACAGTGATGGGGCTGTTCTTCTAATCACTTTAAGACCCATATTATCTATATTTAGATAACTAGGTAAAAAATTATAGATATTTGTTTAGGTCCTAAAATGACACTAAGTTAAACTACACTCTGAATTGAATTTTTGAATTATGCCATTTGATTCATTTTATTTTTTTGAGTAAAATGAGACATATATTTGATATATTTAGATTAATATTTTTAAAGTTATAAGACTTTAAATTTTAGTATAAATTAATTTTAATTTAATGAATATTATTATTATTTTTAATATATAAATATATATTCATTTACTATTTTAATCAAATTAATAATATTAATTAATTTAATTTTGTTACTGTTTAATATTAGTCACTAATAATTATTAGCTAAGATTAAATTAATTAATATCAATTGATTAATAATTAATTATTATTTAATCTAAACTAATTGAATATTAATCACTAACTATCCTAATTAATCTACTATCAACATCTAATCTAACTTAATTAATCATTAACTGTAATTAAGTTAATCTAATTATTATATTAACAGTGATTTTATACATGTTTAAGTTCTCTGTTTGAATAAATGTATATATATATATGATTATATATATTTATATTTATTATTTTATTTTTCTGCAGGGATTTAATGGCGGGACCCGCCACTTGCCGCGTGGCGCATCGACATTGGCCACGGAACTGCGGGTGGGACCCACGGCCGCTGTCACGGAAGGACAGCGGACCCCACACACAACACGAGGGCAAATTGGAATGCGCCGCATTGAATGCGGGCCCAACTGCATGATGTATGAGAATCAGAATAATGTGTTAGTATCAGAATGATGTATAAGTATTAGTGATCATTTATGAGTTACGTAATGTTGCATACATTGACTAAGGAATTTCAAAATGCATCGGCATCATCAGTAGACAGTATTCCCAACTGGATGTATGTATACATTGGACCGTACTGCTCATAACAGTTCAGTGATAGTTTGGTGGCATATCAGCAGTATACAATATTGTGGCATATTCAGATGCACAGTTTCAGTAACATATAGCATAGTTGTATATATAATTACTCAGTTTCAGATTCAGTACTGTTTTGATTTATCTTCAGTATTCAGTTACAGTTGAGTTTTACTTTACATTACTTCAATTTTGTATAATTTTATACAGTTTTATACTTTCAATGATCTTTACAATATTTTAGCAAATTTAATTATATTATGTAAATATTAAATGAATGTCTAGAACTGTTTAGATTAGTTTTGATGTGTTAGACTTATTGTCTAACACGAGGTACTTTTGGGATCCGGCAATTTGCTAGATCCTGAGCAGTATATTGAGGCAGGTCAGGAGGACACTCAGAAGATTCAGGAGGAGCCCGTGGAGTGCTAGTGGACTCTCCTCCAATTTTATTTTCTGCTTAGTATTTTCAGTTCAGTTTTATGTCTATTTCAGTAAACAGTTTATAATAATTCTGGATGTATTTTTTTTTTTTTTTGAGATGCATGTTTTTATACAGCTTCTGTGATGAATATTTTCTAGATATTTACTTTAAGCTTCTGCACTCTGTTCTTATAATACTTATACTTAGTATTATGATGTGATCAATATATTGGAAATGCTAATATTTTATACATATATTAGATTCCTATTGTATTCTAAATCCAATGTATGTATTTGCCTAATACTTAGGATAAGGATAATACTCTTTTCTTAAGTATTAGCTCTCAACCCTCCTTGATGTTGAGTCAGTAGCCCTTTAGACGGGTTTGGTGTTTGCAGCTATTCGGGGAGACGGATTGTTCCTCCCCGAGTGGCGCACTGCTCCGCCACCGAACTTAATTATGACTATTTTATTTTGCGCACGACGACGGGGCGGGGCGCTACAGAAATAGTTCTTATAAATGGCAAAGTCCTTAATTATAATGGGTTAGGATATGTGTCTAATCTATTCATAAGTAAGGATTTTGTCATTTGGTGACCCCTCCCCTATAATCATGTTAACTTAAGAGTTAACAGGACCACTGTGGGGTAAGGACGCCACATTCAAAGCTTAAAATTCTTTTATCTCTCACAGAATTGTCAACATGTGCTATTTCATAGTAATCTGAGATTTCAGAGCTACTACAGATTTCTAATTTAATAATATGGGATGAAGCATCTATGAAGCATCATTTTGATTTTGAAGCATTATATCGTACTTTGAGAGATCTAATGAAATGTAAAATACATAATTCTAAAAATAGAGTATTTAGTGGAAAGACTTAGTCATCGGTGGAGATTTTAGATAAATTCTCCCAGTTATAAGAAAAGATACTCGAGAAGATATTATTGCTGCAGGATTACGAAGATCTTATATTTGGAAATTTTGTAAATTATATGAGCTACGAACAAACATGCATTTACTTTAAAATATTGCTATCGAATATGCAGAATTATTACTTACACGTCAATTTTTTGATTGGCTCTTAAATATTGGTGAAGGCAAAATTGGTGGAGATGTTTTTGAAGATCTTTCATTAAGTAATTGGATGATAATACTTGATGATCTCTTAATTCATAATATAAATGACCCTCTCAAATTTTTGATAAAGTTTGTTTATCCAGATCTCAATGATTATTATTATACTCGTGCCTATTTGCAATCACGTTGTATGCTCGCTCCTACAAATGATGATGTTGATATAATCAATCACATGATCATTGATCAGTTGCTAGGAAAATTAATATATCTATATGGTGCCGACCATATTTCATACGAAAAAGGAATAATAATTGAAGCTTTTGGGTACAATCACGAGGTAATACATAGCAATAAGTTTAGCAGTTTAGCAGATTACTGCATTCAATTAAGAGTTAGGGTCCATGTAATCTTATTATATAATTTGAATCAAATCATAAGTTTATGTAATGGTACATGCCTCATCATTAAAAAATTAGGACCAAGCTTCTTCAAGCAAAAATTCTAACAGGAACAAATATTGGATAGACAGTTATTATACATAAAATTTCAATGACGTCGCAGAACCATGATTTTCCATTTCAGTTATATCATCGTCTATTTCCTGCCAATATACATTTGTTGTAGAATTAAATAAAAGTCAAGGTCAGACACTGAGTACTGTTGGAATCTTTTTGCCAAAACTAGTTTTTACGTATGGTCAATTTTATGTTGCATTTTCTAGAGTGACAAATCGAAATGGATTGCGAATATTGTGTTTTGATAAATTTGGTCAGCCAATTAAGTATACTAAAAATGTTGTGCACGAAGAAATATTCAATAACATAACTCCTATTGTAAATAAAACAAAATTTTAAAGCATTTTATTTAATTAATTTTTTAACATATTTAGATATCCATTTAAGATATACAATTTTCTTTTTTTTAATTTGCTGACTACATAGATTTGTTATTCTTTTTTAGATTTTTGGTAGCTAGCAACACATTATTTTCTTATGTATCATCAACTAAATTTACTAAGGTATGTAGTTTTCAGACTTATTTTTTATTAAAAGCATATTTACGAAGTTCTCGTTCATGATAAGGTATTTTTATTGTACTGAGATTACGCGATTTCTTAACTTCAAAAGAGAAATTTTATAATTTTTCACCATTCGGCGTTATCACTTCCTCATCAGAAGTGCCAACTGATAGTCTTATTTTATTATATTAAAATGCAAAGTAGTAATATTATTTTTCTTTCGGTGTATTGTCGCTCCGCACATTGTGCATGCATCAACACACATCAACATTCATTTCAAACTTTACATGAATTGACATGTGAGACTACAAATATGAAATAATATCAAATATTAAAATTTATGTTTTATACTTCTGCAATAAATATTTCAAAGCTAAGTGAAACAAATTTGCATTTGTTTTCCGATTTCTTGATACACTTTATATTGAAATTATGCAATGTTGTTATTATTGTAAACATATTTCAGTACATCTAATCATTGCTTTTTTATTTTTGTTTGTCGCAAATACTATTATTTTTATTAGTAATGTTTTTTGTGCTTACTATGTGGGGGACAATGTGTTCTTTTTAAGAACACTAAGAATATTTTATCCGTGATTGCAACAAGCAAACACTAGTTAAATTAAATTACAATTATTTAAATTTTTCTTTACACTTTTTTTGAGCCATCGATGCTTCTAAATTTTAATTTTTGACAAGAGAGTTTTTTGCGCTATTTGTAATTTTTTCACGTGAATTGCACGGGATCCTATAATTTATTTTCTTTCAGTGTGTTGTCGTCCCGCACATTGTGCGGGTTTAAGGTAAGCCGTTGAAAGAAGATGCAACTTTTTGACACTCAAATCTTAAGACATTTAAGATTTCAATATAAATATTATATTAATATTATCAAATGCTTCTTTATTTCATTTAAATTGGGTTTTCTAAAATTTTAAACCATAAGAATCAAAATGCTTCTTTTTTGTAATTAAATTTCAAATATGAAGCAAATATGTGATAGGTGAGATTTAAACACAAGAACTATAATAATAATTCTTGAGCATTAACAACTAGGCTACAAAAAATTTTAAAAAAATTTGGAATCAACATGTTCTTATTAAACAACTTTAATAATATTCAAAAAATTATCATGGGAGAAACACATAATTTAAAATCAAAATGGATTTATGAAATTAAGGTTATCTTAATAACATTTGAAGTTGAGGAGTTTATGATAAGATAGAATACTATTAAACTCAATTTATTTAGTCTCAACATCTTCTCTACTTTATTGATTTCTTAATTAAGCGAAGCTTTTTGGTGCAGAACTTGATTCAGGATCAAACCTTCATTCAAAAGAGAAGCTTCAACTTCGTCTGACATAACACCTTTTTTTAAATAAGATGTGAGATCACTAAACTGTTTTTAATATTTATGCTTCATAATAACTTTAATTTTTTCTTAAGATTTATAGAAGAAAATTTATATACTCACAATAAAAATAATCTTATTTATATTTGCCAATATTAATTTATTTTTGATGAGATATTAGGATTTTTTTTATAGTTATCAGAATTATCATCTCGAATTTTTTCTTAATTTGTATTAGGCTAAGGTTTATGCATAATTGTTAAATTTACAGATTATTGAGAATTTTATGATCTCCAAAAAAAAATAGAATAATGTTTAAAATGCATGTTAATTAAAATTTTATTTATAATTTTAAATTTTAAAATCACCATTAAAAAAGATTTGAATTCAGATCATTCAAATTCTAATGAGTTTTTCAATTATTATAGAGAATTCACAAATTTTAAATCTCTTTAATTTTTTTCTTGTGCACTACATTGGATTCATTATTTCAAGCTTTTGATGGCAAGCAACACAATAAATTCTTATGTATCGTCAACTAAATTTGCTAAGGTATGTGATTTTCAGACTTATTCTCAATTAAAAGCATTCATTCAGTCAAAGAGCCGGAGCCTAAAGCCCTCTTATTTGCCGTAACCTCATCAACCCCTTCCTTAGTAGCGGCCTCTGACTTTAGGCCCGACTCTTTTACATGAGAAAATCCCTCTCTTAATCTATTCATATTTTATTTAGTCACTCTTTCTTATAAAATAAGATAGGACTGAATTTCGAAGTTAGAAAATTTTCTTATTTGTATTTAATTTTAGAATCTCAAATTGCATGAAAATAGATAATTCTTTTTTTTTATATATAAATTTATTGTCTTAGTCAATACATTTTTTGTTACTATGATAAAATTCTTATTAAAATTGTTTGATTAGTTTGTGCTGTGTTCTATGTTTAATTAGTTGCGTTTGATGATTCCTTATTTGTTTATTTTGTACGGGCATTTAAATTTCTAATGTGAATGAGACAATGATTGATTCTAATATATTGAGCTACATTGTCTAGTTCGGATGGCTTTTCTTTTGATTTTGATCAATTGAATATATACATTGATAGCAACTCTAGAGGGTTTGTTGTATGTGTTTAGATTTATATTATTAATTTTCTTACAAAATTGTGTGTATAAAGCCTTAAAGCATGGAAGTTCTTACCCAATTTAGAGATTGATTGTTTTTTTAAATTTTTTGCTCCAAACACTTGTTCCTCGATGACCGATTTGAAGCCATAAAGCAAGAATTTTTTTTGCTAAGATAAAGATTATTTATTGTGTTAATATATTTGAGCAAGTAATTCTTTATTGTCGGATTTCTAAATTCATCTTTATATTTTTATAAAGTATTTATAAGAAGTGTTATTAGAGATTGTTTTTTTTTTCTTAGTTCCAAATATTTGTTCTAAGTTGCCTAATCAAAAGTCACAAAACAAAGAAAGTTTTGCTAAAATAAATATTATTTATTTTATTAATGTATTTGAGCAATCAATAATTTATTATTGGGTTATTGAATTCATCTTTACATTTCTGAAGATGATTTTGAAAATGATTTATAATAAGTATATTATTTGTGTTTTCTTGAAATAAAATTTTTTTTTGAATTTTTTTTTGAATTATGTGATTTTATTCTCCGGCATGAGAGTTTTTTTTTTTTCAGATTTTTGCTCTTAGTATTTCTAATTTTTTTAATTAAATTAGTTTAATAGACATACATATGCTTACAAAAAATTAACTTTTATATATTGGTTTGATAAATAAGAAGTACATTGTTGTGTATAATTAGAAAGCCTTCTTGAATATCTTGGGTGCAAGACCGGAACTTCATTCAGAAGTAGTTTCAACTTCGTTTGGTGCAACGATTTTTTTCTGTGAGTCGGTAAGTTTTTTTTTATAAATTTTTTTAGCCCGAATTACTGTAGTCTGGATTCTCCCACATACATGCATATATATACTTATAGAGAAAGCCACGATGACTGCTAAGCGTTGAATTGCCAACACCATCTTTGAAATAAATGACCTCTTGCCTTGTAAGCTTTTTGCTTTCTCTCCAATGGCACCGAGTGCAAGTGTAATTAGGAAATTTTATTATCAGCATCATCAACTATTGTTTGTGCTTTGCTTGGAAAAATAAATTATTGAAAATTCGTTGCAAGATTTTGGTGTCAACTAATATTTTAGTGTTAATTAAATTTTTTTTTTTAATTTAGTTTTTTTCATGAAATTTGAGATATAATATTTTCCAGGATTTCCCCAAACGACTTATACATTCGACATTGACATCACCTCCTAAGTACACTTCTGTTAAATGCTTTTCTTCTTTCATTGTTGGATAAAATGTAGTCTACTAATTTATTTTCTAAAATAACTATTTTTAATATGAAAATTAGTATGCAATTAGATGATATTGTTATATTTAGTTAATATTGGAAATTTAATATATTATTTGAGTAATATTATATATGATACTTTTATTTGAATAAAATTTTTATTTTTTGATTTAATATATAAGTATTTTTTTTATACAAATTAATATATTTCATAATTTGTCTCTCTAAGATTATCTTGCAATAGTATTTTATCTTTCAATGTGTTTCCACCTCTGCATATTGCACGAGTTTGATGTTACTATTTTATTTTGTTTATTTTTTTATATGTGTTGTCACATCCGCAAATTGTGCGTCTTTCACTATACTATTTTTTGGATTTTTTTTTCTTTCAGTGATGTTAATGCTTGTATAATTATTAAAAATATAATTTTTCGTTCCATCATAAATAAAAATCGGAAAATCCACATCTGGCTTTGCTTAATACTAAAGCTAATTTTCTGTGCACAACTCATAACGAATTGTAACCATCAGTCATTTTTTTTATGCGGAGCTCTATTGAAGAACCCTAGGATCTCTACTCTGCCAGTCACCCATTGCACATCTCTACCAAAGTCCCCGCCTTAGTCATCGCGTTTCAATGTCGAAAAACAGCAGTTCATCCGCCACTACGAAGACGGAGGCGAAGAAATCGTGGGCCGACGAGCAATCGGATGATGAAGCTACTTCCTCCGCTGACCGGCTACCCAGTGGCGGCGAGGATGTAGACCAGAAAGAGCTCACTAAAATCGAGTCCCTCTCGATATCAAAGGGCAAGGAAAATGACAAAGATGAGTATAAGGATGGTGGCGATGGGCTACTAGACAACCCTGCAGATTCAGATATCAAAGCTGTAAGAAGAATTCCAACTTCTAGATAGTTGCTTTTCTTGCTAGAATTTAGGGTTGATTGAGTGTTATTAGGGCTTAAATTTCCGCACAGGTTACGGCTGGGGATACGGTGTATTTATCGGCCTTGAGTTTTGATGATCTGAATCTGTCAAAGGAATTGCTTAAGGGATTATACACTGAGATGAGATTTCAGAGACCGAGCAAGATACAGGCCATAAGCCTTCCAATGATCCTTTCCCCACCGTATAAGGATTTAGTTGCGCAGGCTCATAATGGCTCGGGGAAGACAACATGCTTTGTGCTCGGCATGTTGAGTCGGGTTGATCCTAACAAAAATTTACCTCAGGCTATGTGTATTTGCCCTACTAGAGAACTAGCACAGCAGGTTTGTGGATTGTTGAATTTTTTATTTTACTAATTTAAAGACATTTTTGAAATTTTTTTGCGAATATGATCAGAATCAAGCTGTTCTCTTAAAGATGGGAAAGTTCACTGGCATTACATCTTTCTTGGCTATTCCTGCTGATTCAGCCAATTATGTACCGATCTCCAAATTGCCTCCGGTAACTGATCAAGTTGTGATTGGCACTCCAGGCACTATCAAAAAGTGGACATCAGGTAGAAAACTGAGTATTAGAGAAATGAAGATTCTTGTTTTTGATGAGGCGGATCACATGCTTGCTGAGGTATCAATTTCATCTCTGCCATTTTCTTACATTGGAGCATGTTCATCATAGGCCCCCTTTTTGGCTCTCTGAGCTATTGGAAAATTTCATGATTGGTCCGGTGCAACTGTACCCTAACCCTTAAACGCTTTTTTTTTTGGCACCATTAATTTGTATTTTAGTATTTAAGAACTTGTTTTCTTACATCTGCTAAGTCTAAGGGTCTTACATTGTTTATATAAGCTCACTTTATTTAGTTTTTTCATGCTTCTTGTATGACAGAACATCTTCCTAAGATGAGTATTTTATTATCTCTCTGTTGACGATTTTGTTGTGTTACTATTAATTTTCTTGGTAATTTTTTATAGTGAAAAATTTCACTGTATTCAAGGGGCTCTTCTGTTAAAAGTTATTAAGAAAACAATGCTATCTATTATAAATAAAGGAATGCAATGCTATGTATTTAAAGGTTTCAATATCTATTATGTTTTTTTGGTTAAATATTATTTTTATAGTTCAACACTCATGTAGTAAGATGCCTGCTGAATGTTTAGGCCATATTCATTTTATGCTTAATTTGGCTTAGCTTAGCTTAGATAATCTCTAAAATAAAATTTGCTTACTTTTTAGCTTTAGCTCTTCCAGCTTAAGATTGAATTAAACAATTTCAATTTATATAGCTTAGTTTAATATTTAAATTAGAGTTAATCAGTTTTAATGAGATAATCAATATTAAGAATTAATAATACAATTTTATTAATTAACATCAATAATTGATTTAATTACAAATATAATGTACATAATAATTAATTATTTACTTAATACTCTATTAAATAATGTAATTAAATAACTAAATTAACACTTATAATTAATTAATCATAATATCAAGCAATTAATTAAACATCGAACCCGGTCGGTCTGTTCAACTTGTCAGACCGTGAGTCAGTCTGCCGACTTGTTCCGACATAGACAATTTACACATTACATATAATTTCTTTGTAACAGGAAAAATTGACGGTTGAATCGGTGAACCTGTTTTAGTTGATAT
The DNA here is from genome assembly GCA_016760335.1 of Gastrodia elata. Lineage (NCBI taxonomy): Eukaryota > Viridiplantae > Streptophyta > Magnoliopsida > Asparagales > Orchidaceae > Gastrodia > Gastrodia elata. The sequence goes on from CM028669.1 coordinate 21,436,791, forward strand.
ATATCGTAGTTGAGGTTTTTCTTGCGTAATTTCTTAGTTGAGGAAATATATATACACAATAAATAAGTTTTCATGGAAATTTGAGATTAAAGAAGAATAAATGAAGCTTTTATTACATCTTTGAATATGAATTGTGTTTTTTTCATATACAATTGCACATAAGAACAAAAATTTATATTTAAATTATTTGATAAAATCTTTTTTATTTAAAAATTTAACACTTAATTATAAAATTACAAAATTATCATCTAAATTTCCATTGTTACATACAAATACAATATGACTAAATTTTAATAATCATTTAACTAGATTATTAATAGGTATTATCATTGTAAATATCAATATATAAATGTTATGTGTAAATACATTAGTTCATGGTATATATATATATATTATATTAAATATGAAAATAAAAATGATATTTTTGGATGTATGTAAAAGCCTATTTTAAATATTTAAAATATAGTATTTTAAATAGTATTACATATTAGTAAATGCAATGTAAAATAAAAATTGAGAGCAGCTTGATGACTAGTTCGGTTCTTAAAACCTTAATATCATGTAATTAACATAAATAAATAATGTAACTAATTAACTTTATCAATGTAGTTAATTTATTGATTTGTTTATTCATGATTAAAGATCATAAGTTCTTAATTAGCAAATCAAATAACTAATTGATTAGCACTTTTTATTTGATTTAATTAATGTAGTTAAATTAAATAGAGTAATTAATCGGCGTATCATAATTAATAATTAAGCGTGATCGACTCATTGATTAATCATTATAATTAAATAATATTATTATATTAATTAATATAACTATATTATTAATTAATTTAAAATATTACTTATGAAATGTAATAAATAACCATAATCTCAATTAATTAGCTTACTTAATATAATTAATTTTATATTATAATTAAGAAATTGACACATGTAATTAGATTGCATGATTTTAATAAAAATAAATAACATATTTAAATTAATTGATGTTTAATAGCTAACTTAATTATTTAACTAATACATTAATTAATTAATTAAATTAATAAATTAAAATTACAATATAATTAAAATTCTTTAATATAATTCATTAAGAAAGTAAAGAATCAGTTAATCAATATAAAGATATTGAATTGATAACTAGCAGCTATAGAATAAATGACCAACATTGTGGCAATCTTCCATGAATCAATACCATTTTAAAAAAATTTTAATGTTTGAATTATAGATGATTTTTTTTTTTTTTGAATTATTGGCATTAGCCCACTTATAATTGGTAGGGGACATTACTCTTGAATTGTTGTACACAATTGAAAATTGGATTGTAATCTCTTTTAATTGAGTAAGATTATAAAATTTCTAAATGATTTTGATATTATAATTTGGATTTGAGAAACAAGATTAGCATTGCTAGGATATTTGTTGAACTCTGCTTTTTCAAGATTGATGAACACAACATTTAAAAAGAAATTACATATAAAGTTTTATCTTGTTTCATTCTTAGATAACAAAGATACTGCTAACGAAGGTACAAACATGTCAAAGTTTTACTGCCTAGGGCACCAAAATCTTATTTCAAAGATTTTTATTAATCATATTAATTATAAGTTCCATGTTTATCACTATGAAGATAATCACTTAAAAGTTCTGAATATTGTCAATGGGAAGTATGTTCTTGGATAACAAAGGAACCATAATGTTATAATTGCAACCATTTCTAAATCACTATTACCAACCAACATGTGCCATTTTCTTTAATTCATGGTGATGTGTGGGGTCTATCAAGCCAATAATTTTATAGTAGGGTTTTGAATGATTCATTACTTTTATAAACGATTATCATAGTTGATCGAGAAATTTGAAACTATCATTATTTTAATATTCTAATTTCATACATGCTAGCCCATCTTTAAGGAAACGATATAATGGTTCAATTTGACTTCGGACTGAGAACACAATAGACCATGGCTTTGGGTTCTACACAAGGCACTAGGAGATTAACCATCAATGGCTAGATGCTAACACCTCTCAGAAAAATGCTGATTGAACAAAAACAATTCATATGAGTAACCGTATATGTAAAGTTTTTCTTCCATGTCTCAAAAATATTTGGGAGAGGTAACTTTAGTTTTGATAAATGTAAAATGGCTTCTTTTGTAATATGTTTTCATGCTCAGTGTCAAAACCTTCTCTAACACTCCCATCATAGCCAAATTGTCTCATCTATACCACCAAAATTTATGAAAGCACTTTTTTTTTTCATTCACCATTAATACTTCTCAACCTAGAAAGGTTATACCTTCCCACCTTATTAGGTTATTAATCTTCCAAAATTTAATTACTATTATTGATTTTAATTCACTTGGTGTTGACTCTAGTGATTGAGTTCATCTTTATTTCATATGTTAATTTTATTGATTTCAAAGCGTAGTTTCTTTTGTCCAATGATTAATGATTTTCCTTAGTGAATATTTTTAAAGGTTATTTAAATATTCATATATAGCTCAATGGGTTCAATGTAGCTAGTTGACTGCACCAGATTGAAGATTTTAATCTTTAATTTTATTAATGTTTGTCATTGTATATGATGTTGTGCAATATTTGTGATAAGCTTGTGTTATAAACTAAAATTTGAGAGAGAATTATTATTTAGAGAATTTGCTTAACTATAGATTGCATTCAACTTAGCTAGCACACATGCCCAGATGCACTTCACAGTTTCCTCAAACGCGTGATCTTAGGCGCATCTTGCTAAGGTGCCTTCGTCTAGGCGTGGTTTAATCATGCACCTAGGTGTGCTGTGATTGGTGCACGTCGATTTGTGGGAAAGTGAGCTGATGCTCAAAGCTCCTGCTTGAACGCACCTAGTTAGAGTTTGGCTCATGACCAAGCAGGGTTGTTATGGAATAGTTCGGGTCACACATTGCTAATTTATGCCTATTTTGACCCCACTTTCCACACTTATTAAAATAGGAGTGGCATTCCAACCTTTAGAAATCCTTAGCGATAACCAAAATATTTCTTATCATCTTACGGAATATCCAAATACAAATTGTTCTCAGCTTTCTCAAAGCTTAGGAAATTCCAATCTTGAAGATTTTATCTCAAGTTTGTAAGTGTAATTTTTGTGAACTTATTTTATTTTTTTGCTTTGCTTTTGTTGGGTGTGAAAGAAATTTTTTGGCAACCCTGTCAGACAAGGTTTGTGAAGAAGGGATCAATGATGCTTCTCATCGGTAAATCTTTGAGAAGGGGGAAGGATTTGCGGCTAGAGTTTGCAAAGGAGAGAACGAGGATGCTTTGCCTTGGCATAACTTGGAGAAGAATGAAAAGCTCTACCGCTCTACAGACAAATTTGGGAAGGATGAATCTTGGTAGCTTCATCAAGGAGTAACTTTGAGAATAAGGGTAATTTTTGCTCTTCTGCAGTCAAAGTATTCAAAGGAGGGATTGTACATATTTCTTAGTTTTCTATGAGATAACAAATGATTCAACTCTTTTACTAGTCGAATTTTGAAGGTGGTGAACTTTTGAAGCATGAATGTAGAGTCTCAGTTTAACCCAATGCACTTTTTTTTGCAGAAACTTAAAAGAGTCTTTCTTGCTATTCCAAGAACTGCTAATGAAATAGTATCTATTGATGTTGAGGATGATGAAACTCTTTTTTTGATCTCGTATGAACAAGAACAATTTCAAATCTAAATTCTTAGGATTTTAGCATCTAATCTTTTAGCTTAGATGGAGAAGCTACCTCTTATTGAGATTCTTACTTTCTTAGTAGCTTCTCTTTTGATTCATCTTTCAATGAGCTTCTTTCAAGAATGCTGTGTTGTAGTTCTTTAAGAAGAATAAACAAAGCTTCACTCGCTTCCTGAGCTTCATTGAGGTTTGATCAATTAGAGCAAAGCAAGCTAGCGACATTCTTTGTCTTGCTATTGGAAGTGTTCTCGAGCCCGTTGCTTGTTTTTTTCTTTAGAAAGCTATGAAAGTTCACCTTTAGCTTTAGAAAGCTACAGAATTTCGAAGGTGGTGAACTTTTGAAGCATGAATGTAGAGTCTCAGTTTAACCCAATGCACTTTTTTTTGCAGTAAATTAAAGAGTCTCTCTTGCTCTTCCAAGAACTGCTAATGAAATAGTATTTGTTGATGTTGAGGATGATGAAACTCTTTTCTTGATCACGTATGAACAAGAACAATTTTCAAATATAAATTCTTAGGATTTTAGCGACTAATCTTAGCTTAGATGGAGAAGCTACCTCTTATTGAGATTCTTGCTTTTAGTAGCTTCTCTTCTGATTCATCTTTCAAGGAGCTTTTTTCAAGAATGTTGTGTCGTAGTTCTTGATAAGAATTTTAAAGTTAAGTATGCTTATGTGAGTGCAGTCCCAGGATGAATGATTTGCTGGGAAATTATCTTTTGATGACAAAATTATGAGGCATTTCAAGCTAATACAGACAACACATTGGTGCTTAAGAGTTTGGGTTGCTACATGAGATTATCCCAAAATTAATTTTTTAAATACTGCAAGAAAAATAAAGAAATATTCTTCCTTTTTCAAAATCATTAGCAAGAAATCTTATGATCATACATGTAACTACAACAATCATACATTTAATCAATAAATAATCCACATCAAAAGCTCATAATTTCAATTGTTCAATAATGAATGAGGTGCTATTCTCAATTTCAACGCACATATATTCTACATTTTATGCACTATTACAATAAAAGGGTGAAGAAACATCATTTAATTTCTGAAACACGTACAAGCCATTAATTGCTACACAATTTTTTTCCATAGTAAAGACAAAACAACTCAAAAATAATCTTAGAATCAGTTCCAATTACAATAATTAAATAATCCCATTTTACTCTAAAATAATCAGTTCCACTTATGTCCAGAAATGGCCAATAAGCCTGCTCATAATTGGATATATTCTCATCCTAGAATCAACCCTAAATAGCCACTAAGACGGGATTCGAACTACTTTTATGTCTTACCCAAATAGCGGCTTAGAACTGCCCTCGAACAGCTGTTAAAATAACACCAAACAGTAGTCATTATACATCCCAAACAACTTCTCAATAGCTTTGAATAGCTGTAACAAAATAATTTTTGCATGCTTCCTAGCTAGTCTGAAATGTAGCACAAACAACTACAAAAGAGCAGCTAAAGAGCCTCTAAAACTTTTTTGTCATAGCAACACTTCCATTATCTTAAAAGCAGCAAAAATTAGGAATTGTATTTTCATTCACAGCTAAAAATATAGGTTATTTTCAGCTCCAATTATGAGTTTGCTGTCCTATTTCAATCTCCAAAGTAAGGAAAATTGCAATGTTCTCTTATGCATGTAGCAATTGAAGAGGCCCGAAAATTTGGCAGTGAAAGGTAAAAAAGCAACCTAATAAACAATCAAAGGTTACAGGCCATCTAAAGTGAATACATATCAATCTCAAAAGTGTAAGCTTTCAACAATTTCACTAATATCATATTGTATATACGGAAAAGAAACCTTTTAAATTGCACAATTAGCCGCTGTTCCCATCAATCTCTCCACCAACACCAATCGCCGATGCAAATGGTGGTGACAGGGGAATGCATGTACTGTATAGTGTTTGGCAATGCCGGAGGTGATAACACCATCGGGAGAGTTGATGTAGAGGTGCACGAGTTTGGATGGATTCTCGAATTCGAGGAAGACAAGTTGGGCGACAACGACGGAGGCTATGTTGTTGGTAGTGGAACCGTTGATGCACACTATCTATTTCTTGAGAAGGCGGGAGAAGATGCCGGGATCGCTTGCCGCAGGACGTATGCTCGATCACCATTAGGATCTAGCCGTTGAAGCGGGTGAAGAATTGCAAGGAACCCACAGGAGAGACAACTCCATAGTATCTCCGTAAGATCTTAGGTTTTGCAGGAATGGAAAAGGAGTGGACTATGCAGCTCGCAGATGGGAGCAATCAAAGTCACCGTTAGGAATGAGAAGTCAGAGACGAAGCTCCTCCGAGACGAAGCTCTGCAAGAGAATCCTCCGTGTAAATTTGAATTTCGGCCGATCTGGCCGAAATCCAATTATGCAGAGGGTTCTCTTGCAGAGCTTCGTCTCCGACTTCCTGTTCCTGTAGCGGATAAACTCTTATCCTAAAATTTTACTTTACTCGGCTTTTTCTTCGTGCCAAACACCTGTAATCCTAAATTCCTTGAAATAATTTTACTTTATGCCTGTTTTTCAGCTTTTCAAACAGCCCCCAAGTAAAATCTCAATTCACCCTTATCTTGGGTAGTGTCATTTTGGCCTTAAAAAGACAACACTTCACACTCCAAATGGTTTGATTTGTTTACTTGAGGATCTAATTCCAATTTTAAACCGCTTCATTTAATAGTAAGTAAATTATATCTAAATTAATGGTGACTCAAACTAATTAAATATGATTTATACTTTTCTTGATTCGTTGATTAAACTTGTATCTTAGTGTTGGTTTTGGTGGGGTTCTCCAAAAAAATTGCTGAACATCTACCTCCTATTATTTATAATCCCATTTTTTTGGCATTTCTATCCAACGTTACCATGGCCTTCAATTGGCATTCTTGCAGGCACTGCATCATGGTTATTCTCAACTCCTTATAGAACGGGCTACTCAATGGATAAAGCTTGCAGTTCATCTTCCTTTTTTACTCATAATACACTGCTTGATGGTTGGAAATTGCTGCTCAACGACCTACACGATAACACAGCTCCGTGATTCTTGACATATCATGGTTTTGGAACTTACTCTTGGAGTACACAATATACATATGTTTTATTTTGTCATTTTCAAATAACGACTCCTTTGGCTATGCAAACTTTGTTACTTATATTTCATAATAAAAAAAAAACTAAATCATATCAGGATGTCTCTAAATATTACCCTATTTGGAATATAAATCAGACTTGTGTTGATATTGAGATTTTTAAATTGACTTGATCCATTGAACTTCCTGACTCTAATCATACAATCACTTGATCCGGTGAAATTTTTGACTAGATCCGACTCGAGAATGCAACAATATGAACCTAATTAACCTAATTCTTCTACTACAAAATGATTTTATATAAACTACCATAAAAATAACAATAGCCACACTAAGCCTTGGTCCCATTGAGTTCAACTTCATAAATGTTCTATCTCTCTTGCGCATGATGAAATACTAGATCTTAATTGAACTTCAGCATATTAAAATTTTCATAGTAGTTTTTTGCCTTATCTTTTTTTTTTTTTTTTTTTGCTTTTTTGCTTTCTCCATAAATGAGGAAAGATTTACAAACTAAACTTTCCTAATCAGAGCATTAAATTATATATGCTTAATATGCTCTGACCTTCTATGAAGGTTTTATAATTAACACATTTTCTTGATATATGTAGGCCTTATAATTATTCTTTAAAGCATTTCCTTAAGTTTGTGGAAGCTCTCTTTCACATAACACTTTAGAAGCGTTTCTATCACATGTCACATATCTTTTGGATGCTATTATTTTTGTCACTTTTTATCACTTTATTTTGTATGATTAAACCAAGGTGTTTAAACCTCTCACTCTTCTTTATAAAAGGTTATTAATTTTAGTCTTAATATTATAGCTTTTATTATGGTTAACTCACCTTAATAGATCACCTTGTATATTTTGTTTTGGTCTACTAAGGTGGATTGCTTTGAATTTTAAGCTAATTTAGCATGACTTGGGTTTTATTGTAACGCTATCTTTGACATATCATTAAGATGAATATCAATTCAAATAACTTGCATCATGACACATTTCCTTGAACTTGTTCAATAAGAACATTCATAATTAACATAAAGTGAACAAAAAGGGACGTTTGGTTTATGCTTAGCATAACAGCTTAGTAGCTTACTCCTAAATTGTCTAAACAACTTAGTTTAGCTTATCAGTTTATCTAATTTATTTAGTTTAAAGTTAAAAAAATAACTAAAGGACATTTAGTTTGCGCTTAACCTTGGGATTATAGGTTTAAAGGACTGCATAGTAACTTTGAGCTAAACGACTAAGCTGTTTGGGAGCAATTTATTTTTTTGGCTTTTAGTTATTTTTTATCTTTAAGCCAGAAAAGACGGATAAGCTGCTAAGCTAATCAAAGTTGTTAAATTATTGGGGAATAAGAAACTAATATAAACGCACATTGAATGCTCAAAAGTCAAAAAGTTCATTAAGCTAAGCTGCTAAGCTGTTTTGGAGTAATTTTTGAGTTTTAGTTGTATTTTAACTTCAAGCTCAATAAGCTGAATAAGTTTATAAGCAAGTTAATCTGTAATGTTGTTAGGAGTAAATGATTAAGTTGTTAAGCATGAATTTATTGACCAATGAGATATTCAGTATAAATGGATGAATAAACTTCATAAGCTTTTTAAAGACGGCTATATGATATGATTAACATGAGATATTTAAATAACTATAAACAAACATTAATTGCTCTTTTAATCAGTAGACAATTAAAAAATAAAAATTGAATTGCCTTAAAAATGAAGAAATGAAAAAGTGCTGAATTGGATGACATTCTTATTGATGTGTGGAAATGTTTGGGGTGATTCTTGGCTCAACAAGTTATTAAGTACAGTTTGGATGGTTTTAAATGGATGATTGAATAGTATTGCAGTACATATTTATAAAAATAAAAATTATATGTGATTATACAGATTGTATAGATCAATTAAGTCGGTGAGCCACACTTCAAAATTAATAGAGAATCATACACTTGTGTGGTTGAATGATTAGCTTTTTCATACGGGGTTTGAATATTTACCAACAAAGAAGAAAACTACTGATAAAATAAGTGCTACCTAAGTGATGATGCTAAGATGAATGAGTGGGTATACTCATATGTATAGAATGAGAAATGAGTTCTTATGTAGCAAGGTTAGGCTGACTCCAATAGTGGATAAGACTAGAGAATGTCATATTAGATGTGTTAGGCATATTTAGTGCAAACTATTCTATGTCCTTGTTAGAAAAATTGAGTATTTTTTTTGCTCATATTAAAAGAGGAAGAGAGATAATAAAACATGGGTGGAAGCCATTATAAAAGAATCTTCTCATTTTGAAACTTACAAAGGGGCTTCAATATGATGTGCATGATGGAAATAAAGGATTTATGTAGCCAACTCATATAGTGGGATTAAGATTTGGTGTTGTTGGTGTTGTAATAATGCATATATTAAAATAAGATATCAAGGTTTCATATAATCAATTTAGTCTTATGGTAAATATATCAGTTATTGAGGTCATACATTTACATGGAAGCTTAATTGTGAAGTTTAAAGAAAAAATAGATTTTCATTTTATCAGTATTTAAATGCAAATAATAAAGTATCTAACAAAGTTTTTGGGCAATAATGGAAAGAAAAAAGATTCATGTTGCTATGAAATAATGAAGAACACGTATAGTAAAAACATTTCAAGGGCAATTGTCTAATAATTTTTATATTTCAATCAATTATATAAAAATACTACTAAAGACCATTTTGTTCAACATCCTAAATGAAATTCACTTAAATTTTTAGGTTTTTATCTCATTTTGGCTAGCTTATATATGTATATTATCTTCAATAATATTTAATTTCTTATATAAACACTTAAAGGCAGTTATCATTTCAATGTGCAAGCTCTAAAAATTTGCTCATAGATGTATTTCTAAATCTCAAGTTTCAACATCTAATCTTTGAACGCTAACTTGAATTATTATTATCTTCAATATTATTTGTATTCAATATAAATTTCTTAAATTAGAACTCATAATTGATGTTGGGTTGACAAACTTTTTCCTAGACTAACTTTTTAATCATTACAGTACTATATTTCATATTAATGAATTAATGAATTTGAGTTCTAGAAGCTCATCCTTATAATGTGATTTTCAGTTTTCTTTAATAATGCATTTGTAATTATAAATCATTAAACAGTGCTAACTCTAAGATTTTTATTTTTTCTTTATTTATTTTGCCAAACTAAAAGATAGAAAAAAACTTCATATATTATTTATTGATTTTGAAAAATAAACTTATGATACAGTATCAAGAGAAGTTCTTTGAGGAGTTTTAGAGGGAAAGAATTTGTGTGGCATATATTGTTGTTATTAAAAATATGTGTAACATGGGTGTAAGAAATATTCAATCGCAAGGTGGCTTGTTTAATGATTTTTTTGCTACTAATGAATTGTATTCAGGCTTAGCTCTTAATTTACTTTCTTTTCTTTTAATCATGGATGTTCTTATTGAACACATTCAAGAGGAGGTTTCTTGGTGCATGTTGACATCTTATTGAGTGATATGATCAAGGATAGAATTAAATCAAAATTTAAGCTGTGGAATACATTAGAATGTAAAGGGTTTCATCTTAGAGGACATAATATATAGTGTTAAGTTTATTATAATAGAAACCATAATCTCAATAACTTAACTTTAAAACCATACTAGAAGAACGAGATGATCAAATATTTTGGTTCAATTCTTCAAATTATTGGTGAAATAAAAGAGTTGTGATTAATAAGATTCAAGCTGGTTAGATGAGATGGAGAAGTATTTTTGGAGCGTTGTACAATTGGAAAAATCCACTCCAAATTAAATGAAAATTTATTAAAGCAACTATTTGATCGGTTATGTTATATATGGGGTTTAATGTTGATGAACAAAGAAGAAACTAATGATAAAATTAGTGTTACAGAGATGAAGATGCTAAGGTGGATGAGTGGATATACTTGAACTGATAGAATGAGAAATGATTCATTAGTTGTAAGGTTAGAGTTATTCCAATAGTGGATAAGATTAGAGAATGTTATCTTAAATGATGGATCATATCAATCATAGACAATTCAATTACCCTATTAGAAAATTTGAGTATATGAATTTTGCCTATGTTTAGAAGAGGATACTAAAGACCAAAAAATGTCGGAGGAAACCATTAGTAAGGATCTTCTATATTTGAAACTTAGGGTGGGCTTCTATTTGATCGTGCATAATGGAAATAAAAGATTCATGTTGCTGACCCCACCTAGTGAGACTAAAACCTAGTGTTATTGTTGTAGTTATTCTTCGAACATACCTATTTCGATCTTTTTATGTAATTTTGAAGCATTTATTGAACACATATTTCAAGCCACAACTAATTTTTAATAATCTCTTCTAATTTTATTTCAATTGCATTGTTAGAAATTTAAGCCACTCAACCAATTATAATATTTGAAGTTCTAATTTTATTTTCATCATCTTAATTTTTATTATGTATTTTAAATTCTTATCTAAGATGATGATCATGTCATTATTAAAGTCAATCTCTAATAGAGTATCAAATCTTGAAACCTGAACTATTTATATTTTTCTTAGCTTTTCATTTATCTCTTTTATTTTAGAATATAATTAATTAATTTCCTATTAATTATAATATCCATCAACTGTATAAATATGTTTATAAGAGAACCAATATTTTAAACTCTATTTTCAGCTTTGTATTTTGAACTAGTTTCTTCACTTCCATTCATAATAACTGAACCTCAAGTCGCTTAACACTTTACTCAGGCACAGATGTACTGATCTTGGTACATTTTTTACTTCTTTTAAGCATTACGATGTGTGACGTTTTGATATGCCCTAGTTCTAACATACATTCTCAAGGTTTCATGTCATGTTGATTCAAGAAATAATTAATTTGGATGTCAACCACCAATACACAATCATCCATCCGTCTTTCTCATTTGGAATTTCTTACCTGAAAATGGTGGTGTTACAAGCTTTCATGAATAGCTTGGCTTTATTTCTCAAGGAAAATTTATTTAGACTTCAATTTTATGTTCCTCCTTGTTTAACCGCTAAGGAAATAAATATTAGAGTTGTTTTGATTCCTCTTAATTATGAATGGGCAGTATGATGCCTTATTTATTTTCTTGTATAGTTTTATTTAAACAGTTTGATGTAATTTTTGAAATTTTTGAATGATGTAATTTAATTTGCTTCATTGAATATTAGCTCTAGCTTGGAGACTTTGCTCTTAATAATCTGTTCTCTTCTATGGTATTATTCTCTCTCTTAACTTCTACTCGCTTTGCTTCTCTTCTCTCTTCTCCAAGAGCTTAAGAATTTAAACATTCACATCCTCTTACACATTCCTCCATCTCCATTAAAGAGTCAAAGGGTTAAGTATCGATTTATAGATTCAACTTACCTATTTAAATCTAAAAAAGCAATAATAGAATTATAATCCAACCTACAATCGGACTAACTAAAAAAACTGCAAGGATTTATAAGCTCATAAAGTTCATGAGAAAAGTGAGATAAGATTTTAAAATAGATTTTCTGCATATTAAAATTAAGATAAGTAATCAAGTCACTATCAAGTATGTACACGAAACAGAATTAGGAATGGAAATATCAAAGTAAAAGTTGATCTCACATCAGCACATGAAGATGATCCTCCAATGTATCATACAGTTACGGTTTTCTTTGCAGGAGTTAGACATGCTTCTTGCACTCACAAGATAAAAATCTCGAAGATAATTTTTTTTTTCAAGCCATAACTGATAATTACACACCATAGAAAGACTATTAATGAACTCTTAATTCTGGCTAGATCTGTTTGCCACAAATTCAGCTCAATCCAAATTTAAATTTCTTTCAATAGATTTTTGTAAATTAAGATTTTAACTTCAATCCAATCTTTAATTTATCAGAAGTAGTTATGGACCTCAGAGAAAACAGAATTTTAAATTATATTTATATATCTAACCGTGGAAATTAGGAAGCTTAAGCAGGAACCATGGTACGCTGGCTGCTGAAATAGTCCTGAAATAAACCTGTTAGATGCACTTCAAAAAATTATTACCTCTCAAGGCTGTTAAACATAGCAGAATGACTTCTTTTAATTTTGGAATGGGTAGAGCCAAACCTGCAGCTTAAGTACACAATGCCAAGTCTACCACTTAAAGCAACTCCACATTTTCACCACCGAATGAAATTAGTTCTAGGTGTTTTATGAATTGCATTGCATTTGTAGTGCTTGTAGCAGCTTCTAATATTAATAAATTATTTTTAAACAGCATTTGTGCGTGGCCACACATTTCTCTTTCCTCTTTTTAATATCCCCTCTCTTAACTTTTGGGAGAAATTGAAGTTTTTTTGGGGCATTATATATTTGTCTATCTTTTTTAATATCAGAAACATGATTGTGTTTTTGTTGGACTTGTATACATACCTTTGTCTTTTGCATCTTTACTGTTGAAACACTTTAACAAGTATTAGATGACCTTTTATACCATTATGCTGTATTTCTATTTAGTCTGATACAATCTTACTTGTGAAAATGGAAAAGTGTTTTTTTCAAATTAAGGAGATCACATTATTTGCTTAGTAGTTGTAATGTTAGATCATAATGTTGCAAAGTATTAATCAGTATTGCACTTAGTTGCCTTAAGAATTCACAAGGGTAAGCTGCTTTCACTTGCTATGCATTTTATTTTACTAGTGCTTCTTCAGCTTTTCTTGCGCTTCTTCAGCTAATTCTATTTGGTTTTTTGCTTGCTTGAAATTATTTAATACATGAATTTGGAATGCAATAAAATTTATCACCAACTGCCAAGCAATTGTTAGGGGACATTATTTTTTTAATTCTCAAGTCTGATGAATGTTTTTCAAGGGCATTTATTGGAATGAATTTACATGATGCAGGATGGTTTTAGGGATGATTCTTTGAGGATCATGAAAGAGATACAAAGCAGCAGCACTGTAGGTTGCCAGGTATGTATTTCTTCCCAATCATATTCAATTTTCAAACGCCAAAAGAAGTTGATTACCTTAACCTTGTACATCTAGTTGAGTTGGGTATTACGAGCTAGTTCATTTATTCTTGGAGTTTATTTATTTATAAAATTGATCTACTTGTTTGTTTAACATGATAAAATGAATGCTTTTTTTCTTTGTTGTTATTTAGCATTAACTCTAAAACTTCATTAAGTAATTTAGATGTGTATCTTCTGCTTGCTTTTACAATACGTGCAGGTATCTTTTCCTTTTGCTACTCCAAAATCTGTAAAATCAGCCTTTTGACCTGTTTCTTTAACTTCTTTGAGTTGTAGCTATTTGCAGAGATTTTAAGCCGGCATTGCAAAATTCTCAAGTATGCTATTATTTAAAAGCTATTGGCAATGGTATCTATCATCTGAAAGTTTCCCCAACTCTACTGCATTTATAGCCTCTATTGATATTATCTACAACAGAAGTTTTTAAATCGGTTTCGTTAGTGTTTGTGTTTTAAACAACAATTTTCTGATGATCTCATTTCTTATTGGCAGTTTTGTAGTCAACTTTTCTGGTGGATAGTTACTAATAATAATTGGCCGACTGTTCGAACGGAGTAAGAAGGAGGGTGATTTAGGGAAAGAAGGGAAGAATGAAAATTTAGGGAGAGAAATTAGAAGAATATTCAGAAGAAGATAAAAGAGAAAATTTGGAGAAGATGAATAAGATAAGAAGAAAGCATAGTAAGTTTAGATTCTGTCATTCATAAACTGAAATAGTACATATGTTTAGAGTCGTCAAATAAATTTTTAATTAAATCAAGTAACAATTGACATGGAAACAAATAAGGGATGTACAATATTCATCTGTTATAAAAAAAAGAGATTTTAATTATTGGCTGATTAGGGTTTTTCTTATTTAACCAAATTTGAACTTTAATTTTAGTTGACATTTTATTGATCACTTGAGCGAATATTTTGAAATACTACTATAATTTGGCTTCTAAATATAGAAATATAATTTCCATCTTAATTCTACCAACACCTTAATCATGATAACCTTTTTAATGATTTTCACCTTTAAATGTATCAAATATATTCTCCCTATATTTTCAAATGTAGTTCTTTTCTTTGTTAAACTCTTTGAAAACAGAATTGTTCAAGAATAGCTTGTTTCTTTTTTCTATGCATTGGCGATTTTGCAAATGTGCGCACCCTTTTTTTGTCTAGCATTGTATCATCGGACTCAATTAGCTTTAGCCCCCTCCACTGTTCTATCGGTTCCCTCAGTTAAACTAAATATTTATTGTCTACCTGCTGATAATCTTCATCAGGTCCTTTTGTTTTCTGCAACATTTAATGATGCAGTCAAGTTATTTGTATCAAGGGTTGTTAAAGATGGAAATCAGATATTTGTCAAGAAAGAAGAACTCACGCTTGACAAAGTGAAGCAATATAAGGTTGACTGTTTTGATGAACATGCTAAAATTCAAGTCATTAAAGATAAGATATTTGAATTCGGGCAAAAGGTTGGGCAAACTATAATATTTGTGCACACGAGGAATAGTGCTAAAATGCTGCATCATACATTATCTAAAGATGGATATGAGTGCACAGCAGTTCAAGGAGCCCTGAAGCAAGAAGACAGGGACAAGATTATCAAAGAGTTTAAAGATGGAATAACCAAAGTTCTCATAACCACTGACCTTCTAGCTCGAGGTTTTGATCAGTCACAGGTTTCAATCTCTTGCATTTGTTAACAAAAATATTATTTAGGGATTTTTATTTATGCAGTACCCAAAATTTTAAATAAAACCGGTCCAGCACCAAAGTTTTGTATTTTACAAAATAAACGACATTATCTCCGCATTTCTAAAATGATGATGCCTCTTATCTACTTATAATTAGAAGGATTTTAAGGTTATTGAAAATAATATTATTTTGGATGTTAGATATGTATTATTTAAAGTTTTGGGTCTAGATATGTAAATGCCTCATTTTTATTTTTTTGCTTTTAATTTTCTGATTCAAGCTCTCTGCACCAGGTTAATTTAGTCATCAACTACGATCTTCCCGTTAAACATGAATTGCCATCTGAGCCTGATTATGAAGTTTATTTACATAGAATTGGAAGAACTGGGCGCTTTGGACGCAAAGGTTAGTTACATGTAAATGCTCCCTCTTAACTGCTTTATCTGTTGTCATATTTGTTGAAATAATTTGCAGTATTTTATGTGAAATGAATGAATTTTTTTTTTCTTGGGAGTTTTAGTTATGTATTACCCAACAATCCAATATCCAAAATTAAATATTTAAAGATAAAAAATTTTGTTTTCTTGCTTTTATCGCACATAGCACCCCATATCTTATTGTAACTAGAACAACTCTATGCTTTAAATGTAATTATTAAAATATAATAAAATTTTTGCTCCATTTATTACTGTCTGAATAGAAAAATAAGAAGGAAAACATTGCTTGTTTTATTTTAATCTTCATAAGAGACTGCAGAGATACTCTCCATTCTCTATAATTTTAGTTCTTGTGATTATATAATTGATTCGTTCGTCTGGCTGTGTTTGGATGGGTTTCTCCAACTTTGTAATGACCTGAGAGAACTTTACTTCATTTCACTGAACCTGAGAGATTTAATGGAGTGTGAGATGCTCTACTTAAATCATCAATCATAAACCTTCGATTATATTACTTGTGTTAGTTTGTAATATGATTACAGGTTTTCTTATGTACTGCTGAAATTTTTTGCAGCTTATCTATGTAATGCCTAGTCTCATGTATTCACTAATCTAAAACACCTATATACATTAGAGCTACCGCCTGTCTATGTTGTTTTTTTATTAAAAATAAAATGAGAATGGGATTACATATATGAACATGCTCTGGTGGTACAGCTGAGTGCCTGTAAGAACAGCTCCAACTCTGAAGAAGGATGGCTTATATTATAACAAAAGGAAAATGCTACGATGTTCTAAATTATCTTCAAATTCTCCCAAAATTTTAGAGAAAAGATATTTAAAATAGGTGAGAAAAATATGGGCGACAATTTTAATTTTGTCATATGGTCAAAATAGAGTTTTTGGGGCACTGTAGAACGCCAAATGAAGCTGTTTGGCAACAGGTGCTGCGTTCAACTTGCTGTGCACTGATCGGGATAAGATGCTCATGGAGAAGATCGAGCGCCACTTCAACCACCACATACCTGAGGTTTTTCCTTATATTTCTCCCCGTTTGTTTCTGTTTTTCATGCTTCATCCCCTTTTTATTTCTCGTGCTTGTTAACCGTTGCTGAGATTTTTTCCAGGTTGGGCCATGGCAGAGCGAGGAAGCTTTTGAAAAAGCTCTCAAAGATGCTGGCTTGCTGTAGTCTGTTTTAGAAAAACGACACTGCCATGACTGAGGAAGTGTTTGAGAGGCTTTTGAAGAATTAAACTGCCCCAGCTTGTATGATACCATGCACTATAGTAGGTAATGATAATTTCCATATTTAGCATCCCCATTTTTATATTTATAAATAAATCATTCTCATCTTATTATTTATTTATCAAATAAGTGCTCGTCTCTTACATGGTTAGTTGGGATGAGAATCGTTAGAGGATTATATAAAGTGCTTGAGTCGACTCTTGAATTGCTGGTCGAGATATTAAGAGTTTAGCTGTATAAAATTTGGAATAAAAGATACTCAGAATAGCGCTATTGGCCACAAATTTGTTTCATATCTGAAGTTCATTTGATTTTAAATTTAGAAATTATTTTAAATTTCTGAAAATATGAGCATGTAAAACTTAGATTTTGCTTTTTGTGAATGATTTTAGGTTCATTTTTAAGTTGTTATTTTTCTTATTGTTTTTGATTAAATGTAAACTAATTTTATTTTATTTAAAAATAATATAGCTTGTATGATACCATGCACTTCTAAGAATATAGTATGCATTTTTTGACTAGCTTAAAGTTGATTTTATTGGGAAGAGAATTGTTAGTAAGGTTGACTCAAGCAGCTTGTTTTTCAAGCTTAAGCTCAATAATAGCTTGTGAACCAGATTGACTAGTCAATACATTAAACTGATAATTTAGAAGTTAATAGATTTATGATGATTTATTAAGTTATTTAATGTTGTTATGAAATATTATAATATTTATTATAATAATATGAGTTGGATTGATGAGCTAAAGAGCCAAGTTGGCCTCGAGCTTGAGCTGTCGTTTTAGTTTGACTTGTGAGCTTGATTCATTTGAGCTTTCATATGGCAGCTAGTTGTCTTTTGACGGAGTTGTGATACAATTAAATCAAAATAAAATGTCTTTATTTCAATTTGATTTTCTTAGTTGTTTTTTAGGAATGCCATTAATTGTCAATAATTTCACACACGAATATGACTGATTAATTGTTGCAGCAAAGTAAATGGATTTGGGAGTATTTATTGTGAGAATTAATAATACTTAAGTGAGCAAAATTTGAAACAAAAACTGATAATATAGATGCATTTGGGATGGTGCGGGCCCTCTCTCGTGTTAAGTCAGGTTCTCCAACCTTCCTTGTTGCTTTGATGGTGCCACCTCTACCCACTCACCTTTTGTTGTGTTTGGTGATGCCTTGAGTACAACACAAGGAGGTGAACCTAGGCGGGGTGCATTAGAACTAGTCAATAGCATTGAATCGAGTTGAAATTGGATATGAAGTCTTGAGCTCATTGGAGTAGGCCACGAGACAAAATAAAAGCTTGAAGTGACTTTGGATCGACCACGAATCAACTGGGCACG
This sequence comes from Gastrodia elata, assembly GCA_016760335.1. Taxonomy (NCBI): domain Eukaryota; kingdom Viridiplantae; phylum Streptophyta; class Magnoliopsida; order Asparagales; family Orchidaceae; genus Gastrodia; species Gastrodia elata. The sequence continues at coordinate 21,455,344 of CM028669.1, forward strand.
AGTTGGACGCAAATTTAGATCAAGTTAGCTTGTAGGTTGTTGAAGGAACTAGAGTAGATAGTGCTGACGCTTGGCTGCGCCCAAGTGTCGGGACAATTTCCTGCAACAGAGGCTTGGGTGCCCTAAGCCATAGCGAGATGTTCCTGGAATCAGTAAAACATGCGGCTTGGGCCCTTAGGTGTGAAACACCCTTAAGTTTAATTAAGTAGATTTTTAAATATCAAGGCCCCTTTTTAGATAATGATAGAGTTTTTTTGATAAGGACTTTAACGTTAAGCGTTCTTAGGTGGTAACATTCTTAGGATGAGTGATATGTTGGGAAGGTATCTCTTAAGAATAAAATTGTGACCATTAAAGCTTTAAGTAGATAATACATTAATGCGTAAGAGTTCAAACTATTATAAATTGTATCAGAGCATGTCATTTGGTGTCAGATGGGAGCTAAGTGTCATGCAGGGCAAAGTACCACTCTATGGGAGCGTGCTATTGAACATATGATGGGTTATGATGGGTTAAGGTGATATTTGGTGGGGGGTATATTTTAAGCTAGGCCACCTCTAGTCTTATTTACCCTGACAAGTGGTTCATAGATTTGGGCATGGATACTGACAAGGACATTAGCTACTTAAGTTGGGGAGATTGTGAAACCTCTTAATTAATATTAAGTTATCAAAGCACATCTTCAAATAATTGTAGAATTTTTGATAAAAATTCCAAAGTTAAGTATGCTTAGGTGATAGCGATAGCATTTTAGGATGTGTTCCCAACTGGGAATTTGAGTTCAAGGATAAAATTGTGAGACCATTAAAGTCAAAGAGGATAGTACCTTAGTGCTTAAGAGTTTGAGTTGTTACATTATGCGCACCCAAGTGTTGGAGGCTTTGATCAGATGTGCGACGGAGAGAGATTTGAGCGCTCAGGTGCGCCCACGCGCAAGTACTTTTTCAGACGTCAAAGATATGATCTTATGAAAGGCTTGAGCACTTGAGCGCGCTTAGCGCCAACAAAACAAGTCTAAACCAAGTGAAGCCGCAATGGAGGCTTGGGCACGCCCAAGCACTATGTATTTCAAACAATCGGAGAAACCCGAAAGCACGATGCTTGGGTATGCCTAGTTGTCCAGCGCATGTAATTGTAATTTGAAGGCTTGGCGTTAGGGCACACCTAGGCTTCGATTAATGAATGCAAAATATGGAGTAGATTTAACATGCAATTGATGAGGATTTAGACATGTGGCGTGACCAGAAGGTGCATGTGGGATATGTGGCTAATAACTAAGGACACTACAGGAAAGATATGGCGGATAAGAATTGTTTGGGGGTTAAATATATATGTGAGCTTAGAATAAGCTTGGACATAGCTTGAAGATAGCTTAGAGTTTGATACAATAAGTTTGACTTTAGTTTTTATTATAGAGGGCGTAGGTTATGGTTTGCAATAGGCCATGTTGGCGGCAGTGAGTATAGTTGTTTTGCAAGTCGTTTGGCTAAGGAACAACCCGTGCTTTGTTTGATCAACTTGAATCCCCAAGAAATGCAAAGGATAGCGGAGTACCTTTATTTAGGTTCATTGTCAATAATTTAAGTTGATTGATGTTTCTCTCATTAGAGCCTGTAAGAAGCATATCATCTACATAGATAAGGATGAATATGGAGATTTGGCAGTTGATGTATACCATAAGTGATGGATTAATGCTGTTGGTTTTAAGTTGGTATGCACTAAAGAATTATGCAAGGGTGGAGTATCATTGGAGTGGAGATTGTTTTAAACTACATATGGCTTTTTAAAAAGGCAAGCATGGCGTGCGTATTGAGGATTCACAAATCCCTCTGGCTATTTCATACATGCTGTTTTGTTGAGTGTGCATGTAGTAAGATGTTGGAGATTTCAATTTGTTATAATGACCAATTATTTTCAGAGACACGGATGAGTAGGAAGTGTACTATGACCATTTTCTTGACATGGCTGAAGGTGTCGGCGTAGTCAATATCATGTGTTTGAGCATATCCTTGAGCGAAGAGACAAGCTTATATCGAGTGATGGTGCCATAACTGTTGTGCCTTGTGCAAAATGTCCATTTGGAGTCAACAATGTTTTAGGATGATGGAGGTGGGACGAGGATTCAAGTTCCTTGCTAAGTGAGGGTTTTGAATTCTTTCTCCATTGCTCATTTCCAAGGTTGGTGTTGAATTGCAATTTTGTAATTTGAGGAGGTGAAAAGAATTGGGGGTATGATGTACAAGATTTATGATATATTTGGATTTGAATGAGCCCATTTTGGGTGGGGAGATGTAGAGGTTGCGGTTAAAGGATGGGCGCTGAGGATCATGTGGTTGTTGGCGTTGGAGTTGCAGGTGAGTATTAGCAATGGCGGTGGTATTGGGGTGCGAGTTGTGGTTAAGTGTTATGGAGGGTGTGAAGTGTGTGGTGATAGGCTGGTGCTGAACAAGAAGATAGATTCAAGGAAGTGAACATGTTGAGATATAAATGTTTGACTTGTAGAGGGGCTGTAGCATTTGTAGCATTTGGGGTTGGGTGGGTAGCCGATTAAGATGCATGAAGTAGATTTAGTATGTGGTTTGGTTTGGTTGTTTGGGATGATGGAAGGATGGGCAAGCATGAGCACTCAAATGTTTGGAGGTGGTTATATGATGGCAGTTTATTATATAAAAGATTATGAGGGGACGGCATTTGGCTGCAACCTAGACATGATGTGGTAGGGAGGCTATTTGTAGGAGTGCACAAGTGAGTTATAGTATGCGGAAATGTTTGCATTTGACCACATTGTTTTGTTGGCGAGTATAGCAACAAGTGGGTTGGTGGATTCCCATTTGCGAAAGGAGATTGACAAAGTATTGTTACAATATTTGGCACCATTATTTGAGCGTAGGGATTTTAGTTGTTTATTTAAATGACGTTCTAGGAGGAATTTTAGTTAAACAAAATTGTGAATAATTTTATTTTTGTGATGCTTATGAAATACCCAATTATATTTCAAGAAGGCATCGATGAACAAAGCGTAATATTTGTAGCAATCTTTTAAAAGGGTTTGGGCAAGGCCCCATGAATCGGCAAGTAGTAGATTTGAGAAATGGTAGATGATGAAGGTTTGCAAGAATGCATTATTGACATGCAAAATTGAAGGAGGTAAAGTTGAGGTCAGGTAGGTGTTGAAGGTATAGATGTGCAAGCTTGAAGACGAATGACCCAAGTGTTGATGCCATACTTGCCGTGAGTTTGTTGTAAATTTGAGGGCGGTGTGACGGCGGTGTGACGTGTAGGGGGTGAGCTATGAAGAGAGTAGTGACCATTGGTGCTGCATCCGCAATGAAACATTTTATTTGATTGGAGATCCTTGCTGAAGAAGTTTGATGGGCCAAAGGAGATAAAATAAAGTTTGTAGTAGCAAGCTAATGAACAAATAATATATTATATTTAGACTAAGACGCATGAATACGTCTTGATAAAGTGAACGTACAATTAGAACTAGAATTCCATTCGTCGACGTGTGAGATTTGCAAGGATTCTCCTTTGTCGACGGTGACTTTGTCTTTTTCTTTGTGGGTTTGGCTACATATAGTTGATCAAAGTCACTTGCGATATGGTGGAGGCTCCGGAGTGCAGGTACTAATTAGTGCTGCATTGCTCATAGGAAATAAGGGCTATGGGTTGGGCATGTCGTTTGACACATGAGAGGTTGGTGCGATCAACGTGTTGCCGCTGTTTGTTCATTCTTGCCGCAAATTTGACATTGTATGGTGGAGGTAGTTGAATGCGCATTTCTACTTGCATGGGGACGTGTGGATATGTCCATGATAGCGATAGTAATGTCCCCTGCCCTGACTATGGAGATAAGCTAGAGCAGTTGGTGTGGTATGATTTGTTTCTTGGTAGTGTAGTTGCTACAGATCCTTGACGAGGTCATGCGCTACATTTTGCATAGCAGAGAGTATAGGTCTTCGAGGCTGATTGGACCAAGTTTGGTTCGAATGGCTATTTTGAAGGCTTGCTATGAGGTCGTGAGCTCATTGAGTGTGTGGAGTATAATGTCACCTGTATCGATTTTGGATCCGACAACAACAAATTTATCTACTATAGATTTGAAGTCGGCTAGATACTTCGCATGGAGCGATCTCGAAGAGCAACATTGGACTTGTGTTTTTCAGTTGTATAATTTTAATTCAATATACTGATTGTAATCGACATTCAAGAGTGAGCCAAACCTTGAAGCATGGGTCTTAATTGAGAACATATGCGAGAACAGGTGAATAGTGGTAGAGTAAAGAGTGGAGATGAGATTTCGATCAATGGAGGTCCATTCTATGTACATTGGGTTGGGGGTACAGCTGGCATCGTCTTCGGGTTTTGTTGGAATAGTCGAGCACTAGATTCGTGCAGGTGTCCATGGAGAATAATGTTAAATAGTTGAAGCATATTTACTGACGGCGAGGAGGTTGTGAGTCATAATCTTGATGCTAATCATCAAGAATTTCATATTGTGTTGAACGGAGGGTGGCATTTGGCCGGTTGTAGATACCGATGATGATGTAATTTGAGAGTTCGGAGAGTTCATTGTGACGGCTTTGGATGAAGAGATTTTTTTAGTGGAATGGTTCAGGAGGGTTAGGTTAGCAGAGAGGACGAGTTTGTTTTCTGCAGACGTGAAGAAAGCGGAGGAAACGGCCATGGACGATGAGCAGTGCATAGACAATGATGATGAGATGGTGTGGAGTAGCTCCACAAAGCTACGTTGGAGCGACCTGATGGTGATGACACGACGGGAATAAGAGAAGTTAGGAACCAGCACAGAAGTTGGGAATCATTCTCTTCTTGGATACCAAGAAAATTATGTTGATATAAAAGTAGAGTAATATAATGTATATGCATATTAATTATGAAGCAGTGCTGTTAGTTATGCATAAAAATAATAAAATATTATATGCATTTTATTAAAATTAATCATTATAAAATATAAAGGGAATTGAAAATATATTAAATATAATGTAATATAAATTAATTATTCTTGCAAACATTAAAAAGCTTGATAAATTGAAGTGTTTAGTTTCATCATTAATCGTGTTATTCAAATTTGGATAAAATATAATTTAGTATATATAAAACTTTATATAATTTTGATTTAATCAATATAATTTTATTGGTTTCATTTTATTCTCTATATTGACACTAATTTAATTAATAAAGTTTAAAAAAATTAGATATGTTATTTGGACTCGTTGATGTGGTATCTAAAAAAATATATTCAATAGAATTTGGATATTATTTAATTAGTGTTTATTTATTTATATTAAAATAATATAAATATTATTTTTAAAATTTATATTGAAATGATATTCAAATTTTATTGTATAAATTTTTTTGGGTGTTGCATTCTTTTAATTTAAATCATAGAAAATCAGAAGAATTAAATAAAATTATAAAAATTAAAATAAACTTCCTAAGTTATAGAGTAAATTAAAATTATAAAAAATATTGGGAACTGAACTATATTATCATTAACTAAATTTTAATTAATAAAAATTGTATGATGTGACTGTTAATTAAAAGAGTATTGCTATAATTATATATTATTATATATTAAAATATATATGATGTGTCAATTCAATGTGTAAGTAGATTATTAGTTGAATATATTTTTTTTGTGTTGAGCAGGTATATATATAAAAATTAAAAAAAAAGAAATTTTTCTATTGGTTTGGATATTTTTTTGGTGTATATTTTTATATAAGTATAATATTTTTTTTTAATTAAAACATCAACACTTAAAACGCTTAGGGAATAATGCAAATTTATTTTAATTAATTTATAATCATAATTTTTATTTATAATTTCAATAATTATGAGTTAAATATTTAAATATGTTTTAATGATGTTGAGATATTAACAGAAACATTAATGAGAATATTATAGCAATTTTTGTTTTTCATTATTTTGGGTGTTAAATTTTGTATTATAATAGTTAATTAATCAATCTTTATTTAGTATTTATTGATTAGCATTTTTTTTGAATATAAATCTTATAAAAAAAAAATTCGGCTTGGTTGAAAATCCAGTGGCGCGAAGCTACCGTGTGTAGGATTATGACTGAACGCTTCTAAATTAGAATCTGCGCTAATGATGCGGCTTAAATCAATAATTTATTTACATAATAAATTATATTATTTATATATTTTAATATATATATATATATATATATATATATATATATCTATATATATATATATATATATATATATATATATTATGGAATACTCTAATTATTTTTTGAGATAAAAATAATATTTTATATAAAAGTGATAGTTATGAAATTGAGGAGAGTTAATATGGGCTTTTCAGGGCGTGGGCCCTCAAAGCATTCATTGAGCCCGTGAATTGCCTTTCATATGAGCAACAACTTTCTATTGGATTCTTCACCGTTGCACGGAGTATTACACGCACACTAATATCAGAAATATTATTTAAATTTGTTAATGTGCTATTTAAAAGAATTCATCAAATAAGATTTGAGTATTATTTTATTAATATTTATTTATTTATATTAAAATAATAAAAATAATATTTTAAAAGTTTGTATTGAAATGATATCCAAATTTTATTAATTGAGTTTTTTAGATATCACGTCAATAGGTCTAAATAATATTTTTCTACTTAATATATATTAAAATATATAGATATGTGTTAATTGAATACTTAAATAAATTATTGGCTTAATAAATTTTTTTATAGAATTTATATACAAAAATTAAAAAATAAATAAACTTTATAGAGGTGTTGAATACTTTATGATATATATTATTGTGTAAGCATACATTCTTTGGTCGACAATTAGTTCACAAAATAAAATTTATTTACACAATCATATACATATAAAATGATGATCAGATGATAATCTTATTGCATAAATATATTATTAATATAATTCATTTATTTTGCTTAAATTAATGCGTAAGAAAAAAAAATTAATATGTAGTATTCTACTTTTCAAAATAATGTTTAAAAATATTAAAAATAATAAGAATTAAATATATTTTATAAATTTAAATTCAAATAATAAGAATTAAATATAGAATTGTCATGTTATCATCACAATCATTAAATTATTAAAGTACTTAAAAATAATAATTAATCATAATAAATAAAATTTTGAGAATAAAAAAATATAGCCCATAATAAAAGTCACGTGAAAATCTCTCACGTGAAAGAAAGTTTTGATGCATAACTTTAAAAATCATACAAAATAGCTCAAAATTATACAAAATTTTTTATGTAATAAAAATTTGCATAGCTTATTTGTGTATGAAAGTCACAAAAAATATATATTACAATCATCATAGAGTGCAGAGGCGATAAATAAAAAGATGCATCCATTCATCACATTCATGCAACATGAAAAGGACAGTAAAAGTATATATCTCAGATATAAAAGTGCTCAAAGTAAGAAAATATACAAGTACTGAATTTAATTATTACACCATGAAATATACCAAAACTAAATAGAAGAAAAAGCTAAATATTACTCTTTTCCAAACAAAACAATAGCTATAACTAAGTAGACATAGAAGGATCATCCTGTTGCTCCCACTTCTCACTTGGTGCAAACTCCTCAAATAGTTCTAGATTTGACATGTTAGTTTTTACATGCCATGACTTTAGCTAAGAAAATAAAATATCTTGTGTTAGACAAATTATCTAAGTAAATTTTAGGTTGATAAATTATTATTGAAATTTAAAATATCACAAATTAACCTAAGTAATTTATGTGTAAGAAGCAATCACCAAAAAAAAGAAATTATAAATAAAACATTTATAACTTACAAAGTGAGATAAGTAAGCAACATACCTCAAATTCAGCTATTGTATAAAAGATTAAGTATATATAGTAAATATACTAATGCAAGTATAAGAGAAAATCCTAAATATATGATCAAAGTTAAAAATGCTGAACATACAAATAAAATATTGCAATGTATGTAAACAAAACTAAAAATTATAACATCCTAACACACACACACACACACACACACACACACACACACACACACACACACACACACACACACACACACACACACACATATATATATATATATATATATATACATATACTTCCATAAAATTTGCTGAAAAACATGAATCTGAAAGTATTACAAAGGTGTAACAAAAATTGAGTTGTATGCAACTGAACTGAAATTATGATTTTATTGGATGTATGCCTAGACTTGTAGTAATTCAAGATTGCTACCCTAGTCAATTAGGACTAAATCAAATCTTGATTTTAATTCTATTTCTCTTAATAAATCATCAAGAGCTCGCCCTAAAGTTTTGATCCAAATAAGGTGTCAAATGAATCAAATTCTGATTTTGAAAATTCCAGGAACCCTGGAATTTGACCTATTTAAATTGACATCAAATCAAAAATTTGACTTTGGCATTGCTCTAATCACCTCTAAATTAGCTAGGGGTGATGTTTTGGAAGCATTTGGAAGTTGTTGAATTTTCGTTAATTATTTTTTTATATATTCAAAGTACCATGAAAATTCAAATAAATGAATACTCATCGAAATCAAAATCTGACTTCGTCCTTGTGTTCCTCACCATTCAATTAGCTAAAGATGAATTTTTGGGATTTTTCAGAGTCCAATTAATACTCAAATTTTTAATATGAATTTCTGCATAATTTAAATTGGTTATTATTATTATTATTATTATTTTTTTTTTTTTTAACTCTTCTGTGGGACTTGTAACTTTTCTTCATGAATCGAGCTGCCTTTCTATCCTCCGTGGGCCGGGCCCGTTATTTGATTCTGGGCCGGGCTGCCTTGCGCTCAGGCCGGGCCCTCGGTCCCGATTGGCTCGGGCCGATCTCATTGATCGGACCATCCAAAATGGAAGGCCCCGATCTGTTATTCCAGTGTATGGACACAGTGCCTGCGTGTGGCGAATCCTGCTACACGCGGCAACCTGCCACTTTTACCAGCCAATTCCATCGCTTAGGAGCCAACTTTACCTAGATTAAATTCTATTAGAAGACAAAAGCTTCGATCATTTTTCTATCCTAAACAAAGAGCATACTCGATTTTCCATCTTCCTTCTCTAGCTGAGCTCGTCTAATCGCAGGTACCTTTCCTCCTCATTCCTCAAATTCAATTATATTGTTTCATTTCAATGGTTAGTTGATAGCATTGTTTCTCATCATCTAAGCATTTAATTTAGCAATTCGAATGTGTGGCTTTAGGTGTAATCGCGCTCAATGGAAATGCTAACCCTATTTTTCCCTTCCGTTGCAATTGGAGTCGGGGAAGAAGACCTCACAGTGCTGGGCTGAGCTGCGCGCTTCTCGCGCAGTTTGGGCTTAGTCGCCCGAGTTGGGTTGTGTTGTTCGCGCTCGCGCCATTTGGGTCTAATGCATGTGCTAGGCAGGGTCGTTAACCTCCATAATGGATCGACCCATCTGGCTGCGCCTTCTGCCATTCTGGGCCCGCGACCTACTTAATTGTGGCGGGCTCGGGGCCTGTCCCTCTTGCCGGGTCCTCTGTAGGCTGTGCTGGGCTGGGCCGCGCGCAATCGCGCCGAAGGCCCAGCTACCCCGTCGCTAGGCTGGCCCGTCTTGCCGGCCCGCGTGGGCGTCATTTCTGCCGGAACCCATGCGTTTTGAGTCGGTCCATTTGCTCAGCTCCGGCCGCCATTTCTGAATGAAGGTTTTTAAATTAGATTTAAATTAGTAGTTAAATAAATAATTAATTTATTTGAATAATTATCAAACTTCAAACCCTAATAACTTTTAATCCATTAATCCAAATATATCAAAATTATATTTCATTTTAGTCAAAAAAAATGATAGAAATATTGTGATAATATTTATTTTTATTTGGAGGTGTATTTCTGATATTGACATTTAGGACCCCTACTTACTGACATAATTAATCATAATATTCAAATGCTCATATCTTTGCACCATTAGTTCCAAACATAGCCAATATAAGTCTTATTTTTTAATTAGGAGAATCCTAAGAATCTTCTGGTAATATTAATTTTGCTGTTAGGTTCTTATTTTGATTAATGACTTTTGGATCCCTTCTTTAATTCCTAAAAACTTTAAATGATCATAACTTAGTCAATTTAACTTTAAATTAGGTCATCCAATATATCATTTTGATCAAAAGAATATGTAAAATAGTAAATTGTAAAAATAATTAAGTTTTGATAATTAGATCTCCTAATTGGCTCTAATCACCTTAAAACTTAATTAGTTCATAACTTAATCAAATAGGGTTCAAATTGGGTCTACTTCTCATCATTGCACTCAATATATGATAGGGAAGCTATAACTATTAAATTTTCTGAATTTGAACATCATTTGAGTAAGTTAGATTTTGGACATTTCCTTAAACCTTCTAATTTACATAATTAGACCCCAATATTATTTTGGCCATAACTTGGCCAAATAAGCTCATAATTTAGAAATCTTAGATTCTATGAATTCTTAGACAATAAACAACAATAGCATAACTGAAATTTAGATTTTACTATGTAAAATTATTAAATTTCTCTAATGAGCTAAAATCTTAATTTGAGCTCATAAGGCTTAATCTTTGGCCAATTTGGGTGTACTTACTATCTATCCTCATATTAGATAGTAAGTAACTTTTTGGTATCTACAAATTTCAATTTCGAATCCTAAATTAAAAACTAACATTTTAGACAGTCTAAGTATAAGTATCCTTGAACCTTAGAAGCATAATATAATCACTAAAATCAATAAGGAAATTGATTTAAAATCAATAAGGAAATTGATTTAAATCAATAAGGAAATTGATTTAAAATCAATTTTAGAAAATTTTGACTCATTATTTTGATGTTTTAAGAAAAACCCTAAATTTCACTTCAAATTCCCTAAGTTTTGAATTAAACTTCATAAGGTGAATTTAATCTACCTTATGCCTTCCATAAGATAATTACATCAAAAAAATGTATATATTTAAGATTAATTAACATCAATGTTGGAATCTTCACCTTTATCTTAAATCTTTTTATTAGAAATTCCTTTAACTTTAGGATCTTCTTCCTTAATAATTAGTGATAGAAATCAGGTTATATTTCATTCATTGGGTAAATGAGTTACTTAATGGATGACATCTTAGTTTTATTAGTTTCTAAACTTCACCTTTTATTATGATTATTTTGTATTTGAATTTTAGTCTAAGATTAGAGATCCATCTTATTAAGCTTGACCTTGCTTAATAAGATAACCCTAACATGTAGAACACGAGAGTTGGGATTTGACCTTACATCCTTAGTCTTTAGAACCTATTAGATTAGGAGGTTAAACTCCAATATTTGGAGTTTAACTATCAATCCCGCAATTTTGATTTGTATTAATCAAGATTGGCTTGGGATTAATTAAATTCATTAATTAGGATGCTGATTTATTTTTTCAACTTATATAAGCATCATTGATTGAATTATATTAGGACTTGATTAGTTCTAATTGTCTTAAAATTTATAAGACCGATATTCTGAGTTTATATTGGATAGTAGGATATTGGAGATCCCGAGCTTGTATAATCTCAGATTAGTTAGAATTGATTAAACTAGAAAATAAGCGATATCACAAAGTTCTGTTTACACCTTATAATTATATGCTTTGCTTTCCTTGTCTTGAAACTTTTAATTTGATATATAAGATGAAACATTAAACATGTGATGATTGTTCTATGTTAGCCTTGAAAGATTTACATAATGCAGATTCATGAATAGTTGAATGAAAGGAAATAAAGATGAATCTATAAATTTATATAACATTTATGTAGAATATGTCCTACTTAGTATGCCTCTATAATATTATTTCACATATTGAGATTTAGATACAGTTTAGTGCCCAAGTGTTTGATTTTGGAGGATATGAATATATATATATATATATATATATATATATATGTGAGATGATGATATGGTATAATTTCAATGGATGTGTTGATCTAGGTGTTTTATCCTAGATGCTTCAAAAGATTTATATTGTGGCTAGATGAGTCACCATTTTTTTTCTATTATGGCAGATTGAAGCAGGCATATGTCAAATAATGAGATAACATTCCCTTATATGAATTTAGTTTAGTATTTTTTTAGCATTTATGCAGTATTTATATATTTGCAGTATTTATAGTAATTTTAAAATATTTATATGTTCAACAATTTTATTTCATATGAAAGTATGCATATTAGTCATCAAACCAGTATGAGTAGATTTGATCATATTTACTTAGGATATTTCTTGCACTTAGTAGCTTTCACATATACACTATTTAATCTTTTATGTAGCTTTGAGTTAAGATATATTACTGTAACAACCCAAGTTGTTACCCCAATCTGATTTAGGGCTAATGTAGGTTAATCTCAGTCTTAGTGCTCTAATTAGGTCATTAGGAGTCTTCCATCAAGACCTAGTCCAAATCAAGAGTCAAATGAATCAAATCCTGATTTTAGAAAATTCCAAAAACCCTAGAACTTGACTAATCTAAATTAACCTCAGATCAAAAATTGGACTTTGTCAATGCGCTCATTGCCCTCAAATTAGCTAGGGGTGATGTCTTGGTGGCAATCGGAAGTCATTGAAATTTTGTCAAATATTTAAATATCCCAAAATTAGGAAAATAAAATCATCGTCAAATAAAAAATCCGACCTCACCGTTGCGTTCCTCATCCCTCAATTAGCTAGGGGTGAATAATTGAATTTTTTTAATTTTAATTTATAGTTCATCTTATTTAAATAAGAAATAAATTAATATTAATTAAATAATATTTTAAACTTTAATCTAACGGCATTGTCGCTTGCGCCGTCCAAAATTCCGTGTGCCATTTCTCTTCCCGTCTGATCAAACGGCTCAGGCTCATCTCCCTTGATAGCTCCGCGACCTCTCCACGCGGCAACCCGCCGCTGCCGCTGGCCAACCCGCGCCCCGCAGCCCTCGACGGCTCCGCCCTTAGGCTATTAAGGCCTAACCCGATGCTCTGAACCCCTCCATTTACGAAATCAAAGTCCGAATTTGGCGTCATCTCAGATCCTGCAGTGAACCTCGTAGCCGTCCATTTATGGTACTTGATCTCTCCCCATTTCTCAACGCATTCTTCCATTAATGTTTCGAAGCCTTATTTCACAAGATGGATTAGCAATCGAACGGACCCGATCACGTTCGATCTCCGATCAGATCAATTTGCATCGGAGTCCAGTTCAAACCATTAAACCTAGGTTGTTACCTTGCAAAAATATGGATAACCTAATCAAATTTCAAACGCCATTGCTTATAGAACCTCAAACTAAGCCTATCTAGAAAATTTGAAGTTTATTGGACTTTTCTAAAAGTCCAAATTTACTTTTTGATCAGTCTAGATGCTTTAGTCTAGACCTAAAATATATTGATCTCAAAACTAAATTCTGATTGCATTTTTGGATTTCTCACCCCAAATTAGCTAAGGGTGAAAATTTGGTTCAATTTGGAATTCATTTGGGCTATAATTCAATTTAAATTAAAATGGTTCAATTACATTAAAGGATTTCTGACTTTTCCTAATTGCATATTTATCCTTAATACCTAATATAATAGCCGGGATCCGCTGTGTGGGACCGCGAGCGATCCGTTGCAGAGCCCGGGTCACACGACAGCAGGATCCCTCAAATCTAGCCGTCGCGCCTTCCTATCCAACGGCTAGGATTAGAACCGTGGGTCCGCCGTTAGATCAACCCAAACGATCCTACGGCGGGGATTAATCTGATTTGGCCGTTATGATCCAGAGGATCAAGACCGTTGCGTCTTCCTGATCGATACATCAGACGGTCCACAGCGCACCTGCACTGTGGATGTTCGTCTTCGCGATGCCCGCGACCGACCGAAGGGAATCCCGCGGATCCTCGACAGCCTGGCCTATCCCCCACTACCCGTTCCACCTCAGCAAGCCGTTGGGGATCTTCCCCCAATGGCATATCAACCCTGGTCGGGCCTCGTGACCCGGCCGAGCCCAATTGGGGGAAACTGAGAGCTCGGCCCTAGCCCGACCTCTCGGGCCTCATTAACCCATTCAAAGCTCTCCAGAAGCTTCCTTGTGAGCATCTGAGGCTATAAATAGCCTCAGCAATCCTTCCTCTGATCCTTTGCTGGTCAATTGAACCCTCTGCAAACTCGCCGCCATTGCCGAATTCCTGAGCAGCTAAGCTTCTTCCAGGCGCTCCCAAGCTCGCGTACCGCTAATAGGAGAGTCTCATGGAGTTCAGGAACTCTCAGAGAGATCCAAGGTAGCTCAGCAAGCCCAGAGGAGACCTCTTCACTGTCTGCGAACTCTCAGACAAATCCAAGTACCTTCCCTTACTGGTTTCGAGCCAATGAGGCTCGGGACCTTTCTCCTTTGATGCGCCTGAGTCAGTATTGTCGTCTCAAACCCAAGGGTATCGAGAATAAGATCTAGGCTAGCCCCGATCGATCGAATCAATCGATCATATTAAATTTCTAAAGGATCGCCTCGGGGGAGTAAGGACCCGACGATCTAGACATCCCAGACCCTCAAACCAAAGGGCTTCGATCCGCCCGCACCTCCCTGATGGTGTAGGGATCAAGCCATGGGGTCTGGCATGGCCTCTGTGGGGAGAATATCTCCCCACAGTAGTTCCAATGAAGGAGCCTTCGGGTGAGTAAGGTCTGGCTGATCCAGACCGTCTCACAGGGGGCTTCGAGTCCCATTCCGATGCGTCTGACCACGGTGATCGTGCAGCGATCGAGTCCTGGCCGAGCCGTGGTCTGGATGCGTCAAAATTTAGCGATTAGGGTTTCCCTAATCAGCCCTATCCGTCGGGATGAAGGAGCGGGGGACGACGGCACTGTGCGGACCGGGTCGACCCACGACCCGTGCGGTGCGATAGTGCCGGGTCTCCCGGGCCGCGGTCGGACCCGTGCGGTTTGATTACGGGCGAGCCATTTTAATTAATATCAATTTATTGGAATTATATTCCTTAAGGAAAATAATTCCAATAATCAATCATAGGATTTTGATTAAATAAAAATACAAATGTATTATTTGAATTACTTTTAATCCACTGGTCCAAATCTTATGATATTATATGAAAATGATCAGCAAAATATAGGAACCAGAATATAAAATAAAATGGACATTTGATGTTAGATCTTTAATTATTGCTTACTTATAGTGAATCTTAATTATGGTGATTTAGTAGTTTGTACTTATCCAAATTGCTGTTAGGGGGTGCCATTAGTTCACTATGATGAGTAGAAGGCATGTGCTAGGGGATTTATTTTTTTAAGTATGTATTGTAAATTATGGCATAATCTTATTAAATCATGATTAGTGAAAATTAGAGTTGATACTTTCTGGATCATTAGGAACTTAGGCTCTAATTTATTGTATTAGTAGCTTGTGTGCCAAATTGCAACTAGTTTTAATGGCTGGATTTATAATTAATGTGCTAATCCATTTAGATGGATTTAAGTTTTGATTGACACTAAGTACTTTCTGTTTTAAGAACTTTTCTATTATTCTACTTCAATAAAGGTAGGGTAAATGTATTAGAAAGCCATGATAATACCAATTTATAATGCATATCTGGACAAATCAAATATTGGAGATCTTAACACCTTAATTAACTTAAGAAATCTTAAGACTTGGATCAAGCTTTTAAGACTTGATCTAGATCTGAGATTGCCACCAATAATGCATTGTTAATTCACTAATTTGTACATTTGAACCTATAACATACACTTAATCTTGATTAAGATAAGATTAGGAGTCAAATCCTAAACTACTTAAGTGAGATCCAAACTCCTAAAGACCTAACTTAATTGACTTGGATTAAAGAAATTACCTTGGCATTTTCTAATATTGCATCTGATTTGACATTGATCCTAAACATTTGAATTAGACAAATTAAGGTTAATAACAATCCTATGTGACTTTTCAATCTGAATCAAACCTTAAGATCCTTGATTTGCTCCTAAGCAAGACTATTGGCATAAAAGATTAATAAACCATCTGATTTAATAAATGATCTTAAACTTTAATAATATGTTGGATTTAAATCCCTTATCCCTACATTAAGGTGTAGTTAGATGGCTTAATCATCTGGTCTAATCATTCTAACTCTAAGTACAGAATATAATCAAAAGTGTTAGTATTAGAAATTAAAATGGGAGACCTTAAGCATTTCTTCATAAGATTGTCCTAAAAATATTTAAAAGACCTAAAATACATCTACATTGTGGTAGGAGATCCTTGTGTGATTCATTGAGGTAGTAGTCTAGATAACCTTTGAAACCTTAGAAATTGATCTTAACCCCCTTGTGGTAGAGTTCACCTAAAAAACCTTAGAGTGACACTTCTTCTCGTGGTAGATTCCATGTTGGGTGATCTTTGATCACAAGTTAGTGAAACCTTGTATAATGCTCACCCATTGAGTATAAGTATTACTAGTTTTGATAATTCCTTGGTCTATTAAATATTCTTGTGAGAACCCTGATTATTGGGTGGTGTAGTATAGTATACCCATAGTACTGGTTCTCTAGTAATATTCAGAATTGGTTGATTCATTCTAATAAGGACTTATGAGCAGGTTGTATCCTGCGGGATTAGACGAATATAGTCCCATTCGAATAAATCATTCAATCCTAAGAGCGTATTAAACGGGTACTCATTCCTTAGTTTAATTTGAAATACAAGTTGCAAATGAGCAATGCCTCCTAGCGAAGACTGCTTCAATATGTGTGGCTCAAATAAACTAAGTAATGAGATTTACCTTCCTTAAGACACTGAGTATGATTGTAAGTATAACAACTTAATACTTAGCTTGAGATACAAAATCACCATCGGGTGGTGCCTCCTAATGAAGATCGCTTTGTTAGGGTGACTTAATCAAACTAAGCAATAAGAATCCTTTTCTTACAATGTACTGAATATGTGTATACAAACACCCCATCTAGTGATCTCTAAATAAATATGCAACTTCAATTAATCATCGATCTAGAAGAAGGATTCTGCACAGTGGGGACTTAGAATTCATTATCGTTTCTTACTAAACTCTTCATTGATTTCTGAATTTTTCATTTATTCAACATAGTGGCATAAGCATAAGCATAAGCATAAACATGAATTTGACTCATTCCTTCTGTTGTGATACATGGGTATCAGTGATACTATATGGGTTATGGAATGTGATATACACAGATTGGGAAATTTCAGGGTGCATCTGCGTCACCATACTGACTTCTTAACTAGTGTATTTACATTGGACTGTACTACTCATAAGTCTTCAATGATAGCTCTGGAATATACTGTGGTGTAGCATATTTGTGTGCATCATTTCAGTGACATATAGTGCATCATATAGCATCTCTTACATCATGGTTTATTTTACTCTCAGTTTTTTTTTGGCAATAGTTTCACTTTGGCCTTTACTGCTCTATTTACTTAGCATTTATAGTTTTATTTACTATGCATTTTTCCTCAGTTCTTTTACAATTTTGCTTTACTTTTTTGTTTGTTATGTTTAGCTTAGTTTGTGTATAGTTAGTTGCGATGTTTAGACTTCTTGTCTAACATGGGGTACTTTTGGGATCCGGCAATTTGCTAGATCCTGAGGAGTTTGTGGAGATAGGTCAGGAGGACGTACCGGAGACCCAGGAGGAGCATGTGGAGCTGTAGTGGATCGAGCACCTACTGTTACTTATTAGCTCATTTCAGCATTTCAAATAGACTCTTTATGTTTCTGCGTTTTAAATCTGTTTGTAATAAACGCTGGATGTATTTTACTTTTTTTTCTGAGATGAATGGCTATTATTGCTTGTGATAAATGTATTTTGGATGATTTTCTTTTAGCTTCTGCACTCTGTTATACGACTATACTTAGTATTGTGATGTGATCAGCATACTGGAAATGCTGGTATATATTGATAACGTATACCAGGTTCTTATTTACCTCCTTAGACCTTGTATACGTACTAGCCAATATCTAAGATAAGCATTTCACTCTTATCTTAGGTATTGGATCTCGATTATACTCTTAGGATTCGAGTCAGCAGCCTTCAGCATGGCTCAATATATTTTTCCCCACTTATTCAGGAAGATGGGTTTTGCTTTTATACCCGGCCTTCCCGAGTAGCGCACCGCTCCGCCGCCAAACTATATGTATTACTTGTCTTTTACGCGCGGCGACGGGGCGGGGCGCTACAAATGGCCCCATTACTATGGTAGTATTAGTTTCCCCATTTGGTGAGTAGTTTGCAAAGTCACATTTAGGACTCTCTCCCAAAATGACCAAAATGCTATTGACCTGCACTTAAGGTTTGGACATTCAAGCTAACATCACTTAAGGTTTTTGAGTTCATTGTGTAGACCACCTCATTGTGTACACTCGAAATGGAGGAGCACAGTGCAAAGTAGGCCAGCCCGTGACCCGCACAACACAGTGCAAGAATATTCAGTGAATATTCTTCAAATATTTACTAAATATTCTCGGCCCGTCAGGCCCCGTGATATGGCTAATTCAGCCCCATTTAAATGCTGTTTGGCAGAATATTTCAAAGAATATTCTAAATTTGATAAATCATACATTTAGTGAAATTAATATAGATTAAATTGATTGAATAAATTGATAAAAACACATCCAAATATATAAAAATATATATTAAATTTATTTGAAAATGTGTAGAATATTAATATGATTTTAATTTTAATATTAATAGTTAATTTCACTAATGATTATCTAATCACCATTAAGAGTGATTATGTGGCGGCCCTGCCCCGCCATGGTCCTGTTAACCCTTAAGTTAACATGATTACGGTGGAGGGGTCACCAAATGACAAGGTCCCCACTTAAGATTGGATTAGACACACGTACTAATCCAATTTAAATAAGGACTTTGCCATTTATTCCAGAAATAATATCACTAAATGATCATACATGAACTCAGAGTGCGGAAGCATAAAACATAACATCCATCCAATACAGTATAAATACAACAATACAGAATAAGTACTGAAAAAGAAATATAATCCTGTATTATTACACATTTAATGAGATTAAAAGTACTGAAAGAAAACTCTCAATCTCATTGGAAGAAAACTAAAACTACAGATCTTCAGGAACGGGCTCCTCTTCCAATGGCAAACTCTCCACTAGATCTGCTAAACCAACAAACTCAGAACCTACCATTATCAGTTTCATAATGGTAGGGCCCCAGCCAATAAAAGAAAAACTGATTAGACAATAAGTCTAAGTACATTTTAGGGCAGTAATTTTATTAAATTAAGAAGATATCACCATATAAACAGAACTAAGCATAATAGGTGCAAGAAAGCGTACAAAAGAACTGTAATAAGTTATAAACCACAGTTTATAACTAGACAAATAGGAAGTAAAACATACCTCCTCCAAGCAACTGCAACAAAGACTGATAAGTAAAAGTAAAAGAAAAGTAAGAAAGTACAACCTAAACATGCTCATGATCAAACAGATTATGCTAAGTGAAGTACAAAATTTAAATAGTATAAAACTGAGACACTATCATCCTAAGTAAGCATATGAAAACAGAAAGTAAAACTAGCATCCTATATAAAACACGTGCAGAAAAACTGTAAGTAAAACAGTGCTGAAATGCAGAATATACTAGTAAAACAGTAACTGCAAACTGAATCTATAGTAACTGTACAAGTCATTTGAACTGAATACGAACTCAGCAATTCTTAGCCTGATGAGCTAAGAAGCTCTGAACTGAACATCTCTGAAACTCTTAGCCTGATGAGCTAAGACAGAACTGAATGTAAGTGTACTTGAATTAGTATATCCATATCAGAATCCTGACTCTGTAGTCAGTAGGGCAAGAGTCTATCCATCCTATCACTCGGACTAGGCATGGCCAATAGACTGTCGGACATTAAACCCTCGAAAGGTTGCTGACCCCGAACGGGTTGATCGAAGAGGTATACTAATCAAGCTACACCTTACAAACCATTTTGTGAAACAAAACACAATGCCATTTATGAATGATGTTCCAAATTAACATAAGATATTTATCAAAATATCTTATGTACATAATACATGTTCAAGGTATAAGGCTCAAAATCAAGGAATGCGAAGCATCAATAATTCAAAGTGCAAGAAACTCTATCTAAAACACAGGTGATATCCTTTGTTGTCTACTTTATTCGTTCTATCTACTCTAAGTTACATAAGTTTCAGAATTATCAATCCTTACACTTTTGTAACTTAGAATCACGAATCCTACTTGTTGAAGATAATTAGGACTGGCCAAGTCCTAATTATAACTTAATCAAAAGATGACTATTTGGTTAAAATGAATAAATCAGCGACCTAATTTTGTAATTTAATTCATCCCAACCTCATCTTGATTAGCCAAATCAAGATGAATAGATTAAGAATTAGACTCCAGATGATGGGGTCTAATCACTTAATCTAAAGGTATAATCTAAGGGTCTAAGGTTTAGAACCCAAATCTCACAGATTAGGTTAAGGCAAATCCTAATGATAAATCAAATTCATTAGGATGGATTTCTATTCTTATTTCTAAAGTTTAAAGATCAAAATAATCATTTAATAAACTAAGAAAATCTATAAACTAGAAAACTCAAGGTTTCACCTAATTGAGTAACCCAATTTACTCAATAGATGAATTCTAACTTAAGATCTATTCCTAATCTTAGGAAATAAGGCTCTTAATTACTAAGAGTATCTCTCAAGATACACATCCTAACTAATGTTATAAGACCTAAGGATGGATCTAAGAATAATTAAGGAAAGAGAACTCTTCTTAAGACTTAGGAATTTTCTTAAAGAGTATATTTTGAGATTTTAATAAAAACCTAATTTAGACTTAAGTTTAAATAATTTCAGTTCTAAATCATTGTATTTACTGAATTTAGTGATTTGAAATTGAATTTAGGGCTTTTAAAGGCTAAACCCTAAATTTGGGCAAAATGACCATTTTGCCCCTACTTTAAGAGTTCAAAAGATCAAATTTTGATCTAGGGCTTAATTTCTAAAATTTTCTTTTGTAAAGTGTTTCTTATTGTCTAATATAAGATTAGACAGCAACTAAGTTAATTTTGGGTGATTATTAAGCCATTAGAGATCAAATTAGTGAATTTGACTCATAAGGGCAATTTAGTAATTTGACTAAGTGAAAGCTAAATTTTCTTTTATAATATTGCTCTTTACTGACTAAGCTTTTCATAGAATCTAAATTTGCTAAATTCTAATAAGTATTGGCCAAGTTATGGCCAATACAAGATCTAGGGTTTTAAGGTTAATTAAAGGATCCTTAATTATAGGTCAAAATCCTAACTTTACCAATTAGTATCCAAATCAAGCAAAATCAGTGACTATGAATTACAAATAGCTCACTGATTTTAATGATATATGGTAGGCTCAATTTGGACCTAATTGACTAAGTTAAGACCTAATTAGGGTTTAGGGTGATTAGTGAGTGATTAACAAAATTAAGCACTCAAATACTGATCCAACCTTATAGGATTGATTCTAAATGGTTCTATGAGTTCTCTGAAATTTAAATCTCTCAATTTGAGTTACTAGATTGCTATTATTCACTAATCAAGATTTAGAGCATTAAGGGTGATTAGCAAATCTAACCGTTTAGATCTAAAATATTTTTACATATTAATGAAAATTAAGTTCTTTTGATCTAAATGGACCTATGGATCATCAAATTTGGAGCTCAATTGACCAAGTTATGGTCAATTGAAGTTCTAGGTCTAATTAGGGTAATTAGGGTTAGGACTTAAATGTGATTAGGCTCAAACTAATCCAAACAGCAAAATAATCTATCAAATTAATCCTTAGGGTTTCTGATCACTTTAAGACCCCATATTGGGTATGGGATCACCTACACAAAGTTATGGTTAATTGAAATTGAGACATAAATTTGAACTTAATTAAACCCTAAATGTAAATTTGTTAAATACAGGTCCAAATGCAAAATTATTGGCATCAATAAATTTCTCATATTTTTTCTGATCAATTTAATATATTTATTCGCATAATTTGGATGTGTATTTTAGGAGTTATTAAGGTTAAAGTTTAGAATTAATTTAATAATTTATGTTTAATTTAAATTAAATAATTCTATTAGATTAATATACATATATATAATTAATTTAGTTATTATAAACTGACACATAATTATATATATAATTGATTTAATTATTTTCTGCAGGACACGTGGCCAAAGCCTCATTGGCTGGGCAGAACGCGGCGGGCCCCACTGATCAGATGGCAAGCAATGCTGGCCACGTGGCGCACCGGGTTGGCTGGCGTGCTGGTGGGGGCCCCTTCACTTAATGTTTAGGATGGTGGAAGGCGCTGAGGACGGGCCGCTGAAACAGGTCGAGAAAACCCGAAAGGAAGATCGGGTTCCTTCGATTTCGCCGAATTGCCGCCGAGACGAAGAGTTAGGGCATCCAGATCGAGGGCCCAAACGGTGACGCCGGCAACTGTCCCGCATGGCCATGGATAGGATGGAACGAGGGCTTTCACAATGGTTGAATCTTAAATTGAGATGGCCTGCATAACCCACCACCTCTAACCCTAGTTCAGGGTATAACGAGCGAAATATGCAGCGAGTCCATAATATTTGAAAACTGATTCGAATGAAAACCATTAAACCCGATCGATTGCTAGTGGTTTGAATCACGATTGAAATTAAAACTCAAATCTTCTTAAATTGGACAATTACAATCAAATTTGAGGAATGGAATTGAAGACATCAATTAAATGCCAAAAAAAAAAAAAATCGCAGCACTACAAATCCTTCCAGATTGATACTCTTAAGAAATGGAATTAAGTAATATGAAATATATTCGAAATTGAATGTTCGCAAATTTGGAAAAGTGAAGTACCTAAAGAGAGCAGGATGATTCGCCGGAGCCTCGAATGAGAATGAATGCTAGAACTTGGAAACACCTGACAAATTCGAGTGATGCACACATGGAATGGATTGAGACCAGAAAAATAGGAAGTTCTTGAGCGGTGGTCGACATGCGGTGGCGAGGTTGTCTGCCGCGCGTCGAGGAGCGCCACGCGAAAGCGAGGCGAGGGTTCTCGGCAGGGATGATGCAGAAGCCGTTCGATCAATTGATCGAACGGTCAGATTCGATCGTTAGATCGAATCATGCAGGCGAACGACGTAAGGGCAGAGTGACGGCGCGTGAAGGATTTTAACGGAACTTTTAAGTTAAACTATTTTATAAATTTTATTTAATATATAAAAATCTGATTTCTCTTAATTCAAAAATTAATTATAAAATGACTTCAGAAAAAATTCCAATAAATTACTCCTAACTATTTGAGGGTGGGTGAGGAACGCAACGGCGCTCTCGAATTTTTAATTCGACGAGTATTTATTTATTTGAATTTTCAGGTATTTAAATATTATTAAATTATTCGACGAAATCCAACGACTTCCAAATGCCTCCAAAATTGCACCCTAGCTAATTTGGGTGTTTTGAACGCAATGGTGAAGTCAGATTTTCAATCTGAGGTCTAAAAAGTCAAATTCTAGGGTTTTGAAATTTTCCAGAATTCTTATTTTGACTTTGTTGACTTCTTGATTTGACCTAGGTTTCAGAGATGAATTCCAAATCACTTGATTAGTGACTTAGAATCTTAATTAAGACTTAGATTAGTCTTAATTGAGCAAGTAGTAACAACTTGGGTTGTTACAGATTAGCTCACAATTGAGCCTAACTCCAAATTCAACAAAGTTACACTCATTGGAATCCTTATTCCTTAAGGATCAATAATTTACTACTTTTAAGTAGATTTGACACCTAAATAAAAATATCACTTTTAGAATTTAGAAAAATTATTATTTTAATTAAAATTGGGAATTTTCTCAATTAATTCCCTTAATCCCTGGGTGAATTTAAAATGAATTATATAATGATAGAACTAATCATTAAGAAATATTATAGGTAGAAAAATACTTAGGTTAAGCTTGAGCTAATCAACCCTAACCCATTTAAGTATAGAATCTAATCCTCTAGGAGAGAGAGAAGGTGTAGGGTGTAGTGTAACATGATTTGGCAAAGAGAGATAGAGGGGTTTACTTATAATGTTGGTGATTGGTATTGACTAGTGAATATGGACTTAGGATCATTAGTATATAACTTGTAGGCTACATAATTAAATATCTAGTTTTAGAAACTTTAAGAGATTAGATGGATCAAGAAAATTATCCCTCATTCCTTATGTTAAAATAATGATGAGGTAGTAGAAGTAGAAATAGAAGGATCAATAAGTAAAGGTAATATTAGACAAAACACTTAAATCTCATATAGGATAATCAATTCTTGACCTTCTGATAGTATCTAGAGTAAAGTAGAGAAAGAACCTGGTAGTATTAGCTTAGTGATTCAACCCACCTTAATTCTTTAGTAATTATTAGTGAGGAAGGGAGGAGGAAGGAGAGAAAAAGGGGAGAAAAAGAGAGGGAGGGAAACCGGAGAAAGAGGGGAAGGGGAAAAAAAAGGAGAACAGCGAGGAACGGAGGGAAGAAAGAGGCGAGAGCAGTAGGAGAGAAGAGGAGGGAGATCAAGGAGGGAGGGAAGGCGAACGGCGAAAAGGGAGGAGAGAAAGGAAAAGAAGAAAGGCGGAAAGGAGAGCGGAAGGGGGCGCAGGAGAAGAAGGGCCGGGAAGGAGGAGGGGGCAAAAGAACACCACACACACACACGAGGAGGAGGGGAGGAGGCGGACAACACACACCACACACATAGGATTATATTTTGTCTTACAACACACACACACACACACACACATACACACACCACACACCACACACACACACACACACACACACACACACCACACACACCACACACACACATATATATATATATATATATACATTTATTATTTTTCAATTAATAAGGATGTTTAATTAATATCTTAAATTAATTGGGGTTTGATTAGCAACAACTATTAAGGTAGATAACTAAAATAGATAATAAAGGATATCATATAATTTATAATTTGTATTGAAAATTATTGAATGATGCAACGCATTGAGACTAAATCCTTATTCATAATATTAAGACATTTGCATTATAAAATATTAAATAATTCAAATAGGGGTTTCATTTGGAGGATTAATCTGTACAGATATTGTTGATTTAGGGAAAGCTATGGAGAAACTAGGAGACCAACAAATCCTAGAGGAGGAGTGTGTCTGCTATACATGATACCTCACTATATTATTGTTGGACAGACATGCCTAACTCCTTAGCTGTTCTATAACATACCCGCAAAACATATTAAAACTAGATAAATTAAAAAAAAAATTAAAATTTACAATCTTTAAGACTGTGCTTTATAGTTTATTCATTTGTAGAGATTGAAATCACTTTACATATTTGTACTTTAAAATTTATTTATGTACTAAAAGTTAAGTTACTTTCATTTACTACAAAGTATTCCTTATTCAGTTTTACATTTACATTTCCTTACATTTGTTTATATTTACTCAGCATATATCATGTTGGACATATTCATGTTATGTTATACTCATTTTCATATACACATTAGTATATATATATATATATATATATATATATATATATATATATATATATATATATTATATGCTTTTTTTTCTTAACATTTTATGTAGGATTTGAGCAACTATATCAGTATGTGTACTTACTTTTTGCATGCTATTTTTCAATCTTTTTCTTACTTTCAGTACATTTACTTTATACTGCATTATGCACCATGCTTTATATGATTGTAAATTTCTAAATATGATATTCTCTAATAAAATAAAATTATCAACTCTAAAATGTACTTAAACTTGATAAATCTAATTACCTTTTTTTTTTTCTTGGCTGTTCCCTACCATATTAAAACCCAAATACAGTATATAAGAAGCTTGGAGTGAACTTAATTCAAGAGCAGAGTTTGAGCATCCAGAGCAACATTGAAGACTTAATTTTTTTTTTCTTTTCTTCCTATGAGATGAGTACTATTATGTCTGTTACAATATGTATAACTTAATTAATTGTGTTTTTTTTACTTATTTTTGTGTGGTGGTTGCTTTTTTTACTTGTCTGGATGCTTAGGATGATAGTTATGATTATATAGTAAAGCATTTGCTTTTATACTATCATATATTCTTAGCTAAAGTAGTACTTAAAAGTGGGTTAGTCTTTATTCTAATATTAAGTACTATAATAACACTTGGTATTGGGTTAAAATACTTAATCTAACATCAGGACATTACAATTAGTATCAAAGAAAGTTAAAAAGAAAAGAAAAGTAAATGCATAAATAAATGCTTATCATTCTAAATAGTAACATAGAAAAGAGAAATAAAAACATCTCTAAAGATAGCATAGGATAGTAAACACCCTTTAATAATAACTTATTTTAACTTAATAAATACAATTATTATCAGATGGCAAGGAAGAGTCGGAGCTAGATTACTTTACAAGACTATTTTTCCTAGTATGAGGATAGCGATTATCATTATGGACTATGGTTTGGAAGACTCTACTTTGGAGTATCTCCAACTAGTGCCAATGTGCTCAATAAGATCTTGAAGTCTCTGGTCTTTATAGGAGATCATTTTCCCTAGTTAGCTAAGGAGTGACTCCACCGGGTGACAGAGGTGTTTCATGATATAGAGTGTCCAGATCAAAATTTTCTTTTGATCTTGGATCAACTCTTTGAGGGAACTACCAAAGATTGGTGGAACCATGCATACTAGGAGATGATAAGAGAGTGTAGAAAGATTTATCATCTATTAATTTATCAAGACTTTGAGATTCTCTTCTCTATAAAATTTTGTAAATAAATATATCTTTTAGTTATTAAATATTTAGCCTTTCTATTTCATCAAATGTACTATCTTAAAATTTGTTTATTTTTAAAATTTTTAATTTTATTTTTAGAGTGAATCTATAACCAAATACCTATCAACTCTTGTTAAGAATAAAGTAGCCTCCAGTTCTTCCTCCACATATAAAGAGAATATGATCATGGTAGAGTTAGTCAAGATCTTAGTAGAAACTCAAACCCAAGTAGCATAGAGGGATT
Source organism: Gastrodia elata (assembly GCA_016760335.1). NCBI lineage: Eukaryota > Viridiplantae > Streptophyta > Magnoliopsida > Asparagales > Orchidaceae > Gastrodia > Gastrodia elata. The sequence goes on from CM028669.1 coordinate 21,482,480, forward strand.
TTAACCCTCCTAATCCTCTTGCAATTCAAGTAAACTCCCAAGTGCTATCAACTTCTACTGTAGATGGAATTTTGCATGCCTTCCTTTATTTGAACCCTCCAACTTTTAATGGATCTGCTATCCCTATAGAAGCAGCCAATTGCTAAAAGTAATTGAAAAAAACTTATCAAGTATCAAATGCCCCGTAAGTGAGGTGATACATTTGACTACCCACATGTTTGTCATGGTAGTCGAGTGTTGGTGGGATAATGAGTTAAATTCACGATTTGTCGGCATGATGTAGAAGGAATTTTGTGAAAATTTTGATGAGGTATTAAAAGAAGTGTTTATTCTATTGTATTCACAGACTATAATTGAAGATTAGATGATCCAACTAACTCAAGGGGATGAGACTGTTCTAGCATATGAAATGGAATTCAAAAGGCTGCCAAGATTTGCTTCCGATCTAGTAAGGATAGAAACTGCCAAATGTAGCTAATTTTTGAAGGGACTAAAATATTCGATTAAGGATCATCTGGTGTCCCAATATTATGATACTTTTGCCAAGTTTCATGTGGGAGTTAGATTAATTGATTACTACCTTCTATGAAAAAAGAAGAGGAAAAGAACCTTGCCTCATCTAGCAAAATCTAGAGTTTTCAAAAGGAATAGGTCTCAACCATCTAGATTCTATCAGATGACTCAACAACAGCAAGCAAGGCATCCACGGAGGTGTTAGAGACCTTATTCTTATGACAAATGTTATCACCAAGGGAACAAGTGTTACACCTATGGAAAATCAGGACATAGATACTATGAATTCCATGCTAAATGGTTGTTGATAAGATAAAGATCACTTATCCCCCGACTATTCACAATCCTGTACCAGTTCAAGCTTAAGCATCTTTTACTATTATGCCTTATACAGTGGCAGAGCTAGTTTAAAATCAAGTAAAAGCATTTAAATCTGCCTTTAGAACTTTGTAAATAATAGTAAAGAGCAACAAAAAAAGATAGATAGTCAATCAATATGCAGCCTTGCTAAGAGTTTATCCACTGAATCCAATTGTTGCGCTAGAAGAGAATGAAATAATGTAATGTTATCTTTCTTTTCTTCTCATAATAAATTTTGCATTATTATTTTCCAAGTTAGCCAATAAGCTATTTAAAACCATTCATCATTTGCACAATATATATTAATACTCAACATTGTGACATAATATCCAATACAAGTGTTAGTCACTCATTCATATCAGAAAAATATGCTCAAGCTCTAAGTCTCCCACAATTCAAATTAATTAAAACTCTGCACGTGCAAATGCCATCAACAGCTGAATTAAGTGCAAGTAAATTTGCATATTAAAAATTCCTTTTAGTAACCAAACTTTCGAATCCAAACTCATAGTTATGACGATAACAAATTTTGATATAATTTTTAGTATGAATTGGCTGAGTAAGTATAATACAGTTATAGATTTCCACAAGAAGAAGATTTTTATCATACCAAACCAATCTTAATAACTATCATCAACATTCAAAGGTAAGTGCTTAAACTCTAACATATGGAGTTTGAGCCTTTTAACTAAAAGTTATAACCATTTAAAGTCTAGGCTTACTCAAACTAGACTCTCCAATCTATAAGTTAAGGAAATCTGATTGAGGATAATTAAACTCAATAAAATAAGGAATCAGTAGTACTACTAATAAAGGCAACTAATTTTGATAAAAATCAAAATAACTAGGCCTTAAACTTAAAAAGGCTAAGGTTTGCCTAAACTAAAATTTCTAAATTATAGATTAAGACAATCTATTGAGTCAATTCGTTACTCAATAGAACTATACTACTTAGAATATTAAATATAGACTTAAGAAGGGAATGGTGGATTCTCTTCACCAGACTACTTATGTTAAGCTCTAAACCAATACTAGGGTTTAGCCTAAAGAAGAGTGCACAAGCTCAAACTAGTTTATAATGCTTTTGAATGACTTACAAAGCTTGAATTAAAGATTTTATGAATGGAAATATGTATTCTAAATCCACATTCTCATACTTAAGAATTTCTTAGCTTAGTTAGGACAAAAACTAGGGTTTAAGCAAATGGAGCTAATAATGATTCAAATTAATCTCAATAAGGTTCTAAGAAAATTTCTCACAAATTTTAAGGGTAATGAACAAAATGAAATGTTCTAATTTCACCTTAATTAAGATTCACCCAAAATCATCAAAATGCCATTCATTAAGGGTCTAAAAGTTGACTTTAGGATATAGGGCTCCTAATTCAATTTACTTAATACCATATGATTTATTAATGTTTAAGGAGAAGTTTAACATCTTAAAACCTGAATTTGGTTAAGAATTGAGTTTATTGAGCACTAATTAGGGTTTAGGCTCATTGAGGTGTGATTAACAATTTAAACTTTATGTAATAAAATTTTAAGTTATAATTAAGTTTTATTCTATCTAAGGAGTCATTAATACTTTAAACACTAAAATAAGAGTTCTAATGATCTAAGTAGTCACTAATTAAGATTTAGTGTGATTAGAGGGAAATTACCAAAATAAGCACAAAAAAATATTTCTTACTCCATAATCAAATTCACCTCTATTAATGGAAGAGAAAGAGACCAAAATCATGAATTATGGCCAATGATTAAGCCTAATATTAACTAATCCCTTTTTAGGGTAATTAAGGCTTAATTAAGAATTCTAATTATAGAAAGTTAAATTTTATTGTTGATTAGCATTCTACATATTTTATTAATCAAAATGGTATATTGAATCATTTAATTTTGATTTGAATTGAGCATGTTAATTCATTAATTTAAATAGAATTTTTATATTTATTAAACCATAAGAATTGAATTTTTAAAAGAATTTAGTAGAAGGAATGTAAATCCAATTAATCATATTATTTAAATAACCCATTTCCAAATCACATGGGTCAAGGTCTGGCCTGTCCCATTACTATTCTTCTCTGTCGTTGAATCTCTCAAACTAGCAGATCTAGGGTTAGGTCTAGGAGTGAAGTTCTAAGCATCTAGACCACATCATGACTTGATTTCAATGGCTTTACAATCCTCACATCAAGATGCACCGATTGCACAAGAAATCCCTATGCAAGAAGGTCGGAGATGTTGGTGACCTATTCGCCCTAATCAATCTTCTATGGTTTACTGTGAGGAGTTAATTCTACTAATAGAGACAACCATTCAACCTGTGCTCAATCTTTGCACACTCAGTGTGCTAAGATGAGGTGAAGCCCCATCTAACACATTGGGAGAATTGCTAGGATGCAGGGACCCTACTCAAGCTCAGTACTGTGGAGTACTGTAGCCACCCGAGCAGATTGGCGACCACTCAAGCTAACCCAAGGGCTCATTTCCTTATCGATCGATAAGAAATTGGATAATTGGCAATTATATGCTGAATTGGGATGTTAATTGCCAGAGAGTAGCCAATTGGCCTTTCTGGTTGAGAGCCTCATTCATATAGTGAATTTTATTGTCTGAATTGCTATCAGAACCAAACTGATGCCCTAACTGCAACCCATTTATCCTAGAATGATCCTAGCACATCACAACAATAAAATGACAAGCATTTAATGGACATTGAGTTTATTTAGCTCAACATGGTAGAAGGGTAATTGAACTTAAGCTTGATGGAGGACTCTTGACATACGAGTGGCAATTAAAATGCTGACACAATCCTTAGAGCTTCATACAGTTTCTGACAATCTCTTGGAGACTTGAACACCAATTTGTGCCCATTGAACAACTAGAAGGATCATCTATAATTTGTGGGAGGCTGACTGTACATATGGGGAGAAATGTAGAAAAAAAGCTTGCAATAGGGGTCTACGATGGAGCACGGTGAGCAAAGAGCTCATGGTGGCAAACTAAGGGCTATTTATAGTCCAGAGGGAGCAATTGAGCAGAAGTAGGGGATATGGTATGGCCAGACCAAGATAAGAAAGGAAAAATTGGGTTAGGCTAGCCCAAGGGAAGAAAGGAAAAATTGGGTCTGGCCCGATAGGGGCAGACCTGAGAGATTTCTCAGTCAAGGCCATTGGGGTTCAGTAGGAGTGGGGGATAGGGAGAATCCCTTGTACCGCTAGTTGGTTGAACCATTGAAGCTATTGGGGGGATCGCTTGGTTTGGGAACACCTGGGACAAAGGTCTACAGTACTGGATTAGGTCTTAGCCATTTGATTAAGCACATATCTGATGCATGTCAATCAAGGATGGCTAGATTAAAATAGAACCATCCAAAATTAATATATAAAATATTGCAAAACATTTTATCCAAATTTGAAACACAATATGATATTTTATTACAATATAATTTTTATAATATTCTTATATAAGCAATACTATTTTTATTTAATACAAATAAAATATAGACAACTAAGAATTAATAAGCAAATATGAGTGAAGTCATTGTTCATTTCAGTGTTGATCATCTCTTCTTTGAAATATTTACTTCACATTTTAAATATAAATGTTTAGGTTTGAACCCCAGTTAGAGGGTACTATAAGCACTTGAATATCATTAATTACACCATTTATATAAGAGGTATGGAACAAAGCAAATATAGTAGGATAAAACAATGTTTAAATTTTTTGCAATATGTTTCTTGCAAAACAAAATTTAGAGTGTGATAATAAATAGGTAAGAATATATAGTTTGCCAAATAAATATTTTATGACTGTCATAATAGATAATTGTCACTACTTTAAGATATTAAAATATGTCTTACTTGTCACTATAAAATTTTGTGTTCTACTTAAGTAGTAGTATGTACAATGGGAGGTGTTAAGTTATATATACAGAATTTAGTTAACTTATTTATTTTATTTTATTTTAATTAATACCAACCCCCTCTTTGGGTAATGGCATGGACTTCTATATCAGTAGTGGGTCTACATAACCTAATACCTGTACAGGTCGAGTAACAAAAAATATTCTTTTTCAAAACATTTATTTTGACTATATAACTTTAAATAAGACATCATAACTTTTCTTAAGAGGTGCTAAATATTTATAAAGTGATAGTAAACTCAAAAATGAAGCAATAATAGGTGATAAATTAATATATAAATATAATTCCATGATATCTTAGTACTTGGATTTAATTTTATTAACCTATCAATAATAACCCATATTGCAATCAACCCCTGATCAGCTTCTTGGTAAACCCATTTAAAAATATTTAAAAATGTCAGTACATTTCAATTCAAATATTTTCTAAGAATTTTAGGATGTAACAAGCATAATGTTGTTACCTATTTCATTTAACTTGTCTAAATGGCATAGAAACTTCTCCATTAGTCTCTAACATCACTAGAATCAAAGCCATAAATTTTGCATCAATTTAGAAATCATTTGATTTTAGTATATATTTTAATCACTTTAAATAATTATTCTCACATTCCAATCTAAAATGTGCTTATATTTTTGAGTTCTCTCTCCCAAATTAGCTTAGGGTAAATTTTTTGAGAATTTTTGGAGCTATTTGATCAAGAAAATTTGATTAATTTAAATTGTATTAATTAGAATTAATTAAAATCCATTTAAAATTCATTATAACAACTAAATAGCCATTTAATCACAATGGCAGTGATCCATCGTCCATTCCTGAACACGAGATTGCCAGATTCGTAGATCTGGGCCATCCTACTATTTCACAAATATTGAATCAAATGGATTTGATCCGGTTCACCGCAGATCTGATCTCAATCACTGGATCAGGGCCTAATCTTTGGTTAAGGTGAATCTCGTAGTTAATCAGATTCTAGTATTTGATATGTACTTTTTGATTAGGTGGATGACTGGGGATGTGATAGAGCACAGTGCTCTGTCATTTTCTTAGCTCAGCCACTCCCACACATGACTGTGTGGGCTGTGATATGGCCACCCATCCTTGCATAACATAATACCTCCCTTAAATCTCTGGCAAACACTCCCATTCTCATCCTTCTATATTGATAAAAAAACTCATCCAGTGCCCTCAACCCATCGGTGTAATCCTAAAGCATGATGAATCCGCAGACAGACGAACCACATGTACCGTTTAATCCTCTAATAATTGAGCTCCAATTACTCCAATTTCCTTTCATTTTGCCATTCCTAATGATTAGGAATCGATTAGTAACACCAATCGAGCCTGAATGAGCCAGATTGATGCTTGATTTTCTCAGTCTTGAATAGTATCAAACATTGGTCCAGGGGCTAAATTCTCATCCCAACTGTCACCCACCTCTCGAGCTGCATTTAGGGTTCCTTGGGTTGTTATCCTTGACCCAAGGAGCCTATTGGTGCTTTGCTCTGGCCACAGGGGTTGTTGTGGAGGGATAATTTCTCCACTATAGTAAATCTTATGCTGTCATGACATGTGGCTAGGGTCATGTCATTCAGGCTAACATCACTTATGGCTTTTGAGTTCATTGTGTGGACCACCTCGTAGAGAGAATTTTGATACCTTATATTGAATCTGGAATGCTCAGTGTGATGGAAATTTAGGGTTGTTCTGTAACCCTGATTCCAGTCCTTTGCTTCATGCACCCGAGACGGATAAGCACAGTGCAAGGCGGCTCAGGCCGTGACCCGCACGACACTTTGCAAGAATATTCGATGAATATTCTCCAAATATTTGCCAAATATTCACGGCCCGTTGGGACCTGTGACCTGATTGACCCGTTCCCATTTAAACATTGTTTGGCAGAATATTTCTAAGAATATTCTAAATTTAATAAATCAAACATTCAGAGAAATTAATGTTGATTAAATTGATTGAATAAATTAAAAAATATACGTCCAAATATATTGAAATTATATATCAGATTGATTAGAAAAATGTATAAATTATTAATATGATATTAAATTTTAATGTTGATAGTTGATTTTACTAATGATCATCTAATCACCATTAAGAGTGATTAGCTACAATTGAGCCTAATAGAGCTCCAAATTCAACATACTTACACTCATTGGAATCCTTATTCCTTAATGTTCATTAATTTGCTACTTTTAAATTGATTTGACACTTAAATAAAATATCACTTTTTGAATTTAAAAATGTATTATTTTAATAAAATTGGGAAGTTTCTCAATTAATTCCTGTAATCCCTAGGTGAATTTAAAATGAATTATGTAATGACATGACTAATCATTAAAGAAGATTTTAGGAAGGAAAATACTTAGATCAAGCTTGAGATATTCAACCCTAACCCATATAAGTATTGAATCTAATCCTCTATAAGAGAGAGAAGGTGTAGGGAGTGTAGTACAACATGATTTGATAGAGAGAGAGAGAGAGAGAGAGAGAGTGAGAGAGAGAGAGAGAGAGTTTACTTATAATGTTGGTGATTGGTATTAACTAGTGAGAGTAGACTTAAGATCATTAGTATATAACTTGTAGGCTACATAGCTTGATATCAAGTTTAGAAACTTTAAGACCTATGATGGTTCTTGAAAAGTGTCCCTCATTCCTTAGGTTAAAATAATGATGAGAGGTAGAAATAGAATGATCAATAAGTAAAGAAAATTAAAAAAGAACCTAAATCCATTTAGGCTAATCAATTATTAACCTTCTGATAGTATCTAGAGTTAAGTAGGGAAAGGACCTGATAGTAAAGAAAGATTATATATCCTAGGATAAGAATATGAGTTAATTCAAAGATCTAGGGGATTCTAATTTCTAAATTTTAGGATATAAACTAAAATGATAAATTCATAAATTATTTCATTATATTTCTCATTAGAATAATATTATTTTTTTTTTAAAGTAATATATATATATATATATATATATATATATATATATATTATTCTTCAATTGATTAAGATGTTTAATTAAAATCTTAAATCAATTGGGAGCTTGATTAGCGGCAACCCTTAAGGTAGATAGCTAAAATAGACAAAAAAGGATATCACATAATTTACAATTTGTATTGAAAATTCTTGAATGCTGCAACACATTGAGACTAAATTCTTATTCATAATATTCAAACATTTGTGCATTATAAAATATTAAATAATTCAAATAGGGGTTTCATTTGTAGGATTAATTTGTATAGAGATTGATAAGCCAGGGCAAGCTATTGAAAAATTAGGAGATCAAATATATCCTAGAGGGGGAGTGTGTCTATTATACATGATATCTCACTATATTATTATTGGATAGACATACCTAACTCCTTAGTTGTTCTATAACATGCCTATAGAACACATTAAAACAGGATAAATTAAAGAACATTTATAGCTTACAATCTTTAAGACTATGCTTTATAGTTTATTCAATCATAAAGTTTAAATCACTCTACATGTTTTTGTACTTTACAGTTTATTTACGTACTTACAATTTAGTTATTTTTATTTACTGCAATGTATTCCTTATACAATTTTACATTTACATTTCCTTAAATTACTTTTATATTTACTCAGCATATATCTTATTAGATATATTCATGTTGTACTCATTTTTATATGCACATTAGTATATATATATATATATATATATATATATATATATTGATGCTTCTTTTTCCTTACATGTTTTATGCAGGAATTGAGCAAATATATCAGTATGTGTACTTACTTCTCTTGCACGTTACTTTTTAGTCTTTTTCTTACTTTCAGTACATTTTTCTTTATATTTCATTATGCACCATGCTTCATATTATCGTAAATTGCTAAATATGATATTCTCTAAAAAATAAAATCACCAACTCTAAAATGTACGTAGACTTGATAAGTCTAGTTACCTTTTTTTTTCTTGGCTGTTCCCTACCATATTAAAAACAAAATTTGATATATTAGGAGCTTGGAGGTGAACTTGATCCAAGAGCAAAACTTGAGCATCCAGAGAAACATTAAAATATTTAAATTTTTTTTTCTATTTTTCCTGTGAGATGAGTACTATTACGTCTATTATAATATGTATAACTTAATTAATTATGGTTATTTTTACTTAATTTTTTGTGGTGGCTTCTTTCTCTTACTTGTTTGGAAGCTTAGGATGATATAATGTATTCATTATATAGTTATGCATTTGATTTTATACTATCATAGATTCTAGTTAAAGTAGTACTTAAAAGTGGGATCATCTCTATTAATATAATATTAAGTACTATAGTAATACTCAATGTTAGTTTTAAATACTTAATCTAATATTGGGATCTTATAGTTGGTATCAAAGCAGGTTAAGAAGAAAATATAAGTAAATGAATATATAAATACTTATCATTCTAAATAATAACATAGAAAATAAAAATAAAAACATCCCTAAAGATAGCATATGATAGTGAACACCCTTTAGTAAAAACTTATTTTAACTTAATAAATATAATTATTATCAGATAGTGAACACAGAGTCGGAGCTAGATTACTTTACAAGAATGTTTTTCCTAGTATTAGGATAGCGATTATCATAATGGCTCATAGCTTGGAAGACTCTAATTTGGAGTATCTCTAGCTAGAGACAATGGGCTCAATAAGATCTTAAAGTCTCTAGTCTTCATAGGTGATAATTTTCCCCAATTAGCCAATTAGTGACTCCACCAGGTGATAGAGGTGTTTCATGATATAGAGTGTCCAGATCAAATTTTTATTTTGATTGTTGATCAACTCTTTGAGGGAACTACCAAAGATTGGAGGAGCCATGCCTACTGGGAGATGATAAGAGAGTGTAGGAAGATTTATCGTCCACCAATTTACCAAGACTTTGAGATTCTCTTCTCTAAAATTTTGTAAATAAATATATCTCTTAATTATTAAAAATATAGCCTTTCTATTTTATCAAATGTACTATCTTAAAATTTGTTTGTTTCTAAATTTTTTTATTTCATTATCAAAATGAATATAGAACCAAATATATATCAATTCTTGACAAAAATATAGTAGCCTCCAATTCTTCCTCCACATCTAAAGTTAAGACCATGGTAAAGTTAGTCAAGATCTTAGTAGAAACACAGACCTAAGTAACACAGAGAGCTTTTAACCCTCCTATTCCTCCTGTGATTCAAGTAAATTCCCTAGTGGCATCCACTTTTGCTGTAGATTAATTTTTACATGCCTTCCTTTATTTGAACCCTCCAACTTTTAATGGATTTGCTACCCCTATAGAAGTAGCCAACTGCTTAAAGTAATTGAAAAAGACTTACGAAGTATCAAATGCCCCGTAAGTGAGGTGATACAATTGACTACTAATGTGTATGTCGAGGAAGCCGAGTGTTGGTGGGATAATGAGTTAAATTCAAGATTTGCTGGTCGTGATGTAGAGGGAATTTTGTGAAAATTTGATGAGGTGTTCAAAGAAGAGTTTATTATGTTGTCTTCTTAGATTATAATCGAAGATTAGATGATCCAACTAACTCAAGGGGATCAAACTATTCTAGCATATGAGATGGAATTCAAAAGGCTACCAATATTTGCTCTTGATCTAGTAAGAACAAAAATTGCCAAATGTAGCCAATTTCAAGAATCATATGGTGTCCTAATATTATGATGGTTTTGCCTAGTTTTTTGGGGGAGTTAGATTAATTGAAGACCACCTTCTACAAAAAAAGCAGAAGAAAAGAACCTTGCCTTATCTAGCAAAATATTGAGCTTTCAAAAGGAATAGGTCTCAACAACCTAAATTCTATTAGATGACTCAACAACATCAAGCAAGGCAGCCACAGAGGTGTTAGAGACCTTAGTCTTATGACTAATGTTATCACCAATGTAGCAAGTGTTACTTCTATAGAAGATCAGAACATAGATACTGGGAATGCTGTGTTAAATGGTTGTTGATAGGATGAAGATCAGTTATCCCCCAACTGTTCACAATCCTGTACCAGTTTGAACTCAAGCACCATCCCTTATTATTATGCCTCCTCCAGTGACAGAGCTAGTTTAAAATAAGGTGAAAACATCTCAATTGGCCTTCATAACTTCCCAAACAGTAGTAAAGAGCAACCAAAAGAGATATACCATCAATCAATATGCTGCCTTGCTAAGAGTTTATGCACTGACTCCAGTTGTTGCACCAGAAGATAATGAAATGGTGTTAAGTATATTCTTTATTCCATTGCAATGTCATTTTTCTTTTCTTCTCATAATAAATTTTGCATTCTTATTTTCCAAGTTATACAATAAGTTATTTAAAATGATTCATCATTTACACCCTATATAATAATACTCAACATTGTGACATATTATCTAATACAGGTGCTAGTCACTCGTTCATAACAAAAAACTGTGTGCAAGCTCTAAGTCTCCCATAATTTAGATTAAGTACGACTTTGCAGTGCAAATACCACCAGTAGTTGAATTAAGTGCAAGTAATTTTGAATATTAAATATTCCTATCAGTAACCAAACTTTTGAAGCCAAACTCATAGTTATGATGATAATAATTTTTAATATAATTTTTAGTATGAATTGGCTGAGTAAGTATAATATAGTTATAGATTTCCACAATAAGAAGATTATAATAATGATAGGAATTTTTATAGGGAGATTAGGCATTACAACCTTTATGATAAGTGCAATGGAAACAAGAAGGTTGATAAGGAAAGGCTGTGATGCGTATTTAGTAAACCTAATGAGAGAAGCCAAAAAGATAAACTAATAGAAGAAACTAAAGTGGTAAAAGAGTTCATAAATTTTTTTCTTGATGAACTTCTAGGAATGCCTCCAATGAGGAAAGTAGAGTTCTTAATTGAATTATTCTCTAGGATGTAATAAGTCTAAGGCTACATATAGAATGATTCCCAAAGAACCGTAAGAACTTAGAGAGCAATTACAAGTTCTTTTATATAAGGGTTTATAAGGCCTTGCACGTCCCAATGGAGAACTCCTATTTTATTTGTAAGAAAAAAGATGGTTCAATGCGGATGCACATAGATTACCGCAAACTAAATAAAGTAACCATCAAAAATAAATATTCGTTGCCAAGGATTCGTGATCTATTTGATCCGTTAGATGGAGCTAAAATATTTAAAAAAATAGACCTAAAATCAGGATATTATCAAATAAGGGTAAAAGATGAAGACATCCTAAAACTACATTCAAAAAGAGTTATGACATTATGAGTTCTATGTCATGTTTTTTAGATTGACTAATGCACCATCCATATTTATGGATTTGATGTACAGAATCTTGAAGTCATACTTAGACAAATTCATCATTATATTATAGATGATATTTTAATCTATTTTAAAAATGAAGCTGTTCATGTGAAGCATCTTAGAGTAGTTTTGGAACTATTAAGAGTTAATGAGCTTTATGCAAAATATTCTAAGTGCAAGTTCTAGTTGAACTCAGTGACACTCTTGGGCCATGTTTTTTATTATGAAGGAATAGGTGTAACGACCCCAATATTGACTAGGAATTCAATTCAATATTGGAGCGTTACCACATCATTTAATATTGAATTAAAAGAAAGCTAACCTAATACTAAGTGCTGTGTGGTCAAGAATCTTTATGAGGGTGTTAAGTTTAAATAAGAGAAAGTAGAAGAAAGAAAGTATGTAAATTAAAAATGAATGAAAATAATTGGAATTACAAGTAGGAAGTAATTGCAAATAGAAAATATGCAAGTAAGTGGAAGTAGAAGGATAAAGAATTATATGCTAACAATAATTTACATGTAATGTAAAATATAAAGATTCATCCATCCACCTATTTATCCAGACCAAGCATTTAAATATAAAAATAAATGCACCATAGAATAAGTAAAAATAAATGCATAAATTAGATTATTACAAACTTGAAATTTAAAGGGCAATAAGAAATAAAGATCACTCTCTCGCATAAGTAAATGCAAATAGAAGTTAAGTGTAAAAGCAGTAATTAATAGTCTTCAAGTGCTAGGTTCAGCTCCACTTGTATTATAGTGCCCTTGATCTATCTTAGATTGATATTTAAATATGATAAAGAAAAGCCAAGAAAAGAAAAAAAGTAGTTAGACTAAATAGTCTAAGCACATTTTAAGATTGGCTAAATATTTTTAAGTTTATTTGGATATCACAAGCTAATTTATAATTTAATATAAATAGCAGAGCATTTGATAGCATTTAAGTAAGGAAGGAAAATAAACATAACAGTAAAGAAAAACAATTGAAAGTAAAATGAGTAAGAATACTCACATGTATAATCATTCTAGCCTGTAACCAAAAAAAGTAAGGGAAATGCATCATAAGTAAGGCTAGAAACTACTAAAGTGCATTTGAAAGTAAATGAAATGGAAACATATATGTCTAATAAAAATTATGCTAAGTAAGGAAAAGAAAAGTAATGAAACATTTAATTGAAATTAAAGCAACTTACACTAAATTTTATATGAACTATACATAGGTAAAGTACAATACTGAAAATAAAAAGTGCAAAACATAATAATTGAAGGAAATTCTTAGCCTCTTGGTCTAAGATATATATAGCCTAGGACTATGGAAAGTAATATAGCTAGAAAGCTATGATGAGATCTTACAATCAATAAGATTGTAAAATGAATTCATATTTTATTAATTGAAGTTATTTTATGAAAATACTTATTCTGCGGGTACATACAAAATGAAGTGAGGAGTTAAACATGTCTGCCTAACTAGTAAAGGAAAGCGGGGTTTCAATGAAAATAAACACTCATATTTACCCTCAGAGAATGTGAGGTCACATTATATATCCTATTTAGCATGCCCTTGTATAACAAACCTAAATTGTTACTTAGCTTAATCTTAGCTTGATCACATCCTAATTATCATTCTATTAGGTTCATCCATTTATTAGAACCAAACCTTAAAATTTTGGAGCGATTTAGAGCCTAATCAAATATTTGCAATATTAAACAATATTTAATTAATTAGAAAATTGAGACATCTAATTTGACCTTGAAATTATAATATGACTTTGCCATTGCGCTAGTCACCCCCAAATTAGCTAGGGGTAATATTTTGGAAGTCGTTAGATTTTTTAATATATTTAAATACCTCAAAAAATAGGAAAATAAATACTCATCAAAATAAAAATTTGACTCCATCGTCGAGTTCTTCACCTCCAAATTATCTAAGGGTAAATTTTTGGGATTTTTCGGAGCATATTTATAAAATCTAATTTTTTTAAAGCATTAATTAACTAAATTGAAATGATCAAAAATCTATCTTTCTCTCTTCTTTTCCTAAGCTGGCCCCCACTCTGCTTCCTTCATCCCTTCCCTGCACTTTCCTCACCATACCCTAAATACTCAAATGGGCTTTTGCCCTCTCCTTCCCCTCCATGTTGATGGGAAGGCTCATTGATAGAGCCATGCCCCATCCTCCTTTAAGATGAACCCTTAGCTCTCCTTCCTTCAATTGCTGAATATCCCTCCTCCCTCTCCATTTTCTCAGCTAAAACTCTTCCCCTCTTCCCTTCATTGTTATGCTTGCTGCTGGAAGAACCCTCAACACTCTTCCTCCTCTTGCTAACAATTAAATAAGAAGAAGAAGCATCTCCTCTCAAGCCTTGAAAGAAGCAAAACTCGATCTTCCTCAAGCCAAGGTACCCTTCCTCTTACCATTGGTTTGATCCAATGGCTACTTCGTTTTGTTCTTATGATTATTTCTCATCCTTAAGAATCTGTGGTTGAGTTATGGAATCCATTAGATCTCATTAAGATAGTAAAATTTAGGGAAGAAAATAAATTCTACAAATATGATTTTTGTATACCTGGACCTTTAGCTTCATCATTTGTATTATTAAAATGTTCATTTCATATCGATTTTAGTATAAATAAGAAGGCCTTGGAAAAGCCTTTCCATCGGTATATGGCACCGCACTTGAGGTGCCATAAATCAAGGGTATTTGGGTGCCTAAAGGGACACATTTTGGTTTTCACACAGAAAAAATCACCATCGAGCACTACCACATGCCTAAGCGCCCGACTCTCTGCCAGGAGGCGCTACAATGCACCGCAGCGCCCGACTCTCGGCCAAGGGGCGCTCCAACGCACCACAGCGCTTGCGTCTCAGCTTGATCTATGCCGTAGCACGCCACCGCGCATCGTAGCATGCCACTGTGCACCGTAGCGCCTGACTCTCGACCAGAAAGCTCTATAGCATGCCGTAGCACCAAGTTCTCTAGAAACTTGGCGCTGTAATGCGTCGCAGCATGCCACAGCGCTGAAATCTGCCATAGTGCTTGAAAGCGCTACAGCACACCGTAGCACATGCGCCTTGGGAAAACTGGAGCTATAGTGCACTATAGCGCCTGGCTCTCGACCAGGGGGTGCTATAGAGCCGTAGCTCCCAATACTGTATGAAATTGCCCAGAACTGTCCGGAATTGCCTAAACTTCACATTTTTCACATTTTAATGACTATAGAACCCTAATGGGGCCAAAATAATAAAACTAGTAATAAAACTGATTTGGAATCAATTTAGAACAGTTAACCTCATAATTAAGTAATTTGGTAAAAAATTCCCATTAAAGATTTGAAAAGTTCCTAAGTAGAACTAATACACCATAACTTAGCCCAATTTCACATCCCAGCTCCCTTAAGTAATTTTAGGCCAGCAAATAAAGATAAATTACTTAATTATCATCAAATACTAAAACTTCTTAAGTCATTCCTTAGGAGTTTCATTTGTATCTGCACCTTCACTTTAGGATATTTTCCTTAAGATTAGGGATATATACTAGGTTAGATTTTATTCATTGAGTAAATGGGTTATTTAATGAATAAAACCTTGATTTTATTAGTTTCAAGATTTTTATATTTTAATTATGATTATTTTATCTTTTAACTTTAGATTAAGACTAGGAGATCATTCTATTAAGCTTTGATTATTCTTAATAAGATTTGTACTTTAGTCCTTAAGCCTTACACAATTAGACTTAAACTTTAGTCCTTAAGCTTTACACTTTGGATTATGTGATTAAACTCAATTCGTGGTGTTTAATTCATAGTCCTTAGCCTTAGTAGATCTTGATCAGATGTTAGCTTAGAGCATCTAATTTCTTCAAATAGGAAGTGTTGATTACTTCTTTAACTTGTAAGCAATATTGATTGAATTAAATTAGAACTTGATCAATTTTAATTACTTTTAACTCATAAGGCCATTCTTTTAAGTTATACTTGATAGAAGGATTTGAAGATTCTAAACTTGTATAACTTAAATTAGTTATAATGGATTACATAGACAACAATAGATACCACATGTGTGTAGTAGAGTCCCTTGCTTACCATTGAATTACTTATTGCTTTTGCATTCCTTATATTTTGTGCCTTTTTCTTTGAACTTATCATACAAGATAACATTGATGCATGAAATGAAAATATAGAAAAATTTGGACAACATTGCATAGGGTTCATTTCTTCAGATTTGTGCACTTTTACCATACTGGACAGGGGTAAAGAGAAATAAGGATTACTTAACATTACTCATTGAGGAGTGTTGTGTTAAGTTGGAACCTGAATAGTCTTGCAGACATGCTAAAATCCTCAGCTACTTTTGGACGTGTCCATAGAAGTAAAGTAAATAACTAAAATATTATTGCATTTGTACTTACCGTCTCCTCCAGTTCAATTCTACTTTGTTATTTTGCCTTAGCCTCTTATGATGCTAAGAAAGTTATTGACTTAGCCTCTTATGACACTAAGAATATTACATTTTTTAGTTCAGCAAGTTAGTTTAGCCCTCCTTCTGATATGGTAGTCATTACATACTTATTTACTACATTATTATTACCTTTTTACTACAATTAGCTACTACTTTACCTACTTACTTATATATTTATAGGATGTTAGATTTCCTTTATTTCTTACTTATACATATCACAGATAAATTGTTTACTTTTAAACTTTTATAAATCATATGATCATCAATATATTTAAGATAAGTTTTTTGTTTTAGTACTTTCTTACTTTATTCATACATATATGCTTAACCTTATCACAATTCAGTATTAAAGTACGTTCTTTTGCCTCATATATTACTTATTATAAATGCTTTTATTTATATCTCATCACATCCCTTTGTATGCTTGCTGCTCTCATATGCATGTTTATTTTGTATAGTTTAAGTAAATGGTGATATTAATAAACTCATAAATAATAAAGCTTAAAATATACTTAGACAATATGTTTAACAAGATTTTATTTTCTTGGCTGGGGCCCTAGCATTGTGAAACCAACAATGTTAGGATCTGATCACTTTGAGGAGCTTGCACCTATGGAGGAGCCATTCATGGAAGAAGAGCAGGTAGGAGCTGAAGAATAGTAGATCATCTTCTCTTTTATTAATGAGGATGAGAGATTTATTTTTTTTAACTTATTTCAATGTTTGTAATAATTTAGGTACCTATAATTGTTCCTCATGATACTATTTATTCTGAACTACATTATTATTTTCTTACTTATATCATGATGGGTTGGATGTAGTATTTACTCTTCTTGCTTTTACACTCTATGATTGTATATACTTAGTGAATGATTCCACTGCAATTATTCAAGGCATATTCTTCACTTATTAGTGAATTATAGATTACACCTAAATCTAATGATAAGTGTGGGATTTGCCAGTACAACACACTGCCCTTAATTTAATCTCATTGTGGATTGGGGGTGGGGCACCACACCTTGGCAATCCAGCAATGTAGAACCCCTATAGTTTTATGAAAGTTTTATTTATGCACTAATCTTGTGTGTATGTTCAAAGGAATAGGCTCAAAGTAAAGCAAATATTCAAGGAAATTCAAATAATTGTAAACTATATGATATCCAAAGTTATCTAATTTTAAAGATCTACTTAATGATTGGAGCTAATTGAATTCCAAATTGACTTAGAGATATTGATCTCAAGTCAATCATGAATAGTAATATAAGTATTTGGAGTTTTGGAAAATAGTATTTTAATTTAATTTATGGAATGGCAAAAATAAGTTATAAGTATAATAATACTAAACGAATCTAGTTCTACTCTTATCCTAAACCACTTGATCGAAATAGGTTATTAAAATCAAGTCTTAGGAAACTAGTTAGAAAAAGGTAAGGTTAAGGAATTACTATGCTTGAGGAAAATGGAAGTTAAGATTATACATACTAAACTCATCTAACTAGGTTGTAATTGGAAGGATCTATCCAAATCAATCACTAATCTAGCTAAGATCAAGCAATAGTAAAAGTCTAAGTGTATAAGAAAGAAAGGATTGTAAGTTACAAGCTCTACATTAACTATAGATTTTAGTTTAATGAAATCTATAGGATTTCTTAACTATACTAATGAATTAATGGTTCCTAATTCAAATCCCTAAAGGGCTTAAATGAGGATTTAAGAACTAAAGGTGAAGTGAGCTAGGATTCAATTAAGTTATTAAGGGCTAGTCCTAATAGATTTACATTATATAATTACACATGCATTAAGGTTAATTATACTTATTGGATACATTAAATAGCTTCAAGGATCACTAGCAATTCAAGTTAAATATCAATCCTATAGTATTTCTCCTAAGGTTAAATGTTGAATTCATGATTTTTATTAAGGATTCAAGAATCTAATGTATGAAAATTAAGCTCAAATTGTGCAATTAAAATTGACATATGAAGTAAATAAATGAGACATGTTTGCTGTCCTAAGATTTAAATACATAAAACATATATAAATAGAAACAATGAAACCACAAAATTACCTAATTTGATGAGCCAAATAAATACCTAAAATCTCCAATTATTGTCCAAATGAAATGATATACATAAACATGAAATCCTTATATCATAAGGAGAAGAATGACACTAATTAGGTCAAAATTGGACAACTTTGGGATTTTAGAGTTAGGAGGACTTCTAATTAGGGTTAAAAGTCATTCAAAAAATTAGCGTTCAAAACCTAAATTAAATTATATCATTATGTTTGTCTCATTTTTCTGATCAAAATGATATATAATATCAAATATTTATGAGGTGTATTATTAAAGTTATGATTAATATAAAATTGGAAGCATGAATAATTATTTAATTGCATATGAATTAATTAAAGCAATAACTAAGAATTAAAATAATCATTCGATGCTAAATTCCACAGCACAGAAAACAATATGAGCGCGAAAAATGGGAGGCGACGGCTGTGCAGAAAACCACGGAGCCGCCTCGACATGTGTCAACTGCTGTGGGTGATACGTGTCAACGTGGGGCTCACATCAGAAATATCTGCTGACCCATAGAACTGGACCAAGGGCACGCGTGGTTCAGATCGCTTCATCCCAAGAGGGGGCTGAGAGAACACGGGTAGGGTTTGAGATATCGGCCGACTCTGGAGGTCCCATGGTGAGACCCACCCACCGACGGGAAGGTCTCGTTAAGGCCTACCCAACAGACCAAGAATCAGACCATGGGATCAACAGTGGCACTGACTAAATGATGCCCTAGGTCAAAAATGGCAGACTCAAGCATCTTTATTGATCCACTATGGATGATTTCTAGGATCCATGCTCAATCAAACTCGATTGAGCCCGATCTATGTCTCGATTGATGCAACACAGCATGGAATAATAATCAACACTATTAATTCAAGGAATAAACGGTTGGATCAGTACTTGGAGGAGGAAGTTTGCTACCTGGCGATCCTTCATAAAGCTCTAGCAAGACCCAATTTTACTCCCAGCTTCAGATAAGTCTTTCAACGAGTGTGAAAAAAGGTAAGGAATTTAATTGAGGGGTTAATTACACTAATTGAGGCCATTTGGAGGGAATTGCTGCACGACCTGCACATCAGCAGGCGCACCATCACTTTGAGGACAGGGACATACAGTTCTTGATCCTTAGTTGTTGGATATGCGATTTGATCCAATGACCAAATTATCTTTGATGCACCAGGACTCAACATAGCCGTAGGATCAACCTGAGAAAAGTGGAACGACTTGGATGTAGCCATGCAGCTATCTAGTACATTGGACTTGCGCACGGGATCCGCGCGGTCCCTCATATTAGCCATTAGGAATATTATATATAATATATATAATTTGTATTATAATAAATGCATTAATTAATATTAAAATAAACATATTTGTTTACTCAAAAAATTAAATAATCAAACGGACTCCAAAAAATCCCAAAATTTCACCCTTACTTAATTGAGAGGTGAGGAGCTCAAAAATGCAATCGAATTTTTGAATGGAGGTCAATTTAAATATCATAATTTTTGAGTATTTAAATATTAATAAAATAATCGGGGAAAATTCAATGACTTCTAAGCACTTCCAAAATACCATTCCTAGCTAATTTGGGGGTGATGAATGTAATGACCCATCCCATCACCACATGCAATTTATTTAAGAGATAACAATTTGGCGACAAAATGGTGCATTACTCAGGAAGGGAACACGACCTCCCTAAATAACCAAAACTGCTAAGCATAAGACCTGCTAAAACTCAACCTCAAGAGAAGAGGGTTGAGCACTAATCCTTAAGATAGGTGTGCTATCATTATCTTAAGTGTTAGGTAAGGTACTCGTGTATATTGGATTAAGGATACAAATATGATCCAAGTTGCATGAATATTAGCATTTTATGATTATTCGGATCACATCACAATACTAAGTATAAGTAATATAATGATAGAGTGCGAAAGCTAAGTATACATCCAAAAATATTCATCACAGGAACTGAATAAAGCATTCATCTCAGAAAAAGAAAAGTTAAACATCCAGAGTTATTACAACACTTTTATAACAATTACAAAAATATTGTCTAAGCACTGAACTGAAAATTGAATAAAAAGTAAATGCTGAAGAAGAGTCCACTAATGCTCCTTGAACTACTCCTGGATCTCCTGAGTGTCCACCTAATTTGGCTCTACGAACTACTCAAGATCTAGCAAATTACCAGATCCCAAAAGTACCATGTGCTAGACAAGAAGTCTAGCACAACGAAAGCTATTCTAATAGTTTATAATTATCCACTATTTAACATTTAAATAGTTTAAATAAAATTAATAGAAAAAGATAGTAAAATAGTTGGAAACTCAAAACTGAATAAATCTGAAGTAAAGTAACTAAAACTATAATCTAAAACTGTAGACTGAAACTGTAAACTAAAATTGTATGTAAGGAAAATAGTAAATAAATCTAAGACTACAACTAACTGCTAAAATATGCATAAAATAATCTAAAATTTGAATTTGAGTAAATGATACTGCAAAACTATATTGTATGCCACTGAATTCATAATTATGCATCTGAATATGCCACATAATAGTATGCCACTGATATGTTGACTGGGTGTCTCATGGACACACCTCTAATTTCCTAGGTGAGCAAACACTCTGCTAACGAGTCCTCAGGTGAGCCAAATCGCTTCGCTAATGCTGACATGACTTATGCATTATTACATGCTAAGGTTTTAATATTGGTATGCTTTAAATCATCAACAAATCCTAAAATCAATTCAATATCAAGTATTGATTCCATTTATCTCCATTATGCATAATTCACCTAAGTGAATTCTGACTCCTGAGTTATTTAAATTAAGATCATATAGAATTATTAGTTGAAGGGATTGAATACACATAATTGGTATGTTTCAAATAAAGTAATTTAACACTTAGTTTGTTTAACTGCAATTATTGAAGCACACGATGATAAGAGGCATGACCCGGTTATAGTTTATTCTCTCAAACTAAGCTGGTAAATACCTTAATCACAACCATACATTGTTCTCTAAGAGGATAAATTGAGATATTTAGTTTATTTAATTGCACTTATTGAAATGCATGATGATAAGAGGCATGACCTGGTTACAGTTTATTCTCTCAATCTAAGCATCCAAGTTTACCCAATTATGAAATACTTAGGCTTGGAAAATTTACTCTAAGCTAGATTGTACTTATCCAATCACTTAGGATAAGACTGAGACTCTACAATCTTACTTTTAGTGACTCATCCATTCCCAGGTTTTACTAAAAGTAAGATTATACTAATGAATATACACTTAAGATTGTACTTAGATTGTACTAGTGATTCAGCACTATGGATATACACTTTCATATTCTACTTATAATCTACTAATTTTCATAATTCTATTTAAATAATAAGGATTATCAGACAAATGAATCTTTACTCCATTGAAATAGTACTACATAAGGGTCCAAGAATGGGACCTAAAGTCCACTTAAATTTAGGTTACTAATGAATCTTTACTACCACATGGAAGAAACTCATACTAAGATCTTAGGTAATCCTACCATAAGGGTCTAAGATTAAGCATCTAAGCTAATAAAGAGCATCTAAGTTCATACCTCAAGATGCAGATAATAAGCTCTTTCTACCTCAATAGATCATTCAATTATGGCTTAATAATTATTGATTTATTCAGGCTAACAAGATCATAATGATGTTACACTCCTATTTTAAAAGAAAAATCTAAGTTCTATGCTTTACACTAATTCCACAATTCTTACTTCCTTATATTTAATTTGACCAGATCAGATGGGACCCATCTGATCACACCTATGCTAAAATCATGGGATTTAATCTCATAGGTTATTAAATAATGATTGGTTCATGAATGCATTCTATTTTATAGATTAGATTATGCTGGTGGTCTTACTTAAGAGGAAATTAAGCAATTGAAGGTAAGTGTTTAGATTGACCAATCACATAATTTATTAAATATCTTAATAGTTCTAAGTTAATAAGTTAAGATCAATGTCGAATCAGGGTGCATTATTGGAAATTATGCAAATTGATTTATCATTAAATCAAACCATTTTACTTACGGTGATTAAAGATCTAAGACCTTAATCAAGGTAAGCTAGGATTTAATCCCTAACTAAACTAAATCAAGATCACTTGTTTAATTTATAAAAAATGACAAATCAGTGAGTTATTGGCATATTACTAATGTTTAAATTTAAGATTTAGGACTAAGTATTAGTTACTTAATCACTATTTAAGATTTTTTAAGGATAAATATTAAATTATGCCAAATTCATCCAATCAAGGTGTTCAAGTTTACTTAATAGTTCACTAACATTCATCCTACTAATATGAAAGCATAGGAACACAATTTTCCATAAAACAAAAATTAATTAAGGCAAATCAAACACTAAATAAAAAAACAGGGATTAGCACTTAATTAAAAATCCAACCATTGAAACTTCATGAAACTTGGCAAGAGTATTCTAATAAATAATGTAAATAACCAGAGACTATATCTGAGGAGTTTGGCTAAGTAGAAATCTTAATTTTTACTAATCATGCATTTACAAGATTAAGGCATAATTAAGAAAAAAATAATCAAAAACTTAATTCATTTAGCACATGCATTCTATAAGGCATTAGAAACTTAACTACTTAAGATTGGCAAGATCTTTCTTGCACAACAGATCCTTAGGGTTTAGCTTAGGGGTTCTTCTTCTTTCAAGCAGCCTTAACCTCCAAATTTGATATGACAACTACTTAGGTTTTCTTCCAACACTTTGGATTAAGTAGCCAGCTCTATTTTGAATCCCAAAAGTACAAAATACCCCAGATCTACTTAAAAAAAAAACCTGAAACTAAAGCAAAAATTCACTAGGTGCTGCGGCGCACCACAACGCCACAGCGCCAGGCTCTCGGGTTGACACCCATTGCGGTGCGTGGTAGCACCGAGCTCTCGGGGTGAAATTTGCTACGGTGCATGCTAGCACCGAGCTATCGGGATGTCACTTGCAGCGGTGCACGATAGCGCCCACATTTGATTCCACTGCTGCGCGCTGAAGTAGCAATTTTTGCTGAGGTGCGCTGCAACATTGATTTTTGCTGAGGCGTGCTACAGCCCTGCCTTCTCCATTCTTGACTGCTGAGGCACATGATAGTGCCTTCACCTCAGGTTTGGGATCGACTGTGGGCGTTGTAGTGCACCACGGTGCGTTGCTGCATCTGTGCTATTCCTGGGCACTAAAGTCTCCACGACACCACAATCTACCACTTGGAGACCTTTATAAAAAATTCCCTCCTTTCTTCTATTGACCCATCACTGTCTTCTTCTATGTCTGTCAAGGATTGCGGTGTGCCTTACCACCACTCTCTCTTCACATATCGAGGCCAACTGAAGCTGCACATAGTCTTACTTTCTCCATTATTGCTACTTTGGTAAGCATATCATTTGGATTCTTAGAAGTATGGTTCTTCTCCAATCCAAGCTATCCTTCTTCCAACACTGTCCGAATGAAATGGTAACAAAG
Organism: Gastrodia elata; assembly: GCA_016760335.1. Classification (NCBI taxonomy): domain Eukaryota; kingdom Viridiplantae; phylum Streptophyta; class Magnoliopsida; order Asparagales; family Orchidaceae; genus Gastrodia; species Gastrodia elata. The sequence continues at coordinate 21,506,635 of CM028669.1, forward strand.
TTGAATATGCTTTGTCCGGGCATGAAAAGCGAAATTCTTAGCTAGGTGAATTGCGCTCATACTGTCACTATAGATCCTCACATCCTTTAGCTCCTTGACCAATTTTGCGATGAACCCCTTCATCCAAACCATCTCCTTACTTATCTCTGTAATGGAAACATATTCTGCCTCCACGATAGATAGCGATACAATGTTTTGTAGCCCAGAGATCTAGCCCATCGCTGCACTTCCCAATGTATGCACATAGCCTAGAGAGATTCTTCTACTATCAACATCTTCTATAAGATCTGAATTTACATATCTTTGTATAATAATGTCAGATCTTCCAAAGCATAATATTTTGCCTGCTGTACCTTTTAGATACCTTAGGATCCACTTGACCACATCCCAATGGTGCTTTTTTGGGTTTCTCATGAATCTGCTAACCACACCTACTACATAGGCAATGTCCGGTCTCGTACATCAAGCTCCCAACTGATGAAGCATAAGGAACCTTCATGATATGCTCCTTCTCCTCTATAACATCTTAGGATTGTTACATTTCCTTTATCCAATTTTGTAATTGCATAATGAAGGATACTTGACAATTAGATAGGGTAAGTTTGACCCTTTTGAGTTGGGAAGGATTGCCATAGCTCGGGCATGAATAGAGTTTAATAGTGCCCGAGCTCTCGTAAAACCCTAGATTGCAAAAATGACCCAATTCAAATGCAAAATTGCTATAATTGATATGATTTATGTATTACATGCATTAATGAGTGTTTATTGAGTCTTAATCAGGCTTGATTGAGCCTAATTAAGACTCGATCCTGTTCGATTCCACAGTTGTAAGTAGTGTGTGATATATCCCAATTCAGGGCATCATCATTATAGATATTAGAATTAAAACTAGCTAGGGTTCTTAGTATCAGTAGAAAGGTCTTGAAAGGACCTTTCAAATGATATTTAGCTTGAAAGCTGGAAGGCTTTGTGCTAAGATATTTATGAAGCCCTAGCTATATTTCCCCATAGTTTCGATAGGGAAGACCTTACAGTACAGGGGCTGGTAAGGCCTGCTTCGCATGTCACCTGTTGGACGCACACTTGCAAATAGTCTGCATACATGCCCCATAGTTGCGACCATTGAAGGGAGGCACGTGCAGAAAGATTTAAAATGAAAATTATTAAAATTAATTTAATTAACCTTAATTTTTAAATGCTACATAACTTGTGAAATGTAAGTCCAAATGTACTAAATTTATATCTCAAAATCATCAAAAAAAATATAAAGAATATTAATATGACATTAAAATTATATTTGATAATTATTTTTGCTAATTACCTTTGTGATGATCATTAAGGGTGATTAAGCCATGTTTAAGCCAATTAACATCCAAATTAGGCTTGCTTACTGTCATTTTAATTTTGATTATATATTGATCATTTAATTGATGACTAATGTTCCATTTGGATGTGAATTAGTAGAATTGCATTTTTGATACTTCATATATGTTATTAATGAAAATCTTATGTTTAAATTAAATAATTGCCTCCTCAACTTAGGATAGCAAGGTTTGATTTAATTCAATGCATAACTAACCCATAGAAACATTTTAATTGAAGAGATTGTGTATTTGTAGGTTCATTAAATTACTTAGAGAAAATATCAAACTTTTAAAATGAGATTAGGAGATTTAAGTTTGAAACTTAGGATTAAAACCTATTGATCAACTCAACCTACCATACATGATTAAGAGCCAAATATATCCTCTACTAAGGTCCCATTGAAATTAAATATTATATCTTGAGACTTTAGGTAATCAACCTATTATAACTTATCCCTTAGATTTCATTAATTTATCTTTAAATATTTAAGTAATCTACCTAGTGTAGGTTAAGCCTTCACCATAAGCTAAAACTATTTAAGAGAATAACTCACATTGTAAATCAAATACTTTGGCAATGTATTATTGATTACATCATTTAAGATTAATATTTAATAAATAAAGTTTCATATTAGTGAATATAGACTAAACCTTAAGAAGAGATTATTCAATTTAAGAATATAATAGAACCTCATTCTTATTATAGATTGAAAGCTAATCAACCTTAATCATAGTAGATCACTCAAGTATAACTAACTCTTTGGAAACTATTAAAGTGGCTAAACTAGGTTATTGGATTACATAGATTGATATGAAAATATATAAGAAAACTTTAGAATTAATAGTAAGTGATAATAAGATATTAGTAAAAGTTTATTAGTGAAAAGTGTGAACTATTAACCTTTAGAATATGTTAAAGACAATAACCTTCTTGATTCATCAAATAGAAAGAAAGAAAATTCTGAACATTGTTAAGATTTAACAACCTATCCTACAAACATTCATTCCTTAAAGGACTGTTAGATTGACAATCTTGTGATATGAATTAGATTAGCTATATTATGTATCCTTAATTGAGGGTTAATTAGAAATTTGTAGAACAAAAATTATATTATTCCTTTTGATATTCAATTATTAAAATTAAGTGAACTTTACATTATATTAATAACGCATCATAACTTGAATAATGATAATTTGAAGTCAATAATTGCAAGATTTTACTTAATTAATATAAATGAATTATTAAATGAATTACTCTCAATATGATAACTTGCAACCATTATGTATAAAGCATCAATAACTTAGGATTAAGGCCTTTATTATATAGCATATAATTAACTCATATTTAACATTTAAATATATAAAGCTTTATTAAATTATTATTTTCCAAAACTAATCTTATTATCATATTATTATAGGGATCTATGATATCTAAGTTAGTTGGGGGCTTCATTAGTCTCAATCATTAGGATAGATAATTAAAAATAAAAAAATAATGAAAATCACATGGTTTATAATAATTTAATTATCCTTGAAATACAACGCATTAAGATTAAAATATTGAAATCCTATATTAAGACATTGTGCATAATAATAATCATTTAAAAAATGCTTTAGAGGGGTTTATTTTGGTGAATTATAGTACAACTATCATTAAGCCTGGGCAGGCTATTGAAGTATCAATCGACTACATAATTCCTATAAGGGGGAATGTGTGTGTTTACCATTGACCCCACTTACTGATAGTTGAGTAGACATACTCAACTCCTCACCCATTCTGTGCCCATACAACAAAATTATAAGATAAATAAATTATAAATTGTATATCTCACAATCTTATTGATTATAAATAATTATTATAATCATATGACTATATTTATTCAGTCCTTTTAGACTAAAATTACTTTACTTTTTGCGCTATATAAGTTTTTATTTCAGCTTTACTTACAAATTGTGCATGTAGTTTTTCTCATATGTTATTTACATAATTATATACACTATTTTTAATACTTAACACATGAATCAATTGAACATATTCATGTGTCCCTTATTTAAATCAAATGTATTTCTTATAAAATATCTCACTAACCTATTTGATGCAGGAATGAATAAATTAATTGAGCCAAGTGAAATTTTCTTACTTTACAACTTTTTGAAATTATATATGTGGAGACCCGATGCCAAGTTAGCAGAAGCTAATCTAGCACAAGTTTAGGGTAGTCCCATAGCCGCATGATCATATTGAGTGACTTAAAAGACTAAATATGTAGGCATCAAACACAACTCATTCATTCATTAATTTAAAAATATCACAAAGTTTGATCACAAAGATCTAAATAAAACAAAAAGTTACAAACTTTAAGTAAACTAAGAAAAAAAAGTAAATTAGCAGGTAGCAGTATTAGCACTGCCTGATCCTTAGCGCCTTTCTTCTTGGATGACCTTCTAATATGAGCACATTTCAAAAGTGCGGGCATTTGAATACCAGTTAGTTGTGAAACTCAGTACTAATAGATGTCAATTATATAAATGTTAAATAATAAGCAAATTAATCAATAACTTGATAGAAAATAAGAAGTTGTACAAATGCGAACCTATTTCAATTACACTAAAACTTTAACATAAAAATAATTACAATCACAATAATAAATATAAAATTTTTGCATTTAATATCTAGCGCAAAAATATAATTTTGTTGGGTAAATACAAAATTGATGAAAATGGGGGCTCTATTTTTTGTTATATATCATAAATTCTCTCTATACCTGCCCCCTCAAATGCTTATCAGTATATGCTTTTTATGCCTCTTGATGTCGGACAATCCCATCCTAATTGTTGTCTAATTAAACTAAAAATAAATCAATAGTGAAGCCATGCTACTCAGTTATCCACATTTTTTCATATATTATTTTATGAGACTTTTAAAAGCATTTTTACCAAATTTGTGCGTTGTTGAGTGCAAAAGCATATTAAATAAGAGCAATAAAAGACATCTAGTTTCTTTCCTTAGTGCACGAATCAGAAAGTAAAAAGTCAAGTATCTGCATAATTATTTATTTAATAAATAATTACTTGAAAACTAAATGATTAATTTTAATAATGATAATTATTTATAAGAAAATGAATTATAATTACAAAATAAAATAATATTTATAATAAATATATAAGAGAGAAATAATTTTTCTTAAGTCTCTCATTTTCCTTTTGAATTTATCATTTCTCTTTTATATAAAATATTAACTACAATAATAATAATATTAATAATAATATCTTTATTATTTTTAATTATTATATAATGACAATTCTAACTTTAAAATATTATTATCATTAATAATAATAATAGTAATATTACATATTTATATATAATAAGTAAGAAAATAACTGAAATAAAAGTTTCAAAAATTTGAATACACACACACACACACACACACACACACACACACACACACACACACATATATATATATATATATATATAGAAAAAAATGACTGAAATTAAAGTTATAAAAATTAGGATATATATATATATATATATATATAGAAATAAATAAAATAATTAAAATTAAAGTTACAAAAATTAGAATATATATATATACATATATATATATATATACATATATATATATATATATATATATATAAGAGAAAACAAATAATAGAAATAAAAATAACATAAATAAAAAAAATAATAATAATAACATTAATAATAATAGTAATTACATTATTATTATTAATTAAAGAAGAAGAAAAGAAAAGAATAGAATATACAAATTTTCATCTTTTTCTCATTTCTTAATGTTGATGAGGCTTTATTGAAGATTGGTGAGGGAAATCGATGATGACAGAGGAAGAAGAGGGGGAAGTGGAGGGGAGAGAGGGGTGGGAGAGAATTGGGGAAGGAATGATAGTATGAGAGTTGGAGGAGTGGGAGGATGAGTAGGGGGAGGGGTATTTATAAGAATTTTTTCTCTCTCATCTTTCTCTCTCCTCCTTTACTCTAATATGTACCATTTGACTTCTCTTCTTCCTCTTAAATACTTTAAGTGTGTAATTTGGCTTTCTCTTCCGCTTTCCTCCATCTCTCTCCTCGTTCTCTCTCCTATTCCTCTCCTCTTTCTCTCTCCTCTATTATTTCAAAAAAAAAAACAAAATTTAACATGGAGGTGTATCTTAATGAGATGAGCATACTCACATCAAAATTTCTCAATTTGGAGCAATATTTTATTTTAAATTAATTTTTGAAGATAAGAATTTCAAAAATTAATTATAGTCAATTTAGAGCTCTAAATTTGACAAAACTTTTTTTTGTGTAACCTTGTTATAATTTTCTTAATCCAACAGCACCAAAATTGCTAAATTTGAACTTATATATAATTTTCCTAATTTATTGAATTTAAATAATTTATAAATTAATTCAAGAGTATTTATTATCTAGATTGCTCACAAACTTGGGCATTACGATCACAAATTAGTTTTCTATCCAATGATATTTTTAGTTTGCCAAAATTTTAAAGTCGCCCTAATTCCTAATTTTTTAGTTAGGTTTGGTCATAATTTGGATGGTAATGACTTGAGTCGTTACAGACTCCCATACTTAAAAATGACATCAGTCTTCGATATCACGCAAACAAAACTTAATTATGGATGAGATTAACACCTAACATAATGTGGGTAATTCTTCCTCAATGAAACTTCTCTTCCCCAAGTGGCTTCTTCTTTTGATGAAGTTTCCCACTGTACTCTTACCATTAGAATGTGACGACTCCACACTTTTTGATTATCTGAACCTAATATTTTTATTGGTTCTTCTTTATAAGTTAGTTTAGGTTACAAATTAATAGAAGGAATAGATACTTGTTGAAACGATTTCTGTAGACATGTTCGTAATGATTCAACATGGAATACGATGTGAATGATAGAAAAATTGTTTGGTAGTTTGAACTTATAAGCGGCGTCTCCAATTTTGGCAATTATTTCGAATGGTCCAACGTACCTTGGACTAAACTTCCCTGATATGCCAAATTTGTAAGCTCCTCTTATCGGACTTACCTTAAGCATGATCTTCTACATGAAATTGTAGGATACGATATTTTGCATCGTGATATTTATTTTGCCTGTCTTGTGTGGCAAAAATTATTCTCTTCTTGAGACTAATTTTCTCATTTGTTTCTGTTTCTAGCTCAAATCCGTATAGCTGTACATCTCCTAGTTCTATCCTTGCTAGTGGAGTGCTACACTTCCTACCATACATCTAGTATGGTGCCATGCATATGCTCAATTGGTGGCCATTATCGTAAGCAGATTCCACAAGTGGGATGTGTTCCTCTCAATTTCCACCAAAGTTTAACAAGCACAAATGTAAGAGATCTTCCAGTACTTTGTTGATTCTCTCTATTTGTCTATCAGTTTAAGGATGGAAGGCCGTGCTCATGGCTAAAGTGGTTCGCATATCTTAATGTACTACTTGCCAAAATTGAGAAGTAAACCTGCCATCTCAATATGAAATTATATTTTCAGGAATCTCATGCAATTTGATGATCTCCCTGATATATAATATTATTAGTTTCTCCACTGAGTTTGTTTATTTTGTTAGGATAAAGTAGGCTGACTTTGTTAATATATCATCTATGACCAATATGGAATTTGTTCCTAATTTTCCATTAGATAATCCCATTATGAAATCCATGGAGATGTTTGACCATTTCCATTCTGAGATTTCTAGTGGGTGCGAAAGTCCATGAGGTCATTAGTGCTCTACTTTGACTATCATAGCTAACTCTAAATCTTGAACTAGGTAATTTTTTTCATGCATCCTTAATTGTCTTAAAGTGTAAGCAATGACATGCATGAGGACACACTCCAATCCTGTTAATGAAGCATTTGTGTACACCTTGTAGTTCTTCCCTTCTTGAGGTAGTATCAGGACATGTGAAGTGGTGAGGGCTTACTTTATTCTTATAAATGATTCTTTGTACTCTTGACTCCATAAAAATGGTGTTACCTTTTGAGTTAGTTGTGTTAATGGTTTGGCCAGTTTTGAGAATCCATTGATAAACTTTTGGTAGTATCCTCCTAGTCCTAGGAAGCTACGAATCTCAGTCACTGATGTTGGTTGGGGCCATTCTTGTATGGTACTGATCTTCCTTTAATCTATGTTGACTTCTTCAACATTTACTACATGACACAAAAATGCTATCGAGTTCACCAAAACTCACATTTTGAGTATTTGGAAGATAATTAATGCTCCCCAAAAGTTCCCAATACTATTTTCAAATGGTCCTCATGATCCTCCATGAACTCAGAATATATTAAGTTATCTTCGATGAAGACTATCACAAATTTGACGAGAAAGGGCTAGAGTATTCTCTGCATTAAATACTTGAAGATAGATGATGCACTTATGAGTCGAAAGAATTTTACTAAGAACTCATAGTGTCTGAAGCAAGTTCTAAATGCAGTCTCGGTGACATCTTCTTCATTGACTCTCATATGGTGGTATCTAGACCTTAAATCAATCTTAAAGAATATCTTAGCTCCAACTAGTTGATCAAAGAGTTCATCGATGCGGGGTAGAGGATATTTATTATTAACTTTGTTGAGTTCTTTATAGTCTGTGCACATACACAAAGATCCATCCTTCTTTTTCATGAAGAGTATTGAGGATATCTAGGGGGCATGCTTTTGCTGGATCAATCCTTTGTCGATTAGCTCTTGAAGTCATTGGTCTAATTCCTGTAGATCTTTTGGCACCATACAGTATGGTGATTTTGACTTGGGTTGGGTTCCCAGAACTAGTTCTATTGAGAACCTAATTTTTCTCATGGGTGGTAGCTTGAGTAAATCTTCAGGGAACACATCTTCAAATCTTGAACAATGTGCATTTCTGACAATGGCACAATTTTATTTCTTTCTCCCATCGTTATTACTAAGTATGCGCTATATCCTTTCTTTATCAACTTTCTTACCTTCATCAGATTTATTAGGGATGCTAACAGGCTTTGTCTTCCAGTAAATACTATTGATATTTTACCACTTTTGATTGTGACTTTTTTCTTTTGGCAGTTGATTATAACATGATGCTTACTTAACCAATGCATTCTTAGAATAATGTCAAAGTTGGTGATGGGTAAGATTACTAATGTAGCCTTGAATAATTCCCTTTTGATGAGGATATTAAAACTACAAAATCTTTGAGCATCTATGCTAGCTCAAGAAGGTAGTTCAATATTAAGTGTTGTCACTAAAAGGGTGAATGATAGTTCTAGTGTGGCTATAAGCTTTTGAGATATGAAGGAATGCCTTGCCCCCGTATCAAATAAGGTGTCACATGATATGTCATTAATGAATAAAGTGCCTAAATACTTTTAATAAACTATGAGTATTTTATACAAGCTTTCTAAGTATAAAAGAAATAAAGAATGAGAAGAGTAGAATAATTGATGCTACGTCATTGTCATTAGGAGCTAAGATTGAAGTGAGTGTGCAAATTCTTGTAGGAACAGAGTTTCAAGGTGTGGATCATTTCCTTTGATTGGATGTTGGTAAAGTTAGTGGCCTTGGGGCATTGGCTAGTTTTGGGGTAGCTCCTCTAGTTGGGGAACGGATGAGGTTACAGTGGTTGTTGTGTTTGTTCCTCTTTTAATGATTACCTCGTCTATCATTCTTACAGATCAACATTTCCAACTTTGGTAGTCGGGCATGCCACACAGAAAAACACCTCTTGCGATTATGGTAGCACTTATCATAGGGATGAGATTACCAGCACTCTCCTTTTCTTCCATGATCGAGGATCTTAGAAGTTAGCTAGAAGATTTTAGTAGGTGAGTTAGGTTGTTATATTTTATAAGTGTAACAACCATAGGTTGTTACCCTGCTAATCTATAGCCTAATTAATCATTAATTTTGATTTTATTGTTTTTAGAACATTAAGTTAATCTAATCATGAAAATTTGAAGTCCATTGAATTTCTCTAAATCAAGGATGACATTTTAATCAGTCTAGATGCCTTAGATTAGACTTAAAATATTTTGATCTTAGAATTAAAATCTGATTGCATTTTTGAAATCCTCACCCTCAAATTAGCTAGGGGTGAAAGTTTGGTACAGTTTGGAAATTATTTAGACCATATTTCAAATTTGTTTAAAATGGTCTAATTGCATTTTAGGGCTTCCAATAATTCAAATTTGCAATTATACCCTCTAAACTAATTAAACGACTGGGATTTGCCGTGTGAACCGCAGGTGATCTTCTACAGAGCCCGGGTCATGTGATAGCGGTACTTCCATCATATCCGCCATCCACCCAATCAATCTAACGGCTGGGATTAGATCCAGTGGAACTGCAGATCTGTCGTTAGATGCGTCCCATGAATCCTACAACGCGAACTCAATCGGATCCGACCATTAGGATCCAGAGGATCAGGACCATTGCACCTTTCTGATCGATCAATCAGATGGCTTCGGACCCTCCTGTGATTGTGGACCTTCGTACCCACTCGCTCGCATGCTTGACCGAAGATCCCCGTGCTGCCAGCTACCGAGCCTGTCCCCCACTCACGCCTCCAGCTCAGCAAGCCATTGGGGATCCTCCAGTCATGGCTAGGTACCCAATCGGGCCTTGTGGCCCACCCGAACTCAAATTGGAAATTCGAGAGCTCAGCCATGGCCCGACCACTCGAATCCTTCCTAGCCTGATCCAGTCCTCTGGATACTTCCCCAGTCCTTGCTAAGGCTATAAATAGCCCTAGCATTGCTCAATCTAATCCTTGCTGATCAATTGAGCCCTCTTCCTCTTCTGCCATTACTAATCACTCGAGCTTGCATAGGAGATCCCAGGAGCTTTGAACCACTGATAGTAAGCTATCCTGGTGTTCAGGATCCTTTGCAATGTCTGGAAGCTCAGCTAAGGCTAGCCATATCCCCAGTCGATCGTCCCAAGCACAGCCGTGAAACCAAGAACCCCCATTTGCTCGGTCTGAGCTAATTGGGCTTAGGCTTCCTTCCATTTTATTCGTGAATGTGCGTATTGTCATTTCGAACCTAATTCCATCAAAATTAAGACTTAAGCTAACCTCGATTGATCGATTTGACCGATCGGGCTAAGTCCCTTAAGGATGCCTCGGGTCGAGTAAGACCCCGGTGTTCCAGCCCACCTCAGGCCCTCAGACCAGGGGGCTTCGATCCGACTCACCTCCCTGATGGTGTAGGGATCAAGTCTTGGGTTTGGCGTGGTCTTTGTGTGGAGAATTGTCTCCCCACAGTAGCTCCATTAAGGGAGTCCTCGGGTAAGTAAGGTCCAGTCGGTCCGGACCACCTCATAAAGGGCTAATGGGTTCAATCGAAGCGTCTTGACCTACTGATGGTATAAGGATCAATTGGAGGTCACGGTGTGGTCAAAGTGGTCAGCATTTTGCAGCGAATGCCAACTCTAATTCCCTAAGTATCGAGGAAGGAGGGTTGGGGACGACAACACTGTGCAGGCCAGGTCAGCCCATGACCCGCGCGATGCGACAGTCCCGGGTCCTCGGGCCCCGATCGACCCGCGTGTTTTGGTGAACGGGCCGAACCTGTTTAATTAATATCCGATTAATTATAATTATTTTCCTTAAGGAAAATAATCCAATTAATCCAATCATAGGAATATATTTAAATAAAAATATAGAATGTATTAATGAAATAACTTTTGATCCACTGGCCCAAACCTTACAATATTATATATCAAATTGATCAAAAAATCCTTAGAAATAAGAATATAAAATAATATTAAACATCTAATGGTTTGATTTTTCATTTTTGCCTAATTATGTCAGATCTTAATTAGGGTTAATTAGCATGTGTACATAGCCAAATTGCATGATTATGGTGACATTAGTTTTCTTTTGATCAATAGAATGTATGTGCTGAGTAGTTTAATGTTTTGATCTCTATATTTTAACTTATGCCCTAATCTTATTAAACAATAATTAGTGAATATTAGGGTTTCTAGTCATTAGATCTTAGCAAACTCAGTCTCTGATTAATTGTATAATTAAATAGAACTTATGTGCCAAGTTGTATAATATTCTGATGGTTAGATTTATAATTAGGTGCTAATCCTTTTGCATTAGCTTAGAGTTTGATTAGTACTAATTACTTTTTGTTTTTTGGAAGTTTTCTATTAATTTGCTCCATAACATTGGGGTAGATGCATTGAAATCATGTATGCCAATTTACGATGTATAAATTGAATAAACCAAAATTTGAGGAACTTAAACATCCTAATTTAACTTAAGAAGCCTTAAGACTTTGATCAAGCTATTAAGACTTGATCTAGGTCTGAGATTGCCACCAATAATATATCCCTAATTCATTGATTTGACATTTGATCTATAAATAAACACTTGATCTTAATTGGACATGAGTAGGGGTTAAACTCTAATATATTTGATTGAGATCCAAATCCTTAAACCTTAATAAAATTAACTTGATTATAAGATAATGCAATTGACATTATTCCAATAATGCACTTGAGTTGGTATTTGATCTTAAGCCATTGAACTAGACATGATAAGAATAATAATAAAGCTATGTGATTAAATAAATCTGAATCTGAGCTTTGGATCCTTGATTTTCTCCTAAATAAGACTATTAGCATAAGATGATTAGCAAAATTGTGTTGATTTAATAAACTGATATAACTCTAATAATATCCTGGATTTGTCCCATGATTTTAGAATAGCATATGACCAGGTGATCTAATCATCTGATCTGACCACTCTAAACCTAAATAATAAGTAAAACCTAGAATTAGAAGTGAGAGTGTGGGATCTCAAGTATCTCACTGTTAAGCTCGTATCCAAAATATTTAAACACCTTATTGGAAGATACATTGAGGTAGGAAGAACCCTTGCAAATATATTGAGGTAGAATAGAAGTTAATCTTAACCCATCGTGGTAGGAGTCACCTAAGATACTTTGAATAACACCTCTCCTTATGGTAGAATCTATATTGAGTGATTCTTGATCACATTTCTTGGAGCCTTGAGTAGGACTCAACCATTTAGCATAGGGATTGATAGTATTGATAAATTCTTGTGGAATAAGTAGAACTATTGAACCTTGATTATTGGATGGTATAGTAGGGTATACCCATAGTACTAGGTTATTCCAGTATTAATCAGGATTGGTTGATTTATCTTAGTATAGATTATGTCTGTGTTTTATCCTGTAAGTTTAGTTAGGCATAGTCTCACTTAGACTAAATCATTCAATCCTAAGAGTGTTATGATTAGGGAACTTAGATCATTAGCTTGTTTTAATAAAAATCACCATCGGGTGATGCCTCCTAGCGAAGATCACTTCCATAGGTGTGCTTCAAGCAAACTACGTGATCTTAGACACCCTCTTTTGAACAATAAGTGTTCTTGTGAATTGGGTATTTTAATAGCTTAGCTTGAGATATAAGTCACCATCGGGTGATGCCTCTTATCGAAGATCACTTCGTTAGGGTGACTTAATCAAACTAAGAGTTAGAAACTGCCCTTCTTGGAAGTATGCTATATATATGTGTATACCATCTCCCCATCTAATGATTTATAAGTAAATTCTCAACTTTAACCAATCATCTTTTTAGAAGCTAGGAGTCAAAATCCTTTTGGCAAGTTCTGCACAATGGAGACTTTGAATTCAATATCAGTATTACAAAGCATTTAAGGATTTCTAGATTTTTCTCATATAGAATAGAAGCATGGGCATGAGTATGAGCATGAGTATGAGAAATGATTCCTGTGGTGATATATGAGTATCAGTGATGACTTATGAGTTACAGAATGTTACATACATTGATTGGGGAATTTTAGGATGCATCAGCATCACAGTAAACTGTATTCCAAACTAGATGTATGTGCACATTGGACCGTACAACTCATAGTCTTTTAGTGATAGTTCTGTTACATATCTGTGGATACCATGTTGTTACATATCTGTGGTGCCCCGTACTTTCCTGTGGCGATGCTAATACTGATATTAGAATGATCGCGGGGAGTACGGTGCTCTAGTTGTGGCAAATCCCCAACATAAGTAAAGTTAGGTAGGACCCAACCTACCTTAAGCCAAGGACTTGTCACCTGAAACTGTGAACATACATCAATACAAATCAAAGTGGCAAAAGCAAGAAATAGTATAATATAACATCCACATCACAATATAGTATAAGAGAGTAGGAGAAACAGTAACTCAGATGAAATGCAAAAAAGTAAATACATCCATAGTTTAATTATTACAACTGAATTAGATGAAAGTAAAGATCTCTCAAAACCTCACTAAAAGAAAGTAAACCTAACTAAATAGCAGTAGGAAGATCCTCCTCCTGCACTGGCTCCTCTCCTGCAGTACTGCCTACCAATAGCTCCAAATCTGATATTTGTCGGTATCACAAATGCTAGGGCCCTAGCCAACAAAAGAAAAAGGTAATAGTTAGACAATTGTATAAGTACACTTTAGGCTATTTAAGTGAACCGAATATTTATGATATCATATTTAAGGGTTTTAAACATGCAAGCAACATAGGGTGCATCAAACTACAAGAAAAAGGGATAGTTATAAACTATTTACTTATAATTAATCAACCAGTATGTAAGGATAACATACAAAATAGTAACTAAATATTGTGAGGCTAAAAGTAAAATAATTGTAACTACTAAAATAATTCTGATTCTAACATGCTTATGATCACATGGATATATGCTGAGTATATAAAGAACACAAGTGCTGAAATAAATATACATATATAGCATCCTAAACATGCAATATTTAATACTAATCAATAAGAATATATATACAAGCATGCAAATTAAGATGTAAATAGGCCACTAAGACATGTGGCAAAAGTAAGCTAAGTATATGAATGAGCAAAAAGTAAGTCCACTAAGATATGTGTCAAAGTAAGTCAAGCACTAAAAGAAAGGCCACTGAAGCATGTGGCAAAGTAAAACAAATACTAAAAACTGAACTGAAGTAGAAGTAAGCCTAAGACATAGTACTACCATAACAGAAATAGGCCATACAGGACCTCTGAACTAAAAGTTCAACATGTATCCATCCTAGGCATCTGTAGAGCTAAGTCCAAGTTGAACTTATATAATAAGACTTGTATCCATCCTAGACATCTGTAGAGCTAGGTCCGAGTCTATTCTATAACAAAACTAGAACTGAAGAGGCATACTAAGCTAGGACATACTCTACTAACTGAAATCACTAAAAGAACTGAATGAATGCTATGCTTTTGAAATACTAACTTTGGATGTATCTTCCATATCCTAAGTTTACCTATTATGCTCAAGGAATAAGGCTCAATATTCAAGGTGTGCAAAGTAATTAAAGTCAAAGTAAGCAAGAGACTAAATCTATACTTATGTGATATCTGTTATTGTCTAATTTATCCAACTAACTATTTTGAGAAGATACAAGTTTAGGATCTCCAATATCCAGCTATCGAGTACAATCCCAGATTCATGACCTTAATGTTAACATTAAAACTTAACAAGTTCTAACTCATAATCATATAATGATTATAAAGGTTTAAAGTAAATAATTAATGACTTAATTATTATTAATTTCCTCTCTTAACCCAATTCTTGATTAAGTAAATTAAGATTAAGGATTCTAGATCCAAACTCTACTTTGGTGTTCAAATCCTGAATCTAGGGTAATATCCTAATAGAGAACTAGGGTTCACCCTTTAAAATATAGATTAAAGATAAGGAATTTTATAAGCTGAATGATTCAGAAACTAAGATCTTAATGAAAGGTTACTATACTTATTATAAGATAAAATAATCAATTAAGAATTAAGAATCTAAGATCTATATTCAATCCTTAAGATAATCACATTATCTTATAGATTGAATCAATCCTATGCCCATAAGGAAGGTTTCAAAAGGATTAAATAGTTAATCAAGTAAGGAATTTCAAATGAAGGTAATTCAATCCAATTGAATGATCTAAAGTCTAAGATCTAAGATCTAATATTTGATCACTTTATACTTAAGCTAAGATTTAGATTTAGGGTTTTACCGGAGCTTTTGCTTTTACTTTCCTTAAGACTATAATTCATGAATAAACTTAGGTAAGATAACTAGGATTAGAAACTTTAACATTAATATTGATTAAGCTAAAACTTTTAGGAAGGGTTTAAGATCACTTAAGATCTTAAGAACTAACTTAAGGATTTTAAGATTTAAACACTAAGATTCAATCATGAGATGATACCACTTAACAATTGATTTTAATATATTTTATTACTGATTATAATCATTTTACTTGAGATTCTTAGGGTTTTGGGGTACTTAAGCATATTTGGGTCAAAATGGCCAAAAGACCCCTCATAAGGCTAAAAATGGGATTTTAGGATTTAATCATCTAAATTGATTCAAATCTATTTTAATGAGCTTCATATTGATTAATGAAGTAGGATACACATTTATCTTAGGGTTTGGATATTTTAATTTAGCTTAATTAGCATTAATCTCAAATTAAGGCTAATTAAGGTGATTAAGGAAATTAGGGTATCCTAGAGTGGTCCAAATGCATTTATAGGCTCTACTATCCTTAATAAGGCATTAAGAATTAGATCCATCAAAATCAAAGATTAATCTAAGGCTTAATTCACTAATCTCTTTTTAGGGAAATTAAGAGCTGATTAGAAAAATTAAAGATCTCAAATTACTTTTAATGGTCTACACAGGTTCTCTATAGTCTCATGAGCAATCAGAGACCTTAATTATCATTTTTAGATAATTAATGAATTTAATATGATTTAATAACCAACAAAAAAGGATTAGGTAATTATTTAAAATCTAAATATTTGATCATTGATTTTATTTTATATTATTATTCCTTGCCTTTTTTTGATTAAAATGGTATATTGGATCATACTATTTGGATAAGTATAACTAAAGTTATTTAGATAATTTAATCTATATTTCTATTTAAATTGGAATCATAGGATTTGATTTTACAAATTAATTTCCTTAATTATTATCGGCCCAAAAAGCAAAAGGCGCAGGGCGGGGTTTGACCCGGCCCGAAGCGCCACTGCTTCGTCTTCACGGAGACACCCACCGCCTGAACCCTAGGGTTCACTTCTAGCGCCAAATTCTCCATGCTTCGACCATGCCATGCCAAGATCTCGATGGCTACACCTTCAGGGACTGAAGACGCATCGACTGAACCCAAAATCCCCATTTGGGATGCGCCGGATTGCTGGGGTGCTACTCGACCAAAACGTCACCTAAGGCACATCAGTGAGGAGCTAATTCTCCTCACGCATCAATACCACGAGCCACGTTCTAACCCTACACACTTAGGGATCAGAGGAGACCGCTCAGTATGCTTGGGGGATGGGTGAATCACTTAAGTGATACTCATGGGATTTTACAGATGTGAGGTGCAACTAGGTCGATCAATTTCAGTCGTATTGATTGACCTAATCAAACTCAGTGATTGCTACACCCTTATATTCACTCACGAAGGATATGGGTTATCGATAGAGGACTCGGAGGCTTAAGGAATCGATGCGATTCACTGGCCTAAGGATCGACTACCAGTGCACTCTCAGATGGAATTTGCCCCGTCTGGTTCACTGCTAGTCTCCACCAGGGAAATAGCTGCCTACTGGGGCACTAAGGTGCGATCCTAGCACAGCATCTAGAGTAGAAAGTGCTAGTCGAGCTGAACCCAGCTCGACAGAGAAGAGGTCAGAGGGCTGTACCTTGACAATTAGGAAGAAGATGAGCCGAGTACCAGAGCAGGTCCCTGGCGATTCTTGAGCTCTCTACTGCAGCCTAGAGGTTTGAACTCCAAAGTAGGAAGAATGCTGCCGACAGACCGTTGCACTGGAGGGCAAAAGTGGAAGAATGGGATGATTTCTTGTACTGCCACAAGGTTGGGAGAGGATTTGGCTATCAGGGGACCAGCGCATGTGGAGGATCTGGAGGAAGATGAAGGTGAATAGGAGCAGGGTCATCTCTGGCGTCTGATCCACGAAGCTGTAGAAGATGGACGGCTTGATGCAGCTTCTAATTAATAGAACTGTGGGTGAGATCCTGATCGTTGGAAACTCACGGATGATCTGACACTCCTAATTAGATCACGATGCGCTTTTATCCTGCCATTGAATGGGGGCGCTGCGACGCGTGCGAATGCATTCGATGGCTAAGCTTATGCGCCGCTGTTGGGACCCGCAGTGGATCTGCCGTGGTCCCGACAACAAATCCCATAATTTAACTGTATATATATATATATATATATATAATTTAATTAATATTAATCTATTTAATAATTATATTCAATTCTATTTAATTTTATAAATCCAATTTAGGATTCAATGAACTCCAAAAATTCCCAAAAACTCACCTTTAGATAATTAAGGCACGAGAAATTCAAAAATGAAATTAGATTTTAATTTGGAGATCAAATTAATTTAAGTATTTTCTAGGGCTCAAAAATAGGCAAAAATACCAAAATTCTCAATTTAGCTCTGATTGATCCCATACTTCTAGGGCTAGGTTTAAATGACCCATTGAGTCTAATGGAATCAAAATTAAAACTTAGTTTAGCTTAACTAGTCTGAAGTTAGCTAGGGTAACAACTAGGGTTATTACAAACTCTCTCACTTAAGAATGATGTCATCCCCAACATCACTTAGTGAAGAAAGTACTACAAGGACTGAATTTAAATGGAACAGATAAGAAAGAAAAGAATAGTACCTGGACTTGCAAAGTGGATATTTATTGCGCATATCCACTTCTTTCTCCCAAGTAGATTCTTCCAATGATCGATTCTTCCACTAGACATTGACTATATGAATGGAATGATTTCTTAGCTATTTCTGATCACGAGCTAAGACTTTGATTTGTTCTTTGGCATAAGAAAGATCAGGTTGAATTTCTATTGCTAGAAGTTGAACGAGATGAGATGGGTCATTGAGATATCTCCTTAATGACGATACATGGAATACATTGTGGACAGCTGCAAAGTCATCATGAAGATTTAACTTGTAGGCAGATGATCCTACTTTGGCCAAAATCTCTAAAGGTCTAACATAGTGGGGATTGAATTTCCCTGCTACACCGAATCTGTAAACGCCATTCATTGGACTAAATTTTAAATAAGCGGAATCTACAACATTGAATTGTCGGAGATGATGATGAGTATCATGATACTTGCTCTGATGATCTGGAGCTGAATGAATTCGTTACTGAATTAATTGAATCTTCTTGTTAGTTTTTTCAACTAACTCTGAACCAAAAAGTTGAATGCTTCCTGTTTCTGACCAAGGTAGCGGGTACTGTATTTTCTACTATATAATGCCTCATAAGGAGCCATTTTAATACTGGCTTGGAAACTGTTATTGTAGGCAAACTCCACTAACGGAACATGATCCAGGAATCGACAAAATCAAGAACACAAAGTATAAGAAAATCTTCCAGAACTTGATTCACTCTTTCAGTCTGACCATCTGTTAGAGGATGAAAAGTTATACTCATAGTTAGAGTAGTACCCAGATCTTGATGCACAGCCTGCCAAAACTTAGAAGTAAATATGCTATCTCTGTTGGATATGATCGATTTTGGAATACCATACAGTCTGACAATTTCCTTGATATAGAGCTTTGCTAGCTTCTCCATAGAGTCTGTCAGACAGATAGGAAGAAAGTGTGCTGATTTAGTTAAACGGTCTACTATAACCCAGATTGCATTGGCACCAGATTTTGCACGAGGCAATCCCATGATGAAATTCATAGATATATCGAACCATTTCCATTCAAGAATTTCCAACGGATGCAGAAGACCACCAGGTCTTTGGTGCTCGACATTTACCAAATTACTGGCATGACACTTAGCCACAAAATCGGCTACATCCTTTTTCATACTGGGCCACCAAAATGATTGCTTTAAATCCTGGTACATCTTGGTACTGCCTGGGTGAATGTAATACTTAGAATTATGACCTTCAATCAACATTTCTTAGTGCATGGATTTAGGAATCCACAAATGAATACCTTGATAAATTATACCGTTGCGCATTTACAATTCATGACGATGACCACTTTCAATATCTGCTTTGAATTTCAGATAATCATCATCTTTAATTTGTGAGATAGAGACATCTCTGTGGAATGTTGGTTCCACATTGATATTTGCTAGAACAGAACTTAGCATATCGCCACTGACTAGAGAAATCTCTAGCTTACGAAATTTTTATTCTAACAAAATGGAGGCGATCATGGAAGATAAATTAGCATGATGGCTAAGAGCATCAGCCACAACATTTGCTTTTCCTGGATGGTACTGAATGCTCAGATCATAATCACTGATGAGTTCTAACCATCTCCTTTGACAACGGTTCAGTTTTCTTTGGGTGAAGATATATTTAAGACTTTGATGATTAGTGAAAATTGAACACTGAACTCCATACAGGTAGTGATTCCAAATCTTTAAGGCAAAGATCACAGCTGCAAGCTCAAGATCATGAACTGGATAATTCTTTTCATGGGATTTTAACTGACAAGAGGTGTAAGCGATTACCTTACCCTCTTGCATTATCATAGAACCTAGTCCAATTCTAGAGGCATCGGCGTATACTTAGTAGTTCAAACCTTCCTTGGGCAGAATAAGTACTGGAGCCATAGGAAGTGCGTCCTTCTGGGTTTGAAATGCTTCCTCGCATCCCAAACTCCAAATAAACGGAATGGCTTTTTGACTTAATTTAGTCAAAGGAGAAGAGATATGGGAAAAGCCCTTAATAAACTTTCTGTATCCGGCCAATCCCAAGAAACTTCTAATATCTGTGATTGTCTTAGGTTGAATCCAGTCCTAAATAGCGCTTACTTTATTTTGATCTACACGAATACCCTGGGCATCGATGACATGTCCCAAGAATGTAATGGACTTAAGCCAAAACTCACACTTGGAGAACTTAGCATACAACTGATGTTCACGTAGAGCTTTTAATACTAACCTTAGATGTTCTTCATCATCTTTTAAGGTTTGAGAATAAATGAGGATATCGTCGATAAAGACGATTACAAATTTGTTTAAATATGGCTTTAGAACTCGCTGCTTCAAATCCATAAAGATTGATGGTGCATTGGTGAGTTCAAAAGACATCACTAAGAATTCAAAATGACCATAGCGAGTACGGAAGGCAGTATTTCCTAGATCAACTTCTTTTACTTGCAATTGATGATAACCAGACCTTAAGTCAATCTTAGAGAATATAATAGCTCCAAATAACTGGTCGAATAAATCATCAATTCTAGGCAATAGGTATTTATTCTTTATGGTGTCTTTATTTAGTTCGCAATAATCTATGCACATTCGCATAGATCCATCCTTCTTCTTTACGAGTAGAATGGGCGCTCCCCAAGGAGACATATTTGGCCTAATAAAGCCATTATTCATTGAGTTCTTGAATTTACTTAGGCACCATTCTGTATGGTGCTTTAGATATAGGTTGGGTACCCAGAGCTAATTCAATAGAGAACTTAACTTCTATAGAAAGAGGTACACCAAGCATATCTTCTAGGAATACATCAGCTAAATGTACTTAAGGTTGGGTACCCGGAGCTAATTACAAATGTAAAGTATAATTATTTAAAATGGTGCTATCTACCTTAGTGTATTTAAATAATTATAAATTACCCCTAAAATATACTTAAGCTTTATAAATCTAATAATATTTTCTTTTATTGGTAGTGCTCTATCATATTAAAAACTAAGTATAGTAGATTAGAAGCTCGGAGTGGAGCTAGAACTAGGGCAAATCTTAATCTATTGAAGCTGTAAATAATACTTTAGTTTTATCTTTGTTTATGTGGTGCCCCACCCCTTAATCCATAAGATTAAGCTAAGGGGTGGTGTGTCACTCTAGCTAATCCTTCACTTATCATTGGATTATGATGAAATCCACAATCCACCTAATAAGGGAAGGAGTAAGCACAGAATCAATATAATCAGTCACTATCTACTAAAAATATACAGAGTGCAGAAGCGATTTGCAAATGAGAAACATCTAAGCATCACAATATAAATAGCAAAAAATAACTCAGAATAAAAGCATAGTAATCCAAACACAGTCAATGATACCTATATTATTACAACAAATAAAAGTAAAATACGCTCATCCTCGCTTATAAATAAGGAACAAGACAGCTGCTTCTTCCAAAGGCTCCTCCTCCGGATAAGGCTCCACTCCTAACTCCTGATCGTCTAAGTGAAGAGGGTCTGTCATTGTCAGTTTCACAATGTAGGGCCCCAGCCAAAAAAAGAAAATCTTGTGTTAGATAATTATCTAAGTAAATTTTAAGCTGATACATTTTACGTGTTTCGTAATATCACCATTTTACATTCTCTAAGAAATAATTGTATCAAAAATAGGGAGCAGCTAGCAATATAATAATAAAGAGAAAAGTTATAAATAATCATTTATAACTTAAGTAAAAAGGGAGGCTAAGACATGCCTCACATGCAAACTAAACAAGGTAAGGCATATATAAATAACTAAACAAGTGCTGAAAGAAAATACTACATCCTAAACATGCTGGTGATCAAAAGAAATATACAAATTAAATAACATAACTCAGTAATGATACAAATAATAGTAGCAAAGTTCTAACATCCTAAAATATATATATAAGCAGGACAAAAGAATAGCTGACTGAATAAAAATACTGCAAGGTAAATAAAACATCAAAATCATATATATATGAATATCCGTGTACTAACTTCCATACAAAAAAGAGCAAATCAAGCCCACTGAATATAAAGGATCTTAGCACAAACACGGAGGCTAAGGCACAAAACTATGTACTCCTATTATCATCTGAGACTAGGCAAAGTATATAGGTTTTTCTCCTAATGTCATCTAAGATTGGCAAGCAAACACAACAAATCTTCTCTTAATGTTATATGAGACTAAGCAAAGAAAATATAAGCAAAGTCTTCTCCTAGCATCATCTGAGACTAGGCAAAGAAGACATAACTAAGAGGTAGCTCTAACACATACAATTATTATCTTCAATCAATTTCTTTAATATTTTCACATAGAATCTAAGGAGTCTCCATATTTTTCTAATATTTTATTCATACATCAAAGCTCTTATATGATATGCTCAAAGAATTATGGCACAAATATACAAGGAATGCATAAGCAATAAAATATAAAAAGTAAGTAATGAACTCTACTAATATGGTGATATCATTTATTTTCAAATTAACAATTCTAGCTATTCCAAGTTACACAAGTTCAGGATCACCATTTTCCTACTATCGAGTGTAACTTAGAAACTCGTTCTTGTAAGTTAAAAGGATTTAAACTAATCAGGTTCTAATTTAGTTCAATCAGATAGACGATAATGAGTTAAATCAATAAATCATACGTCCTAATTTTGTGAATTTAGACGTTCTATCTAAGATCTGATCAAGATCTTCTAAACTATAGATTATGGATTAAACATCACGAGATTGGGCTTAATCACATAATCTAAAAGACAAGACCTAAGATCTAGGTTTTCATTCTAATAGTGATTTACTAGTTAAGGCAAATCCTATTAAGCAAATCAAACTTAATAGGATGAATTTCCTAACTTAAACCTAAGGTTAAAAGACAAGATAATCAGAATAAGTTGTAAAAGAAAATCAAAGTCTTGAAACTAATAAAACCAAGGTTTCATTCATTGAGTAACCCATTTACCTAATAAAAGAAATGTATTATATGATCTAGTCCTAGTCTCAAGAAAAGTCCTTAAGTTATAGTGTTAAAGACTTATAAAAATACTAGGATCTGACCTAATAGTTGATTTTACTTATTTAAATATCTCAAATATAGTTATAGTATTAGTTTTAGCACTTTAAAAGACAATTTAGAGGTTTAGGATATTTATCCTAAATTTTGGGCAAAATGACTACTTTGCCCCTACTTAAGGGTTTAAAAAGTCAACTTTTGATTTTAAGGTCTAAATTGAAGTTTCTTAGTTCAAAATAATTTCTTACTATCTAACTTGAAGATAGACAGTAAGTACACCCAGTTTGGATGAGAAACGGATCATACAGGTCCAAATTAAGGTTTTTAACTTATGGGTATTTCAGTAATTTTCACTCTACTAAAACTTAAATTTTTATACAGTTTACTATTGGTTACTGTACAAGGATTCCATAGAGTCCAAGAACACTACATTATGGGTTCGAATGGCTAAGTTATGGACATTTTGATTTTGAGGGGCAATTGGTAATTTTGGGTCGGTCAACGGGTGGCAAAAAGCAAACTTTTCCATTTGAAGTCCAACTTCAACAAACTCAATTTCTATAGCTTTCCTATAATATACTGAGTATATTGATAGGGAGTAAATCCAATTTAGACCTCAAATGGTCAAGTTATGACATAACTAAGGTTTTGTATATTTTGGTCATTTTCTAATTTTTTAGAGTTCTGATCTTAAATTATATTTTAGTTTATTGATGACATTGAAATTCTAAGCTAGTTAGCACTTTGAATTTCTGAATTTGGAGGTGAATTGACCAAGTTATGATCATTTGAAGTCTAGGAGAATTTTGATCATTTTCTCTAAAGTTAATTGTGGGGTCAAATAGTTGACTTTTCCTTTTGATATCCAAATGGAAAAACTAATACTCATATAGTATTGGGGCTGTTCTCCTGAGTATGTTAAGACCCATATTACTTATATTTGGATATTAAACTTTTAAGTTTTATTTAATTTAAATTAATTGCATTCACTTTAATTATTTAGATTAGGTTATCTACTATTTAATAATTTAATTAATCCAAATTATTTATTATTTAGTATTTAATTAACTTATCAATTAAAATTTATTTAATTAATAAAACTAATGTTACTAATTAATTAATCTTACTATTAATAATATAAATAATCATACTTAATTATCTATTATTAATTATTGCTTAATTAAGTTAATTAATTTACGTCATTGTATTAATTATATATTCATATATTAAGGTTTTTAAATAGTTCACTTAGTATTTGAATAAATTATATACCACTGTCAAATACTAAAATAATTAATTAATTTCTTATTGCTAAATTATTATGAGGCTAACTAATACCTAAATAATTAGGTACTGCTAACTATACCTACAATTATTATGCCAGATTATATATATAATAAGCATACTAATAATGGCTATATAACTGTATCATATAAGGTAATTATCAGTATATATATATATATATATATATATATATATATATGTATATATATTTGATTTAATTTATATTTTAACTTACGGTTTTTAAATTATTTAAGTTAATTTACATATTTAAATTATCTACTTAATTATCACTAATTTATTTAATGACATAACCGTTCAAGCACAGTTAGTTAGGCGTATAGATTCATCATATGCCTAAAATTACAGTTATACACATTTTTTTAACTTAACCCATTCTAATATACTATACTGCCGTACCTCATTTGCATTAAATTAGTGTTTATGTACAAATAATTTCTTATTTATTAGTGTATATATACATAGCTATTCATATACTTATGTATTTATAATTAGCTGTTTTCATTAGTTAAATAATATTAATTAACTAAGTT
This sequence comes from Gastrodia elata, assembly GCA_016760335.1. Taxonomy (NCBI): domain Eukaryota; kingdom Viridiplantae; phylum Streptophyta; class Magnoliopsida; order Asparagales; family Orchidaceae; genus Gastrodia; species Gastrodia elata. The sequence continues at coordinate 21,531,616 of CM028669.1, forward strand.
TAGTTATTGTTTTATAATTGATTTAAGTTAAGTTCACAAACTACTTGATTCTCATATATACACGCATGTTTTTAACTATTAATTAACCTTTATATATATATATATATATATATATATATATATATATATATATATATATATAAATGAAATCGACTCAACAGATTACTCATAATAAATCGAAATAACATACAGAAGAACTCAACTGATGATTCATAATGGTGACTCCATTGATAGGGATTACAAAAAAAAAATTGATTATGAGGTACTTAAGCATGCTAAGATATTATATTAAGTTGAAACAAGAAGGTGGAAAGTGGAGTACCTCGCGGGCGACGTTCGTGGAAGAAGACGCTTGAAAGGAGGTTCGGCCGGGATGAGAAGAAGGAGAGCCGCCCGCCTCGATCGAGAGAGCCGGCTTGATGGCGCTAGAAGGAGCTCTCGGCTAAGTCGAAAGGAGAGGAGATGGCTGCTCTCGGCTGGATTGGAGTTCGGCCTAAGAGGTAGAGAGGTGGAAAGGTTGAGAGATGGAGAGGTGGAGAGATGGAGAGGAGCAGATTTCAACTGGGAGGAAAAGGAGTAGGTTTAGATTTTGTTATTTAGGGATCTATTTAAGGCAACTCTAATCAAAATTGGCAATTGGATTTAAATAGGGTAGTTGAAAATTTTCGAGCCCAGATCGATGGCCAGATGAACTCCAAAAATTATAAACTTGTTACCGAAACGAGCGTCTCGATGAGACGAACGCAAGCATTTAAAATTTTTTGAATTTGGACAAGTGTTTTGTTTTATATTAATTTTTAAAGGAAAAATAAAAAAATTTGCTATGATTAATCCGGAGCTCAAAAATTTGCGAAACTCAAAACATAGTATCCTGATATGATGCTTAACTTAAATATACAAAAAAATTTTAAATTCCAACTTATATTTTATTAATTATTAATTCTGAAAGTTTAAACTTCCCAAATTTATTTAAGACGATTCAGAATCCCGATTGCGCTCAAATTTTGATAAAAGGATCCCCTCAATATGCTTTACTTGAGAATATTTTTATTTAATTTTTATTTGACTCAAATCAGGATCTACATTTCAACTTAATTTGATCAAATTCAGGTTAAATTGATAAGATAACAATCTTGTGTTGTTACAAACTCCCCCTCTCAAAAACGATGTTGTCCTCGACATCATCCAAGTATGGAATATATAATATGGATGTGTTTTTTAGTAAGACAGAAATGAGAAAGAAGGGAAATTGCTAGGGCTCGCCATCTAGAACCCAAAACTCAAGGTTTAAAGTTTAGAGAAACTTATTAGGTGATAACCACCACTTTGATATGGGGATAGAAAAGTTAAGAAGGAAGAGTCATCATTCAACCATTTTGAATGTTATTTCTAGGGATTTAAGGATCAAATACCAAGTTATAATACATGACTCAATACTATAGGGTAGGATTATCACTTAATAGGTGATGTCACATGCTATGCACAGGATGGTTTAAGGATCAGGGATTCTAAAGATTCTATACTTAAGTGACATTCATCACTTAAGAGATCATAGGCAAGATAGCTAAGTTGCTAAAGACTTAGTAAAAATTAAAGAATTCTTATTCAATAAATTAGAATTCAAAGGCTTGTCAACAAAAATTTAGAGTTCTTTGACTACTTACTATATTAGGATCTGAGCTTATAAGCTAGCTAAGGGATCGCTTATCAGACATAAGTCTAATAATGACACTAAGAGATTTACTGTCAAATCCCACCCAGAGGATAAGATTGGGATGAACTAATTATATGCATTATCTCATACTGGATTTTGAATTGGCAAGAGACATTCATCTTTTACTAAGGGTTCTCCTAAGGCAAAATGATTCATATTCATGTAGGATACATCGTCTTATGGTTAAGGTGAATTTAGAACATTAAATTATACATGATGACTTAACACCAAGATTCAAGAGCTTACACAAGTCATGAACTATGGTTTGTCTAAGGCAAGGAACTCACTCATCCATAAGGATAAATGCTAAGAAGCTTAGAGGGAACCTATACCATAAGTCATAATCAATGACTCAGGTCAAGGGTTCTCAAACTAGATGCTAGTATCTGAGTCACACATGTGGCTTGGATCACTAATGTCTTGAGGGTTAAACTCAACCTATTTTAAAAGAGAGCTCATTCTCAGGAAATAATCATTTGATGCTTAATCACCTTATAACTAGGTATTTATTTACAAAGAATAAAGATTTATTGACTTAGAAAGAATTCTATAGCTAAGAGCTAGCTAACACCCCATCATTAGACCAAGTATAATGAGATAGGCTTTACTACAGTCTATATAGGTGAGTTTACCAACATGGGTTAGAATAGTATAACCATGATGTATCCACTCATTATCCATTGGATTAATTTACCCTAAGGTAGAATCCTACCATTAACAAGGTGCTCATCCTTGCTTAAAGGATAATATTAAGATAGAGAGAGTGATCATCCAAAAGGAAGACGGGGAATGTAATGCATCAAGTCATAAATCATGACTTAATATTGAAGGGTTGGAAGAATCTACAATGACTTCAGATGGTGGATCCTCATCCAATCAGAATGATATACTAGGATCTAAGATATAAGGCTACTACTGAGTCATATACTATGACTCGGTCAACTAGGATTCTATGGTGACGATATTCCATTCCAAATGGTATGGTGACACTAATATCACTAGAATGATGTGCTGGAAATCTAAGGGAATGCTAAACTAACATTTTAAGTCATAATTATCACTTGCTTAATAATAGATTCAGGGATTCGATATTTTCATCAACTTAAATAATGAGAAGTTGTTTACCCAATTGGATAAGTCACTACTCAGCAGAGAAACTATTATTATTAGTCACAAAAGCATGACATAGAACCTATGGTTTAATTAGCTAAGCTAGGAATAATAAATTGTCCAATCAATAATATGACATCCTAATATAGTATTATGTTCACAAGTAAGGTTAAAGGATGGTTAAGGATAAGAATTAATAATGAAGGGATGATACACTTAAATGATGAAAATAATTAAGCGATTGAATATGTGTACTTGAAACAATAGCATTGCCTTTGGCCACACCTAAATGGGTGCAGGTTCCTGCAAGCCTATCGCTGCCTCTCTGCTTTTGTGGAGGCCTAGCCAAAATGGGTTGAGGTGTGTTGGCCAGTTTCCTCTTTCTCTTTGATGATGCAGTCTGAGGGTGCTTGGAACGGTCAATGCAAGCATCGTCGATGGTCTTATCGTGCATGCAATGCTGGAAGTTGTCACCTTGTCGGCCACAAGTATAACAGCATCTTGTGCCATGGTAACATCTTCCATCAGGATGGGGATTTGTATAGCCATTATATGGATCATCAGGTGGGGCTACTGATGACAGGAGCAGATTCTGTTTGGAGAGCGCAATTATTATTCTCTCCATCCACTCGAATAACTTAGCCTGGGTGTTGACCAAGACCCTCATTGTCTTTAGCAGTGTGGTGGCCTCGGTTGAAGAGGTTATTAAACTTTTAAGTTTTATTTAAATTAAATTAATTGCATTCACTTTAATTATTTAGATTAGGTTATCTGCTGTTTAATAATTTAATTAATCCAAATTATTTATTATTTACTATTTAATTAACCTATCAATTAAAATTTATTTAATTAATAAAACTAATGTTACTAATTAATTAATCTTACTATTAGTAATATAAATAATCATACTTAATTATCTATTATTAATTATTGCTTAATTAAGTTAATTAATTTACGTCATTGTATTAATTATATATACATATATTAAGGTTTTTAAATAGTTCACTTAGTATTTGAATAAATTATATACCACTGTCAAATACTAAAATAATTAATTAATTTCTTATTGCTAAATTATTATGAGGCTAACTAATACCTAAATAATTAGGTATTGCTAACTATACCCACAATTATTATGCCAGATTATATATATAATAAGCATACTAATAATGGCTATATAACTGTATCATATAAGGTAATTATCAGTATATATATATATATATATTTGATTTAATTTATATTTTAACTTACGGTTTTTAAATTATTTAAGTTAATTTACGTATTTAAATTATCTACTTAATTATCACTAATTTATTTAATGACATAACCGTTCACGCACAGTTAGCTAGGCATATAGATTCATCATATGCCGCACCTCATTTGCATTAAATTAGTGTTTATGTACAAATAATTTCTTAATTATTAGTGTATTTATACATATCTATTCATATACTTATGTAATTATAATTAAGCTGTTTTCATTAGTTAAATAATATTAATTAAACTAAGTTTAGTTACTATTTTATAATTAATTTAAGTTAAATCCACAAACTACTTGATTCTCATATATACACACACGTTTTTAACTATTAATTAACTTAAATATATATATATATATATATATATATATATATATATATATATATATATATGTCTAAATGAAATCGACTCAAGAAATTACTCATAATAAATTGAAATAACATGCAGAAGAACTCAACTGATAATTCATAATGGTGACTCCATTGATAGGGATTACAAAAAAAAAATCGATTATGGGGTACTTAAGCATGCTAAAGATATTAGATTAAGTTGAAATAAGAAGAATATGAAAATTGGAGTACCTCGCCGACGACGTTCGTGGAAGAAGACGCTTGAAGAGAGGTTCTACCGGGGTGAGAAGAAGGAGAGCCGCCCGCGTCGATTGAGAGAGCCGGCTTGATGGCGCTAGAAGGAGCTCTCGGCTAAGTCGAAAGGAGAGGAGATGGCTGCTCTCGGCTGGATGGGGGTTCGGCCTAGGAGGTAGAGAGGTGGAAAGGTGGAGAGATGGAGAGGTGGAGAGATGGAGTGGAGCAGATTTTGGCTGGGAAGAAAAGGAATAGGTTTAGATTTTGGTATTTAGGAATCTATTTAAGGCAACTATAATCAAAATCAGCCATTGGATTAAATAGGTGGCTGACAATTCTCGAGCCCAAATCGATCGCCAAATGAAATCTAAAAATTACAAACTTGGTATTGAAATGAGCGTCTCGACGAGGCAAACGCAAGCATCTAAATTTTTTTGAATTTGGACAAGTATTTTATATTATATTACTTTTTAAAGGAAAAATTAAAAAAATTTGCTACGATTAATCCGGAGCTCAAATATTTGCGAAACTCAAAACATAGCATCCTTATATGATGCTTAACTTAAAGATACAAAAAAAATTTAAATTCCAACTTATATTTTATCAATTATTAATTTTGGAAGTTTAAACTTCCCAAATTTATTTAAGATGATTCGGGATCCCGATTGCGCTCAAATTTTGGTAGAAGGATTCCCTTAATATACTTTACTTGAGGATATTTTTATTTTATTTTTATTTGACTCAAATCAGGATCTATATTTCAACTTAATTTGATCAAATTTAGGTTAAATTGACAGGATAACAACCTTGGGTTATTACAGTTTACTTATAAGGATGAGTGATTTTACTTTCAATTTGTATAATTTAACTTATCTTAACTATGGATGTTTTCATTTATTTTTTCTTTTTTGTGATGGATACTTATCCTTACATGTACATGGATGATTAGAATGCTAGATATTTTATGTGTTATGCATTTATTTTCCTCGCCTCATAAATTCTTGGCCAAAGGTAGTAAACGCACTATAGCGTCGCACTCTCAAAGCTCGGGTGCTACAGCACACTATGGTGGGTCGACTTGTAATTACTTGGTGCAGCAACACACTATAACAATGTGTTGTCAAAGCCTCAATGCCACAACGCGTTGTGACACCCAAAATTCTTCAAAATGCCATTCTTGCTTGCAAAATGAATCTCAAGCTAAAAAGTCATTAAGATAATAACAAAGAATTCTAAGAAAAATAATATATATATATATATATAATTGAGGCTCATCATGTTTTATTTGGAGGATCAGTTTGTACAGATATTGTTGAGCCAAGATAGGCTATAGAGAGATCAGAAGACCACACATATCCTAGAGAGGAAGTGCGTGTGTTATACAAGAGACATCGTTGCATTATTGTTGATAATACATGCCTAATGCTTTAGTTGTTGTGTAACATGCTCACATAACCCATTAAAAAAAAACATATTTGCACTTTACAGTCTTTAAGAGTGTGCTTTACGATTTATTTAGTCTTTGAAATTGAAATCACTTTACATACTTCTGTACTTTACATTTAATTTACGTACTTATAGTTTAGTTACTTTCATTTATTGTAGTGTATTGTCTATACAATTTTACAGTTACATTTCTATACATTGCTTTTTTATTTATTCAGCATATATCCTATTGGATATATTCATGTTATACACATTTCCATGTGTACTCTAGTATACATTTATATTTATACCTGCTCCTTATTCAGCATATATCCTATTGGCAGGATTTGAGCAACTATATCAGTATGTGTACTTTTTTTTCATGTTATGTTTCACTTTTTTTTTTTACTTTTAGTACCTTTTATTTATACTACATTATGCACCATGAATTTATAATTATAAATTATTAAATGTGATATCCACTAATAAAATAAAATTATCAACCTTAAAATGTGCTATAACCACTTTTTTTTTCTTACTTGCGCCCTACCGTATTAAAAACAAAATACGATAAATCAAGAGCTCGGAGGTGAATTTGACCCAGGAGAAGAGTATGAGCATTTGGAGCAGCATTGAAGACTTTAATTTTTGTTTTATATTTTTCTTGTGATGGAGATTACTGTTACATCTATTCTTGTCTGTATAACTTGATTAATTATAGTTATTTTTCCTTTTTGTTTTTGTGGTGGTTGATTTCGTTTGCTTATTTACATATTTAGGATGAGACTTATGATATATCATTATAAAGTTATGTATTTGCTTTATACTCTCATAGATTCTTGACTTAAGTAGTACTTAATAGTGGGTTAGTCTATACTAATAATATATTGAGTACTATATTAACACTCATTGATGGAGTTAAAATACTTAATTTAACAACATGATGTTACATTGGAGTTCATTGGGTTTCTGATGCTCTACCTTGACTAAGCAACATAAATGACACTTTGACGCAAAATCTGCTCTCTTTTCATGCCTGGACACCAAATCATCTTCTAAGGATCTTGATACATTTTGATGTTTTCAAGATGAACAGTGTAGTCATAATTATGTGCTTCAGCCAAAATTTCTTATTGAAGTCCCTTAGGATCCCATAAACTTTCTCCTTGGAAATAAAGTCACTACTTCTCAACTAGAAATCAAACCTTCGCTCACTTCCTATGTCTATCTTGAGCATAGAATAACTATCATCCTTTTTTTTAGTTGATATGATTCTTGCCTTTAATGCAGGCTCAACTTCACGCATAGCCAAAAGTACATAAATCAGCTGTTCTGATCGGATCAATCTCCATTCTTTCAAACTCAGCTACTAATGCACTATCGATTAATAGAGAAGAAAAGGTCATCTTTCTACTTAGTACATCAGTTACTACATTCACTTTACTAGTGTGATATTGGAACTCCTTGTCATTGTCACATATATATTCTAGCCACCTTCTTTTCCTGCAATATAACTCTTTCTAAGTCAAGATGTATTTCAAGCTTTAGTGCTCTGTGAATATTTTGCATTTTACTCCGTATAGGTAATGTCTTCAAATTCTTAGGGCAAAAACTATATTATGTTGCGGGACCATTCAAATCATCATGGAGATGCTAATGGAGCTCCGGTGAGATTCTGGGAGGTTTTGAGAGATACGGAACAAGTTGAAAACTTTAATTGCATCAAGGCACCCCATCTCCACCGTGGTGCGCCGTAGTGCGCCCTAGCTCCTAGCACCCAAAAATGTGATGTAGTGCACACTAGCACAAGACTACTCAAGACTTGGGCATCGTAGCACACTGTAGTGCCATAGTGCCAAGAACTCGAGATAGAGGCGTTGTAGCGCACCGTGGCGCGTTGTAGCTCACAATGGCACAAATTACCTTAGGCTAGGGAACTGTAGAGCACCTCGGCACCAATCTAGTTGAGGCTAGGGCACTACGATGCACTGTAGCACTAAAATTATGTTCCGATCAGGTTACGCCCTAAGCTATTTTAAGGGAAATTTAGACCATTTAGGGTCTAAATTTGAGCTGGGTACTTAAAGGAAACTTATGGAGGAGTTTCTAATGACATTGCATGTGATTACAAGTGTGTTGGCTGCTATTGAAGAGAAACCTAAGCGAGATGGCTGCTGCTCTCCCTCTTCTTGCTAGAGTAAGAGCTGGTGTTCCTTGTTAGAGAAGGAATCAATCGTGAGGCTTTGTATGCAATAGATCTTTCTTTCTCTTGTGAAGGTGAATCTCTTTGTGTAACAACCCAAGTTATTACCCTAGTTAATTAAAATTAAACCAAGTCCTAATTTTGATTATAGTGCTCTAATTAAGTCATTAGGAGTTCACCACAAAGATATAGTCTAAATTAGAAGTCAAATGGATCAAATACTGATTTTGGGAGTTTCAGGAATCCTGGAATTTGACCTATTTAAATTGACCTCAAATAAAAAATCTGACTTTGCCATTGTATTCATCACCCCCAAATTAGCTAAGGGTGATGTTTTGGAAGCAATTGGAAGTCGTTCAATTTTCGGTGAATATTTTAATATATTTAAATACCTCAAAAATTAAAATAATTAAATTGATCTCTGATTGAAAATCTGACTTGACCGTTGCATCATTTGAAAATCTCTGATTGAAAATTACATAGAGATTCCTCAACTGCTAGAAGCGCGGCATGGCTGTGGGAGGGGTGGCAAAGCACCGTTTAAGACCTAAAATACTCCTAATTTTAATCTCTTTTTGGATCCTAAACTTCATTGACATCATTTGGATCTGTCCTAGAGCAGAGCAACCCATTCATCTTCTTTCTCAAGCTTCAAATCAAACCCTAAAGGTGCCCTCTATTTTTCTTTAAATATGAATTAGGGCTTGTAATTTATTAAGTTATCTACAAAAATAGGAGACATATTTGGTATTAATAAAAAAGTCTTGATGAGAACTTTCCATTGATATATGGTACACATCATGAGAAAATCTGTGTAGGGAGAAATTTGATCCTAAAATTTCAGTTTTTTTTTAATATTTGAGTGACTCCAAAAATTATGTTAGAAATTTTATTTTTTTCTTCTGTTCTTAAATTTTTGCTTATTCAATCCATTCAAATTTTCAAAACTTAATAACTTTGTAATTACAATTCAAAATGTAATAATATAATATACCATTTTGATCAGAAAAATGTAAGGATTAATATTATGCAATTAATTTTTCTATTTAAAGATTAATTTCATTAATTATCATTTAAACTAACTTATCCTCTTCCTAAAATTTGATTAATTCATAACTTAGTCAATTTAGCTTCAAATAATATGATCTAATATATCATTTTGATCAAAAGAATGTGTAGAATAATAATCTACAAGAAAAGTTTAGTTTTCTAAATTATATTTCTTAATTTTACTTAATTACTCTAAAAATGGATTAGAAAAAATTAAGCTTATTAATTGTCTAAAATTAAAATTTCAAAGTGCTGATAGCTCATAATATACTGTAGAATATAATGGTGAAGTTAATTTAATAATTTTTTGTTTAATTTCACTAATCATCCATAAATTACTTTAAATCTTAATTAGTAAAGATTTAATAAATTAGGGATCCAATTAAGTGATTCAAGTTTCTAATAGTTTCTAGAGTATATTAGAATATAGTAGTGTAATTGGTTTAGTGATTCTATAATTAATTTAATTAATCACTCACTAATTACTTTTAACCCTAATTAGGTCATAACTTTACCAAACAAAGTCCAAATTGGGTCTACACCAAATTAAAGTAATCAGTGGGTTATAGGAAAGCTATAACCACTAAATTTGCTAATTTTGGACATTAAATGAAAAAGTTAGATTTTTGACCCCATTTATGAAACCCTAATTTCAATAATTAACCCTAAGCTTGTTTTGGCTATAACTTAACCAATACTTTTCAGAATTTAGTGCTTTTAGGTTCTATGGAACCCATAAATAGTAAAGATTAATAAATTGACAAAAAAATAGATTCTATTAAGTAAAATTACCAAATTGCCCCTATGAGTCAAATTTCTTAATTTGATCTCATAAGATTTAATAATTGCCCAAAATTGATGTACTTACTGTCTATATTCATATTAGACTAAGTAATCATTTTCCATATAAAATTTCTAATTTAGAGTCCTAAATTAAAAAGTAGATATTTAGACCCTTAAGGAAGGACAAAATTATTATTTTGCCCAAATTTAGGGTTAAGAGTTTTTAAGCCATATTTTCATATTATAATTACTAAAATTAGTGATTGGAATGATTCTAAATTTAATTCAATTAATTTAAGCCATAAAGTAAGTTTTTAAATAAAAACCCTAATTTCTCCATTAGGAAAATTCTATATAATTTATTAGCTGTATGATGTGAGATTCATCTCACATCATACCTCTTTTTAGAATCTCCTTAATTTATCCTTAATATTGCTTATAACATTAGTTAGGTTTGGAGTTTGAGTGTTCATCTTAGTTTCTTAAGATCTTCCTTAGGAGTTAAGACTAGTTCTTAGGTTATAGTTCATCTATTGAGTAAATTGAGTTACTCAATAGGTGAAGCCTTAATTTTGATAGTTTATAGATTTTCATAGTTTATTAATGATTATTTATTCTCTTAACTTTATATTTAAGACTAGAGAGCCATCCTATCAAGTGTGACTTTACTTAATAGGATTTTTCTTAAATCTTAATCTTTGAAATTGGGTTGTAAAACTTAGTCTCTTAGGTTTATCTTTGGATTAAATAATTGAACCCCAATATCTAGAGTTTAATTCTTAATCCTTTCATCTTGATTTGGCTAATCAAGATGGTTTTGGTTGCTTAAAAAAACAAACTAGGTCGATTGATTTATTTAGACTTATAATCGACATTGATTTATTTATAATTAGCTAGTCCTAATTATTTTCAACTTATAAAGTCATGAATCTGAGTTACACTTAATAGTAGGAATTGGAGATCCTGAACTTCTGTAATTTAGAGTAGATAGAACAAATAAATTAGACAACAATGGACATCAGTTGTGTACTAGTAGAGTCCCTTGCTCACATTGATATTTGATGCTTTGCTTATCTTGTATTGAGCTTTATACCTTGGTCACATGTATTGGACATAAGATGTTTGATAAGTATGACAGAGTGTAAATACACGGCTGCGCTTGCACGCAAGTGTACGTGGTCTGAAGTAATAAGTGGAAAGTGTGACTTTCTGGGAATTTATTGAACCACAGAGAATTGGTTGATTTGGCACTAAAGTACATCTATTCTCACTAATGTTTAAGCTATAGTTTATATTGGTTGGTTGGTCTAAAATTAGCACTAATATTCATTAAGTAAATAATAAGATTTAAAGAAAGAGGAGAGTTGGGCCCATCCTACATGTAATGATATAATACTTGTGTGGATGTGTTTCTCAAGCTTTATCATTTAGTTTAATTGAAATCAAGTGCACATTGTTGTCCTTTAGTCTAGCTCAATGGCTTACAAGTTCAAATCTCATGCACAAAATGAACTCACATTCGGTTCTACTTTAGCATAAAGATTCTTGTAAGATTCTTGAGAATTAAAGTTAATTCATTTTCTCCGTTTTTAAGGAGAGTTTAAATTTTCTTAAATTTCAAGATCTCACAACCATTGATTTTCTACTACGAGCATCACTTTGCATATCATATAGTTGAGATGAGAGAATCACATGTTGGGCTCAATGACTATGTCACTTAGTTCATGAGCACTCAACACTTCATTTCTCAATCTCAATTATGTGGAGCTAAGGAGCTCAATTAGTAGGTCTTAGCATCACTTGCATCAACTCTTTGGTTGAGCTTAGATTGAGGTGCATTGAGCTCAAGATCCTTCTCACATGGTTCTAAGCATCCACGCACTCAAAATCTAGCATCCAACCAAGGGTGAGCTAAGGAGCACAAGACTATTAGATCTTGGATTCTTTAGCTCTTTTCTTATAAACACATCAAGAATAATTTGATAGAAATTTCTTAGTAAGGCATTTAAATCACAATTACATCATGCTTGAGGGAAAACATTCACACAATAATATTACATCATGCAAAATAGGACTTTATCCTAACCCTCCCCAAGGGGAGTTTTGGTACTCATTACACAAGAAAATAAAGAAAACACATACATAGCAAAAGACCCTTTCATGGTCACTAAAAAGAAAATACAAGATTGAGTTTAGAAGATACTAGGAACGCTACATAGAAGTTCTCCGGATTCTTCTTCTCCTTCTAATTACCTTCTTCTTAGGATGCCAGTGCAGTCTTCTTCCTCTTCTCCCTTTTCAAAAAGCTTGCTTTGTCACCCTTGGGGGGTTCTCTCTTCCTTTGGCTCTCCTCTCTACTTAGGCAATTCTTACTAAAATTGTGAACCCTCCTCTAGTCAAGAGGAGGGGTATTTATAGGATGGGGGGGCTGCATGCTCCTCCTCATAAGCAACCAGATTTCTCCTTTTAAAAATACTGAATTTATCATTGCATTAATTTTTAATTTAGGGTGAGGTGACAATAATCCCATTTTTTTTTTAGCCACACATCACCTCAAAGCTTTACAAAAATGGCTGCTGCAGAATATGGTGGCTGGAAACAATATTCAGGATAGAGGTCATGTCTCCATCCGCATTAAATGCTCTGACTGGAAAAAAATTCGGTAGGCCGCTGCAGCGCGCACCAGCGCACTATAGCGCCCTGCTGCATGCCTTAGCATACCTTGGTTCCAAGCAATTTTAGCTAAGTCCTCCGCTGTAGACCGCTGCAGCGTGCGACCGCGCGCTGTAGCGGGGAATTCTGCGAAAAACACTGTTCAATTAGTTCTTTTTTTCCGATTGTATAGAGAAATATTTCCGCGACTGCCCGCTGTAGCGCGCGACCGCGCGCTGGAGCGGTCAATTCCGCAAAAAACACTGTTCAATTAGTTGGGCGGTCCAATTTATATTGCCAAGTTTTTTGCGATGAACCGCTGCAGCGCGCGACCGTGTGCTGTAGCGGTACATTCCGCGAAAAATACAATTCAATTAGTTGAGCCCCCATTTAATAATCATAAATATTTCCACGATACACCGCTGCAGCGCGCGACTGCGCGCTGTAGCTGTAAATTCTGCAAAAAAAACTATTCATTTAGTTGAGCCCCCATTTAATAATCATAAATATTTCCACTATACACCGCTGTAGCGCGCGACTGCGCGCTGTAGCTGTGAATTCCGCAGAAAGCACTGTTCATTTAGTTGAGCCCCCATTTAATAATCATAAATATTTCTGCGATAAGCCGCTGCAGCGCGCGACCGCGCGCTGGAGCGGTGAATTCTGCGAAAAATACTATTCAATTAATTGGGGGCCTGTTTAATATGGTCTAAATGTTTCCGCTGTAGCGGAATAATTTGTTATATTTTTTTATAAAATTGTAGAAATGCCCTAGAGCTCATTTGGAATCCATTTCCTGAAAAAGATATAGAAAATTGATTTAGGAACATCAAAAATATCTTAAATAAATGAATTTTCCATTTTATTTTAGATGTAATTTATGGATTCATCAAAGTATCTCATATCAATTTTAAATTTGCATAAATATCATTCATATTTTTATCAATATTTTAGTTTTTTGGTTTTTAGTTCAGTAGATTGAGACCTAATTAGTCTGCCTCTTCAGAATGGGTTTAGCCTAGTAGTGGGAAAACTAGTTTGTCGGTGAAGTCCACCTAGTTTGTCGGAAAGATAGTGCATAGATATTTGGTTCAACCTAGTAGAATAAATACTAGTTTGTCAGTGAAGTCCACCTTGTGGTTCATTTATTAGCATGTCAGAAAAATGGAATAAAATGAATTTGTTGTGACTTGTGCAGTTATTGTTCTGATATGGCAGTACTTGTAAATACCCAGGTTATTACTTAGATCAATTAAGACTAATCTAAGTCTTAATTATGATTCTAGTATCATAATTAAGTCATTTAGAACTCACCTCTATGATCTAGTCTAAATTAACGATCAAATAGATCCAAACCTGATTTCTGGAAAATCCAGAAACCCTAGAAAATGACTTTTTATTTTGACCCCCAATCAAAAATTTGACTTTTCCATTACGTTCACCACCCCAAATTAGCTAAGGGTGATGTTTTATAAGCATTTAGAAGTTGTTGGATTATTGTTGAAATTTTAATATTATTTAAATACCACAGAAAATCAAATAATTAAATACTCGTCGAAATAAAAATCTGATCACGTTATTGCGTTCCTCACCCCTTAATTAGCTAGGGGTGATTTAACTGAATATTTTTGAACACATTTAGCTAATTATTTTTAATTAATAAAATAGGATTTAATATTATTTAAATTAATTCTAATTTTTCCTAATGTGGGCCCCAACATTTTTTTATAAATAGTACCTGCGTCGTTCAATCGGGACGTCCGATCGAATGACCCCGATCATGTCTCCTCCAAATTAGGGTACACGGCATGCCTGCGAACACGCGGCCGTGGCTCATGCCAATAGACGGCATCCACCGCCTTCAGGTCCTGATTAACCTCATAACATCCCTTTTCAGCATCAAATCCTCTTCAAAACCTTCTGGCATTGCAGTTCGAAGGGCTGCCGGATCTTCAATCCTTCTCCGACAGTCCTCAGGTACCCCTTTTCCTTATTGCATTTAGATCTTAATTTTTTCGATTATTACATCCTTCGTTTGGTTCTAGCGATCGAATCCTTCGATCGATTTTCTGCTAACCCTAATACTTGGGAAGTAGCGATGGAGAAGGCGATTCGCCTGGTTCAATCTGGATCGTTAGATTAACCTAATCAATATGACTCGTTCAATATAATATGAGTCTCTGAATTCAATCGGGCTGACCCGATTCATCCGACCCGACCCGCGAGACCCCAAAATCCGCGTGTTTAAGGGGTGGGCCACACTCTTCTCAACCACGGCATTTCGCGTGGTGCCGCGTGGCGTAGGGGACCCACACCCTGCATCGCTACCGCACGGCCCCCTCTGCTGTCCGGGTTGCGTCAGTGGTGGGTTCGCCCATCTGGATTTTGAAGCAGTGGGCCCCGCCATCTGCAAAATAAAATATTAAATACAAATATATATATATATATATATGTTTCTTAATACAAACCTATATACTATAAGATATATGTATTCTTATATAATAAATAATATGTATATATATATATATATATATATATATATATATAAACAAATAAGGAAAAGAATATTAATTGAATAACATATTAATAAAATATTTATGATTTAATTATCAAACAGTAAACTTAATATATCATTAATTAATTCAATTAAATCTAAACTTTAGGCAATCATATCTTACAAAATACAATTCCAAATTATACAAATAAATACATTATTTTAATTAGTAAAATTCGAAGAATAATATGAAACTATCAACTTTCCATTTGGAGCAATATATCACATAATGACATTTTAAGATATTAAATAATTGTGAAAATAATACAAATTTTCAAATTGCTATAAACTTTGTATTCACTTACCTAAACATATCCAATATGGGTCTTAAAATACTCAGCAAAGCCCAAGGATCATCTCAGTAGTATTAGATTTGCTATTTGATTAATATTTTGACTAATCACTTTTGAATCTAAACCCTAACCTTCCAAAGCTCAAACTTTGTAACCTTTGGTCCAAATATAGGCAATAAGGGTCTTAAAGTGATCAGTAGAACCTCTAGAATAACCTAGTAGGGTTCACTTCTCTATTTGAATTAGTATTTGCCTTATCACTTTTAGGACATAACCCTAATTACCCTAATTAACTCTAGAACTTTAATTGACCATAACTTCATCAATTGAATCCCAAATTAGGTTTTCCAATATACCATTTTGATCAGAAAGACCTAATTAACAGTAGACTATAAAAAAATTTTAGATCTAATAGTTTGATCTCTTAATTTGCCCTAATCATCTTAAAACTTAATTAGTGAATATTAGCATAATTAATAATCCAACTTTAGAAATTTTAGTTTCTGATCACTCTTAGAGTAGAATAAAACTTAGATGTGTAGTTAATTTAGTGAATTAGTGATTAATTTTACTAATCACTCATTAATCACCCTAAACCCTAATTAAGTCATAACTTAATCTATTTGAGTCCAAATTGAGCCTACCACTTTTCAAAGTGATTAGTGAGTCATTTGTGAATCATCACAATTAATTTTGCTCAATTTAGACACTAATTGGAAAACTTATGAATTTTGACCCTTAATTAAGAAACCCTAAATTACTCTTTTACCCTTAAACTTGTATTGGCTATAATTTAGTTAACACTTATCAGAATTCAATAATTTTAGATTTTATGGAAACCTTGGATAGTGAGAAATAATAAACTGATAGAAAATTTAAATTCTAATTGACCAAATTTCCAAAATGCCCCTATGAGTCAAATTCATTAATTTGATCTCATGAGGCGTATTAATTATCCAAAATTAATGTAATGACTGTCTAATCTTATATTAGATAGTAAGAAACACTTTGTCATTGAAAATATTAAATTTGGAACCTTAGATCAAAATTTGATCTTTTTGACCCTTAAGTAGGGGTAAAATGATCATTTTGCCCAAATTTTGGGTTAAACACTTTTCAGCCCTAGAATCATTATCTAGACTTTATAATTAATAATTAAAGTAATTTAAAAAGTAAAGATGTGAGTTCTTTTCGTTCCTTTGAATTTCTTAGCTCACCCATAGGTCTTATAATATTAGTTAGGATGTGTGTCTGAGTGCTACTCTTAATACTTAAGAGCCTTCATTCTTAGAATTAAGGATAGAGCTTATGTTAGAATTCATCTAATGAGTAAAGTGAGTTACTCCTTAGGTGAAACCTTGGCTTTATTAATTTATATATTTTTATATTTTATCTAATAATTATTTGATCTCTTAATCTTAGAGTTAGGATTAGAGATCTATCATATTGAGTTTGACTTAATTCAATAGGATTTGCCTTAACATTTAATCAGTGAGATTGGATTAAACCCTAGTCCTTAGGATAACCTTGTGATTAAGAATTGAACCCCATTATTTAAAGTTCAATTCTTAATCCTTTCAATCTTGGTTTGGCTAATCAATATTTGGGTTTGGGATTATTTAAAATAATAAATTAGGACGGTTAATTTACTTATTTAATTATATAGATGATATTGATTCAGTTATAATTAGGACCTAGCTAGTCCTAATTATGTTCAACTCATATGATCATGATTCTAAGTTACAAACAGTGTAAGAATTAATAATTCTGAAACTTATGTAACTTAGAGTAGATAGAACGACTCAATTAGAAAATAAAGTGATATCATAAAGTTATTTAGTGCTATTTTATTCATTAAAAATTATATGCTATAATTTTCTTATTTTGGACTTCATTATACATTTGGACATATTACATTGAACATAGAATAATTGATGATTATTTTATGTTAAACTTTAAATACATTCATATGGCATTTTCATAACTTAAGGAGAATATTTAATAAAAATAACTTTTTGAGATAGGTCTTACTTAGTCTGCCTTCTAGTATGACTTTACTTTTGAGACAGCTTTTGTCTAGGACTATTTTCCTAGTGCTTGTTACTTTTGCCTAGGACTACTTTCCTTATGCTTGTTACTTTTGGCTAGGACTACTTACCTAAAGCATGATACTTTAATTTGGGACTACCTTCCTAGATGATCAGATGGACCTTACTTTTTGGCAGGACTAAGTAGGAGTATCTCCACACTTTACTTTACACCTTTACTTTACATTTACTTTACTGTTACTTTACAATTCTGGCATATCCTTTACTTTATAGTTCAGCATACTTATATACAGTAGTTAGTTTAGTACTTACATATTCACATGTACATTGTACTTTTCAGCAGTTCATTTTACTTGATGGCATGTTAGGATGTTAGAACTTTACTTTCAGTTAAGTACTATCATTTTATATTGAAATTAGCGTGTTTTAAATTGATCATATTACTTAGGACTTTTCCTTATATTTAGTAGATTCCTTTATATGTTACTTAACCCTTTTCTGCAGCTTGAGTTGAGGTGTATACTTACCTCACACCTTATTTGAGTTATAATTATGTTAATTATAACTTTATCACTTTCTTTGATGCTTTACTGCTCCTATTTTTCACTTAGATGTTGTGATATTATTTAAATTAGCAAATTACAGCCTAAAATGTATTAGACATTCTGAGCTTTTCGAGGTTATGGAACCTTTTGGAGATCTGGTTCAGTAGGAGGAGCGTGCAGGAGAAGATTCCTAGTTTTTTTGTTGCTTTGTGAGGATTGAGTGATCTTTACTTTCTGCTTAAACTTTTAATTAATGTTTTGTAATAATAAAGGTTTTAAATTGCTTTACTTTTCATGCTTATGTATTATGAGTTGTATAGTTCTTATTTGGATTGTATGGATGTTATTACTTGTCTTTCTTCTGCAGTCTAATATACTATAGTATGCTCATTAAGTGATTGGCTCTCCTTTGCTGCTCTCCTCTTTAGGGCATATCTTCCCATGGCATTTGATTAAGAAGGGCCATTCCTTAATTTGAATGCTATGTGAGGGTTTGCTCGTTGATGACCACCTCCTCATCCGGACGATTAGGAGGCGGCCGCCACAGTTGGTATCAGAGAATTTCATAAGGTGTCAGATTGGAATTTGTATTCTTATCTACCTAGTGGATAGTTCTTCTGACTTACAATCACTAAATAAATACTAAAATGACATCCATATTATCATATACTCAGAATAATGAGCATAAAATACCAACATAATTAAGATAAAATAAAACTCATTTCTTTTGAGCTCTCTCAAATTTATATAATTATCAAATATAGATACAAAATGAATCCAGGACAGTCATCCTCGAACCCTGATAAATCTAGCAGTAATTCTACTAAAATCAATACACTCTTAGATGTAGTAAAAACACTAGTGGCAACCAATTCCCAACAGTCTGAAAGGAGAGAGAGATTGATCACGATGCAACATAATCCGTCCCCAGCATCTGTGGATCCCGTACCTTACCATTATTCTCAGTAATATCAGCAACCTACAGACGGTCTTTTGCATAGCTTTATTAGATTAAGAACCCCTAATTTTAACTAAAATATGTCAGCTATGGACACAACCAACTGGCTCAAAATAGTGGAAAAGAACTTAACAAGTATTAACTATCCAGAGGCTAAATCAGTCAGATTAATTACTCACATATTCCAAGAAGAAGCTGAATACTGGTGGATAATCTCTACCGTACACTTTTTTGCTAATTACTACATTGAGGAGATCCCTTGAGAAGAATTCGTAGAAGCATTCCAAGCAGAATATATAACCCCATTAGTTCAGAATAATTTGGGTGACATGTTTCTTAAACTGAGGCAAGGGAATAAGACACTCTTTAAATACGAATCTGAATTTAGAAGACTAGTTCGATTTGCACCAGATATGGCGCAAATTGAAGGTGCTCATTGCCATAGATTTCTGAGTGGACTTCGAGACTCAATAAAGGATCATGTGGTACCACTGAGACTGTCTAATTTTACAGAACTAATTGAGACTGCTCGTGCTATAGACCAGCATCAATCTCAGAAGGAAACTAAAAGAACCTTCAGGTGAACCTCGTACAGGGATAAAAATCCCAAAAAGGCTAGATTTTCTTTAGGAAAGGTTTATCAAATTAAAGTAGATCCTACAACTTTAGATCTGTATAATGGGTGTACAAGACCTTATCCCTTCGGAAAGTGTTATCATAATCAACAATGCTGTTACACATGTGGAAGGAAGAAACATTACTATCGACAGTGCAATTTTGATGTGATAATCGACGGTGCATGTATTAACCGTCCTAAGGAAAATCAAGTTTTTAGTCCTACTTTGTTCAATCGAAATAGTCAACCTCTTACCATCATGTCTTCTCAGCAACCTACAGTATCAACTAAAAGGAAGGTTGGAAGTAGTACAACTCAACCTAGTACCTCCAGGCCTCCTCAACAACAAGTCTTTAGAAGGCCATCTGGACCTACTAGAGTTTACACCCTTACTCCAATAGAGGCTATGAAAGACAATAATGTTATATCAGGTACGCATATTTATATCTGAATTCTTTTAATCTAAGCATTAGTAAATTTGAAGAATTAGTAAATTTAAATAATCATAACTAAGTATGCTTAATTAGGAACCATTTGTGTTAATGACTATCCTTGCAAAATATTATTCGATACGGGAGCAAATCATTCACTTATATCTGAAAGCTTTGCTAAGAATTTGAAGTTGCCATGTTATAAGATGGATAGAATGTTGAATATTGGGCTTCCTTTTGGAACCCAACTGAGTACAACTCAATTATGTAATCTCCAAGTACCCTTGAACAAGAAGGCATTTCAAGCCAAGTTAATCATTCTACCTATATCAAATTTTGATATCATATTAGGAATGAATTGGCTTAGTGCTGATAATGCTACGATTAATTGTCAACAAAAGAAGATTACTTTGTCCTCACAAGATATTGCTGAAACATTCATAGGAAGGTTTAGTACTCAATGCTCATTAATTAATGCAATTCAAGTAGAAAAATTGGTAATTAAGGGCTGTGTTACATTCTTAGTCACCATGATTGGTGAAAGTAAGGAAGATATTCCACTTTCAGAAATAAAAGTTGTTAAAGAATTTTTTGATGTGTTTCTAGAAGATCTGCCTAGGCTACCTCCACTAAGAGAAGTAGAGTTTGCAATAAATCTAATTCTTGATACACAGCTAATTTCTAAAGCACCATATAGAATGGCTCCAAAGGAACTACAAGAACTTAGTGAGCAATTACAAGAGCTCCTAAATAAAGGATTCATTAAACCTAGTATGTCTCCATGGGGAGCACCAGTCTTATTTGTCAAAAAGAAAGATGGTTCTATGAGAATGTGTATAGATTACAGAGAATTAAATAAGGTCACTATTAAAAATAAATATCCATTACTTAGAATTGATGACTTGTTTGATCAATTGTCCAGTGCTATAGTGTTTTCCAAGATTGATTTAAGATCAGGGTATCATCAACTTTAAGTAAAGGATTCGGATGTGGAGAAAATAGCATTTCGTACACGGTATGGATATTATGAGTTTCTTGTGATGTCTTTTGGACTCACCAATGCACCATCAATTTTTATGGACTTGATGCAGTGAGTCCTAAAACCCTATCTGGATAAATTTGTTATAGTATTTATTGATGATATCCTCATCTACTCCAAAACCCTGAGCGATTATGAGAATCATTTAAGAATTGTATTATAAACTTTATGTAATCATGAACTCTATGCAAAATTTTCTAAATGCAAATTTTGGCTAAGTTCAGTAGCTTTCTTGGGCCATGTGAGAATCTCAGTAGATCGACAAAAAATAAGTGCAATCCAAGACTGGGTACAACCCAAGACAATAACAGATATAAGAAGCTTCTTGGGCTTAGCAGGGTACTATAGAAAATTTGTTAAAGGCTTTTCTCAAATTGCTTCCCCATTGACAAAACTCACTCAGAAAGCTATCCCATTTGTTTGGAGTTCTTAATATGAGAAAGCATTTCAAACCTTAAAAGATGCACTTTCAACTGCTCCAGTGTTAGTACTACCAAAAGAAGGCTTGAACTATCAAGTATATACTGATGCTTCAGAAACTGGATTAGGTTGTGTGTTAATACAAGAATGAAAAGTGATTGCATATGCTTCATAACAGTTGAGACCACATGAGAGGAATTATCCAGTGCATGATCTAGAACTTGCTGCAGTAATTTTTGCATTGAAAATATGGCGTCATTATCTGTACGGTGTTCAATGCTCCATTTTCATTAATCACCAGAGTTTAAAGTACATCTTCACTCAATGCGAGTTGAATTGTTGTCAAAAAAGATGGCTTGAACTGATTAGTGACTGTGATTTAGATATTCAATATCACCCAGGTAGAGAAAAAGTGGTGGCAGATGTCCTCAGCCGTTGTATAATGTTATCAGCAATGATTACTACAAGTTCATTAATAGAAGAATTCCAAAAGATGGAAATAGTTCCAATTTGAGGTGATGTGATGAGCTCAATATTAACTAATATCAATATAGAGCCCACCTTTCATGATGAATACTTAAAGTTCAAGATGGATATTGAAAGTGGTCGTCATCATGATTTGTAGTTGCACGGGACAGTGATCTATCAAGATAATCATATATGGATTCCCAAGTCAATGCATTCAAATATTCTTATAAAAAGCCATAATTCAGGTTATCAAGTCCACCTGGGGAGCACTAAAATGTATCAAGACTTGAAGAGATCATTTTGGCAGCCTGGTATGAAAAAGAGTGTGGCAGAATTTATGTCAAAATGTCATGCTTGTAATCTTGTTAAAGCAGAACATCGAAGACCTGGAGGACTTCTTAACCCTCTATCTATTCTAGAATGGAAATGGCTTGATATTTCCATGTATTTTGTTATGGGTTTACCAAAGTCTAGATCAGGTGCTGATTTTATTTGGATTATAGTTGATCGATTAACCAAATTGGCCCATTTTATTCTAATGAGACAGACAGATTCTGTGGAACGGCTGGCAAAACTATATATTAGAGAAATTATCAGACTCCATGGAATTCCAAGATCAATTGTTTTAGATCATGATAGTAGATTCACTTCCAAATTTTGGATTGTAGTGCATCAAGATTTAGGCACCACATTGGCTATGAGTACTGCATTTCATCCACAAATAGATGGACAAACAGAATGAATTAATCAAATTCTTGAAGATTTTTTGCGTCTATGCATTTTGGATTTTGGTGGTTCCTGGGAAGACCACATTCCTCTTGTAGAGTTTGCCTACAATAATAGCTATCAAGCAAGTATTTGTATGGCACCATATGAAGCATTATATGGAAGAAAATGTAGCACACCACTTGCTTGGTCTGAGACTGGTAGTGTACAGCTTTTTGGGTCTGACTTGGTTGCAGAAACCAATAAAAGGTACAATTAATTTAGCAAAAAATAAAAGTTGCACAAGACTGTCAAAGCAAATATCACGATGCTCACCATCATCCTTTAAATTTCAATGCTGGAGAATTTGCTTATCTTAAAGTCTATCCTATGAAGGGAGTATTTCGATTTGGAGTAGCTGGGAAACTTAGCCCTCACTACGTAGGTCCATTTGAAGTATTAGAAAGAATAGGCTTTGTTGCCTATAAATTAAAACTTCCTGAAGAATTTTTTGTTGTTCATAATGTATTTTATATTTCATCATTACGAAAATGTCTTCAACATCATTTGTATTTAGTTCAACTTCCAGCTGTATCTATCCAGCTAGATTTATCTTATGTTGAAGAACCAATCAAATCTTATCTCGCAATCAGAGGTAGCTAAGAAATCGATCTATTCCAATGGCTAAGATTCAATGGAAGAATCGTATGAGAGAAGAATTCACTTGGGAGAAAGAAGTGGATACATGACAAAAATATCCTAATTTGTTTAATTTAAGTACTTTCTTAATTTCTTTTCAGATTCAAATTGTTATTTTCACTATATCTTAATCTTCTCACTTGAGTGATGTTGAGGACGACATCATTCTTAAGTGGGAGAGTTTGTAATAACCCAAGTTATTACTTAAGTCAATTAGGACTAATCTAAGTCCTAATTATAGTTCAAGTATCATAATTAAGTCATTTGGAACTCACCTTTATAATCCAGTCCAAATCAGGGATCAAACGGATCAAAACCTGATTTTTAGAAAATTCAGAAACCCTAGAAATTGACTTTTTATTTTAACCCCCAATCAAAAATCTGACTTCGCCATTGCGTTCACCACCCCCAAATTAGCTAGGGGTGATGTTTTGGAAGCATTTGGAAGTCATTGGATTTTTGTCGAATATTTTAATACTATATAAATACCCCGGAAAATCAAATAATTAAATACTCGTCGAAACAAAAATCCGATCGCACCGTTGCATTCCTCACCCCTCAATTAGCTAAGGGTGATTTATTTGAAATTTTTTGAACATATTTAGCTAATTATTTTTAATTAGTAAAATAGGATTTAATATTATTTAAATTAATTCTAATTTTTCCTAATGTGGGCCCCACCATTTAACACTTCCATCCCAATCTTAATAGGCCAGCCCGTTAATTCGAATGGCGCGTACCTGCGCCGTTCGATCGAGACGTCCGATCGGACGACCCCGATCGCGTCTCCTCCAAATTAGGGAACACGACATGCCTGCGAACACGCATCCGCAACTCATCCCAACAGATAGCATCCACCGCCTTCAGGTCCTGATTAACCTCATAACATTCCTTTTCGGCATCAAATCCTCTTCGAAACCTTCTGGCATTGCAGTTATAGGGCTGTCGGATCTTTAATCCTTCTCCGACATTCCTCAGGTACCTCTTTTCTTTTTCTAAATCATTTCGATATGTATCCTTATTGCATTTAGATCTTAATTTTTTTGATTATTACATCCTTTGTTTGGTTCTAGCAATCGAATCCTTCGATCGATTTTCTGCTACCCATAATACTCGGGAAGTAGCGATGGAGAAGGCGATTCGTCTGGTTCAATATAGACCGTTAGATTAACTTAATCAATCTGACTAGTTCAATATAATATGAATCTCTGAATTCAATCGGCTGACTCGATTCATCCGACCCGACCCGTGAGACCCCAAAATCTGCGCGTTTAAGGGGTGGGCCGCGCTCTTCTCAACCGCGGTATTTCGCGTGGTGTCGCGTGGCGCAGGGGACCCACACCCTGCGTCACTGTCGCGTGGTGGGCCGCCTCTAATGTCCGGGTTGCGTCGATGGTGGGCCCGCTCGTCTCGATATTGAAGCAATGGGTCCCGCCATCTGCTAAATAAAATATAAAATACAAATATATATATATATATATATATATATATATATATATATTTCTTAATACAATCCTATATACTATAAGATATATGTATTCTTATATAATAAATAATATGTACAGATATATGCATAAGCAAATAAGGAAAAGAATATTAATTGAATAGCATATTAATAAAATATTTATGATTTAATTATTAAACAGTAAACTTAATATATCATTAATTAATTCAATTAAATCCTAAACTTTAGGCAATCTTATCTTACAAATACAATTCCAAATTATACAAATAAATACATCATTTTAATCAGTAAAATTAGAGGAATAATATGAAACTATCAACTTTCCATTTCGAGCAATATATCACATAATGACATTTTAGAATATTATATAATTGTAAAAATACTTCACATGTTCAAATTGCTATAACTTTGTATTCACTTATCCAAACATACCCAATATGGGTCTTAAAATACTCAGCAAAGCCCAAGGATCATCTCAGTAGTATTAGATTTGTTGTTTGATTAATATTTTGACTAATCACTTTTGGATATAAACCCTAACCTTCCAAAGCTCATAACTTTGTAACCCTTAGTCCAAATATAGGTAATATGGGTCTTAAGGTGATCAGTAGAATCTCTAGAATAACCTAGTAGGGTTCACTTCTCTATTTGGATTAGTATTTGCCTAATCACTTTTAGGGCCTAATTCTAATTATCCTAATTAACCCTAGAACTTCAATTGACCATAACTTGGTCAATTGAACCCCAAATTAGGTCTTTTAATATACCATTTTGATCAGAAAGACCTAATTAATAGTAAACTATAAAAATATTTTAAATCTAATAGTTAGATCTCTTGATTTGCCCTAATTACCTTAAGACTTAATTAGTGAATATTAGAATAATAATAATCCAAATTTAGAAATTTAAGTTTCTTATCACTCTTAGAGTAGAAAAGAACTTAGTGGTGTAGTTGGTTTAGTAAATTGGTGATTAATTCATTAATCACTCATTAATCACCCTAAACCTTAATTAAGCCATAACTTAACCCATTTGAGTCTAAATTTAGCCTACCACTAGTCAAAGTGATCAGTGAGTCATTTGTGAATTATAGCCACTAATTTTGCTTAATTTGGACACTAATTGGAAAACTTAGGAATTTTGACCCTTAATTAAGAAACCCTAAATTACTCTTTTACCCTTAAACTTGTATTGGCTATAACTTAGTAAACACTTATCAGAATTCAATAATTTTAGATTCTATGGAAATCTTAGACAGTGAGCAACAATAAACTAACAGAAAATTTCTATTCCATTTGACCAAATTTCCAAAATACCTTTATGAGTCAAATTCATTAATTTGATCTCATGAGGCTTTTTAATTATCCAAAATTAATGTAATCACTATCTAATCTTATATTAGATAGTAAGAAACACTTTGCCATTAAAATTTTAAATTTAGAACCCTAGATCAAAATTTGATCTTTTGACCCTTAAATAGGGCAAAATGGTTATTTTGCCCAAATTTTGGGTTAAACACTTTTCAGCACTAGAATCATTATTTAGACTTTATAATCAATAATTAAAGTGATTTAAACTTCAATTTAGATAGTTCTAAGTCTTAAATTAAGAAATTCAAGGAAAATCCTAAATTTTGATCTTAAGTAAATATCTAAGTAAAGATATCAGTTCTTTTCCTACCTTTGAACTTCTTAGCTCACCCATAGGCCTTATAACATTAGTTAGGATGTGTGTTTGAGTGCTACTCTTAGTACTTAAGAGCCATCATTCTTAGGATTAAGGATAGAGCTTAGGTTAGAATTCATCTAATGAGTAAAGTGGGTTACTCATTGGGTGAAACCTTAATTTTAATAGTTTATAGATGTTTTAATAGTTTAATTAGGATCTAGCTAGTCCTAATTATATTCAACTCATAGGATTGTGATTTTAAGCTATAGACAGTACAATAATTGATGATTCTGAAACTTATGTAACATAGAGTAGATAGAATGACTCAATTAAAAAACAAAGTGATATCATAAAGTTGTTTAGTGCTATTTTATTCATTGAAATTTGTATGCTATTATTTCCTTGTTTTGGACTTCATTATAAATTTGGACATATTACATTGAACATGGAATAATTGATGAGTATTCTATGTTAAACTTTGAATACATTCATATGGAATTTTCGTAACTTAAGGAGGATATTTAATGAAATTCACTTTATGAGATAGGTCTTACTTAGTCTGCCTTCTAGTATGACTTTACTTTTGAGATAGATTTTGCCTAGAACTACTTTCCTAGTGCTTGTTACTTTTGCCTAGGACTACTTTCCTAGTGCTTGTTACTTTTGGCTAGGACTACTTTCCTAATGCATAATACTTTAATCTAGGACGACCTTCCTAGATGATCAGATGGACCTTAATTTTTGGCAGGACTAAGTAGGAGTATCTCCACACTTTACCTTACACCTTTACTTTATATTTACTTTACTATTACTTTACAATTTTGGCATATCCTTTACTTTACAGTTCAACATACTTATTTATAAGTTACTTTAGTATTTACAGATTCACATGTACATTGTACTTTTCAGCAATTCATTTCACTTGATAGCATGTTAGGATGTTAGAACTTTACTTTCAGTTCAATACTGTCATTTTATATTAAAATGAGCATGTTTTAAATTGATCATATTACTTAGAACTTTTCCTTGTATTTAGTAGATTCCTTTATATGCTACTTAACTATTTTCTGCAGCTTGAGTTGAAGTATATGCTTACCTCACACCTTGTTTGAGTTATAATTATGTTAATTATAACTTTGTCACTTTCTTTGATGCTTTACTGCTCCTATTTTTTGCTTAAATATTATAATATCATTTAAATTAACAAATTATAGCCTAAAATGTACTTAGAGATATTTTGTGTAACTATATTTTTTTTTGTTGGCTGGGGCCCTATTATTATGAAACCGACAATGATAATTTCTGAGCTTTGTGAGGCTGTGGAACCTTCTGAAGATCTGGTTCAGGAGGAGGAATGTGCAAGAGAAGACTCCTAGTTCTTTTTATTGCTTTGAAAGGATTGAGTGATCTTTACTTTCTACTTAAACTGCTTTACTTTTCATACTTATGTATTCTAAGTTGTATAGTTCTTATTTGGAATGTATGGATGTTTTTACTTGTCTTTCTTTCGCACTCTGATATACTATAGTATGCTCATTAAGTGATTGGCTCCTTTTTGCTGCTCTCCTCTTTAGGGCATATCTTCCCTTAGCATTTGATTAAGAAGGGACATTCCTTAATCTGAATGCTAAGTGAGGGTTTGCCCATTGACGACCACCTCCTAATCTGGACGATTAGGGGGTGGCCGCCACAATACTAATCTTAGGTATACCTCTACTTTGGTTCTTTTGTCTTAGCTTATCAGGCTAAGTGATTTCATGCATATTCAGAGCTTCTGCCTTAGCCCATCAGGCTAAGTGAGATTATTGTTTACCTTCAGTTTGAATGACTTGAGTAGTCATGGCTGTTTTCAGTTTTATATTTACTATTTTAGTTTACTTTTTTGCATTTCAGCACTATTTTATTTACAGTGTTACTACATTTTCTAGCTTTGTTTACTTATAGGATGCTAAATTTACTTGCTATTTATTCATATATATGATATTAGTTTTATTTTTAGTTATATAATATTCATATGTTCTTTTACTTTATATAGATTAGCATATACTTGTATTGATTATAAGCATGTTTTAGAATTGAGTTTTATTTCAGTTTCTAATATTTACTCTTCATTTTATACCTAACCTTATTGCAGCTATAGTTGGAGGTATGTGATTACCTCCTATTTTGTTTAAGTTATAAACTTATTGGTTATAACTACCTTTTTCTTTTTATATGCATTTTTCTCCTATACTTGCTTGTATGTTGAGTTAATGTTGATATCTAAATTAACATAATAATATTTTAGCCTAAAATGTACATAGACATTTTGTCTAATTAGATTTTCCTTTTGTTGGCTGGGGCCCTATCATTGTGAAACTAACAATGGTAGACTCTGAGCTATTTGAGGTCATTGAGCCTTTTGAAGACCAGATTCTGGAGGAGGTTTGAGCTATTGAAGACCCTTAGCTTTCCTTTTATGTTCTGTGAGGATGAGTGTTATTTTATTCCAGTTCAGCTTTTATCTTTTAAAATCATATTGTAATAATACAGGATTATTTGTATTTTTCTTTTACTGCTTTTATTCTGGGCTATATGTTCTTACTTTTTTATTATAATGGAATGGATGTTATGCCTTTACTTCCGCATTCTGATTTCTTGTACATATCATTTAGTGAAGATCTATTGTAAATGGCAATTCCCTTTATTATAATGGGTTAGGATATGTGCCTAATCTATTCATAAGGGAGGGACTTATCATTTGGTGACCAGTTCACCGTAATCATGTTAACTTAAGAGTTGACAGGACCACGGTGGGGCAGGGCCATCACACATTGTAAAGATGTAATCTTATTCACACAGTAAAATTTCTGTGTAGTGTGCTCCGTGGTTTTTTCCATCTTTGGGTTTTCCATGTAAAATCTTTGTTGTTTAGATACTTGTATGTGGATGTATGTGTATTTATTGTACTCTTTATTTTGTTGTACTTGTGATTTATTCATTTGCTTGGTAACTATCAATGCATCCCCAATCCTTAAGCGCAAATCTCTTCCACTACGGTGCTTATATATGGTGTCTATATGTACAACAAGTGGTATCAAAGCAAAAGGTTACTTGTTGCTCTAGGGTTTAAGTGGGAGCAATGATCGACAAAATGAGATGCAAAATCAAGTTCAATGGAACTAATTTTGCCTTCTAAAAAAATCAAATGGAGGATTTTCTTTATCAGAGAAGTTGTATCCACCACTAAGTGGAGCTGAAAGAAAACTGGCAACTATGTTAGATGAAGATATAGAGGTTCTTGATAGAATCACATTGAGTTTGATTTATCTTTTATTATCTTCTTCTATTACATTTAGTATTATTAATAAGAAAGCTACTATAGATCTCATGGATACACTAACAAGGATGTATGAGAAGCCATCGGCTTTTATTAAAGTCTTTTTGATGAAAAGACTTTAATATTAAGATGATGGATGACTACCTAGTGACTGGATATCTGAATGGTTTCAACACTATAATGAGCCAATTGACTTTGATGGGCATCAGTTTTAATGACAAGGTTCAAGCTATGTTATTTCTTTCATCATTTCCAAACAGTTGAGATGGGCTAGTTACAGTCATCAACCATTCATCAAGAAATGTGTCATTAAAATTTGATGACATTATTGGGCTAGTGCTAAATGAAGATGTGCGGATGAGATCCCATGGGGATGCATCTACTTCAGCATTAAATGCTGAAAGCAGAGGAAGAGGTGTAAATCGGAGACATAAGAAAAACATGTCTATGTCATGGCAAAGAAAATCAAGATAAGAAAAGCAAAGCTGGATTGTTGGAATTATCAAAAAGCAGGTCACTTCATGAAGGACTGCACTACCCTAAAGAAGATAAGTGGAGGGATCAAGGTTATGTGCCATATTAAGAATGCTTCAGCTGAAGATGATCAGGATGCATTAATTCTTTCATTTGTCAACATGGAATCCTGGGTGGTAAACTCGGGCGCATCCTTTCATGCCACTCCTACTATGGGTGATTTTAAGAATTACACAAAGAGTAACTTGGGTAAAGTATAGTCTTGTAGATGATAAGGCATGTAACATCTTTGGTAAAGGTGATGTGGATGTCCAACTACCAAGCGGTACAGTTTAGAAACTCAAAGATGTTAGACATGTGCCATGTCTAAAAAGGAACCTTATTTCAGCGAGCCAATTAGCTGGGGAGGGCTGCAACACATGCTTTACAGGGGACTCATGGAAGGTCACAAATGGTTCACTCATTGCTGCACGGGGCAACATGGAAGGTACACTTTACATGATCAATAAAGTGATTGATTCCATTACAACTGCAGAACAGATATACGCAGGTCTATTGCACTGGAGGAATGGTCATATGAGCGAGAAGGGTTTGAAATCCGTATAATCGAGGGGAAGGCTCCAAGGACTGAAGTTAGTGGACTTGGAATTTTGTGAAGATTGTGTGCTAGGAAAATGGAAGAATGTCACATTCTCCAAAGTTGGAGGAGAGTTGAAGGCAGAAAGCTCGAGTTGATGCATACGAATGTATGGGGGACTAGCTCCTACTTCTTCCAAAACTGGAGCCACTTATTTTGTTACTTTTATTGATGACCATACAAAGAAGGTGTAATAACCCAAGGTTGTTAATCATTGTTTAATCGTCCAATTAACTTCAAATCACATCTAAAAGTCTTAAATAATCATTAGGATCGAGTTCCAAAGTTTTGGTCCAACTTGAGAATCAAATGAGCAAGACCCTAATTTTGGATAATTATTTAAAGTAGGAAAAAGAGAAATTATTTTGACCTCAGATTAAAAATTGGACTTTGCCATTGCGTTTCTCACCCCCACATTAGTTAGGGGTGAAGATTTAGTGAACTTTGGAGATCGTTAAAATCTCATGATTATTTTATTGTATTTTAAAAATCCTGAAAAATATCAATACCCTCTGCCCTAATCCCTTATGCACGACCGAACTTCCCCCATCCTTATTCTTTGAGCGGCGCATGGATCGTGTGAATGACGCCACTCGATCGAGATGATAGTCGATGACGCGTGGCTCACGCCGCAACTGTGCGCCAATTGGAAGATTAGTGGCGATCAGATCATCATTAACTCTATCCATTCACGACCATGCTTCTCGTGCCTTTAAAAGGGGAGCTTCGAGCCTATTAACCGATTTGGAAAAGGCATCTGCGTACTCAAAGAACCCTAATAGCAAACCATCGACAGTCCAACTAATACTCCACCTGATTCTTCTATTAAGTATAATTTATATGAAATCGATTCAATTGATTAATGAAGATTATAATTAATCTTGATATAGATCTTTCATTTTAATGTAGACTCAGTAATGTTTTATTGATAAATTTTAAGTTTGGATGGTAAATACGCAATTTATAAAACTCTTACTATGTATGTGAAGATTTCCATATAAATTAATCCCATTTTTTTATTTATGCAATCAAAAAAAGTTCTAATAAAAGAAAAGTTATAAATTGTTATATAGGATAAGAATTAATTAATTTAGCAATTCATATAAGTGCTGTGGAGATAAGGATGTTAAGATGAATAAGTTAGTATGCACGAGAGGATAATATGAGAAATAAGTTTATTTACAGCAAGATTACAGCGGATTCAATGGTTGTAATCTTTTACAGCAAGATTACAGCGGATTCAACAGCAAGATTACAGTCCGATTGTTAAATTTTTGAGATTTAAATCCAAAAAGGATCATATTTAATTTTCTAATTTAAATTTTATTTATCACTGTGGTAATGGTAAAGTCATGTATTCTTTTGATATTAATTACATTCTAATGAACTTGATTGTATAAGAAACATGATTTGAGAAATTTATACTATAATTATTAAAATAAGTAAAATTAAGAATATCTTTTGACTATACTTTCAAAGATATGAATGTTCTTCTTTGCAATCATTGAAATCACTTTCAAAATTTAGTTTAGGGTTTGGATAAATATTGATTCATTATGCAGATTGTATAAAGCCATTTTAAAAATAAAATAAAATTATTTGATCTATTTCTTTTGCTAATGAAATATTAGGTTCTACTTTTTTAAAATTTTTATATGAAAGATGTTTATTTTATTTGCAAAAGAATGTCTTATAAACATTTGGAATTGTTTCAATTATTTTAACTAATTGAAAGTTACGATTTGAAATAATTGGATAACTGATGAAGCTATACATGAATTTCAAAATTGAAAATATATAAAGAAGAATTTATCAGATCATTATCTTTAGTCGCACTTCAATGTTTTAAAATATTATATATTGACTTACGAATATCTATCTGCATTGCTGAAATTCAAAATAATGTTTAAAGTTTGATATATTTTATACGATTTATTTGTGATTGCAGTTTTTGTAAAATTGTTAGATATAAAGTTAAAAAGGATTGGACTATGACTGTCTCACTATTGAATAAGTGTCATTCTGTTAACATTTACTTTAAATCATACATTTTTGTAGAAAAATTGCAGTAGCATTCAAGTATTTTAGCAGCACCCTATTTGGTAAATCTTATTAAGATTAAAATGATATTCAAAATTCTGTTGTTAGTTATTTCGTCAACACGAATTCTAATAATGAGCTATCATTGATCTTGCTATTGTTGTCTTCTTTATTTTATTATTGCTAAATAAATCTATATTTAATCACAAGGGCTGATCACAATGTCTTTAACCATATGGACTAGCTGCATTGTCATTAACAAAATGACCTGAGGAAAATATTTTACTTGCTGAAATGAAATTCATTCCATACTGTAACATAGTACTTCTTAATAATATGGAATCATAGAAGACAATATTACTTAAGCTTGGCACTTTATAATTCTAATATGCCATCCTCTTTATAATGCTTATTATATTTCATATAACAAAAGGTAATGTTGTATTTCATTTTAAATATTTAGATGGAAGTCTCCAATATACTTACTGATAATGTTAGCATTTAGTGTAATGATATGATTAAAAGTTGTACAAAGCTTAGGTGATTGTTATTTAACTAATATATTGATCTTGAAGGTTAAGTTAGCATGAATGAATTGTTAAGATCAATGTCAGGGCATCTTTGCCTTCACAAGCATGGGTTTGTTCATAAATAAATGCATATAGTGGCAGTCGG
This sequence comes from Gastrodia elata, assembly GCA_016760335.1. NCBI lineage: Eukaryota > Viridiplantae > Streptophyta > Magnoliopsida > Asparagales > Orchidaceae > Gastrodia > Gastrodia elata. Next base: position 21,565,451 of record CM028669.1, read on the forward strand.
CCCGTTTAAAGGATGAAATCTACAGTTTTCTATCTAAAGTTTGCACTACCATTTTTGTGTTTATTCATGTTTAAATAATTATATTGAAGTTGCAAGGATATGATAATCTGAGATGTCTATCTTTAAGTGTACCACAATGATGATAAATGTAATAGCATGTCTTCACATAATTCAATCCTTGTAAAAATCTAAGTTACTGTACTTTTCAAAACATCTTAGCATTTATTGAACCAGTGTTTTAGTAAATTGAATTATCTAGTTTGATTTTCTCTTATTGCAGTTATATAGATGAAAGTAAAATCGCAATGGCATGGTATATTCTTTTTGTTTCTATTTAAAAAAAAATAATTTGATAGAATGGGAAGTCATATTTTGCTGCCGAGGGCTGGAGGTAATTTTTTTTTATTTAAGGTATGATTTGAGATTTGGTGGAAGCTGTAATAAATTTGTGCTACATTTAATTTATAATAGGTTGTTAGGCTTACTAAAATCAAAACTTAAATACATTTTTCTTAATTTACTTATTACTGAATATTAGCAATATTATTAACTTATCAAATTGCTGATGAATTGCAAACATACAAGGTATATTACCTGTTGCATAAAATGCTTATTATTATTCTTATTGTTTATTTTTTTATTTTTTATTTCAAATTAAGATATCTTTCTTCGACGTCTTGTTTAGCTACCACTGTTTTCTGGGGTGATTACATACTTCGGTGTAACATTTTCACGATATAACTATGATGATATTATAAAAATTTTCAGAGCTTAGATTATCAGTACTTTAAAAACAAAGCCATCATTTCTTTCTTTTGTTAAAAAGTGAAAAACTGAAGTTAATTCTCCATTAAGATTCAATAATTTGCACTTCTTTTATTGTTTATTTATATCAATGATAGGTCAATGATGAATGCATACATTTTGCTTAAATATATATAACATCTATTGCCATTACTTCAGAAATATCTACTTACTTATCTTAGTTCATTGTATCCATTGCACAAATTATGTTGGTTTATTTCTATGAATCTTAATTTAGTACAGGTTTAAATTATATCATTATAATGGAAATCAAATAACTTGAGGAACACATAAAAATCCAATAAAATTCTTACCTTTTATTTTTTATTAATTAATTTAAGGATCTATATTCCCTAGGTTAATTAAGATCATTATTAGTCCCAAATCATTTGGAGAAAACAATGGATATCACATGGTTTGCAAATAAATTGTTAAATTTCTTGTGCCGCAACGCATTGAACTTAAACATTGAATCATACATCAATATTTTGTGCATATAATAAACACTTTAATAAAACATTTTAGAGGGGTTTATATGATGGATTTTAGTACAGCTGTCATTAAGCTTGGGCAGGTTATTGATGTATCAGGAGATCACATAATTCTTTTGAGGGAGAATGTGTGTGTTTAAAGTTAACCCCACTTTCAGATAAGTTGAGTAGATGTACTCAACTCCTCACTTGTTATGTGCCCACAGAACAAAATATACATGATAAATAAATCATAAATTGCATTTCTCACAATCTTATTGATTGTGAATGATTGAATATAATTTTATGACTATATATATAGTATATTCAGTCTTTAAACTGAATTTACTTACTTTACTATTTTACAGCATTTTAAATCTTTCAGAATTTTATGCAGTGTAAAATTTCATGTAAAAATGTTGTTTCAATTCTTATACTAATTTTCTTATGTAGCATACAAAATCATTTGAACATATTCATATTTTCTTCAGTTGTAAATATTTCAAATGCTATGCTAGCCTATTTGTTGCAAGAATTATAAAAATACTTTAGTAACGTAAGAAACTTATCTTACTTTACCTCTTTATTATTTACATTCTTATTGCACCACTTTTACTTTAAATTGAAAATAGCTAATGTGATATCCACTTAATAATTTATTTAGCCTACCTTTAAAATGTACTTAGACTTTTAAAGTCTAGCCACCTTTTTTTTTTTGGTTGTGCCCTACCGTATTTAAAAACTAAAATACGATAGGTTTAGGAGCTTATTATGGACCTTGGATTCAGGATGGATCGTGTCCAGTTATGGCAGTTTGCGCACCTTCCTAGCTCCAGTGTTTTACTGCATTTATTTTAAAGGACATACGTCCTTCATTAAGAGTTTGTATAATTATTATTTACTGTTGTATATTTCTTTACAAATCTATGATGCATTTATTCCTTTATTATATGAATAGTTGGAATGGTATAAATGTTTATTTTCATTAGTTATGCATCTGGTTTATCCCCTTCAGAGATTAAAAACTCCCTGTAGTACTTTGTAATGGGTTTAGTTTCATTAATCTAGTATTAAGTACTATAGTAATACTCATTTTTGGATTAGATTACTTAATCTAATAGCAGGGCATTACAAAAGGTATGGGTTTACTTTCTAAAGCAAAAAATCTAGGGTATTTGATATGTTTGGAATGTGGTTGGCTTTAGTGAAAAATAAGATAGAGTTGAAGCTTAAATGATTGAGAACCGACAATGGTGGTGAGTACTGTGATATAGAGTTCTATGCCTTGAGAGGTATTAAGAAGGATTTTATATTTCTAAGAAAACCACATCAAAATGGTATTGCAAAGCTGATGAATAAAGCATTCATAGAAAGAGCCAGGAGCATGAGATTGTATGCAGGTATCCTAAAGTAGTTTTGGGCTGAGGTTGTTAACATGACAATGTATTTGATTAATAAGGGACCTTTCGTACCCCTAAATGAAGGGATTCTAGAGGAGGCTTAGAGCAAAAAGGAGGTGAAACTGAACTACCTCAATGTATTTAACTGTTCATCCTATGTGCATATTGATGCAGGATCCAGGAGAAAGCTTGATGCAAAGGCATTCAAGTGAACATTTATTGGATATGGTGTAGGTGAGTTCGGTTACAGATTCTAGGAAAATTAGAACCAAAAGGTTATCATAAGAAAGGATATAACTTTCAGTAAAAGAGAAATGTACAAGGATTGTATTGGAGTTACGACTGATTCCATTGTTGCTTAAGATGATGTGTATTGCCACATACAATTTGATGACATCATTGAGCTAGATGCATATGTGTATGAAGATACTCAAAAGGGTGTTAATGTTGAACCATAAATACCCCTGTTGTGGAGATCCATGAGAGTCACTAGATCGTCATAGAGGTAATTTCCTTATTTTATTTGTTACTAATGGATGGTGGTGAACCAGAAAGTTTTGAAGGGATGCTTCAGGTGGATGATTCAATCAAGTGGGAGGCTGCCATGAATGATAAAATGGCATTACTCATGTCAAATGGGACATGGGAGTTGGCTGCTTTATCAGCTGGAAAAAAATATCTTCAGAGCAAGTAGGTTAAATGGGTGAAGGAAGAACCAGATGGGAGCAAACAATACAAGGCGAGGCTTTTAGTAAAGGGCTTCCAGCAATGGCATAGAGTTGACTATAGTGAGATTTTCACCCTAGTTGTGAAGATGATAACCATCAGGATGGTATTGAATATTATTGCAGTTGATGATTTGCATATGAAGTAAATGGATATTAAAATTGCATTTCTTCTCAGAGAGCTAGAGGATTTGTACATGTAACAACTTGAGGGGTACAAGGCTCAAGAATAAGGAGGAGCTAAGCTAGTGTGCAATCTTAAGAAAAGCCTATATGGCTTGAAATAAGCACCTAGGCAATGGTACAGAAGATTTGATAGATTCATGTCAGAAACTAGTTACAAAAGATGCCAGACAGATTATTGTTGTTACATGATACAATGTAAGTCCCCCTATATCATTCTATTATTATATGTGGATGATTTCTCTCTTATGAAGGTGATGCTCATTGTAACTCTGTAACCTTGTTCATACATAGTGGAATTTTTGTGTGGTGTGGCTCTACGGTTTTTCCCATTCTTAAGTTTTTCACGTGCAATCTTTATTGTTTGGATGCCTGTGTATGGATGCATTTATGTGCAATATTTATTTTTTTGTGCTTGTGATTTTGTTGTTTGCTTGACAACCATCAACACATTCCCGATCCTTGAGCACAAGTCACTTTTGCTGCGGTGCTCGTGTAGGGTGTCTTCATCTACAACAAACTATAGCTACCAATTCAAGATCATGAACATGGTAATTTCTCTCATTATGTTTTAACTATTTGGAGGTAAAAGCTATAGCTTTATTCTCTTACATTATGACACATCTTATTCCTAAAAAAATGATATTTTTATTTAAATATCAAATTAATGCAAAAACATAAATTATAGATCCTCATAACTTAAGGATTCCAATGATATAAAGTATGATACATTTGGAGGCCTCTAAGCTTAAATATGAGCTAATCACTCCTAATGGTAATTAGAAGGTCATTAGTAAAATTAATTATCAATACTAAAATTAAATATAATAATATTATTCTACTCATTTTTTTATCATTTTAGTATATAATTTCAATATACTTTGATTTATATTTATCATTTTATTTCAATAAATTAATTTGCATTAAATTCCCTATAATTCTAGAATTATTAAAAGAAGAATATTCCTCTTAAATAATGAAAATGCATACTTGGGTTGGTCAGGCTATGAGGCCCGATGGGCCCAAAATGTTATTCAAATATTTATGGAAAATTAACGAAATATTTGCTGAATATTCCTCGGCATAGTGCCTCGCGGGTCACGGACTGACATGCCCATCACTGTGCTTGCCATCCGCCATGAGAAGCAAAATTGAGAATTTAGGGTTTTGAAGGAACCCTTAAACCCTAAATTCTTGAAGCACAAACTATTTTAGAGCAAATTTAGCATACCATAATGATCACAAGGCGTTGGGCTACCATTAAAACCCTAAAGCTCTAATTAGAATTAACTCCATCATCATAACTCTAATTTGTTGAATCAAAAACTTGGGGCTTACTATGGAGGGGAAATACTCTCTCCACAGTGAACAAACTGACCCAATTAAGGTCTCAGCATGCTCCTTCAGTCGAGGCCAACCTGAGGAGGCCCTAAGCCCCTTAGAGAATGACCTAAGATACCAGGACCCCCCTCGACATTTCCCGAGCACTATACACTAATGTGTAGGCTCAAAATCATTGAGCTATTATTGGGCTCACTCAAGTTAAATTGAGCCCGATAGTTCAATCTACAATGATTTAAATAAGGAATGAACAAGTAACTAAAGAGATCAATAGCAAAAAATGATCGGAAAAGGTGTACTTAAGGTCTGACGATTTGTCAATTCTTTGCATCGAACAAATAGCTGAGAGAGTCAGAAGAGCCTTCCAATTTATTAGGTTGAATGCAAGGGCTCAAATGGAAGTGTTAGCTGAGCTTAGGCGAGGCAGAAAGGCAGGGAAAAGACAATGGTAGCACGGCCACCCGCAGACGTGCATGGTCGTGGCTGAGCTGGTAAAGACGACAGAGCATAGTGCTCTGTCGAATCCCAGCCACCTGATTGGTTCAATTCTCATGATTTGATCTTGGGAGTTAAAAAGAAATCATGGAACTACCCTCAGCCGTTGGATCTGGGCCCTGATCCAATGACTGAGATTAGATTAGCTCGCGATCCAATCTCCTCCGTTCGATCATAATCAAGGGAGCAACGGGATAGCTCAAATCTTACAATCTAGAGATTCCATGTTTCGTATGGAATGTTGATTGACATTCTTTCAGTTAATTAATCATTAAAAAATCAATTAAATTATATTAAATTAATTTTAAATAATAATTACTGCAATTAGTTTAAATCAAAATATATTGATCAAATGAACTACAAAAATTTCTGAAAATTCACCCTTCGCTAATTTAGGTGTGAGGAACTCAAAAATGCAATTAGATTTTTAATTAGAGGTAAAATTTTTTCTTATTTTCTATTTATTTAAATTGATTAAAATATTCAATTTTTTAAATGACTTCCAAATTGATCCAAAACTTTATTGTTTGATCCTAACGATAATTAGAAACTAATGGTGGGGTTTCAATGCTAATTAGGTTGATTAAATTGGGTAACAAACTAGAGTTGTTATATATAATGTATGCGATGACCTGTACATATCTTGACAAACTCCTTGTAGTGATAGTCATGAGAAAAATCATGAGTGACCAGGAAAGGTACACTAGGATAATATAATATAGATCTTCAGATAGTTGAGAGGCAAATAAGGCTTTAAGCCTTGGGAGCGTTAAAATTGAGCTGCAATGCTATGTTGATTCAAAATTAGCCAAAGATGTGTAAGTGTGCGAAGCAATATGGGTTACAATTTTATCATTGATGGCATTGTGGTGAGTTGGTTATCAAGATTATATAAATTGGCTTCCTTGACAATAACAAAATTAGAATATATTATTATCACGGAGATGATAAAAGATATGATTTGGTTACAAGTTGTTATAAAGAAGATGGGCAAGAAATATCAAGATAGAAAATTGCATAGTGACATCCAAAGTATAATTCATTGAGTAAAGAATATAGCTTTTCATGTAAGGATGAAAGCACATCCATTCTTACTATCATTTTACTATAACACTTTTGAGGAAAATGGTCTTTGGCTTGTAAAGATACATCTATGTAAGAACTGATAGTCATGCTTACAAAGGGGTGACACTAGATAAACTAAAGCTATGATTGGATTTAGTTGGGCTTAGAATGTGATAATATGACTAGCATCAATCCACCCCAAGCCTCTATGAAAGTCATTGCTTGAAAGGGGAAAAGGTAACTCAATGCACACTTAATCCTCAAGTGGGAAGTTGTTTTGTAATGTAGCATGAAGTATATAGAAATAAAAATATGAATGTTAGAGTTCATTTGGAACAAGTACATACTCAAAAAAATAAACAAAGGCCTGCTCTAAAAGCTTGGGTTCACCTAAGAGCTAGATAGAATAGAGCAACCGAGAGTCCCATAGTTGGGTGAACCCCTTGCATTAGAGCATTTTACACTAGAGTGAATCAGCTAAAACCTGTGTGATTGGGTACACCCAATCATTGAAGGACTCATTAAAATTATTTGGTGGCTAAGGTTTGAGTGTCTAAGCGCTCCCAAGCACTATGGAGATTCTAGCTAAATCTCTAAATACTAAGGCTTAGGTGCACCTAAGCTCTAGATAGAGATATATTGGGGCAGCAGACTGAGAAGATAATTAAAGGAGTCTTGAAACACTTGAGACTCTATCAGTTGGGAGCACTTAAGCACTGGAGTTTATAAGTTTAACAAGCTCATGGACTATAAGTGTGTTGATTGGAAGCATAAGTTACATAAGAGATAATTCCTTGAAATTATTTAATTGTTGATTGGTCCGTTTGGATGCCAAGATGCTAGAGGTATATCAACATTAACTTAGGGTGTTTAATTATAGATGTTAGATGGGAAAATTTTTATCTTCTTTCAAAAGGTATGTGAGCTCTAAGACATAATGTAAGTCCATAACATTCTATTACATTTTAATGGGTTCTCTTTGTGGTGGCAGCTTTGTGAATTTTCCTCATTTAGGGATTTTCAATATAAAAGTATTTTGTATTTTTTTGTGTTGTGTTAATGAATTTCCTAGATTTATTTTGTGTTCTTGTAATTCCTTTGCTTGTTATGTAAGTTTGAAGTGCTGCAAGTAGGAGAACTCAATAAGATGTGGATTGAGTTCTTGATTAGCATAATCACAATACTGACCAATGAGGTCTTTCATTTAAGCCATATTTTTTTTTCTGAGATCATCATTGACGAACAAGTCATCAAAGGATAATGTTTAGATGTTTCATCATTTTAAGTAGGAAAAAGTGAGGAGAGACCAAATGGAGTAGTGCATAATGACAAGGCCCAAGTTATCCCCATATTCTACATCATATTGTTGAGTGAAATTATGGACAACATGTTTAGAAATATAGCTTACTCTTGAATTGTCCAAGTTGTTTTTATATTGTATAACAATTGCAAGAGATTATATTTATGAAAGAGTAATGAGGAACAAATGGAAAAGTGATGTGGGCATTAAATTTTACAAGTGTAGAATCTTGCCATGATTTGTGTTTGGATTCTCAATAAAGAATTTTGAGTAGATAACGGATTGTAAATATATGTTCGCATTTACACGTAAGTGCACGTGGTCTGAAGTAATATGGGATGGTGAGATTCCAAGATTTATCGTCCTCTAGGAATGGTTTCCTTTTGTTACTAGAGTATGCTTGATTTAGCTAATGCTTAAGTGTTCAATGACTGAAGGTATTGGTCCTAATTTAACAAGTTAGAGTTTTTCAGATGAGAAATTAATTTTAGAGAAAATAAGGAGAGTTGGGTTTTATCATGCAATTAATTTAGGGTTCATATAAGTACTCTTCTTTATCAAGTTTGAGTCAAATAAATTATATGATTTAATTTCAATCAAGAAATGTAGCCTTCTCTAGGGAGTCTCAACTAGTGCTCAGAGATGAACACAAGAAGGTTCAATCTCAGCATGTAGATCCTCATGTGATCAATATTAATTGAGTACAATGCTTACATCTAAGTTATTAAATCTGTAGTTTTAGTTATGCATCACATGAACTTGATTCCACTAATGGCTTACATGCATCAATTCTAAGTTCAGCTAAGGAGATGAGCTATTAGGTTAGATGGGTTATGTCACATGACCCATAGCACACAATGCATCTTGACAGACTGTAAATATGTCTGTGCTTGCATGCAAGTGTACATGGTCTGAAGTAATAATTTGGAATGTGAGTTCTGAGATTTATCATCCTCATGGAATTGGGTGTTTTGTTACTAAGGTATATCTATGTTCAAAAAGGTTTAAACTATGCGTACTTTGTTGAATTGGTTCCTAAACAAGCACAATAATTCTTAGTAGAAAATAATAATGATGAACGGAGATGAGAGTTGGGTCTCTCCCACATGATATGTTAGATGACTTATGTATGATGATTTCTCAGGTATTTCACTATTTCCTTTACTTAATGTTTAAATCAAGTACACATTGTCCTCCTTAAAGTTTAACTCCAAGAATTACAAGTTCAAATCTTTGTGCTTGAAATGAACACACAGTCAGTTCTATTTTAGCATAAAGACCCTTATAAGATTTTTGATGTTGGTTTTCCCCTCTTTACTTGATTATAGAAATGAGGGTTGTTCATTTATATCTTACAAGCATTGATTCCACTAAGAGCTTTACGTGTGTTATGCACAGTTTAGATAATGGAGTGATTTCATTTGGGCTCAATGACTATGTCACCTCATTCATGAGCACTCAAATAATTCATTCCATCCCTTCACGCATACTGAGCAATGGAGCATATTTAGTGGGTCTTAGCTCACACACTTCAACTCTTTAGTTGAGCATAGATTAAGGTGCACTATGCTCAAGAACTTTCTCATATAGTTCCAGGCTCTTATGTACTCATGATTCTAGCTCCAAACTAAGGGTGATTTATGGAGTACAAGACTTTTTTAGCCTTGATGTCATTCAGTCCCTTATCACTTAGTCCATATTCAAGTCTACAATAGTCCTTTTAAATTTCTTTAACAAGTCATTTCATTCACAATTTTTATTAAGGCTTGAGGAAATTTTCATACATCATTGTCTCTTTCAATTCATGTAGGATTGCTCCAACCCTCCCCAAGGGAGGTTTAGCTCTCCATTACTAAGTGATGAAGAAGAACACATACATGGATAAAGACCCTTTCATGATCAACTAAGAAAAACACAAGACAAGAGTTTAGAGAATACTAGGAACGTTCCTTTGATGAAGTTCTCCGGACTTCTCATCTTCTTGCTCTCAGTTGCTTCTCCTAGGTTCATAGTGCTGCCTTTCTTCCTTCTTCTCCTTAGCAAGATGAGTTCTTCCACCCTTGGAGAGTTATCCTTCTCTTCTATGCACCCCTCCTCTTCTTTAGTATCTTAGTGAGCCAAGTTAGGAACCCTTCTTAAGTCAAGAAGAGTTGTATTTATAGAGGGGCTACATTCTACTTCTTCTCATTCAAAATCTATTTTTCCCTCTTTTAAAATTCTGCTATGATGATGGCAAATACAACTTGAGGGGTGAAGTGACCTCTACTTTTCTATTCTTTAATCTCCACATCACCTCAAAATTGTCAATTTTCCATTTAAAAACAATTCTACTACAGAAGGAATGATGGCTAGGAGACAAGGAGCAGGTTGGGGGTCTTGTCCCAGCCATAATAAATGCTTAGTTCTGGCAAAAATTCAGTGCACCGTTGCAGCGCAATATAGCACGCTCTGGCGTGCTAGAGCGGCTGAATTTTGTGAAATGGTCCGCTGTGGCACGCTGCGGCATTCTGGTTTGTACATTAATGGGCCGTTACAGCGCGCTGTAGTATGTAGTAGAGCCAGAGTCCTGCAAGTTCTTTCACTGTGGCGCACTATAGCATAAGAGTTCCGCAAGCTTGTCCACTGCTGCGTGCTATAGCGCCAGAGTTTCACAAGTTGATCCGCTGCAACACGCTATAGCACTAGGATTTCGCAAGTTGATCAGCTGCAGTATATTTCTTCCATAAATTTTTAGAAACTTTCTAGAATTGTTCAGAATTTGCTAGGTAGGCATTTTTCCTGAAAAGTAGGCCAAATTTGATTAAGGAAGCAGTTTCAATATGAAAATGAATGAAATTTTCCTTTATTTAGGATATAAATTATGGATTTACCACATCTAAATCATTGCATAAATCAAGGATGAGCAATGGAGCTTAACTAGTAGCTCTCAGCTCACATACATTAACTTCTCAGCTTTATAAGGGAATTATGCTACGATGCTCACAGCGCTTGTCATAAGGCTCTAGGCTGTTATGCACAAATTCTCGCATAAGCTAACAGTGAGTAGTAGAGCTTAAAGATTATTAATTATCCCATGGCTCTATTTATTAGCTTAGATCTAAGGGTTTGCACTGATCAATTTCGCACAGCGAATGTTGTCACGGACATTCGCAGCGTGGATGCTCAGCATGTATAATCTTAGTTCAAAGTGATTTAAGAGCTCATTAGTTTTCACAGTTAAAAACTTTATTTGCTTAAATATGTTCATGTCAAAAATAAGCTTATCTAATCCATTATTCACATCATTCAATCAAAAGAAAATGACCAAAGGACATTCATTAATATTGAAGAGTACTAAAATTACATTCTTAAGTCATTACATGCATATATCCCAACCCTCCCCAATAAGATTTTAGGCTTCCATTGAAATGTAAATACAAGAAAATCTATAAGAAGTTGGAAACCCTTACATGGCTTTTATAGAAAAGTCAAAGGAGTAAAGATACTAGAGAACAGTTGTCGCATTCATTTGGCTCTCTCTATCTTGGATCTCCTCTTCTCTTATGTCTTCTGTATTTTTTCTTTCCTCATTGGTGCAACCTTCTCCATGATTGGGCTGGGGTAACTCACTTCTCTTTGTTCTTGCAGTAGCCTCTGTATCCAAGAGCCTTCAATTTGGAAAAACTAGGAAACCTTGTTCATCCTTTCTTCTTTGCTTTTATTCTCCTTTATTTTATATTCAGCATTTATGCAGACAACCTTTCCCATTCCATGATAATTGAGTTTGATTATGTTTTATTCTATTATTCTCTTGGAAATGAGAAGTCTTAAATGTGTTATAATGAATTTTGGGTGTGCCAAAAAGAAAAGTCATGTCTGTTGGCCTTCCTTATGTTGATTTAAATGCTTTGTTGCAGAGAATATTTATAGTGGGCACTATGGCGCACTGTAGCTCCGCGCTCACTTAGTGTCATGTGCTGCAACGCGCTGAAGTGCCAAGCTCTCTATCCTAGGTCTGTTGCAGCATGCTGTAGCGCCGCACTCTCTGTTTGTGGGCGTTATGGTGCGCTGTAGCGCTAGTCTTTCTATTTAATATGATAAAAAGTGTTGTGGCGCACTATAGCACCAGAATGCGTTGGGGCACGCTGTAGCACTTGACATAAAAATTTTAAACCGTCGTAGCCCGCTATGGCACGCTGTAGCACGCAGGATTCTTCATTTTCATCAATTACCATCTTTTTTGTAATTTGATCACCTCCAAGTTGCAATGGTAACAAAATACACTAGAATAACAATATGAAAAATAATGCATTTTAAACATGAAAATGACCATAGATATGGGGCTCATCAATAGATTAATATTCCATTGGAGGAAGTATAACATTTTATAGAGGGTGTTTAGTAAATGCATAATTATGTGTTAGTGAATTGAGAAGGTAGAGGTGGTGGGAAAAGATAGGTATAGACTGTATGGAAATGTAGTTCTTGATTTTAGATATGGTGGATGTGTAATATGAATGAGTTATAGATATAAACTATTCTAAGAAAGTTAATATTAGTTTGTGTGTGGTTGCAGGTGAATTTTTGCAAGGAATGTTGATGTTGTAAGTACCTGTAGAAGTTAAAGTGCAGTAATGCAACTGGGTGATGAGGTAGTGTCGAATAATAAAAAAGGGAAGTAGTTTATATAGAAGATGACATGGGGCATTATGTTTCTTTTTGGATTACAAGATTAAGAAAATCAACTTATTGATGATACCATTCAAACCCATGAATAAAAAAGTGTAGATTCAAAGGTTTGTATATGTGGTGCCCCCCCTGCCCCTTAATCCACAAGATTAAGCTAAGGGGAGGTGTACCACTTATCATTGGATTAGGTCTAATTCCACAATCCACTAATAAGTGAGAGATATGCACAGGTTAAAATTATGAGATTCAGTCACTACATAAATACAACTCAGAGTGCAGAAGCAAAGTAAAAGTAAGTAGTACATCCAGTTTACCACCATAAGTAGGGAAAAATGCAATATACAACTCAGAAGAAATAGTACAGTAAGAAAAAACATAATTAAAGGTACATGTATTATTAGTAATCACTCATCCTCACAAATAAGCAGAAAAAGGACTAAATAGCTTCTAGTTCTCTTGGTTGCTCCTAAAAAAAAAGGCTCCTCTTCAGACGTTGGCTCCTCAAAGTGAACTGGATCTGATATTGTTAGTTTCACAATGTCAGGGCCCCAACCAACAAAAGAAAATTCTTATTATACAATTGTCTAAGTACATTTTAGGCTGATAAATTTTCATAAGTTCATTAATATCACCATTTACTTAATAAAACAAAATCTAACTAGCATAGGAGCAGCAAGCATACAAATGAATGGTAAGTTATAAATATAACATTTATAACTAAGCAAAAATGAGGTAAAATACATACATCAAAATAAGCTAAAACAAGGCTAGGCATACATGTATAGATAAAGAAAATAAAATACTGAAAGGAAAGACTATATCTAAAACATGCTAATGATCATATGACATATGCATGTTTAAGAGTAATTAATCCAACAGTGGTACATATAAGTAAGCGGCAAAAGGTTTAGCATCCTATAATACACAAGTGATGCAAGTTAAAGAAAGACAGACTGAAGTAAAGTTTATTAGTAAACAGGAAATGGTGAGCATAAATAGTAAGCAATAAATAGGTATGTAATGACTGCCATATCAGAAGAGGGCTAATCTAGCTTGCAGATAATAATTGGATTCTTAGCGTCAACAAGGAGGCCAAAGTGACAAAATATTCTTAGTGTTATCTGAGGCTAGGCCATAAATAACATAACAAAAATTGAACTGAAGAGGCAGTAATATACACATGCAATAAGATTTTAATTATTTATTTTACTTCTATGGATATATCCAGAACTAGCTGAGGAGTCAAGCACGTCTACAAGACTATACAATCTCCAAACTTAGCACAAGACTCCTTAATGAGTAATGTCAAGTACTTCTTATTTCTCCTTACCCCTATCTAGTAGGGTAAAATGTGCTAGATCAACAAATAACTGAACCTAATGCAATGTTATCCTAAGTATTCTATATTTTCATTTCATGCAATAACGTTATCTTGAATAACATGTTCAAGGAATAAGGCACAAAATACAAAGAATGCGAAAGCACAAGTAAGAATAATAGTGAGCAAGGGACTCTACTACACATAGTGACATCAATTATTATCTATTAAACCATTCTAACTATTCCAAGTTACACAAGTTCAGGATCTCCAATTCCTATATCGAGTGTAACTTAAAAGCACGACCTTTTAAGTTAAAAATAATTAGAATTGATTAGGTTCTAATTTAGTTCAATTAGAATTGACTACAAGTTAAATAATAAATCATCACATCCTAATTGATAAATTTAGATGTTCTAGACGAAGATCTAATCAGGATCTACTAAACTAGGGATAATGATTTTAACACCATAAGTTGGAGTTATGCACATAATCCAAAGGCCAAATAAAAGATCTAAGGTTTAAATTCTAAGTTTGAACTACGATTAAGGCTATAATCTGCTAAGCATAATCAAACTTAATAGAAAGATTCTCCTAATCCTATTTTAGAATTGAAAGATAAAATCTATAATGAGAATTAAGTTAACGGCCCGACCCTGCCGTGGTCCTGTTAACCCTTAAGTTAACATGATTACGGTAGAGGGGTCACCAAATGATAAGGTCCCCACTTAAGATTGGATTAGACACACATTCTAATCCAATTTAAATAAGGACTTTGCCATTCAATCCAGAAATACTATCACTAAATGATCATACATGAACTCAGAGTGCGGAAGCATAAAGCATAACATCCATCCAAAACAGTATAAATACAACAATATAGAATAAGTAAAGTACTGAAAGAGAATTATAAACCTGTATTATTACAATATTTAATGAGTTTAAAAGAACTGAAAGAAAACTCTCAATCTCACTGAAAACAGAAAACTAGGCTACAGATCTTCAAGAACGGGCTCCTCCTCCAATGGCAAACTCTTCACTGGATCTGCTAAACCAACAAACTCAGAACCTACCATTATCAGTTTCATAATGGTAGGGCCCCAGCCAACAAAAGAAAAACTGGTTAGACAATATGTCTAAGTACATTTTAGGGCAAACAATTTTATTTAAGTTAACTGAATATCACCATAAAAACAGAACTAAGCATAATAGGTGTAGAAAAGTGTTCAAAAGAATAGTAATAAGTTATAAACCACAGTTTATAACTAAACAAATAGGAAGTAATACATACCTCCTCCAAGCAACTGCAACAAACACAGGTAAGCAATAGACTAAACTAAACTGTAAGAAAAAGTACAACCTAAACATGCTTATGATCAAACAGAAGTATGCTAAGTGAAGTACAAAATTTAAACAGTATAAAACTGAAAACACTAACATTCTATGTGAGCATATGAAAACAGCAAGTAAAACTAGCATCCTATATAAAAATACGCGCAGAAAAGCTGTAAGTAAAATAGTGCTGAAATGCAGAATATGCTAGTAAACAGTAACTGCAAACTGAAACTACAGTATCTATATAAGACATCTAAACTGAACACGAAATCAGCAATTCTTAGCATGATGAGCTAAGAAGCTCTGAACTGAACATCACTGAATACTCTTAGCCTGATGAGCTAAGACAGTACTGAATGTAAGTGTACTTGAAGTAGTATAACCATATCAAAATCCTGACTCTATAGTCAGTAGGGCAAGAGTCTATCCATCCTATCCCATGGACTAGGCATGGCATAGACTATCGGACTGAAACCCCCTACAAGAAGCCGACCCCGAACGAGTTGATCGAAGAGGTATACTAATCAAGCTACACCTTACAAACCACTTGTGAAACGAACATAATGCTGTTTATAAATAATGTTCCAATTTTACATAAGATATTTATCAAAATATCTTATGTACATAATACATGTTCAAGGTGTAAGGCTCAAAATCAAGAAATGCGAAGCATCAAAATCAAGTGCAAGGAACTCTATCTAAAACACAGGTGATATCCATTGTTGTCTACTTTATTCGCTCTATCTACTCTAAGTTACATAAGTTTCAGAATTATAAATTCTTACACATTCTGTAACTTAGAATCATGAATCCTACTTGTTGAAGATAATTATGACTGGCCAAGTCCTAATTATAACTTAATCAAAAGATGACTATTTAGTTAAAATGAATAAATCATCGACCTAGTTTTGTAATTTAATTCATCCCAACCTCATCTTGATTAGCCAAATCAAGATGAAAAGATTAAGAATTAGACTCCAGATGATGGGGTCTAATCACTTAATCTAAAGGTATAATCTAAGGGTCTAAGGTTTAGAACCCAAATCTCACAGATTAGGTTAAGGCAAATCCTAATGATAAATCCATTTCATTAGGATGGATCTCTATTCTTAGTTTTAAAGTTTAAAGATCAAATAATCATTTAATAAACTAAGAAAATCTATAAACTAGAAAACTTAAGGTTTCACCTAATTGAGTAACCCAATTTACTCAATAGATGAATTCTAACTTAAGATCTATTCCTAATCTTAGGAAATAAGGTTCTTAATTACTAAGAGTATCTCTCAAGACACACATCCTAACCAATGTTATAAGTCCTAAGGATGGGTCTAAGAATGATTTAAGAATGAGAATACTCACTTAGGACTTAGAAATTTTCTTAAGGAGCAAAATTTGAGATTTTAATCAAAATCTAATTTAGACTTGAAATTGATTAATTTCAGTTCTAAATCATTCTATTTACTGATTTTAGTGGTTAGAAACTGAATTTAGGGCTTTTAAAGGCTAAACCCTAAATTTGGGTGAAATGACCATTTTACCCCCCCCACTTAAGGGTTCAAAAGATTAAATTTAAATCTAGGGCTTAAATTCTAAAATTTTCTTTTGGAAAGTGATTCTTACTGTCTAATGTAAGATTAGACAGTAACTAAATTAATTTTGGGTGATTATTAAGCCATATGAGATTAAATTAGTGAATTTGACTCATAAGGGCAATTTAGTAATTTGACTAAGTAAAAGTTAAATTTTCTTTTAGATTATTGTTCTTTACTGCCTAGGCTTTCCATAGAACCTAAATTTGCTGAAATCTGATAAGTATTAGCCAAGTTATGGCCAATACAAGATTCTAGGGTTTTAAGGTTAATTAAGGGATTGTTAACTTTGAGCCAAAGATTCTAACTTTGCCAATTAGTGTCCAAATTAAGCAAAATCAGTGGATATGGTTTACAGATAGCTCACTGATTATAATGATATGTGGTAGGCTCAATTTGGACCTAATTTGACTAAGTTAAGACCTAATTAGGGTTTAGGGTGATTAGCGAGTGATTAACAAAATTAATCACTCAAATACTAATCCAACCTTATAGATTGATTCTAAATGGTTCTATGAGTCCTCTGAAATTTGACTTACTCAATTTGGATTATTAATTTGGCTAAAATTCACTAATCAAGCTTTAGAGTAATTAAAGAAGATTAGCAAATCTAACAGTTGGATCTAAAATATTTTTACATATTACTATTAATTAAGTTCTTCTGATCTAAATGGACCTTTGGATCAACAAATTTGGAGCTCAATTGACCAAGTTATGGTCAATTGAAGTTCTAGGGTTAATTAACCTAATTAGGGTTAGGTCCTAAATGTGATTAGGCAAACACTAATCCAAACAGCAAGATAAATACTATCAAATTAATCCTTAGGGTTTTCTGATCACTTTAAGATCCATATTGGGTATAATTGGATCAATCTACACAAAGTTATGGTTAATTGAATATTTGAGATATAAATTTGAACTTAATTAAACCCTAAATGTCATTTTGCTAAATACTGGTCCAAATGCAAAATTATTGGCATCAATAAATTCCTCATATTTTTCTGATCAATTTGGTATATTTAATTGCTATATTTGGACTTATATTTTTCAACTTATGATTATTTAAAGTTCTATAGTTTATTTAATTAAATTAAATTTGATTTTAAAATAAACAGGATTTAATTAATAAAATTTAATTCATAATAATAATAATATGTATATATATATTTTATTTGACTTTTCGTTTCTGCAGGTGGTGGGCCTGAGCACTCGAACGGTGACAGCAGAGGGCCACGTGTCGCGCTGTGGTAGGTGGACGAGGCGACGGTGGGACCCACTGCACTCATTTGAGCAGACAAAGATTTGATGCATGTGGGTCCCATGGACACGTGCCCGCACAATGGGGAGCCGCGTGTCGAGCGGGGCCCGCATGCCAGAACCGCGTCGGCGGCCACGGGTCGGGCCCGGGTCGACCCGGCCCGACCCAAAACTTCATCTTCTCCAGCGATCCCGAAGCCGTAACCTTTAGGGCAGGGATTTTGGAGGTCGAATTGACAGCAACTGAGCTCATCCCGCATATTATTGAAAAGCACATGAGAAGAGCTTTCTAATAACATGCGGGTTGCAAAGAGAGGAGGCCAGTACCTCCTTCTAAGATCAACCATAGATTTTAGGGTTCGATGATTAAGGGATGTACTGTTCAGTACTGTAGACAGATTTGCAAATTAGACCAATCTAGATTCGATTTCGACAATCAAGCATTATGGATGGTCAATCAAGCTTTCGGAATAGATAAACGAAATTGATCTGATGCGAAATCATTAAGAATTTGAGGGATGGGAGTGTACCTTAAACGGACGGTCCTGAGAACACGATAGATGCCGAGGGTTGATCGATCTCTTAAGCTCAGATTCTGTGCCAGAGCCTGAGTCTAAACAGTCTGGGAGACTAAAAATGGGATGCCAGAAGGTTCTTCAGCGGCGGTCGACGCGTGCCTCGCGCTCGGCGTGCCGCGCGCAGACCTTCGCGACTCGAGGAGGGCGAAAGGCTTCGACCGTTCGATCGTTTCGATCGAACGGTCGACGCGTACCGTTAGATGAAACGACGGCTTAGACTAAAATGGACGGCGTTACTTGGATGTTGATAGCGCCGTTAAATGCAATAATTAAATAATAATTTTTTTGAAATTAAATTATTTAGTTTTAATTAATTAATTTTAACCTATTAAATGAATCCCAAAAATTTCCAATAAATCACCCTTAGCTAATTGAAGGGTGAGGAACGCAACGGTGCACTCGGATTTTCGTTTCGACGAGTATTTAATTATTGATTATTTAGGGTATTTAAATAATATTAAAAATATTCGACAAAAAATCAACGACTTCCAAATGCCTCCAAAATTTCACCCCTAGCTAATTTGGGTGTTCTGAACGCAATGGTGAAGTCATATTTTCAATCTGAGGTCTAGATAAAAAGTCAAATTCCTAGGGTTTGGGATTTTCCAGAATTCCAGATTTGACTTTGTTGACTTCTGGTTTGACCTAAGTTTCAAAGGCGAGTTCTAAATTACTTAATTAGTGACTTAGAACCTTAATTAAGACCTAGATTAGTCTTAATTGAGCAAAGTAACAACCTGGGTTGTTACACGGCCGCACCTTAATCATCTAAGATTAGATTATGAATAAATATTCCTAATCCACTGATAAGGGAAAGATATGCCCTAATTAGAGCAAATGAGATAATCACTAAATGAGCATACTAAAATATCAGAGTGTGGAAGAAAGTACCAAATAATAATATTCATACATCCATGATAAAATAAAGAACTGTTCAACTAAGAATATATATGCAGGAAAGAAAATATAATTTAGAACCTGTATCATTACAAAATATTTGAAAGTTTAATCACAAAAAAGAAAGACACTCGGTCCTCACATCAGAATACAAAAGAAACTAAGGATCTGCACCGGCACGCTCCTCCTCCTGAACAAGCTCTTCAGAAGGTCCTACCTCAAATAACTCGGAGTCTGTCATCGTTGGTATCACAATGACAGGGCCCCAACCAAAAGAAAAGAAAATATGATTAGATAAAATGTCTAAGTATATTTTAGTATAAGAATATTTATATATTAAATGATATCACAAATAATCTAATTAATTTAGGAGTAGTAAAGCAACAAAGAAAGTGGTAAAAGTTATAATTAACTAATTAAAACTTAACAAAGTGAGAGGTACGCACATACCTCAACTCAAGCTGCAGAAAATGTTAAGCAATATAATAATGAAATTTTATTAAGTATAAGAAATATTTTAAGTAACATGATCAATTCTACATATGCTGGTTTGAATACAAAATGAAAATACTGAACTAAAATAAAAGACTTACATCCTAACATACTTTCATATGGAAGCAAAACTACTGAATATGCATAAATTTATAAGATTTACTATGAATACTAAAATAGTGTAAATAAATAAAAGTACTGCATAAATAATAAAGCTAAAAATATAAAATGAAATGAAATTATGTGGTGGCCACCCCTAATCACCCAGATAAGGGAGTGGTCGTCACTTAGCACATCCTTTGCTTAACATTAGGTTCAAAGATTAATACTTCAATCCAATCTTAAGAGAAAGATGTGCCCTTTTTAATATAGCAAAAAGGAATAATCACTTAATGAGTATACTATGGAATCAGAGTGCAGAACAAAAAGGAACAAACTATAGTAACATTCATCCATCCATAATGAAAAGTAAACATCCAACTTAGAATATAAAATGTAGGAAAAGAAAAGTATAATTTACACCTATATTATTACAACCATTTAAAGTTAAAAGACTGAAGCATGAAATAAAGTCTCTCATCCTCCTGATGCATTAGTAAAGTAAACTAGAAAGCTTAATCTAATGGTCTTCATCAACCTGAACCTCCTCCTAAATCTGCTCCTCTGTAGGCTCAACCTCCTCAAATAGCTCGGAATATACCATTATCAATTTCATAATGGTAGGGCACCAGCCAACAAAAGAAAAATCATAGTTAGACAAAATGTCTAAGTACATTTTAGGGTAATCATTTTTATGTGTTTTCTTGATATCACAAACTAACTTAAAAAAGAAAGTATCGGTAAAGCAACAAAGAAAGAAAGGCAAGTTATAATAATAAATTATAACTTAAACAAAATGTGAGGTAAGCACATACCTCAACTTAAGCTGCATAAAATGGTAAGTAAAGTGCTAATGAAAATATATTAAGTACAAGGAAAAGTCCTAAGTAATATGATCAAACTAAGCATGCCAATTTATAATGTAAAGTAAAAGATACTATACTAGAAAGAAACTTCTAGCATCCTAACATGCTTTTAATAAGGAAAAGTGACTGAATAAGAGAAGATTATATAAAACTCTGTAATATAAAAGAACTGCAGAAAATAAAAATATAAAAGAAAAGTGAACTGAACTGTAAAATAAGAGTAAGTCAAAACAGTAAAGTAACTGAAAGACAACTGAAAAGTGAATGTAAGTAAAAGTAAAATAACTGTATGGTAATTGTAAAGTAAGAGTAAGGTAAAAGTAATGTGTGGAGATACCCCTACTTAATTCTGCCAAAAAGTAAAGTCCATCTATTCATCTAGGAAGCTGTCCCAGATTAAAGTATGATGTACTAGGAATTGTCCTAGTTACAAGGTAACGTCCATTTGATCATCCAAGAAAGTGTCGCAGGCAAAAGTAACACGCTCTAGGAAAGTGTCCTAGGCAAAAGTAACACGCTCTAGGAAAGTGTCCTAGGTAAAAGCTGTCTCAAAAGTCTTGTTATACCAAATGGCAGACTAAGCAAGACATAACCCACAAAGTATAGTAAAGTTTGTTTTGTAAAGTTCTCTTTAAGTTATGCAAATGCCATATGAAATGTATTTAAAGTTTAACATAGAATATTCATCAAATAATCCATGTTTAATATAATGTGTCCAAATGTATAATAAAGCTCAAAACAAGGAAAGCATAGCATTTCAAATTCAAGGTAATAAATAGCACTACTCAAACTTTGTGATATCACTTGTTTTCTAATTTAATCTTTCTAACTACTCTAAGTTACATAAGATTCATAATCATCAATTCTTATCATAATCCTATGAGTTGAACATAATTAAAACTGGCCAAGTCCTAATTAAAATTAAATCAATGTCGTCTATATGATTAAATAAGTAAATCCACCATCCTAATTTGTTGTTTTATATAATCCCAAACCAAATCTTGATTAGCCAAATCAAGATTGAAAGGATTAGGAATCAAAGTCCAAAGAATGAAGTTTAATTACTTAATCACAAGGTCATCTTAAGGACTAGAGTTTGATCTCATCTCACTGATTTAATGTTAAGGAAAATCCTATTGAATTAAGTCAAACTCAATAGGATAGATCTCTAATCCTAATTCTAAAATTAAAAGAGCAAATAATCATTTAATAAATTATGAAAACCTATAAACTAATAAACTCAAGGTTTCACCTTAATGAGTAACCCACTTTACTCATTAAATAAATTCTAACCTAAGATCTACTCCTAATCTTAAGAATAAAGGTTCTTAAGTACTAAGAGTATCACTCAGACACTCATCCTAACTAATGTTATAAGACCTATGGGTGAACTAAGAAGTTCAAAGGAAGGGAAAAGAACTCACATATTCACTTAGGTTTTACTTAAGACCAAATTTAGGATTTTTCTTGAATTTCTAATTTAAGAATTAGAACTATCTCAATTAAAGTGTAAATCACTTTAATTACTAAATATTATGACTTAGAATGAATTCAGGATTTAAAAAATCATTAAACCCTAAATTTGGGCAAATTAATTATTTTGCTCCTACTTAAGGGTCTAAAGTTTATCTTTATGAATTAGGGCTTAAATATGGAATTTACTGAAGTAGAGTGATTACTTACTGTCTAATATGAGTTTATACAGTAAGTGCATTAATTTTGGTTAAGTATTAAGCTTTATAAGGTCCAATTAAGGAATTTCACCTGTAAGGGAAAATTAGTAATTTTATCCTAATGACACCTAAATTTCTGTTAGTTTACTAGAGATTGTATTCTAAGGTTTTCATAGAACTTAATATCATCAATTTTTGATATGTATTGGCTAAGTTATAGCTAATACAAAATCTATGATTAACTTAGTAAGTAAGGGCTCTTATTAAGAGTTAAAAATAATAACTTTTCCAATTGGTGTCCAAATTTATTAAAATCAGTGACTATGAATCACAAATGATCCACTGATTTAAATGTCTAGTAGTAGGTTTAATTTGGACTATAATTGGCTAAGTTTTGGCCTAATTAGGGTTTAGGATAATTAGTGAGTGATTAGTAAAATTAATCACAAAATCACTAAATTAACCACACTACTAGGTTCTAATATACTATATGAGTTTTCAAAAACTTGAATTATTTAATTTTGATTTTTAAATTTGATAATCTTCACTAATCAAGTTTTAAGTTAATTATGGTTGATTAATAAATCTGACCATTGGATCCTAAATTTTTTTGTAATTTACTGTTACTTAGGGTTTTTTGATCTAAATGGATATTTGGATCACCTAATTTGGAACTGAATTGACCAACTTATGGTCAATTGAAGTTCTAGGGTTAATTGACCTTATTAGGATTTGGTCATAAATGTGATTAGTCTAAATTTAATCCAAACAGCAAAATAAACACTACTAGATTAATCCTTAGGGTTTGCTGATTACTTTAAGACCCATATTTTTTAGGTTAGGATTAGTGTATGCAAAGTTATAATGGTTTGAATGAAATGAATATTTTGATAATTAATTAAATACCTAAACTATCACTACGTGAAATATTCATCAAAATAGAAAATTAATAGTTCTATAATATTCCTCTAATTTTGCTGATCATAATGATATATTTATTTGCTAAATTTGGAGTTGTATTTTGCAAGATATGAGAGTCTAAAGTTTGAGTCTTAATTTAATTAAATTAATTTAATTTCATATGAATTAACATTACTATTTAAATTAATCATTATGTTTGATTAATTAATACACCTATCAATCATTAATTTGAAACATTCATTTTCTATTAACATACATATTATATTCATTTATCTATTTCTATATATAAGATTATAGTCATTTATCTAATTAGATACTTTATAATATAATAGTTATGTCATTATATATATATATATATATATATATATATATATATATATAACTTATTTAATTCTCTGCAGGTGGGACCCGCTTTGGTAGACGACGCGACGGTGGGCCCGCTACAATTACGTGGCGTCCCTTAATTCACCGAGGATTGACAGGCGGCCCCACTGATGCATATCGCGAAAGACAGCGGGACCCGCTGTCTGCTGGCGCAGCGGAGACCCAAAACCAGGGTCGACGGGTCGGTCCTGACTCAGCCCAGACTCGACCAGACGCGACGAGACCGAGAGCCCCGAAGACTAGGGCTCCGAAATCGGCAGCCTAAACATCGTCACCGGGGTTCGACCCGCACACCGATCGAAAGGCCTCGAAGAGGCCTTTCCATTGGTACCAGAAACTATGTCAGAGAGGGAGCACAGCTTTTGCAACACCATGCCCTAGTGACTACTATTGGGAAGAGGCACGATTTAACGGTAAGAATTATAGTCGTGCAACCAAATTAACACGATTGGGTTCGATCAGATGTGATTGAACCCGATCAAAGTTTAATCTTTGATGCAGAATAGCTTCTCAAGTATGGAAATTGACAATTGAATTTGTAGATGAGAAGAAATCGGTACCTATGATTGAACGGTTGATGATTTTTGGGATCAATTTCCAACCTTCTTTGATTTCTCTTTGACTCGAAAGAGGTAAACCGAGACCTAAAGTTTTCGGTTTCATTTAAAGGTGAAGGGGAGCGGGAGTGGTGGGGAAGGCCACGCGGAGGGATGTCATCGCCGCATGTGAAGGCGAGCGACATGCGAAGGTCTCGATCGACGGACGCAAGGACGACAACCATCTGCCGTTCGATCCGAAGATCTGACAGCACAGATGCTTCGTCCTGATTAACAGCGTGTGCGAATTGAAGGAGACGGCGTTGCTTTACCGCGGACGGCGCCGTTAGTTTAAGTAATAAGATATTAATATTTAAATAATTTAATTTAAATTTATTAATTAAAATTATATAACTAAATGCATATAGAAAATTTTCAAGAAATCACCCATAGCTAGTTGAGAGGTGAGGAACGCAACAGCGAGATCAGATTTTCGATTCGATGAGCATTTAATTATTTGAATTTTCAGATATTTAAATAATATTAAAATATTCAACAAAAATTAACGACTTCCAAATGCATCCAAAATTTCACCCCTAATTAATTTGGGGGTGGTGAATGCAATGGCGAAGTCAAATTTTCAATTTGACGTCAAAATAAAAAGACAAATTCTAGGGTTTTGGGATTTTCCAGAAATCAGGATCTGCTCTATTTGATCCCTGATTTGATCCAGATATTAGAGGTAGGTTCTAAATGACTTAATTAAAATACTAGAACCATAATTAAGACTTTGATTAGTCTTAATTGACCTAGGTAACAACCTGGGTTGTTACAAACTCCCCTACTTAAGAATGATGTCGTCGTCGACATCACTCAAGTGAAAAAATGAAACAAATATAAATCATTGAATTGCAAGAAGAGGGAATCATAAGAAGTAACTTAGTTAAGGAGATTTGGGTACTTCTAACGCATATCGGATTCTTTTTCCCATGTAGCTTCATTGCAGGAGCGGTTCCTCCACTGAACCTTGATCATTTGGATGAAACAATTTCTTAACTGTTTCTTATCACGATCTAAGATTTTGATTAGCTCTTCAATATAAGTGAGATCAGGTTGGATTTTTATTTCTGGAAGTTGAATAAGATGAGATGTATCTCGAAGACATCTTCTTAATGATGAGACATGGAAAACATTATGAACATCAGCAATTTCTTCTAGAAGATCTAATTTGTATGCAGATGATCCCATCTTAGCCAAAATCTTATAAGGACCGATATAATCAGGGCTAAGTTTCCCAGCTATGCCAAATCTATAGACTCCCTCGTAGGGCTCACTTTCAAATATACTAAATCTCCAACCTTAAACTCCAATTGGCGATGATGAGCATCGTGGTATTTGCTTTGATGATCTTGGGCAGAGCAAATTCTTTGTTGAATTAAATGAATCTTTTTGTTGGATTCTTCTACTAATTCAAATCCGTAAAGTTGCACACTGCCTGTTTCATACCATGCCATAGGTCTACTGCATTTTCTACTATACAGAGCTTCATATGTGCCATTTTAACACTCTCCTGATAATTGTTATTATAAGCAAACTCGACTAATGGCAAATGGTCTTCCCATGATCCAGCAAAGTCAAGAATACAGAGTCTAAGCAAATATTTTAGTACTTGGTTCACCCTTTTTGTTTGGCCATCTATTTGGGGATGGAATGCGGTACTCATGGCCAAAGTGTTTCCTAGGTCTTGATGGATAGCTTGCCAAAAATTTGAGGTAAACCTGTTGTCTCTATCTGAAACGATTGATTTAGGAATGCCATGAATTTTGATAATTTCTTTGATTTAGACTTTAGCGAGCTTCTCAACTGAATCCGTTTGACAAATAGGAATGAAATGCGCAGTCTTAGTTAATTGATCGACTATTACCCAAATTGCGTCTGCTTCAGACTTGGCCTGAGGTAAACCCAGTACAAAATCCATTGATATATCAAACTATTTCCATTCGGGGATTTCTAACGGATGAAAAAGGCCACTAGGTCTTCGATGTTCAGCTTTCATAAGGCTACAGACATGGCATTTGGCTATATATTCTGCTATACTTTTCTTCATGCCAGGTCACTATAATGATTATTTTAAGTCCTGATACATCTTTGTACTCCCCGGGTGAATTTGATATCCAGATCCATGACCTTCAATTAACACTTCTTGCTGCATGGATTTTGGAATCCACAGATAATTTTCTTGATAAATAGCACCTTTATGAAAGCGAATATCTGTTCTGCAACCACTTTCTATTGCCTATTTAAAGTTCAAGTAATCCTCATCTTTGGTCTGGATTATGGAGTCGTCTCTATGAAAGGTGGGTTCTATATTGCTCATCGAGATTATCTCACTTATCATACTTCTACTTGTGGGTTTGAAATTTAACCTTTTAAATTCTTCACCTATCGGACTGGTTGCAATAATAGTTGTCCGAGTAGCACGATGACTAAGAGCATCGGCTACAACGTTGGCTTTTCCAGGATGGTATTGAATGTCCAAATCATAGTCACTGATTAGTTCCAACCATCTTCTTTGTCTGTAGTTAAGCTCTCGCTAGGTAAATATATATTTTAAACTCTGATGATCTGTAAAATGGAGCACTGAACTCCATATAAGTAATGATGCCAGATCTTTAGGGCAAAAACTACAACCTCTAATTCCAAGTCATGAATCGCATAATTTCTCTCATGTGGCTTTAACTGTCGAGATGCGTATGCTATAACTTTTCCTTCTTGCATAAGCACACACCCCAGACTGGTTCCAGAAGCATCCGTGTAAACTTGATAATCAATCCCCTCTTTGGGAAGAATTAGCACTGGTGTAGAGGATAAAGCATCCTTCAGGGTTTGGAATGCCATTTCATATTCAAGAGTCCAGATAAATGGAACAGCCTTCTGAGTCAACTTGGTTGAGCAGCTATTTGAGAGAATCCTTTGACAAATTTTCTATAGTAGCCAGCCAGGCCTAAGAAACTTCTTATATCTATTATTATTTTTGGCTAACTCCATTCTTGAATGGCATAGATCTTCTGCTGATCAACTCGGATTCCCTGTGCATCTACAATATGACCCAGGAATGCTACTGACTTCAACCAGAATTCACCTTTTGAAAATTTGGCATATAGTTCATGCTTACGCAGAGTCTCTAATACCGTTCTTAAATGATTCTCATGATCTTCCAAGGTCTTTGAATAGATGAGTATATTGTCGATGAATACTATTACGAATTTATCTAAGAATGGCTTTAGGACTCACTACATTAAGTCCATAAAAATAGAAGGTGCATTTGTGAGTCCAAAGGACATCACAAGAAATTCATAGTGTTCATACCGAATTCTAAATACTGTCTTCTCCATGTCAGAATCTTTTACTTGAACTTGATGATATCCTGATCTTAAATCAATCTTTTAGAACACTATCGCTCCGGATAACTGATCAAACAAATCATCGATCCTGGGAAGTGGGTATTTATTCTTAATGGTGACTTTATTTAATTCTCTGTAGTCTATACACATTTGCATAGACCCATCTTTCTTCTTAATAAATAGTACTGGAGCACCCCAAGGTGACATACTTGGTTTAATAAAACCCTTGTCTAATAGTTCTTTTAATTGCTCACTAAGCTCATGAAATTCTTTAGGAGCCATTCTGTAAGGAGCCTTGGAAATTGGTTGGGTACCCGGAACTAAATTGATTGCCAATTTAACTTCTATTGATGGAGGAAATCCAGGTAACTTATCAGGAAAAACATCAGCAAATTTATTAATAATCTTAATCTCAAAAAGTGGAATATCTTCCTTGCTATCTCCCAGCATGGTAACTAGGTATGCTGAATAGCCCTTGCTCACTAATTAATTTGCCATCATCACATTGATTAATGAACTTAAGGTACTAAATCTTCCTACAAAGGTATATGAAGTATTCATTGATTTGAGTGTTATCTTCTTTTGTTGATAGTTTATGGTTGTGTTGTGGGCACTAAGCCAGTTCATACCCAAAATAATATCAAAGTTTACAATAGGTAGGACTATCAATTTGGCTTGAAATGCTTGCTTATTCAAAGGTACTCAGAGATTACAAAACTGGGTGGTACTAAGTTGAGTTCTAGATGGAAGCCCAACAGATAAGGTTCTTGCCATTTTGTAGCATGGCAAATTTAAACTCTTAGCAAAATCCTCAAATATAAATGAATGACTAGCTTCCGTATCAAATAGTATCTTACACAGGTGATCATTAACACATATGGTGCCTAAATTTAATGATAATTTCTTGAAATTACTTAAAAGCTTAAAGAAATAAAGTACAATATAAAGTATACATACCTGATATCACATTGTTGTCTTCCATAGCTTCAACGGGAGTAAGAGTGTATACTCTAGCAGGTCCTGCAGGTTTCTTGTTAAAAACCTGCTTTTGAGGAACTTTGGAGGTACTAGGTTGGTTTGAGTTACCTCCTTCCTTTCTCAGAATAGGCTTTGTCGTTGGCTGAGCAGGCATGATGGCTAATGGCTGATCCCGATGATTGATCGGAGTTGGATTTAGTACTTGGTCGCGTCTTGTATGATCAATATGGGCACCATCGATCGTTACATCATATCTGCACTGTTGGTAGAAAGGTCCCTTCCTGCTGTATGTGTAACAGCATTGCTTGTTGTGATAACATTTCCTAAATGGATGTATTCTGGTGCACCCATTCTAAGGATTAGATGGTGGAACTTCAGCTTCAATTTGATAGACTTTCCCCGAGGGAAGCCTAATCCTCCTGGGATCACTGCTTCTTTGTGTGGATGTACTAAAGGTTCTCTTGTTCTCCTTCTGAGATTGGTGCTGATCAATCACTCGAGCAGTCTCGATCAGTTTCATGAAGTTAGATAGTCTTAGCGGAACAACTTGATCCCTTATTGATTCTCGTAGCCCACTTAGAAATCTATGGCATCGAGCTCCTTTTGTCTGAACCATAATTGGTGCAAATTTAGACAATCGTCTAAACTTTGTTTTATATTCGGATAAGGTTCGGTTCCCTTGCTTGAGGTTAAGAAACATATCCTCTAAATTGTTCTGAACAGAGGGAGGAATATATTCTGCCGTGAATGCCTCCACAAAGCTATTCCAAGGAATTTAGGTAATACGATATCCAGTGAATAACATTTTACAGATGTTCTCCCACCAGAATTCAGCCTCTTCCTAGAACATATGAGTAGTTAATCAGATTAATTCAGAGTCAGGGCAATTTAGGCTGGTAAGATTCTTCTCAACTGTTTTAAGCCAATTAATCGTATCCATGGCAGACATTGTTCCATTGAATACTGGAGTCCTCAGTCTAATGAAACTATGAAGAAGTCCGTCAATATTACGTTGATATTGTTGGGAATAAGGTATAGGGTTAACCGATGCAGGAGAGGGATTATTTTGCATAACTATTAACCTCTCTATCTTTTCAGACTGCTTAGCATTTGTATCTACTAGGGTTTTAATTATCTCTAGTAATGCACTAATCTCTGATGAAGGACTGCTTGATGCAGCAAGAGTGGATGAAGACTGACCAGGATTCATTATTATACTTGAATTTGAATAACAAACATTCTTTTAGGAGAATAAAATAATATGGTATTTTATTCAATTATTTTAATCATGTAATTTTAAGAAAGAGCTTTATAACATATTTATTTTGATCTTAAAGTTCCTATTGTATAAGTTTAAGTATCTTTGTGTTTTTACTCTAAGTAGGTTATTCTTGTTATTCTGAATATTAGATAATGGAATATGGATGTTATTGAGTATTTATTTAGTGATTGTATGGCAGAAGAACTATCCATTAAGTAGATAGGAATACAAATTCCAATCTGACATCTTATGAAGTTCTCTGATACCAACTGTGGCGGCCACCCCTAATCACCTGGATAAGGGAGTGGTCGTCAATTAGCACATCCTTTGCTTAACATTAGGTTCGAAGATTAATACTCCAATCCAATCTTAAGGGAAAGATGTGCCCTTTTTAATATAGCAAAAAGGAACAATCACTTAATGAGTATACTATGGAAACAGAGTGCAGAACAAAAAGGAACAAACTATAGTAACATCCATCCATCCATAATGAAAAGTAAACATCCAACTTATAATATAAAATGTAGGAAAAGAAAAGTATAATTTACACCTATATTATTACAACCATTTAATGTTAAAAGATTGAAGTATGAAATAAAGTCTCTCATCCTCCTGATGCAAAAGTAAGGTAAACTAGAAAACATAATCTAATGGTCTTCATCAACTTGAACCTCCTCATGAATCTGCTCCTCTGCAGGTTCAACCTCCTCAAATAGCTTGGAATCTACCATTATCAATTTCATAATGGTAGAGCCCGAGCCAACAAAAGAAAAACTCTATTTAGACAAAATGTCTAAGTACATTTTAGGGTAATCATTTTTATGTGTTTTCTTGATATCACAAACTAACTTAAGCAAGAAATTAGCGGTAAAGCAACAAACAAAGAAAGGCAAGTTATAATAATAAATTATAACTTAAACAAAATGTGAGGTAAGCACATACCTCAACTTAGGCTGCATAAAAAGGTAAGTAAAGTGCAATTGAAAATCTACTAAGTACAAGGAAAAGTCCTAAGTAATATGATCAAATTAAGCATGCCAATTTATAATGTAAAGTAAGAGATACTGTACTGGAGAGAAACTTCTAGCATCCTAACATGCTTTTAATAAGGAAAAGTGACTGAATAAGGGAAGATTACAGAAAACTCTGTAATATAAAAAAACTGCAGAAAATGAAAATATAAAAGAAAGGTGAACTGAACTGTAAAATAAGAGTAAGTCAGAACTGTAAAGTAACTGAAAGACAACTGAAATGTGACTGTAAGTAAAAGTAATTTAACTATAAGGTAACTATAAAGTAAAAGTAAAGTAAAAGTAATGTGTGGAGATACCCCTACTTAATTTTGCCAAAAAGTAAAGTCCATCTATTCATCGAGGAAAGTTTCCCAAATTAAAGTATGTTGTACTAGGAAAGTGTCCTAGTCACAAGGTAACGTCCATCTGATCATCCAGGAAAGTGTCGCAGGCAAAAGTAACACGCTCTAAGAAAGTGTCCTAGGCAAAAGTAACACGCTCTAGGAAAGTGTCCTAGGCAAAAGTTGTCTCAAAACTCATGTTATACCAAATGGCAGACTAAGGAAGACATAACTCACAAAGTATAGTAAAGTTTGTTTTATAAAGTTCTCTTTAAGTTATGCAAATGCCACATGAAATGTACTCAAAGTTTAACAAAGAGTATCCATCAAATATTCCATGTTCAATATAATGTGTCCAAATGTATAATAAAGCTCAAAACAAGGAAAGCATAGCATTTCAAATTCAAGGTAATAAATAGCACTACTCAAACTTTCTGATATCACTTATTTTCTATTTAATCTTTCTAACTACTATAAGTTACATAAGATTCAAAATTATCAATTCTTACACTATCTGTAATTTAGAATCACGATCCTATGAGTTGAACATAATTAGTACTGGCCAAGTCGTAATTAAAATTAAATCAATGCCGTCTATATGATTAAATAAGTAAATCAACCATACTAATTTGTTGTTTTATATAATCCCAAACCAAATCTTGATTAGCCAAATCAAGATTGAAAGGATTAAGAATCAAACTCCAAAGAATGAAGTTCAATTACTTAATCACAAGGTCATCTTAAGGAATAGAGTTTGATCTCATCTCACTGATTTAATGTTAAGGCAAATCCTATTGAATTAAGTCAAACTCAATAGGATAGATCTCTAATACTAATTCTAAAATTAAAAGATCAAATAATCATTTAATAAACTATGAAAATCTATAAACTAATAAACTCAAGGTTTCACCTTAATGAGTAACCCACTTTACTCATTAAATGAATTCTAACCTAAGATCTACTCCTAATCTTAAGAATAAAGGCTCTTAAGTACTAAGAGTATCACTCAGACACTCATCCTAACTAATGTTATAAGACCTATGGGTGAACTAAGAAGTTCAAAGGAAGGGAAAAGAACTCACATATTCACTTAGGTTTTACTTAAGACCAAATTTAGAATTTTTCTTGAATTTCTAATTTAAGACATAGAACTATCTCAATTAAAGTTTAAATCAGTTTAATTACTAAATATTATGACATAAGGATGAATTCAGGACTTAAGATATCATTAAACCCTAAATTTGGGCAAAATAACTATTTTGCCCCAACTTAAGGGTTTAAAGTTCATCTTTATGAATTAGGGCTTAAATCTGAAATTTACTGAAGTAGAGTGATTACTTACTATCTAATATGAGTTTAGACAATAAGTACATTAATTTTGGTTAAGTATTAAGCCTTATAAGGTCAAATTAAGGAATTTGATCTATAAAGGAAAATTAGTAATTTTATCCTAATGACACTTAAATTTTCTTTTAGTTACTGTGGATTATATCCTAAAGTTTCTGTAGAACTTAAGATCTTGAAATTCTGATATGTGTTGGCTAAGTTATAGCTAATTCAAAATCTATGGTTAATTTGGTAATAAGGGTTCTTATTAAGAGTCAAAAATCATAACTTTTCCAATTGGTATCCAAATTAATTAAAATCAGTGACTATGAATCACAAATGATCCACTGATTTCAATGACTAGTAGTGGGTTCAATTTGGACTATAATTTGCTAAGTTATGGCCTAATTGGCGTTTAGGGTAATTAGTGAATGATTAGTAAAATTAATCATAAAATTACTAAACTAACCATGCCACTAAGCTCTAATATACTATAGGAGTTCTCTAAAATTTGAATTATTCAATTTGAATAATTAAATTTATTAATCTTCATTAATCAAGTTTTAAGGTAATTAGGGTTGATTAAGAAATATGACCGTTGGATTCTAATATATTTACAGTTTACTATTACTTAGGTTTTCTTGATCTAAATGGATATTTGGATCACCTTATTTGGAGCTAAATTGACCAACTTATGCTCAATTGAAGTTCTACAGTTAATTGACCATATTAGGGTTATGTCCTAAATGTGATTAGTTTAAATTTAATCCAAATAGAAAAATAAACACTACTAGATTAATCTTTAGGGTTTGCTGATTACTTTAAGACCCATATTTAATAGGTTTGGATTAGTGTATGCAAAGTTATGGTGATTTGAATGAAATGAATATTTTGGTAATTAATTAAATACCTAAAATGTCACAATGTGAAATATTCATCAAATAGAAAATTAATTGTTCCATAATATTCCTCTAATTTTGCTGATTATAATGATATATTTATTTGCTAAATTTGGAGTTGTATTTTGCAAGATATGAGAGTCTAAAGTTTGAGTCTTAATTTAATTAAATTAATTTAATTTCATATGAATTAACATTACAGTTTAAATTAATCATTATCTTTGATTAATTAATACACCTATCAATCATTAATTTGAAACATTCATTTTCTGTTAACATACATATTATATTCATTTATCTATTTGTATATATAAGATTATAGTCATTTATCTAATTATATACTTTATAATATAATAGTTATGTTATTAGATTATATATATATATATATATATATATTTATATAATAGCTTATTTAATTCTCTGCAGGTGGGACCCGCGTCGGTAGACGACGCGACGGTGGGCTCGCTACGATGATGTGGCGTCCCTTAATTCACCGAGGATTGATAGGCATGCCCCACTGACGCATACGTGAAAGATAGCGGGACCTACTGTCCGCTAACACAGTGGAAACCCGGGTCGACGGGTTGGTCTTGACCCGGCCCAGACTCGACCAGACGCGACGAGACCGAGAGCCTCGAAGACTAGGGCTCCGAAATCGGCAGCCTAAAAGCCGTCACCGGGGTTCGACCCGCACACCAATCGAAAGGTCTTGGACAGACCTTTCTATTGTACCAGAAACTCCGCCAGAGAGGGAGCACAGCTCCGGTAACACCATGCCCTAGCGACTACTATCGGGAAGAGGCGCGATGTAACGGTAAGAACTGTAGTCGTGCGGCCAAATTGACACGATCGGGTTCGATCGGATGTGATCGAACCCGATCAAAGTTTAATCTTTGATGTGGAATAGCTTCTTAAGTATGGAAATTGACAATTGAATAGGTAGATGAGGAGAAATCGGTACCTATGATTGAATGGTTGATGATTTTTGGGATCAATTTCCAGCCTTCTTTGATTTCTCTTTGACTCAGAAGAGGTAAACCGAGACCTAAGTGAAGGGGAGCAGTCGAAGAGCGGCAGGGGAAGGCCACGCGGAGGGATGTGATCGCCACGTGTGAAGGCGAGCAACACGCGGAGGTCCCGATCGAGGGACGCGAGGACGACAGCCATCTGCCGTTCGATCTGAAGATCTGACTGCATGGATGCTTCATCCTGATTAACAGCGCATGCAAATTGAAGGAGACGGCGTTGCTTTTGCGCCGATGGCACCGTTAGTTTAAGTAATAAGATATTAATATTTAAATAATTTACACTAATTTGATAATTAAAATTATATAATGAAATACCTATAGAAAATTTTCAATAAATCACCCCTAATTAATTGAGAGGTGAGGAACGCAATAGCGAGATCAAATTTTCGATTCGATGAGTATTTAATTATTTGAATTTTCAGGTATTTAAATAATATTAAAATATTCGATAAAAATTCAGTGACTTCCAAATGCATCCAAAATTTTAGCCCTAACTAATTTGGGGGTGGTGAACACAATGGCGAAGTCAAATTTTCAATTTGATATCAAAATAAAAAGTCAAATTCTAGGGTTTTGGGATTTTCTAAAAATCAGGATCTGCTCTATTTGATCCCTGATTTGATCCAGATCTTAGAGGTAGGTTCTAAATGACTTAATTAAGATACTATAACCATAATTAAGACTTAGATTAGTCTTAATTGACCTAAGTAATAACCTGGATTGTTACAAATTACTATCTCATATGGATATGTTCTTACTTAGTCCTGCCAAAAAGTAAATATAACTTATATTTTTCTGATCATCTAAGAGAAATATCCCAAATTAATAGGCTATAAAATAACATTATCTAGGAGAAATATCCCATATAATTATCTCTTTCTAGGAGAAATATTCTGGGTAAAATATCATCTCAAAATATGCTATCATATTGTAAAGGCAGACTAAGTAAGGCTTACTCCACAATGTTTAATAAAATTCATTAATTTAATTTCCTCTTTTACTTATGAATATGCTTTGTGAATATTTCAAATTTAATATAGAATATTCATCAAATATCCTATGTTTCATCTTAAGTGTCAAAAATAAAAATGTCCAAAATAAGGAAGCAAAGCATACAAATATAAGGTATAAATAGCACGAAACAAACTCTGTGATATCACTTATTTTCTAATTAATTCATTCTAACTAATCTGAACTTATACAAGCTTAGGATCTCCAACATCTAGCTATCAAGTATAAACATAGAATATCAGTCCAATAAGTTAAAAGCAATTAGAACTAATAAAGTTCTAACATATTTCAATCAATGCCGCTTATTAAGTTAATAAATAAATCAATCGTCCTAATTGATAAATTTCAATCCTAAGCTAATCTTGATTAATACAAATCAAATTGGGAAATTAGGGTATTAAACTCTAACTATTGGAGTTTAACTTCTTAATCCAATAGGTTCTAAGACTAATAATATGAGGTTAATCCAACTCTCATGAACTATAATTAAGATTATCTTATTAAGCATAGTTAAGCTTAATAAGATGAATTTCTAAACTTAAACCAAAGTTAAAATACTAAATAATCATGAATAAAGGATGAAATTCTAGAAAGCTATAAAATAAAGGTTTCATCTATTAAGTAACCCATTTACTTAATAGTTGAATTATAACATAAATTTCTAAGCTAATTCTTAAATAATAAGATCCTAAAGATTAAAAAAAAATCCTAATGAGTGGATTTAGGATAAAGAAAAGATTTATGCTTTAATTTTAATCTTACTTTTTGATATAATTATCTTATGGAAGGCATAAGGTGAATTAAATTCACCTTATGAAGCATAATTTAGGACTTAGAGAATTTTAAGTGAATTTTAGGGTTTTTCATATAAATAAAATTTTAATGAGCTTAAACATCCTATATTGATCCCAAATCAGTCAAAATACTGATTTTAGAGATTATATTATGATTTTAAGGCTTAAAGATACTTAAACTTAAATTTGAGCAAAATGACTATTTTGCCCCTACCTAAAGGTCTAAAAATGCTACTTATTGAATTAGGGTTCCAAAATGAAATTTATTAATGGAAATTGATTACTTACTATCTAATATGAAGATAAACAGTAAGCACGCCTAATTTGGATTTTAATTAAGCCTTGTGAGCTCAATTTAGGGAAATTGACTCATAAGGGCAATTTGAAATATTTACCGATTGACATCTAAATATTTAGTTAGTTTATTGTTGGTTACTATTTAAGGATTCCATAAAACCTAAAATTACTTAATTCTGAAATCAACTAGCGGAGTTATGGCCAAAACAGTTTTAAGGTTGAATATGTAAAATTTAGGGTTTTTAAAAAGGGGTCAAAAACCTAATTTTTCCATTCGAAATCCAAATTCAATAAGCTTAGTGGCTACAGCTTCTCTTTAACAGACAAAGTACTTTAACTGGGAGTAGACCCAAATTGGACCTCATTTAGTTAAGTTATAGCTTAATTAGGATTATGAGTGATTAGAGAGTGATTAGTAAAATTAATCATAGAATCAATAAACTAACCACTCTACTGGTTCTAATCTACTCTAGGAGTTATCAAAAACTTAAATCACATAATTTGAATTACTAATTGTGCTAATATTCATTAATCAAGTTTTAGGGTGATTAGGGTTGATTAAGAGATCTAGTCATCAAATCCAAAATATTTTTATAGTTTACTGATTATTAGATCTTCCTGATCAAAATGTTATGTTGGAAGGCTTATTTGGAGCTCAATTGATGAAGTTATGGTAAATTAAAGTTTTAGGGTTAATGAGGATAATTAGGGTTAGGTCCTAAAAGTAATTAAGCTAAATACAACCCAAATAGAGATATTGACACTATCAGAGTAATCTAGAGGTTCTTCAAATTACTTTGAGACCCATATTGACTATGTTTAGATGAGTGTGTGCAAAGTTATGGCTATTTGAATAATTGTGGCATTTATGGCAAGTTATGGGGATCCTAAATGTTACTATGTGATAAACACCTCCAAATGGGACAGTGCCAAAATATTTCTCTCATTTTTTTGATTAAAATGAGATATAACTTTAATATGTTTGGATTAAAATGAGATATGACAGTGCAATTTATGAGTGCTTAAGCATTTAGGATTAATTATATTAATTAACTTGCTTTTGTTTTAAATTATACTATAGTATAACTAAATTAATTTAAATGCAGGTATGGCGTGTAACAATCCAGGTTATTACTAAGGTCAATTAGGAGGAATCCAAGTCCTAATTATGGTTCCAATACACTAATTAAGTCATTAGGAACTTACCACTAAGACCAAGTCCAAATTAGGAATTAAATAGATCAAATCTTGATTTTGAGAATTTCCAGAAATCTTGGAATTTGACTTATTTATTTTGATCTCAAATCGAAAATCCAACTTTGCCATTATGTTCATCACCCCAAAATTAACTAGGGGTGATATTTTGGAAGCATTTGGAAGTTGTCGGATTTTCGGTGAATATTTTAATATTATTTAAATACCCTGAAAATTCGAATAATTAAATACTCGTCAAATCAAAAATTTCCTATCGTACCACTTAATATGGCAGATTTCCTGAGCCGTTCGATCGAAAGATCGAACGGCCTCACCTCGTCTCCTTCGCTTGCCTCCCGCGTGTCGCGAAGGGCTGCACGCGTCTCCGACAGGTGGAGTCCCTTGCCACTTTAGGGACACTTCTTGAAGTCATCTAAGTTTATCACTCACATTATTTTCCCATTAGAATCCATCAGAGCTTGTGCGCATTGAATCAGAAGAAGGTTCAAACCCTGATCACCCTCGGTCATTCATTGAGGTACACACTGATCTTCCATTTTGTTCAATCAAATTGATATATTTTGATTCGTTTGCTTATTTCATAATATTAATTGAACAATAATTAATTCAGATATATTCTTATCATTTAAGATCGATACAATTTTGGTTTCCTTATACAGTACTTCTCGTTATCCTCTTCCGCTTGCCTTCATTCATTTGCCCCCTATCAGCTAGGCTTAGGATTTGTCAGCACCTCAGGACATCTTCACTCATAGTTCAACCAGCATCTGCTAGCCATAATCATCTTCTTTCCAATGATATGCAAACCAAGCCCTGACGTCACCAGGAAGCCCCCTAAAAATCAAGCCCTAGCCTCCTATCGCGGACTCAAAGCGAGGAAGACGATGGTCGGGGCCATGTCGGGTCGTCCTGGGCCCGACCCATAGTCAATTGGAATCAGTTACGTGTTGGCAACTGGCTCGTGCCTCTACGAGTGGGCCCCACCTTGTCGAAGACGGGCGTCTTAGCATGCGATGTGCGTCCTTGTGGGGTCCACTCCGCGATGACACTCATCTCATCGCACGATCAGCCGTGGGTCCCGCCTCTGACTCCCCGTCGCTCTAATGGATGACACGTAATCGTGGGGCCGCCGTTACGGCCGAAATGATTAATTTGCAGAATATTAAATTAATAATAGATATTGTAAATAAATGATTTATATTAATTTAGTTTAAATTAAATGATTAATTATTGAACTTTAACACTTAGAGGAATATTTTGGCAGTATAATTATAGAACTACAACTCCAAACATAATTATATTATATTTCATTTTGATTAGTAAAATTAGAGAAATATTTTGGCACTATTAATTTCCAATTGGAGGTATATTTCACATAGTGACATTTAGGACCCCTAATTATGTCTTAATCACTAAACTTCAAACCTCTATATCTTTGCACCCACTAATCCAAACATATCCAATATGGGTCTCATTTTAATCATGAGATCCTCAGGAATGTTCCAATAATATCAATTCTTCTATTTAAAGTATAATTAGTCTAATCCCTTTTAGGACCTAACCCTAATTACCTTATTTAACCCTCAAAATTTAATTAACTATAACTTGGTTAATTGAGCTCTAAATTAGGTCTTCCAATATACCATTTTGACTAAGAAGACCTTATAATCAGTAAACTTTAAAAATATTTAAGATTGGATGGCTAGATCTTTTAATAAACCATAATCACCTTAAAACTTGATTAGTTAATATTAGCACAATTAGTAATCCAAATTAGGTGATTTAAGTTTCTGATAACTCCTAGAATAGAATGGAACCTAATAGAGAAGTTGGTTTAGTGATTTTGTGATTAATTTTACTAATCACTCACTAATCACTCTTAACCCTAATTAAGCCATAACTTAACTAATTGGGTCTAATTTGGCTCTACTCCCAGTTAAAGTACTTAGTGGGTTATAGGGAAGCTATATCCACTGAATTTACTGAATTTGTACTTTAAATGAAAAAGTTAGGTTTTTGACCTCTTTTAGAAAATCCTAATTTTACATAATTAACACTAAATTTGTTTTAGCTATAACTTGGCCATTTGATATCAAAATTCAATAATTTTAGGTTATATGAAATCCTTAAATAGTAACCAACAATAAACTAACTAAATATTTAAACTTAATTTAGTAAAATTACCAAATTTCCCTTATGAGTCAATTTCCTTAAATTGAGCTCACAAGGCTTATTAAGTATCCAAATTTGGAGTACTTACTGTCTATCTTAATTTTAGATAGTAAGTAACCTTTTGCCTTTAATAAATGGTAATTTGAAACCCTAATTCAATAAATAACATTTTAGACCCTTAAGTAGGGGCAAAATGGTTATTTTGCCCAAATTTAGGTATAAGTATCCTTTAGCCTTAAAATCATAATATAATATCTAAAATTAGTAATATAACTAATTTAGGATTAATTTAGGATGCTTAAGCTCATTAAAATGTTATTTTAAGAAAAACCTTAAAATTTACTTAAAAATCTCTAAAGTCTTAAATTAAATTTCATAAGGTGAATTAAACTCACTTTATGCTTTCTTTAGTGAATCATATCAGAATAATATGTAAATAAGCAAGATTAAAATTAAAGCTTAAATCTTCTCTTTATACTAAGTCCATTTATTAGGATTTTCCCTTAAATCTTTAGCATCTTATTCCTTAGGAATTAGTTTAGAAATTTAAGTTAGAATTCATCTATTAAGTAAATGGGTTACTTAATGGATAAAACCTTAGTTTTATAGCTTTCTAGAATTTCATCCTTTATTTATGATTATTTTGTATTTTAACTTTAGTTTAAGTTTAGAGATCCATTTTATTAAGCTTGACTTTGTTTAATAAGATAACCTTAATTATAGCTCATGAGAATTGGGTTTAGCCTCATACCATTAGTTTTAGAACCTATTAAAGTAAGAATTTTAACTTTAATACTTAAAGTTTAGCATCTTAATCTCCCAATTCTAATTTGTAATAATCAAGATTGGTTTGGGATTATTTAAAATTATCAATTATGACATTTAATTTACTTATTAATTTAAATAAGCATCATTGATTAAAATATGTTAGAACTTGATTAGTTCTTATTACTTTTAACTTTCTAGGACTGATATTCTAAATTTATACTAAATTGCTGGATATTGGAGATCCTAAATTTGTATAAGTTCAAATTAGTTAGAACGAATTAATTAGAAAGCAAGTGATATCACAAAGTTTGTTTAGTGCTATTTACACTTTTTATTTGAATGGCTTGCTTCCTTATTTTGGACCTTTATATTTTTGACACATTAGATTGAATATAGTATATTTGATGGATATTCTATGTTAAATTGATATATTCATAAAGCATATTCTTAAGTAAAAGAGGTAATTAAATTAAATGAATTTTATTATAATTTTGTGAAATTTGTCTTACTTAGTGTGCCTTTTATGATGGCATATTTGAGGTGATACTTTATCTAGGGTATTTCCCCTAGAAGGTGATATATTATCTAGGATATTTCTCCTAGATGATCAGAAAGGGTAAAGTTGTATTTTATTTTTTTGGCAGGACTAAGGAAGAATATGCTTGTATGAGATAGTATTTTCAGTTTATATTTTAGTTTATTTCTTTATACAACACTTTTATTTATTTTACATTATTTTAGTATTCATAGTATTTCCTATAAATTGTGTATATTCAGTAGATTTGCTTATATATAAAAGCAAGTTAGGATGTTAGTCTTTTTTTTTAGTTCAGTATTTTCATTTTGTATTACAAACCATTATATATATAGAATTGATCATATTACTTAGGATATTTCTTGTACTTAGCAGGTTTTCATTATACCGTTGCTTAACCTTTTTTGCAACTTAAGTTGAGGTATGTGCTTACTTCACACTTTATTTAAGTTATAATTAGTTAATTATAACTTCTACCATTTTCTTTGTTTTTTTACTGCTCCTAAATTGCTTAGGTATTTGTGATATCATTTAATACATAAAATGCTTAACCTAAAATGTACTTAGATATTTTGTCTAACCAGATTTTCTTTTCTTTTGGCTGGGGCCCTGTTATTGTGATACCGACAATGGCAGACTCAGAGTTATTTGAGGTAGGACCTTCTAAAGAGCTTGTTCAGGAGAAGGAGCGTGCTAGTGCAGATCCTTAGTTTCTTTATATTCTGCTGTGAGGACCGAGTGTCTTTCTCTTATATTATTAAACTTTTAAATGTTTTGTAATAATACAAGTTCTAAATTGTATTTCCTTTTCTGCTTATTTATTCTGAGTTTTATAGTTACTTATTTTACCATGGATGTATGGATGTTATTATTTGGTACTTTCTTTCGCACTCTGATGTTTTAGTATGCTCATTTAGTGATTACCTTTTTT
This sequence comes from Gastrodia elata, assembly GCA_016760335.1. Taxonomy (NCBI): domain Eukaryota; kingdom Viridiplantae; phylum Streptophyta; class Magnoliopsida; order Asparagales; family Orchidaceae; genus Gastrodia; species Gastrodia elata. The sequence goes on from CM028669.1 coordinate 21,607,820, forward strand.
GCTCTCCTTGGGGTCTATCATTCCCTTATCAATGGATTAGGAATGTTTATTAATAATTAAATGCTAAGTGAAGGATTGACTGATGACGACCACCACTTAATCTTAGATGATTAAGGGGTGACCACGATAGTTGGTATCAGAGTACTTCATAAGGTGTCAGGTTGGAATTTGTATTCCTATCTACATAATGGATAGTTCTTTTATCATACAATCACTAAATGACTACTTGAAAACATCCATATTACCATAATTTAATACTCAAAATAGTAGGCATAAATTAAAATACTAATATAAGTAAGATAAAATGCTAAACTTTGAAACTCGTATATTAGAGACCTTAAAAACTATAAAACTACTCAACTAAATCAATTGGATATGATTAAATTTATAGGATACTTAGATACTTGAGAATGTTGGGCTAGGACTATTTCAGTAGATTTGAAGCCATATGGGAACTGGACTTCTAGTTTGGGCAACACTATGGAAGATATGTTGAAGGAGTATCAGAACCAGGAGTATAAGTGCTAGATCAGATGCTTTATCATGCTATTTTCAGAGGATTTGACCTTCTTCCTTTAGCCAAAGAATGGATAAAGCACGTGAAATACTATGGTGCCCCACCCCCTAACCTGTAGGATCATACTTAAGGGGTGGTGTGCACTTTGGCAAATCTCTCACTTATCGTTGGATTAGGTAAGACCCATAATCCACTAATAAGGGAAGGGTGTGCATATAATGAATACAAAGCATCAGTCACTAAATCAATACAAGTGCAAAGTGAAAAAGCATAAAAAGTAAACATCACATCCATTTCACCAAATATCAAATGAGAGACAAAAAGTAAAGTACTCAGAAAATAGTACAAAAAGTAAAAACAGTCACAAAGGTACCTGTATAATTACAAAAATTTACTTAAAGTTACAAATGAATTAAAAGTAACTCTCATCCTCACAATGAAAATAAAAGGAGCTAAAGATCTTCAGCTACAATCTGCTGCACCTCCTTTAGATATGGCTCCTCCTTAGGCACTGAATCTTCAAGCTGCTCAAAATCTGATATTGTCGATTTCATAATGCCAGGGCCCCAGCCAATAAAAGAAAAATCTTATTAGACAATTGTCTAAGTTCATTTTATGCTGAATATTTTACATGAATTATTAATGTTGCCATTTTACTTAAACAATAAAAGCAAACAAAACAACATAGGAGCAGTATGCATAAAAGGAATAGGATGAATTATAAATATAACATTTATAACTAAGGAAGAATTGAGGCAAAAGGCACACCTCAAGCAAACTAAGCAAGGAATAGGCATACATATATAATGCAGTAAGTAAAAGTACAGAAAGAAAAAGTCTAATCCTAAATATGCTAATGATCACATGACATATGCTGATTTAAAATAGAAATTTAAAGGTCATACATATAGTAAGCAGTAAAATATAGCCTCTTATAAATATGTACAAGTGAGCAGGTAAATAAATACAGCTGACTAAAATAACATGCATCAATAATACAATAAATAGTAAACTGAAACTAAAACAAGTATATATAACTACCATATCAATAAAGATTGGCCAATTAGGCCCAGACAGAAATTCTCAAAGCCTTTCTGGGCTAGGGCGGACAGAACAAAACAGTAAGACTGCAGAGGCAGTAAATACAAATGCAGAATCTTTTAGTTATTTTACTTTTATTTATGTGGAAATGTCTAGAAATAGCTGAGAAGTCAAGCACATTTGCAAGACTATACGGGTTCCAAGTTTAACACACACTCCTCAATGAGTAATATTAAGTATCCTTATTTCTCCTTACCCCTGCCCAGTGGAGTAAAATGTGCCAGATCACCAAGTAACTGAATCCAATGCAAATGTTATCCTATTATTCTATGTTTTCATTTCATGCACAAAATTCACTTATATGATATGTCCAAGGAGTTAATGCGCACTTTCAAGGAATGCATGAGCAACAAAATTCAAGTAGTAAATAAGATATTCTAGTAAACATGGTGACACTATTGTTATCTAATTAAACTATTCTAAGTATTTTTAGCTACACAAGTTCGAGATCTCCAATTTCTACTATCGAGTGTAACTTAGAAATATGGCCTTATAAGTTAAAAAGGATTAGAACTGATCGGGCTCTAATCAAATTTAATCAAGTTCAACTATATGTTAAGTAATAAATCACAACATCCTCGTTTGATGAATTTAGACATTCTAACTAAAATCTGATTAAGATCTACTAAACTAGGGATTATGGATTAAACACTATGAGCTTACATTTAAACACATAATCCAAAGGTACAGTCTAATGAATCTAGGGTTATTCTCAGAGTGAACTATAAGTTAGGGCAAATCCTATCTAAGCAAAGTCAAGCTCAATAGGATGATTCTCCTATCCTGAATCTAAGGTTAAAAGACATAATAATCAAAATTAAGTTGTAAAATCTAGAAACTAATAAAATCAAGGATTCATTCATTGAATAACTCTTTTATTTAATGAATGAAATCTAACTTATGATCTAGTCTTAGTCTTAAGAATAGTCCTAATGTGAAGTAAGAGAACCTAAGGAAAGACTTAGAGAAAATTTTAGAGAAATTAACTAATTTGATCTAATAGCTAATTTTATTCACTTAAATGATTATAATATAGTTCTAATGTTGATTTGAATGATTTAAAAGGTAAATTAGGGATTAAGGATGCTTAACCTAAAATTTGGGCAAAATGATCATTTGCCCCTACTAAAGGGTTTGAAAAGTTACTTTTTAATTTAGGATTCCAAATTAGAATTTGTTACTACTAAATGATTTTTTATTATGTAACATGAAGATAGATAGTAAGTACACTCAATTTGGATAAGAAATGGGTCCTATAGGTCCAAACTTTGGATTTTGACCAAAGGGGCAATTTAGTAATTTACACCAAATGGAATCTAGATTCTTATGCAGTTTACTATTGATTACAGTTCAAGTATTCCATTGAGTCCAAGGACACAAAATTCTGAGGTGAATTGGTTAAGTTATGGAGGTTCTAAGTTTTAGGGGCAATCCGGTAATTTTCTAAAGATCAAAAAGGGCAAAAACTGAACTTTTCTGTTTGAGGTCTAAATTCAACAAACTAAATTTCTATAATTTTTTTATAACACACTGAGTACTTTAACTGGGAGTAGACCCAATTAGGACTTCAATTGGTCAAGTTATGGCCAAATTAGGGTTAGGGGTATTTTAGTTATTTTTGACTTTCTAAGATTTAGAACCTAAATATTTTCGTAAATTGTCGTTAGTACTAAAATTCTAAGCTGTCTAGCACTTTAAATTTCTCGATTTGGAGTTGAATTGACATTGAAAACTAAGGGCATTTTAGTTATTTTTTGGTGAGGGTTCAAAATATCACTTTTCAAACTAAACTCCAAATGAGAAAACTAATACTACTACTGTGATGAGGCTATTCTCCTGAGTATTTTAAGACCCATATTGCATATGTTTGGATAACTATGTTAAGAATTATGGGGGTGTGTTTAGGACCTAAAATGTCACTAGGTTAAATATACCCCGAATCGAATTTTTGAATTACGCCATTTAATTCATTTTATTTTTTTGGGTAAAATGAGACCTATATTTGATATATTTAGATTAATATTTTTAAAGTTTTGAGACTTCAAAGTTTCATTTAATTTAAATTAATTTTATTTAATCTTGCTATTCAACTATACACTTTAAATAAATTCACTGTTCTAATATTTAATTAACTTATTAACATGCTTTTTAAATTAATTAAATAATATTAATTAACTTAATTAAACTAACTACTATTTAATATTAATTAATTATAATTACTGTTAAATAGTTAATTAAGTTACTTTAATAATTAAGAAATCTACTCTTTAATTAAGTTTATTAATTAAATTAAATTAATATTTAATTAACCATTAATTAACTAACTAATGCTTAATTAACTAACTAACCCTACTGTTAACTATAATTATTAACTATTAGTTAAGTATTATGTTAATTTAATGTAATTAATCTAACTAATATAACTGTATATATATAAGTTTCTGATTATATAACTATATATACCTATATAATATATATAATTATATATAAAAATTAATTAAATATTTTGTTGGAATTATGGCGGCGGGGCCCATAGGGATACGTGGCATCCTTTGGTTGGACACGCCATAGGAGGCGGGCCCCGCAGGCATACGCGGCACGACCTCATTGGATGTGGCCCAGCGGGCGGGACCCACAGCTGCGGTCGAAACGATAGCAGCACATTAGTGGGCCCACAAGCTGCGTGGATGAATGCGAGCGCGCCAACTGGCCCTTCGGAGCCCACGCGCTCAGCCGTCTACTGACGCAAACAGGCCCGAGTGAAGCGGGTAGGGCCCGATGGCTTCATCGTCCCGAGCCGAGAAGCTTTAGGGTCTCCCGGCGATTATACCGGCGATCTTAAATGGCAGCCCGCACTGCCAAGGGTAGGTCTTGGTGAGACCTACCCGACGGGACTAGAGCCATTCCTGGAGGTGGCCGGAGGCACTGACTAAGCCTAACCCTAGGTAGTTTGGCTCGGCGAGAAGAAGGGATAACGGTAAGTACTGTATCGTGGAAGCGAAATTGGGTTGATCGGGTTGTCCCCTGGACCATCATACCCGCTCACTTTCTAATCTAACCTATGAATAGATATGCAAGCTAACAATCATTGATTGCACAAGGAATCAGGGGTTTGGAGTGTACCTAAAAACGAGCAGTTGTCGGGTGCTAGGGTTGTAGAGAAACACTCGAGCCTCCTTAGCCCACAACAGATCCAAATGTGCGAAGGAGTCCAGGTCTAAGGAGTTATTAAGTCCCTGACATACTCATCGAGGGCTCCCCCGCACGGGTGAGGCGACTGTTGCGGTGCCCTCCCCGGTGAGACACGCAGAGGGCTTTCCGCGGTACGATGAGCTGTGATCATTTGATCGCTCGATCGAATGGTCAGGATTCGCCATTTCATCCAATGGCTCGGCAATGGCGCACATTTAAAAAAATACCGACGGCGTCAGAACTTAACGACCGCGGAAAATAAAATTAATTAATAATAAATTCTAATGAATTATTAAATTTCCAAAATTTCCCACATATTCACCCTTAGCTAATTGAGGTGTGAGAAATGCAATGGTATGGTCGGATTTTTTATTCAATGAGTATTTTAATTTCCCAATGATTGGGGTATTTAAATATTATTAAAATATTTGACAAAATTTTGATGATTTTCGATTAACACCAAAATATCATCCTTAGCTAATTTTGGGGCAATGAGTGGGAAGTCAAAATTTTGATCTGAGGTCAATTTAGATAGATCAATTTCTAGGGTTTTCTGGATTTTCCAAGAATCAGGATTCGATTCATTTAACTTCTGATTGGAACTAGGTTTTGGTGGAAGACTCCTAATGACCTACTTAGAGTACTAAAACTGAGATTAGGACTTAGATTAGCCCTAATCAGATTGGGAAATAAGTTAGGTTGTTAAAAATACACTCTTGAAACGAAAGATTGTCCAGATGATATTAGAGTTGACTTGGTATCCATTCTACTTCAAGATCAAGCTAAGGACTGGTGGGGTGTCACTCTCCAAAAACTAACACGTATGCGAAGCAGGGAACATTGAGATGTCACTTTTGAAGACTTCTGCATTGCATTTCCAACAGAATTTATTAAATAAATGTCATAACAAAAAAATTTTATGTAATCTTTCCTTAGTGTATGCTTTTGAAATAAGTAATAAAATAAACTAGTCATTTTTAGTTTTTCTTAGAATGTTATGTTATTCAAACTCAGGTACAAAATGAATCTTGGGCAATCATCTTCAACTCCTACTGCATCTGGTAGTAATTCTTCTGAGCTCAATGCACTTTTGGATACAGTTAAAACATTAGTAACAACTAATGTCAAATAATATGAAAAGATAGAAAGGTTAATTGCACTGCAGAATAATCCGTCACCAGCATCTGTAAACCCTGCACCTTACTATCCCTCTCAGCAGTATCATCAGTCAACGAATGGACTCTTACATAGTTTTATTAGATTAAGAACTTATACTTTTAATGGAAATATGTCAGCAATGGATACAGTTAACTGGCTAAAGTTAGTTGAGAAAAAACTAACAAGCGTCAATTGTCCAGATGCTGAAGTTATTAGATTAACCACCAACATGTTTTAGGATGAAGCTGAATATTTGTGGGATAATATCTGTCATACGCTATTTGCCGATTAATGTATTGAAGAAATTCCTTGGGAGGAGTTTGTGGAAGCATTTAGAGTAGAATACATTCCTCCCTCAGTACAGAATAATCTGGCGAATATGTTTCTCAGATTAAGATAAGGAAACCGTACTCTGTCTGTATACGAATCATAATTTTGGCGACTGGCTCGATTTGCACCGAATATGGTACAAACAGAAGGTGCTCGTTGCCATCGATTCCTGAGTGGACTACATGATTCGATAAAAGATCATGTTGTGCCATTAAGGATGTCAAATTTGACTGAATTAATTGAGACAGCCCATGTGGTAAATCAAGATCAGTCCCAGAAGGATTACAAAAGAACATTTAGTTTATCTTCATACAGGGATAATAATTCCAGGAAAACTAAGTGCATAAAGCCCCACCATTTTGGAGAACACTACCACATAAACAATTCTGCTATATATGTGGCAGAAAGGGTCACTTCTTTCAGCAATGCAACTACGATATGACTATTGATGGTGTACGTATTGACCGTCCCAGGCGCAATCAAATTTTTAATCCAACTCCAGTTAATCAAAGAAGCCAACAACTGACTAGTATGCCTCCTCCATAATCTACAATTCCAACTCCAAGAAAAGAAGGAGGTATTATAGCTCAATCCAGCACATCCAAACCTCCTCAAAGGCAAGTCTATAATAAGAAGCCCACAGGACCAGCTAGGGTACATACTCTTAATCATGAATTTTTATTTTTAGCATTAAGTAAATTGAATTAATTATTGCTAAGTATGGTTAACTTTGGAACAATTTATGTTAATGACAACCCCTGCAAAATATTATTTGATACAGGAGCCAGTCATTCTTTTATATCCGAAGGTTTTGCTAAGAATTTGAATAAGCCCTTTTATGAGATGGCTAAAACCTTAAATGTTGGACTTCCTTCTGGAACCCAACTCAGCACAACCCAGTTCTGCAATCTTCAAGTACCTTTGAATAAGAAGACATTCTAAGCTAAGTTGATAATTTTGCCTATAGCAAATTTTGATATCATATTAGGCATGAATTGGCTTAGTGCGCATAATGCTACAATAAATTGTCAGCAAAATAAGATCACCCTTCAATCACTCGATACTTATGAAACCTTCATAGGAAGGTTTAGACCCAAAGCTCATTAATCAATGCAATCAAGGCGGAAAGGCTAGAAAATAAAGGTTGTATGGAATTCTTAGTCACTATGTTGGGTGATAGCAAAGAAGATATTCCGCTTTTTGATGTTAAAGTTGTTAAGGAATTTGCTGATGTATTCCCTAAAGACTTACCTAGTTTACCTCCACCAAGGGAAGTAGAATTTGAAATTAATCTAGTTCCCGGTACACAACCAATTTCTAAAGCACCTTACAGAATGGCTTCTAAAGAAATGCAGGAACTTAGTGAACAGCTACAGGAGCTTTTAAATAAAGGCTTTATTAAACCAAGTATGTCTCCTTGGGGAGCACTAGTTTTATTCATTAAAAAGAAGGATGGGTTTATGCGGATGTGTATAGACTATAGAGAACTGAATAAGGTCACCATTAAGAACAAATATCCACTTCCAAGAATTGATGATTTGTTCGATCAATTATCTGGTGCAGTTGTATTCTCGAAGATTGATTTAAGATCAGGATATCACCAACTACATGTGAAGGATTCAAATATAATGAAAGCAGCATTTCGCACACGTTATGGACATTATGAATTTCTTGTGATGTCCTTTGGATTCACCAATGCACCTTCAATTTTTATGGATGTAATGCAGCGAGTCCTAAAATAGTATTTGGATACATTCATTATTGCCTTTATTGATGATATTCTCATTTATTCTAAATCCTTAAACGATCATGAAAATCACTTAAAGAAGATATTGGAAACTTTGTGTAATCATGAATTATATGCCAAATCCTCTAAATGTGAATTTTGGCTAAATTATGTAGCCTTCTTGGGCCATGTAGTTGATGCTCAAGAAATTCATGTAGATCAATAGAAAATTTGTGCAATCCAAGATTGAGTACAACCAAAGTTAGTAACAGACATTAGAAGCCTTCTGGGTTTAGCAGGCTACTACAGAAAGTTCATTAAGGGCTTCTCTCAAATTGCTTCTCCATTAACAAAATTGACTCAGAAAGCTGTTCCATTTATTTGGACTTCAGAATGTGAAAATGCATTTCAAACCTTAAAAGATGCACTTTCCTCAGCGCCAGTGCTAGTACTACCAAAGGAAGGCTTAAATTATTAAGTGTATACTGACGCCTCTGGAGCTGGACTAGGATGTGTACTAAAGCAAGAAGGAAAGCTTATTGCATATGCTTCTCGTCAGTTAAAATTGTACAAGTTAAAAATATGGCATCACTATTTATATGGAGTTCAATGTTCTATTTTTACTGATCATCAAAGTTAAAATTACATCTTCACTCAATGTGAATTGACTTGTCATAAAAGAAGATGGCTAGAACTGATTAGTGATTATGATTTGGATATTCAGTACCACCCTGATAAAGCAAATGTTGTAGCAGATGCCCTCAGTCATTGTGCTACACTATCAACTATGATTACTACAAGTTTGCTAAAGGAAGAGTTTCAAAAGATGAAAATTATTCTAGTGCGTGGTGATATATTTAGCTTTATATTAACTAATATCAATGTAGAGCCCACCTTTTATAGAATGTTTCTATCTCTCAGACTAAGGATGATGAATAATTAAAGTTTAAAATGGATATTGAAGGTGGTTGCCGTCAAGATTTGCAAATGCATGGGACCATAATTTATCAAGATAATCGTTTATGGATTCCCAAATCCATGCATCAAGAAATCCTTATAGAAGGCCATAATTATGGATATCAAGTTCACCTTGGGCGCACTAAAACGTATCAAGCATTGACGAAATCGTTTTGGTGGCTTAGTATGAAAAAATGTGTAGCATAATTTGTGATAAAATGTCATGCTTGTAACCTCGTTAAGGCTGAACATCAAAGGCCTAGAGGACTTCTTAATCCTTTAGCAATCCCAAAATGGAAATGGTTTAATATTTCCATGGATTTTATTATAGGATTGCCCAAAAACAAGATTTGGTGCTGATTCTATTTTAGTCATAGTCGATCGACTGGCCAAATCAGTCCATTTTATTATAATGAGATAGAATGATTCTATGAAAAAGTTGGCAAGACTTTATATTAGAGAAATTATCAGACTTCACGGTATCTCAAGGTCAATTATTTAATATCATGATATTAGATTCACATCTAAGTTCTGGCTTACAGTGCATCAAGAATTGGGTACTACCATAGCCATGAGCACTGCATTTCATCCACAAATTGATGGGCAAACAGAACGGGTTAATCAAAGACTCAAAGATCTTTTGCGTCTATGCATCCTAGATTTTGTGGTTCCTGGGAAGACCACATTCCTCTTGTAGAATTTGCCTATAATAATAGCTATTAGGCAAGCATTGGCATGGCACCCTATAAAGCACTATACGAAAAAAAATGTAACACTCCACTTATTTGGTCTAAGTCTGGTAGTGTTCAGCTTTATGGGTCTGATCTAGTTGCTGAAAGAAACAAAAAGGTGCAATTAATCCAGCAAAGGATTAAAATAACACAAGATCATCACAGTAAATATCACGATGCTCACCATCATCCTTTAAATATCAATGCTGGAGATTTTGCTTATCTTAAGGCCAGTCTTATGAAAGAAGTATTCCGATTTGGTGTAGCTGGGAAACTTAGTCCTCGCTTCGTCGGGTCATTTGAAGTCTTAGAAAGAATAGACTTTGGTGCCTATAAATTAAAGCTTCTTGAAGATTTTTCCGCAATTCATAATGTTTTCCATATCTCATCATTGCGAAAATGTCTTCAGAATCCTTCGCATCTCATTCAGTTTCCAGCCGTATCTATATAGCCAGTTCTCTCATATGTCGAAGAACCAATCAAAATCTTAGCTCACTATCAAAGAGAACTGAGAAATCGATCCATTCCAATGGTTAAGAGTTAATGGAAGAACTGATTACAAGAAGAATCTACTTGGGAAAAAGAAGTGGACATGTGCCAAAAATATCCTAATCTATTTAATTCAGGTACTTCCTTAACTCTAGTTCATTTCAATTTATTATCTTAGCTGCATTTTTCTTTCTGACTTGAGTGATGCGGGGACGACATTGTTCTTAATTGGGGAGTTTGTAACAACTCAAGTTGTTACTTAGGTCAATTAAGATTAATCTAAGTCTTAATTATGGTTTTAGTATACTAATTAAGTTATTAGGAACTTACCATTGAGACTTTGTCCAAATCAAGAATCAAATGGATCAAATCCTAATTTTAAGAATTTTCAAAAACCTTGGAATTTGACCTATTTATTTTGATCTCAAATCAAAAATTTGACTTCACCATTGTATTCATCACCCCCAAATTAGCTAGGGGTGATGTTTTGGAAGCATTTGGAAGTTATTAGATTTTTGATAAATATTTTAATATTATTTAAATACCCTGAAAATTTGAATAATTAAATACTCATCAAATCAAAAATTCAAGTTCACCGTTGCATTCCTCACCCCTAAATTAGTTAGGGGTAAAGTTTTGGAAAATTTTGGAATGTAATTAACTATGTTAATTTAAATAAGAGAAAAGGTTTAAAATTAATTAATACTAATTTATTTCTAAATTCTTAACCGGCATCGTTTCCCTAAGTAATGCCGTTCTTCCTTTTTCCTATCATGCCGCTTAATCTAATGACTTTCCTTAACCATTCTATCGAAAGATCGAACGGTCTCTCTCGCCTGCCTCCCACGTGTCGCGAAGGGCTGCACGCGGCAGCGTCTCCGACAGGTGGAGTCCCTCGCCACTTTAAGGACTCTTCTTGAAGTCATCTAAGCTTATCACTCACATTATTTTCCCATTAGCATCCATCTGAGCTTGTGCACGTCGAATCAAAAGAAGGTTTAAACCCTAATCTCCCTCGGCCATTCATTGAGGTACACATTAATCTTCCATTTTGTTCAATCAAATTGCTATATTTTGATTCGTATGCTTTTTTCATAACATCGATTGAACAATAATTGAATCAGATCTATGCTTTATCATTTAAAATCTATTCAATTTTGGTTTTCTTATACAATACTTTTCGTTATCCTCTTCCGCTTGCCTTCATTCTTCTATCCCATATCATCTAGGGTTAGGATTCATCGGCACCTCAGGCCATCTTCACTCATAGTTCAACCAGCATCTGCTAGCCATGATCATCTTTTTTTTAATGATATATGGCCGAGAACATCGCCATGAAAAATCATGCCCTAGCTGTGGCGTCCCACCCCCTGATCAGCAAGATTAGACTCATGAGGGGTGGTGTGCCACTCTGGTAAAACCCTCACTTATCATTAGATTATGTAAGATCTGCAATCCACTAATAAGGGAAGGGGGCACGCAAAATGGATACAGGAGGTCAGTCATTAGATCAACACAATCACAGAGTGCTGAAGCATATAAAAATAAATAGTACATCTAGTTCACCATACATCAGATATGAAATGAAATGAATAGCTCAGAAAATAACAGTGCAGAAAAGTAATTACAGTCATAGTCACCTGTACCATTACAACATTTAATGAATAGTTTAAAAGACAAAAAGTAAATATAAGAATCTCTCATCCTCACAATAAGCTGATGCGCCTCCTCTAAATAAGGCTCCTCCTCTTCAGCACCCAACTCCTCAAACCTATCTGAATCTGACATTATCGGTTTTATAATGCCGAGGCCCCAGCCAAAAAAAGAAAAATCTTATTAGACAATTGTCTAAGTACATTTTAGGCTAAATATGTTAGATAAATTATTAACGTCACCATTTTAACTTAAACACAACAAAAAGTGAACTAAAAGCATAGGAGTAATAAGCGTACAAGGAACATGATAAGTTATAAATATAGCATTTATAACTAAATAGAAAGTGATGCAAAAGCACACTGCAAGCAAACTAAGCAAGAAAAGGGGCATATACATATATAATGCAGTAAGTAAAAGTATTGAAAGTAAAATCTAATCCTAAACATGCTGATGATCATATGACATATACTGATTAAAAATAGTAAGTCTGAACATGGTACATATAGTAAGTAATAAAGTCTAGTATCTTATAAATATGTACAAGTGAGCAAGTAAGTAAAGAAATACAGCTAACTGAATATAGTCAAATAGTAAACTGAAACTAAGTTCCTAATGTCTACTAGGGCGGCTTGGGCCAGGCCGAAGGGGAGGCTTGGTTCCAACGGCCATGGGCAATTTAGAGAGACTACTACTGGTAGACGATCGCGTCGAGGGTAGAAGAGGAAGAATGGCATCATTTCCTATACTGCCACGGGGCTAAAAGGATTCTGATTGTCCGGGGGAACCAGATGCATATGGGGTGAGACGAGGGAGAAGATCTACAGCGCTCGGACTAGTGCCCACCATCTGATGGATTGACCGCTGGTCTCAGACTGCTCTGATGCATCAATTAGGTGGGGTGGATGATAGCCATCAGATGCGTGTGATGAATCCGACGCCTATGATTAAATCACGGAGCTGGGTAGATCGAACCGTAGGATTAGACGCGCAACGATTGGTGCTAGGGCATCTATTCGCGTAGTTTGAAGCGCCATTGTTAGGACCCCACAGTGGATCTGCTGCGGTCCTGATAGCAAATCCCTGATTATAAAAATACAAATAATTTAATTTAAATTAATTATAATTCATTTATTAAATTACTTAATTCCTATTAAATCATTAAATCCAATTTAGGACTAAATGAGTACAAAAAAATTCCCAAAAATTCACCCTTAGCTAATTGAGGCATGAGGAATTCAAAAATGAAATCAAATTTTAATTTGGAAATCAAAATAATTAGGTATTTTCCAGGGCTCAAAAATAAGCAAAAATACAAAAATTCTCAAGTTAGCTATGATTGATTTCAAACTTCTAGGGTTAGTATTAAATGACCCATTGAGTCTAATGGAATTAAAATTAGAGCTTAGTTTAGATTAATTAATCTGGATTTAGCTAGGGTAATAACTAGGGTTGTTAAAGACTCCTCCACTTAAGAACAATGTCATCCCCGACATCACTCAATGATGAAAGTACTAATGAGCTGAAGACTTAAATGAAACAAATAGGAAAGAAAAGTACAGTACCTGGACTTGCGAAGAGCTGTGGATACTTATTGCACATATCCACCTCTTTCTCCTAAGTAGATTCTTCTAAGGATCGATTCTTCAACTGGATTTTGACCAAAATAATTGAACGATTTCTTAGCTGCTTCTGATCGCAAGCTAAGACATTGATTGGTTCTTCGACATAAGAAAGATCAGGCTGGATTTCCATTGACGGAAGTTGAACGAGACGAGAAGGGTCTCTCGGACATCTTCTTAATGACGATACATGAAACACATTATGGACGACTGCAAAGTCATCAGGAAGATTTAACTGGTAGGCAGATGATCCTACTTTGGCCAAAACCTCAAAGGATCTAACATAGCGAGGACTAAGTTTCCCTGCTACACCAAATCTGTACACACCCTTCATTAGACTGACTTTCAAATAAGCAGAATCTCCCACATTGAATTCTAAGAGACGATGATGCGCATCGTGATACTTGCTCTGACGATCTTGAGCTAAACGAATTTTCTGCTGAATTAGTTGGATCTTCTTGTTAGCTTCTTCAACTAACTCTGAACCAAAAAGTTGAACGCTTCATGTCTCTGACCAAGCTAGTGGAGTACTGCATTTTCTACCATACAATGCCTCATAAGGAGCCATTTTAATACTGGCTTGGAAACTATTATTGTAGGCAAACACCACTAACAAAATATGATCTTCCCAGGAACCGACAAAATCAAGAACACAAAGCCTAAGCAAATCTTCCAGAACTTGATTCACTCTTTTAGTCTGACCATCCATTTAAGGATGAAAAGTTGTACTCAAGGCTAGTGTAGTACCCAGATCTTGATGCACAGCTCGCTAAAACTTAGAAGTAAATATGCTATCTCTATCGGATACTATTGATTTCAGAATCCCATACAATCTGATAATTTCTTTGATATACAGCTTTGCTAGCTTCTCTACTGAGTCAGTATGACGGATAGGAAGAAAGTATGCTGATTTAGTTAAGCGGTCTACTATAACCCATATTGCATCGGCACCAGATTTAGCACGAGGCAATCCCATGATGAAATCCATAGATATGTCGAACTATTTCCATTCAGGAATTTCTAATGGATGCAGAAGACCACCAGGTCTTTGGTGTTCGGCCTTTACTAGATTACAGGCATGACACTTAGCCACAAAATCGACTACATCCCTTTTTGTATTGGGCCACCAAAATGATTGCTTTAGATCCCGGTACATCTTAGTACTGCCTGGGTGAATATGATACCTAGAATTATGGCCTTCAACCAACACTTCACGATGCATTGATTTAGGAATCCACAAATGATTATTTTGATAAATTATGCCATTGTGCATTTGCAACTCTTGACAATGACCACCCTCTATATCTGCTTTAAATTTTAGATAATCGTCATCTTTAGTTTGCGAGATAGAGACATCTCTGTGAAATGTTGGTTCCACATTGATAATTGTTAGAACAGCACTTAGCCTATTGCCACTGACTGGAAAAATATCTAGCTTCTGAAATTCTTATTCCAACGAACTGGAGGCGATCATGGAAGATAAAGTAGCACGACGGCTAAGAGCATCGGCCACAATATTTGCTTTTCCTGGGTGATACTGAATACTAAGATCATAATCACTGATGACTTCTAACCAACTTCTTTGATGACAATTCAGTTCCCTTTGAGTGAAGATATACTTTAAGCTTTGATGATCAGTGAAAATCAAACACTGTACTCCATATAAATAGTGACATCATATCTTTAAGGCAAAAATTACAGCGGCAAGTTCAAGATCATGAACTCGATAATTTCTCTCGTGCGGTTTTAACTTTCAAGAGGAATAAGTGATTACCTTACCCTCTTGCATTAACACACAACCTAGACCAATTCTAGAGGCATCAATGTATACCTAATAGTCCAAGTCTTCCTTGGGCAGGATAAGAACTGGAGCGGTAGATAGTGCGTCCTTCAAGGTTTGGAACGCTTCCTCGCATTCCATGCTCCAAACAAATGGAACGGCTTTCCGGGTCAACTTAGTCAAAGGTGAAGCAATCTAGGAAAAGCCCTTAATGAACTTTTTGTAATATTTGGTTATTCCCAAGAAACTTCTAATATCTGTGACCATCTTAGGTTGAACTCAATCCTGAATAGCACTTACTTTGTTTTGATCTACACGAATACCCTGGGCATCGACTACATGTCCCAAAAATGTAATAGACTTTAGCCAAAACTCACATTTGTAAACCTTAGCTTACAGCTGATGTCCACGCAGAGTTTCTAATACTAACCTCAGATGTTCTTCATGGTCTTTTGAGGTTCGAGAATAAATGAGGATATCATCAATAAAGACAATTACAAATTTATCCAAATATGGTTTGAGAACTCGCTGCATCAAATCCATAAAGATCGATGGCACATTAGTGAGTCCAAACGACATCACTAAGAATTTAAAATGACCATAGCAAGTTCGAAAAGTGATCTTCCCTACATCATCTTTTTTTACTCGCAATTGATGATATCCAGACCTGAGGTTGATCTTAGAGTATATGATAGCTCCGAATAATTGGTCAAATAAATCATTAATTCTAGGTAATGGGTATTTATTCTTTATGGTGACTTTATTTAGTTCACAATAATTTATGCACATTTGCATAGATCCATCCTTCTTCTTTACAAATAGAATGGGTGCTCCCCAAGGAGACATACTCAGCCTAATAAAGCATTTATTCAGGAGCTCTTGCAACTATTCGTTGAGTTCTTGAAGCTCCTTAAACACCATTCTGTATGGTGCTTTAGCTATAGGCTGGGTACTCGAAGCTAATTCAATAGAGAACTTGACTTCTCTGGAAGGAGATACACCAGACAGATCTGCTGGGAATACGTCGGCAAATTCCTTAACTACTTTACAATCAAAAAGAGGTATACTTTCTTTTGCTTCACCCATCATGGTGACCAGAAAAGCATCACAACCCTTATTGATCAATTGCTCAGCTTTGATAGCATTTATTGATGATAACTGTGTACTAGTTTTTCCTATTAAAGTCTTAGACTTGCCCCAGGAATGGAGAGTGACTTTCTCTTTCAAATAATTTATCACGGCATTATTGTCAATGAACCAGTTCATTCCAAGGATGATATCAAAGTTTGCTAATGGCAGGATGATCAATTCAGAGTTAAACTCCTGACCATTTAATGGAATTTGATGTTACAAAACTTATTGTCAATTAGTTGGGCTCCAGATGGAAATCCAACGCTCAAGGATTTTGCTAAGTTATACAAGTGTGGTTTAAGGATGTTGGCAAATCATTCAAAAATAAATGAATGATTAGCATCGATATCAAATAAGACATTGCAGGGCTGGTCATTAAAAAAAAGTGTGCCTAATTTATTCATACGAATTGCATTAATAAATTGCAATAATTAAGGTACAATAATGCAATTATCAAAGGAGAGGTTTAGAAATGTGTACCTGAAACCACATTATTGTCTTCTGCATCTTCCAAAGGTATTAAAGCATAAACTCACACGGGACCAGTAGGACAGTTGTTTGTCTGCCTCCTGGGATGGTTCTGGGAGTTAGGGGCAGATGGATGTACTGGAGCAACTTCGGGTGCAGGTGCTGGCATTATTGCCAAATTTGGCTCTCTCCTGTTTAGCGGAGTTGCTCCAAACACTTGGTTCTTTTGGGATGGCTTCATTGGAACTCCATCCACTATTTCTGTATGGGTACAGTGATAGAACCTGTGGCCAGGTCGCCCACAATTGTAGCACTTGTGGCCAAAGTGGGAGCACTTGCCATATGGATGAGGCCTATTATAGCCTTGAATTGGTTCAGCGTGGGGTGCAGCTTTAAGTTAATAGACCTTTGTAGAGTTAGGTCTGTGCCTCTTGAAGGCTTCATGCGAGTTAGGAGTTGATTGCGCCTTCCGCTTGAGATCTTGTTCTGAGTGATGATGCTCAATCACTTTAGCTGTCTCCACTAGCTCAAAGAAGCTAGTTAGGCGAAGTGGAACAATCAGATCCTTCAGTGAATCTCGGAGTCCACTAAGAAAGTGATGGCACTTAGCCGATTTAGAATGGGTAACTTCTGGAGCAAAGCAAATCAACCTACAAAATTCCCTATCATAGTCAGCAACGAAATGACTGCCTTGAGTCAGCCTTATAATCGTGTCTGCAATGATATTTTGTGCAGATGGGGGAATGAATTCAGTTTTGAATGCTTCAACGAACTCATCCTAAGGGATATCCTCCAACTCATAGTCAATGAACTTGGTATTCCTGACCTCCTCCCACCAGTATTCTGCTTCCACACGAAACATGTGTGTAATGAGATGGACGGCTTCAGAGTTTGGGATCTTTAGACTAATAAGAACCTTCTCTACTGCTTTCAGCCACTCGGCTGTGTCCATTAGCGATAGGTTTCCACCGAAGGTGGAAGGCCTCAGTCTCAAGAAATTATGGAGAAGGCTATCCATCAAGTGATGGGAAGGGAATGTATATTGCAGAATAGGGATAGTAGGAGCAGCAACAGCAGTTAGAACAGAATGATCATTCAGCATCTTCTGCATGACTATAGCTTATTGGGCTTAGTTTTTCAGCAGAGTTGCTACCATTGCCCGCAGATGAACCACTTAATTGGAAAAACTACTGGATGCGACAGTATTCTTGATAGGAGTGACAACAGGTAGTGATTCAGGATTCATTCTAATTAAATAATGCAAACCATATTTCAGAATTACTTAAAGGAAGACAGTCATTTAAAGTTGTGTTAGATATCAAAAATTTTTATTACTTGTTGAAATAAGGGATTACATAAGATATAGAAAATGCCAAAAAGCATAACTCTACTAGAATCATGTAAGTCAAAATATAACAATTATTATAACTAACACTCAGACATCCTTAATATACTCAGCCCTAAAGGCCATACAAAAGTCCTCAAAAGTCACTTCTTGATGCTTCCTCTTACGCTTCCTTTCGAGCTTTCCAATGGTGTCGTACCACCAGACTCCTGCATAATCCATCATCAGATCTATCACAATGTCCACATAGAGTGACTCGGGACACTCTATGTGTGTCAGGACCGACTCCACTCGGCTCAACCACTCCTTTGTGTATATAGGAAAATCAAGCCCTCGGTACACTGCTTGATGTAAAAGTTTGTTCAAGACTAAGGTTCCTCTTGTTGAAACTCCTTCAATCTGCCAGTTACTCTCTTATTTCCATTTGAAACTATAGTTCCAAGCCAACTTGAATGCTGCAGATAATAGTCCACGTCAGACTCTCCAGAATCCATTTGACTCTAAGAGGAGAAGTTACTAAGTCTTATTAAACTAGCGATAACTAGATTTGTAGGATATGAGTATTTTCTTCCTACAATGTTTCAAGGAGTTACTGATAATACTATGCTAGGGATGTTATATATTGATGTTTATACTTCAGAAGAATGCTCCATTAGGTAGAAAGGAATCATAGATTCTATTCTGATACCTTATGGTGTTCTCTGATATCAACTGTGGGGTCCCGTACTATCCCATGACCACACTAGTACTGATATTAGCATAATCGCAGGGAGTGCAGTGCTCCACTCCATGGCAAATCACCAACTCAAGTAGAGTCAGGTAGGACCCAACTCGCCTTAAGCCAAGGACTTGTCACCTGGATGAACTATAAATATACATCAATACATATCAAAGTAGCGAAAGCAGAAAATAGAATGTACATCCATAGGCATAACATAGTATAAAAGAAGAGAAGAAAGCAGTACTCAGATCAAATGCAAACAAGTAAATACATCCAGAGTTTAATTATTATATACTGAATTAAATAAAAATAAAGATATCTCAATCTCACTGCAAAAAGAGAAAATCTATCCAAGCAGCAGTATGAAGATCCTCTTCCTGCACCAACTCCTCTCCTGCAGCACTGTCAACGAACAACTCTGAATTTAACATTTGTTAGTATCACAAATGCCAGGGCCCAAGCCAATAAAAGAAAAATGTTACAATTAGATAATTGTCTAAGTACATTTTAGGCTACTTAAGTGAATTGAATATTTAAGATATCACATTTAATGGTTTTTAACATGCAAGCATTATAAAGTGCAACAAGCTACAAAGAACGGGGTAGCTATAAACTAATCATCTATAGCAAATCAACAAGTATGTAAAAATAACATACAAAAATAGTAACTAGACATGGTGAGGCTAAAAGCAAAAGTAACTGCAATTACTAAAATAAATCTGATCCTAACATGCTTATGATCACATGGAGACATGCTGAGTATATAAAGAATACAAGTACTGAAGTAGAGATACAATTCTAGCATCCTAAACATGCCAATATTTTAATACTAATCAATAAGAGTGTATATACAAGCATGCAGATTGACATGTAAAAGGCCACTAAGACATGTGGTAAAGCAAGATAAGAACATGAATGAGCAAAAAGTAAAGCCACTGAGACATGTGGCAAAGTAAGTCTAGCACTAAAAGAAAGGCCACTAAAGTATGTGGCAAAGCAAAACAAAAACTGAATTGAAGTAGAAGTAAGCCTAAGGTATAGTACTATCATAATAGAAATAGGACACACTAGACCTTAGAACTGAAAGTTCAACATGTATCCATCATCAGCATCCGCAGAGCTAGGTCTGAGTTGAACTTATAGAATAAGACATGTATCCATCCTAGACATCTGCAGAGCTAGGTCCGAGTCTATTATATAACAAAACTAGAATTGAAGAGGCAGGCTATGCTAGGACATACTCTACTAATTGAAAGCACTTAACGAACTGAATGAATATTATGCATTTCAAATAGTAACTCAGGATGTATCTTCCATATCCTAAGCTTACCTATTATGGTTAAGGAACAAGGCTCAATATTCAAGGTGTGCAGAGCAATCAAGTCAAATTAAGTAAGAGACTCAATATAGACTTATGTGATATCTATTATTGTCTACTTTATCCAAATCTAACTATTCTGAGAAGATACAAGCTTAGGATCTCCAATATCTAGCTATCGAGTACAATCTCAGATTTACAACCTTAATGTTAACATTAGAACTTAACAAGTTCTAATGCATAATCGTATAACGACTATAAGTTAGAGTAAATAAATCAACAACTTAATTATTATTGTTTTCCTCTCTTAACCCAAATCTTGGTTAAATTAATCAAGACTTAAGGATTTTGGATCTAAACTCCACTTGGTCTTCAAATACTGAATCCAAGGTAGTATACTAGAAGGGATCTAGGGTTCACACTTTAAAGCCCAAATTAAAGATAAGGAATCTTATAAGCTGAAGGATTCAGAAACTAAGATCTTAGTGAAAGGTTACTATAATTGTTATAAGATAAAATAATTATTTAAGAACTAAGAATCTAATATCTATATTAAATCTTTAGGATAATTACATCATCCTATAGATTAAATCAACCTACACCCACATGGAAGGTTTCAAAAGATTTAAATAATTAATCAAGTAAGGGAATTCCAAAGGAGAGTAATTCAATTTAATTAGAAGATTTAAAGTCTAAGATTTAAGATCTAAGATCTAAAATTTGATCACTTTAGACTTAAGCTAAGTTTAGACTTAGAATTTTACAAGAGTATTTCTTTTAGAACTCAAGCTTATGGATCAACTTAATTAAGCTATTAAATCAAGAATTTAGCACTTTAAGATAATTAGGCTTAGCTCTTAAGAAAGAGGGTTTTGAGGACTCTTAAGGTCTTAAGATCTTAATAAAACTAACTTAAGTTCTCTCCACCTAGTTATTAACATGAAATTTCAGAAAGCTTCAAATAATCTATCTAGAGGTATTTTACTAAATTTTCAAGGTTGAAGGGGTGCTTAAACACATTTTGGTCAAAATGACCAAAATACCCCTCTTAAGGCTAAAAATAGGATTTTAAGATTTAACCATCTAAATTGATTCAAATCTATTTTAATGAGTTCCATATTGGTTAATGAAGTAGGATACACACTTATCTTGGGTTTTGGTAACCTAATTAGCCTAATTAGCACTAATCACCTTTTTAAGCCAATTAAGGTGATTAAGGAAACTAGGGCATTCTAGAGTGATCCATTTGCATTTATAAACTCTAATACACTTAATGAGACATTAGGAACTTAATTCACCAAAATTAGGGGATTAATCATGGTTTAATTCACTAATCCCTAATTAGAGTAATTAAGGGATAATTAATAAAATTAAGGTTCCTAAATTACTTTTAATGGTCTATAAATGTTCTTTGTGATCTGAGGAGCAATCAGAGATCTTAATTAACATTTATGGACAATTAATGAATTTAATATGATTTAAATAAAAACAAAAAAGGATTAGGTTATAGTTTAAAATCTAACCATTGGATTTTTTATTTTATTTTATATTAATGTTCATTGCATTTTTTTTGATTAAAATGGTATATTGGATCATACCATTTGGATAAGTATAGCTAAAGTTATTTAAATAATTTAATTTGCATTTTATTTAAATAAAACTCTAAGAAATGATTTATTAAATAATTAACATAAGGATTTTAATTCCAATAAATTGTTTATTAATCCGCAACCCGAATTTGAAACTGCGCGGGTCGGAGTCTGACCCGACTCGAAGCGCCAGTCATCTTCTTCCCCGCGGTTGAGTCCCGATACCCGAACCATAGGGATAGCTTTGATCGTGAAATTCTCCCCACCTAGACCACTCTACACTAGGATCTCTATGGCTACACCTTCCTGGGGCTTAGACACATCGATTGAGGTAAGAACCCCCATCTGGATTATGCTAGATTGGCGGGGGTACTACACGACCAAAACGCATTAGGGGAAGGAAATTAAGGTTCCCTGTGAGCGAGTAATTCTCCTCACACAAGCAACCAAACTGATGGGGCTCGATCCCTACACCATCAGTGAGGTGAGGTGAATCGAACCCATAAGGTTTCGCAGCTTGGGGTGCAGCGAAACACTGAGTCCTTACTCGGACACAGCCTTGGCTCGGCTGCTAGCTTAATCGATCGATATGATCGATTGGATCTAGCTCTGACCCTGGGAATGATAGGGTTAGGTTCATAGAGGGCTAAGGAAACTAGATAACATCCAGAGGCAATAATTGAGAGCTTAAGTTGACGAGCTGAGCTTACGCAGCTCAGTGGGAAGAGGTGGTACCTGAGGACTGAGGTTGCAGGCACGATCGAGGGAAATGAGCAAGCTGGAGCTTCCCAAGTAGTATACGAGAGTTCACAGGGAGTCTGAACACCAAACGGACCCTCTATCAGCGGTTCGCAGTTCCAGGAAATGCCAGCAATTGTCGAGAGAGACGGGAGCTCCAGGGGACATTATATGGCCAATTGAGGATCCTTAGTGAGCAAAAAGACTCACTAAGAGGTCCTGAGGGTATTTATAGGTCTAGGGGAGGTTTGGGGTTGGATTCCAAAGCTCGGGAATGGAGGAAGGCTCAGGCCGAAGGGGAGGCTTGGTTCCAACGGCCATGGGCAATTTAGAGAGACTACTACCGGCAGACGATTGCGCCGAGGGTAGAAGAGGAAGAATAGGCCATTTCTCGTACTGCCATGGGGGCTAAGAGGATCCCGATTGTCGGGGGACCAAATGCAGATGGGGTGAGATGAGGGAGACGATCCACAGCGCTCTGACTCGTGCCCGTCGTCCAATGGATTGACCGCTGGTCTTGGATGGCTCTGATGCATCAATTAGGTGTGGTGGATAATAGCCGTCAGATGCGTGCGATGGATCCGACGCCTATGATTAAATCATGGAGCTGGGTAGATCGAACCGTAGGATTAGATGTGCTACGATTCGTGCTGGGGCATCTATTGGCGCAGTTTGAAGCGCCGCTATCGGGACCCGCAGCGGATCTACCGTGGTCTCGATAGCTTCCTGGATTATAAATATAAATAATTTAAATTAAATTAATTATAATTCATTTATTAAATTACTTAATTCCTATTAAATAATTAAATCTAATTTAGGACTAAATGAGTTTAAAAAAAATTTTCCTAAAATTCACCCTTAGCTAATTGAGGCATGAGGAATGCAAAAATGAAATCAGATTTTAATTTGGAGATCAAAATAATTTAGGTATTTTCCGAGGCTCAAAAATAGACAAAAATACCAAAATTCTCAATTTAGCTCCGATTAATTTCAAACTTCTTGGGTTAGGTTTAAATGACCCATTGAGTCTAATGGAATCAAAATTAGAGCTTGGTTTTACTTAATTAATCTAAATTTAGCTAGAGTAATAACTAGGGTTGTTACATGTACTCCCACATATCTTAAATAGTTGGTAATGCTACTTAAGCGTCATCCTTGAAGGTCTAACAATTTCATAAGTTAACTTTAGTTTGTTAATGTCTTACTTGTGCATGCTTCTTTACTTTTATACTCTTATTATTCTGAGCTCATAAGTATGGTGCTTTGATGTAACTCAGGTATTTAGTTAGCGCCTGATTGGCAGAAAAACAATCTATTGGGTAGAGAGGAATACAGATTCCAATCTAACACCTAATGGAATTATCTAATACCAACTGTGGCTCCCCACCCCCTGATCAGCAAGATTCGACTCAAGAGGGGTGGTGTGCCACTCTAGCAAATCCCTTACTTATCATTAGATTAGGTAAGATCCACAATTCACTAATAAGGGAAGGAGGTGCATAGAATGGATACAGGAGCTCAGTCATTAAATCAACACAATCACAAAGTACGAAAGCATATAAAATTAAATAGTACATCCAGTTCACCATATATTAGACATGAAATAAAATGAATTGCTCAGAAACTAACAGTGCTGAAAAGTAATTACAGTCATAGGTACCTATATTATTACAAAATTTAATGAATAGTTTAAAAGACTAAAAGTAAATATAAGAATCTCTCATCCTCACAATAAGCTGAAAGGAGACTAGTCAGCGTCTGTCTCTCCTAGCTGATGCGCCTCCTCTAAATAAGACTCATCCTCTGCAGCGCCCAGCTTCTCAAACCTATTTGAATATGACATTATCAGTTTCTTAATGCCAGGGCCCCAGCCCATAAAAGAAAAATCATATTAGACAATTTCCTAAGTACATTTTAGGCTGAATATGTTAGATGAATTATTAATGTCACCATTTAAACTTAAACACAACAAAAAGTGAACTAAAAGCATAGGAGCAGTAAGTGTACAAGGAACAGGATAAGTTATAAATATAACATTTATAACTTAACAAAAAGTGAGGCAAAAGTACACTTCGAGCAAACTAAGCAAGGAAAGGACATACACATATATGATGCAGTAAGTAAAAGTATTGAAAGTAAAATCTAATCCTAAACATGCTGATGATCATATGACATATGTTGATTAAAAATAATAAGTCTGAACATGGTACATATAGTAAGCAGTAAAGTCTAGCATCTTATAAATATATACAAGTGAGCAGGTAAGTAAAGAAATACAGCTAACTGAATATAGTAAAATAGTAAATTGAAACTAAACAAGTATGTAAAAATTGCCATATCAAAAATTTGTCCAATCGAGCCCAGACAAAAATTTCTATAGCCTTTCTAGGATAGGGAAAACAGAATATAACAGCATAACTAAGGAGGCAATAAATACAAATGTAGAATATTTTTAGTTATATTACTTTTGTTTCTGTGGACACATCCAGAAAAAGTTGAGGAGTCAAGCACATCTATAAGACTATACTAGTTTTAAGATTAACACACACTCCTCAATGAGTAATGTTAAGCATCATTATTACCCCTTACCCCTGTCCATTAGGGTAAATGTGCACCAGAACCTACCAGAATATAACTGAACCCAAGCCAACTATTATCCTAATTATTCTATATTTTCATTTCATGCACAAAGTTTTCTTACATGACATGTCCAAGAAATTAAGCACAAAATACAAGGAATGCATAGCATAAAATCAAATTGCAAGTAAGGGACTCTTCTAACATGGTGACACTGCTGTTGTCTAATTTAAACCATTCTAACTATTCTAAGTTACACAAGTTCAGGATCTCGAATTCCTACTATCGAGTGTAACTTAAAAGTATGTTCTTATAGGTTAAAAAATATTAGGACTAGCTAAGTCATAATATGATTAATCAATGTCGACTATAGAAGAAATCATCACGACCTAATTTATGAGTTTAGATGTTCTAAACTAAAAGATGTCCAAAATCTACTAAGCTAGAGATTATGGATTAAACACCACTGAGATTGGGCTTAATCACATAATACCAAAGGTAAAACCTAAGATCTAAGTTTTAACCTAAATGTGATCTATTGATTAAGGCAAATCCTATTAAGCAAATCAAACTTAATAGAATGAATCTCCTATCCTGAATCTAAAGCTGAAAGACAAAGTAATCAGAATTAAGTTGTAAGATTTAGAAATTAAAAAAACCATGGATTCATTCATTGAAAAATCCCATTTTTTAATGAATGAAATCTAACTTATGATCTAGTCATAGTCTTAGGAATAGTCCTAATATGAGGTGTAAAGTCCTAAGAAAAAACTTAGAGAAATTTTATGAATTTTGCAAATTTAACCTAATAGTTGGTTTTACTCACTTATAAGATTTAAAACAGTTTTCATACTAATTTTAGTGATTTAAAAGACAATTTTGATGTTAAGGACGCTTAACCTAAATTTTGGGCAAAATGACTATTTTGCCCTTACTTTAAGGTTTAAAAAGCTACTTTTTGATTTGGACTCCAATTTGGAATTTCTTATTGCCAAATGATTCCTTATTGTTTAACATGAAGATAGACACTAAGTACACTCAATTTGGATGAGAAACGGGTCCTATATGTCTAAACAAAGGTTTTTGACTTGAGGGGCATTATAGTAATTTACTTCTAATAAGATCTAAAATTTTATGCAGTTTACTATTGGTTACTATTCAAGGATTCCTTAAGGTCTAAGAACATTGCATTCTGAGGTCAAATGACTAAGTTATAGCTATTTCAATTTCAAAGGGCAATTTGGTAATTTTGTCAGTCAACGGGACAAAAATTGTACTTTTACATTTGAAGTCAAAATTCAGCAAATTTAGTTTCTATAGCTTCCTTATATTATACTGAGTGCTTTGACAGGGAGTGGACCCAATTTGGACTTTAATTGGTCAAGTTACGACCCAACTAGAGTTAGGGGTATTTTGGTCATTTATAATTTTTTAGGTTTCAGATCCTAAATGTTATTTTAGTTTATCGATGGCATTAAAGTTTTAAGCTAGTTAGCACTTTGAATTTCTAAATTTGAAGTTCAATTGACCAAGTTATGATCGATTGAATTTCTAGGGTTTTGAGGGTCATTAGTGAGGGTCCTAAAGTTATTAATCCATCGATCAAATGGCCAAACTAATACTATCATGATATTTCTTATGTTCTCCTGATTACTTTAAGACCATATTGACTATATGTGCGGCCCCTGTACTGACAACAAGGAAGTACAGTGCTCCAACTATGGCAAATCCCCAACTTAAGTAAAATTAGGTAAACCAACCTACCTTAAGCCAAGGGCTTATCACCAAGTGCTATAACATTCATCAATATATATATATATATATATATATATATCAAAGTGGTGGAAGCAATAGGCGAGTAGTAACATCCACAAGCATACATGGTAGAAAAAGAGAAAACAATATAGTAACTCATCGAAATGCAGAAATGAAACACATCCAGAATTAATTATTATAAACTGAATTTTAAAGAGAATGAAAATGTCTCTCAATCTCACTGAAATAAAATGCAATATCTAACTAAACAGCAGCAGCACAATCCTCCTCCTGAACCTGCTCCTCTTCTGCGACACTGCCCATAAACACGTCTGAATCTGATATTTGTCGGTATCACAAATGCCAGGGCCCCAGCCAATAAAACAAAAAGGTTACAGTTAGACAATTGTCTAAGTACATTTTAGGCTATTTTAATGAACTGAATATTTTAAAGATATCACATTTAAATAAGCTAAACATGCAAGCAGTAATAGGTGCAACAAGCTATGGAGAAACGGTAACTATAAACTATTTATTTATAGCCAGCAACTAGTATGAAGAACATACAATGTGAAATAAGAAAGGTGAGGCTAAAAGCTAAAAGAAATAGCAACTACCATATAATTCTAAGCCTAACATGCTTTATGATCATATTAACACATGCTGAGTATATAAAAGAAATACAAGTACTGAAAACATGCAATTCTAGCATCATAAACATGCCAATATATATAAGTAAACTATATGAGTATACATACAACATGCTAGTTAAGAAAAAGGAAAAGAAAAGGCCACTGAGACATGTGGCAAAAGCCTAGAAATCTATGAAATATAAAGCCACTGAGACATGTGGCAAAGCGAACAAGTACTGAAAATAAGGCCACTGAAGCATGTGGCAAAGAAAAACAAAAAACAATACTGAACAATCCAACTAAAGTAGTAATAAGCCTAAGACATAGTACTGCCATACCAGCCAATAGGCCATACAGGGCCTCTAATATCAATCAATCAATCCCCAGCCTAGCCATCCAAATATGCTAGGTCTAAGTCCAGTCTATACAATACTACTACTGAAGAGGCAGACTAAGCTAGGACATATTCTACCAACTACAAACAAGGCAAAACTGAATGATATGCAATTCAAATACTAACTTAGGATGTATCATCCATATCCTAAGTTCTCCTATTATGCTCAAGGAATAAAGCTCAATATCCAATGTATGCAAAGCAATCTAGTTAAAGAAAACAAGAGACTCAATCTAAACTATGTGATATCTGTTGTTATCTAATTACCAAATCTAGCTACTCTGAGAAGGTACAAGTTTAGGATCTCCAATATCCAGCTATCGAGTAAAATCTCAGATTTACGTCCTTAAAGTTAATATTAGAACTTAACAAGTTCTAATCCAAAATCATGTGACGACAATATAGTTTAAGTAAATAAATCAGCGACCTAATTTGTTAATATTTTACTCTTCTACCCAAATCTTGATTAAGTAAATCAAGATTTAAGGATCTTGGATTTGAACTCCACTTTGGTGTTCAAAACCTAAATCCAAGGGGGGTGTCCTAATAAGAATCTAGGGTTCACACTCTATTCCAAAGTTAAGGATAAAGGATCCTATAAGCTGAAAGATCCAAGAACTACGAACTTAGTGAAGGGTTATTCTACTGATTACAAGATAAAACAATCAATTAAGAACTTGAGAATCTAAGATCTATATTCAACCTTTAAGATAATCTCATTAGCTTTAGAGATTGAATCATCCTATACCCACATGGAAGGTTTTAAAAGATTAAACAATCAATCACTTAAGGGATTTATAGAGGAGATGGATTTAATCCAAGTAGAATGTCTAAAGTCTAAGATCTAAGATCTGAGATCTAGTTATTGATCACTTTAGACTTAAGCTAGATTTTAACTTAGACTTTTACCAATGGCATTTCTTTTAGTATTTAAGCTCATAATTTAACTAAGTTGAACTTATCAAAGTGGTTTTAATAATTGAAATGATTAAATTTAAGTATTAAGCTTAAGTGACTTCTTTAAGGTCACTTAAGATCTAAGTGCCTTAATTAGGGCTTAATTGAAGATTTCTTAAATTAATGATCACATTAACATTATTATTAGTCTAAGAGTTCAGAGAACATTTCTAATCTATCTTAGGGTAGTTTACTGAAATTTCCAAGTTTTAAGGGGCATTTAAGCACATTTTGGTCAAAATGACCAAAATACCCCTCTTAAGGCTAAAATTGGGATTTTAGGGTTTAGTTATCCAAACTGGATCTAATCTATTTTAAGGTGCATCATATGGATTAATGAAGTGGGGAACACACTTATCTTAGGTTTTGACAACTTAATTAATCTAATTAGCACTAATCACTTATTTAAGCTAATTAGGGTGATTAATGAATTTAAGGCATTCTAGGGCAATCCAACCCTATCTTCTACAATACTTAAGATAACATTAGAAATTAACTTGTCCAAAATTAGAGATTTAATTAGGGTTAAATTCACTAATCCTTAATTTGCGTAATTAAGGAGTGATTAAGAAAATTAAACATCCAAATTTGGTTTTAAGGGTCTACCATTGCTCTCTAAGGTTTAATGAGCAATCAGAGCCCTTAATCACTTAATTTGGTGATTAATTGAATTTATTATGATTTAATTAATAACAAAAAAAGGTTAAGCAATTAATTTAAATCTAACCATTTGATCTTTAGTTTTATTTTATATTCTGGTTCCTTGTATTTTTCTGATTCAAATGGTATATTGGATCATACCATTTGGATAAGTATAGCCAAAGTTATTAAGTTAATTTATTATGTATTTTTATTTAAATTAAAACTATAGGATTTAATTAATTAATCGCATAACCTTTAAAAATACATTCCTATAATTAATTAAATAGACGCGGCCCGAAATCAAGACCGCGCGGGTCAGGGTCGGCCCGGCCCGAAGCGCCAGTGCATCGTCTTCCGCCTCTCGACGGGTCCATCCCAGGAGAGACTCAGCGCTGAAATTCTCGGCTCTCAGACGTTGGCGATGGCTCGGCTTGATCCCTACACGTTCCTGGGGTCAAGACGCATCGATTGGACTAAGAGCCCCCATCTGAATCCCTCTGGATCGACGGGGTGCTACTCACCCGAGACGCCTTCGATACGGGCATTTCAGGCGCACTGTGAGGAGACAATTCTGCTCACAGAGGCCATTATCCTGACTGGAGCTCGATACCTACACCTTCAGGGAGGTGAGACGAGTTGATCCCCCAACATTTCATAACTTGGGGTGCAGCCAATCACTGGGTCCTTACTCAAACTCAGCCATTGGCTCGGCCGCTAGCTCAATTAATCGATACGATCGATTCGAGCTAGCTTAGCCCCATGCAATAATTACACTGGGTTTCCTAGGTGGCTAAGGTAATCTAGACGACATACAGCAGCTGAATTCAAGGACAAAAGGGAAAATGGATTGAAGGGATCCATAGGAGAAGGCTGTACCTCCGAACGGGATTGCAAGTTCGGTCCGAGAGGCAATGGAGGCAGCTGGAGCTTCCAGAAGACTGCCATGAGCTCCCAGGGAGTCTGAACACCAGACTCGCACCCTCTATCAGTGGTACTTAGCTCCAAAAAAAATTAGGGTTCACAGTGAGCAAAGGGGCTCACTATGAAATTAGGGTTCTCCAGCAAGCCTTTAACTGAAGAAATTAGGGTTCACAGTGAGCAAAGGGGATCACTGTGAAATTCTGAAGGTATTTATAGGCCTGGGGAAGCTATGGGGGTGGTGACCAGGACTCGGGAATGGGGCTTGGCTCGGCCCGAGGGTCCTCACTATTTCCCTGAAATTGGGAGGGTCCAGGCCGCCCAGGTCGCCCCACTAAGCTCGACCATTCTCGGAAAGTCCTAACGGTCTTGGTGACCTGGTGTGGGGAGTGGCAGACAGGGTTACATGGCTTAGTACTGGTGAATTCTCGCTGTCGGAGTGGGATCTCTTCGGGGATGAAGATCCACAGTGGCGGGGGACTCCAGGACCGTCTGATGGATCAGTAGTTGGCACGGGACGATTCTGATCTCCCGACATCTAACATCCGTGCGAGGGGTTGGATCGACCATCGGATCTGATCCACGGATCGAATGGGCGATCGGGGATACTTAAGATGGTTACTTGGATGCCGTTGGATCGAATCTCGGAACCGCAGAACGGTCGAGATTAGACGGATCCAATCGAAGGCACGAGCCGTTGGATTAAATCCGTGGAACGGACGGCCCAGATGGCCCCCGCGATTTGGAAAACAGCCGACCGTTGGAAAGGATAGATTTGCAATTATGATTTGTTTAAAACCCTAATTTGCAATTAAACCTATTTAAATTAAATCTAAAATGTGACTAAATGGCCTCCAAAAATTTCCAAAATTTCACCCTTAGTTAATTTGGGGATGAGGAATTCAAAAATAAACTCAGATTTTAATTTGGAGATCAAATTATTTTTAGGTATTTTCTAGGGCTCAAAAATAACCAAAAATACCAAAATTTCCAAATTAGCTCTGATTAATTTTAAATATCTATGGTTAGGTTTAAATGACCCTTTGAATCTAATGAAATCAAAATCAAGACTTGATTTTGTTTAATTTAACTAGGTTTAGCTAGAGTAACAAACTAGGGTTGTTACAGACTCCCCCACTTAAGAACGATGTCATCCCCGACATCACCTAAGTGCAGAAAAATTCTAATGGGATTTAACAGATCAAAGAAAATACAGGAAGTGGAAAAAAGAGAGAAGAACAATACCTGGGTTCGCAAAGAGTTGTGGATATTTGTTGCGCATATCCACCTCTTTCTCCCAAGTCGATTCCTCCAAGGATCAATTCTTCCACTGAATCTTGACCATAGGAATTGATCAATTTCTTAGCTGCTTCTGATCATGAGCTAATATTCTGATAGGTTCTTCGGCATACGCAAGATCGGGTTGAATCGCTACTGCTGGAAGTTGAACGAGATGAGAAGGGTCTCAAAGACATCTTCTCAATGATGATATATGAAATACGTTGTGAACAGCTACAAAGCTGTCAGGAAGGCTTAACCGGTAGGCAGATGATCCTACTTTAGCCAATACTTTGAAAGGTCCCACATAGCGGGACTAAGTTTCCCAGCTACGCCAAATCTGAAGACACCTTTCATTGGATTGACCTTTAGATAAGCAGAATCTCCCACATTGAATTCTAGGAGATGATGGTGACCCTTTGAATTCTAGATTACCTTAGTTCTGATTGATTTCAAACCTCTATGGTTAGATTTAAATGACCCTTTAAATCTAATGGAATCAAAATTAAGACTTAGTTTTGCTTAATTCAACTAGGTTTAGCTAGAGTAACAACCTAGAGTTGTTATACTATGTTTGGGCCACTAGGTTCAAAGTTATGAGATTCTAAAGTTTAGGTAATTGTGAGGGGATATCCTATAATGTCACTGTATTGTCTAGACATCCTATGAGAATTTTGATATTACCGTTAAATTCCTCTTATTTTTTTGGTTAAAATGATATGTATATATATATATATATATATATATATATTTGATATATTTAGATTATTGGTTTAAGAGTTATAATATCCTAATATTTTGCATTTAATTTAATTCAATTTGAATAAAGTTACTATTCAAAAATTCGGATTGAATAAATTTACTGTTCATATTTAAGTAAATTTAATATTCTTAATTTTTTAACAAATTAATTTATTTATTGTCTAATTAAATTAATTAATTTACTAAATTAAAACTAATCTAATTATCATTAATTATTAATTAACATTAATTATTAATTAACATATTCTAATTTTATATATATATATATATATTAATAAACATACATTAATATATATATATGTTTATTTATTTATTAAATAATTTTATTCAAATAATTATTTTTTCTGCAGGTTTCCAGACGACGGGCCCCACCATACCACGTGACAGATGCTGGTTGGCTAGGTGAGGGGCCGCGGATCCCACAAGGACATGTGGCAGGCCCCGATTCGCCACGGCACGCGAGTGGGACCTATGCGTGTCAGCGGCTTGGCGCCGCTGACGCGGGGGCCACGTGCTGCCACGAAGGGACGCCACATGTCAAGGTGGGTCCTACCACTCTGACGCGGACCCAGACGAGATCGGGGCGGGCCCGGGCAACCCGGCCCGGCTCAGACTCCTTTTTCCTCGAGCGACTGCCCGAGGGCACCGGGCTAGGGCACGATTTTTGCCGGCCTTCCCGACGCCGGACCACCTCGGCCCGCACGGCCGACGACAGCCCTCGACGAGGACTACAAGTCGGCTGGTGGACCGGCATGGAAGGTGGCCGGAGTCGCCGGCTAGGGTCAACCCTAGTGGCTAGGGTTCAGCGGGATTGGGCTTAACGGTAAGCACTATGGACTCGAGCCCAAATCCCATCGATCGGGTCAATTTAACTCCGATCAGAGCCGCTCGATCGACAATCAGACACATAAAAACTCGATCGACAATCAGACACATAAAATACAGGTATGAGCAATAATCAAGTGAAACGAATACGAGGAGGGGGAGATCCAGTACCTGAAATTTCGACGGTGAGGAAGGCTCTTCGCGTCTCGATCAATCGCAGCATATCAAAATGTTGCGATCGATCACGATAAGAGGATATAGAGTCGGGGATAAGACCTACGAGGTGAGGTGGCCACCGATTGGTACTCGGTAGCGACAGACGACGCGTGGCGAGAGGTGATCTCGCCGATGGAGACTAAGCGCTAGAGCCGTCCGATCAGTCTTGATCAGACGGATCACGCGGTGCGGATCCGCAAGCTTAACGGATGCGGATCCGTTCCGCATCCAACCCAATAATCCTTATCAGGTATGTGGATCCGTTAAGTTAACGGATCTGACCCGATAACCTTTATAAATTAATATAAATTATTTAAAATGAATAATTAAAATCCTATTTTAATACTAAATTCTAAAATATTTAATTGATTCCCAAAAATTTTCAATTATTTACTCCTAGCTAATTGAGGGGTGAGGAACGCAATGGTGAGGTCAGATTTTTGATTCGACAAGTGTTTTAACTTCCCAATTTTCAGGGTATTTAAATATTATTAAAATATTCACCGAAATTATGACGACTTCTGATGGAAACAAAAACATTACCCCAAGCTAATTTGGGAGCAATGAGCACAATGGCAAAGTTCATTTTTTGATTTGAGGACAATTTAGATAGGTCAAATTTTAGGATTTCTGGATTTTCCAAAAAATCAGGATGTGACCCATTTGACTTCTAATTTGGAGTAGGTCTTAGTAGATGACCCCTAATGACTTAATTAATACTAAGGATCAAGATTAGGACTGAGATTAGTCTTAATTTACTAAGGTAACAACTTGGATTGTTACACTAGCCTCCTATCACGAACTCGAAGGGAGGAAGTCGAAGGTCGAGCCCGCACCGGGTCGACTTGGGCTTGACCCATAGTCGGCTGGAACTGGTTACATGTCGGCAGCTGGCTGGGGCCTCTGCGAGTGGGCCCCTCCTCGTCGAAGTCTGGCATCGTAGCATGCAACGCGTGTCCCTGTGGAGTCGACTCCACGATGACACTCATCTTATCGCACAATCAGCCGTGGGTCCCGCCTCTGACTCCCCGTCGCTCGGATGGATGACACGTGGTCGTGGGGCCCACCGTTATGGCCAAAATGATTAATCTGCAAATATTAAATTAATAATAATTTATGTAATTAAATGAATTATATTAATTTAGTTTAAATTAATTAATTAATTATAGAACTTTAACACTTAATAAATCTCAAACTACAACTCCAAACATAATGATATTATTTGTCATTTTGATCAGTAAAATAAGAGGAATATTTTGGCACTATTAAATTTCCAATTGGAGGTATATTTTACATAATGACATTTAGAACCCCTAATTATGTCTTAATTAATCACTAAGCATCAACCTCCATATCTTTGCACACACTAATCCAAACATATCCAATATGGGTCTTATTTTAATCATGAGATCCTCACAAATGTTTCAATAACATTAATTTCCTATTTAAAGTATAATTAGTTTAATCACTTTTAAGACCTAACCCTAATCACCCTATTTAACCCTAAAAATTCAATTAACTATAACTTGGTCAATTGAGCTCTAAATTAGATCTTCCAATATACTATTTTGATCAGGAAGACCTAATAATTAGTAAACTACAAAGGTATTTAAGACGGATTGCTAGATCTTTTAATCAACCCTAATCACCTAAAACTTGAATATTAGCACAATTAGTAATCCAAATTGGGTGATTTAAGTTTCTGATAACTCCTAGAATAGAATAAAACCTAGTAGAGTAGTCGGTTTAGTGATACAGTGACTAATTTCAGTAATCACTCTTAACTCTAATTAAGTCATAACTTAACCAATTGAGGTCCAATTTGGGTCTACTCATAATTAAAGTACTTAGTGGATTATAGGAAAGCTATAGCTACTGAGTTTACAGAATTTGGACTTCAAATAAAAATTTTTGGTTTTTGACCTCTTTTAGAAAACCTTAATTTTACATAATTAACCGTAGATTTGTTTTGGCCATGACTTGACCATTTGATATTCAAATTCAATCATTTTAGGTTCTATGAAATCCTTAAATAGTAACCAATAATATACTAACTAAAAGCTTAGACTTTATTATGTAAAATTACCAAATTTCCCTTATGAGTTAATTTTCTTAAATTGAGCTCTTAAGGCTTATTAAGTATCCAAATTTGGTGTACTTGCTGTCTATATTTATTTTACACAGTAAGTAACCTTTTACCTTCAATAAATTGTAATTTGAAGCCCTAATTCAATAAATAACATTTTAGACCCTTAAATAGGGGCAAAATAGTAATTTTGCCTGAATTTAGGTTTAAGTATCCTTAAACCTTAAAATTATAATATAATCTCTAAAGTTAGCATTATAACTAATTTGGGATCAATTTAGGATGCTTAATCTCATTAAAATATTATTTTAAGAAAAACCTTAAAATTTACTTAAAATACTCTTAAGTCTTAAATTAAATTTCATAAGGTGAATTTAGCTCACCTTATGCTTTTTTTTGAGAATCATATCAGAGTAATATGAAAATAAGCAAGATTAAAATTAAAGCTTAAATCTTCTCTTTATCCTAAATCCATTTATTAGGATTTTCCCTTAAATCCTTAGGATCTTATTCCTTAGGAATTAGTTTAGAAATTTATGTTATAATTCATCTATTAAGTAAATGGGTTACTTAATAGATGAAACCTTAGTTTTATAGCTTTCTAAAATTTCATCCTTTATTTATGATTATTTTGTATTTTAACTTTAATTTAAGTTTAGAGATTTATTTTATTAAACTTGACTTTGATTAATAAGATAACCTTATTTATAGCTCGTAAGAATTGGGTTTAATCTCAAACCATTAATTTTAGAACATATTAGAGTAAGAAGTAAAACTTCAATACTTGAAGTTTAACATCTTAATCTTCTAATTTTGATTTGTAATAATCAAGATTGGTTTGAGATTATTTAAAATTATGAATTAGGACATTTGATTTACTTATTAATTTAAATAAGCATCATTGATTGAAAAATATTTGAACTTTACTAGTTCTAATTACTTTTAACTTTATAGGCCCGATATTTTAAATTTAAACTCAATAGCTGGATATTGGAGATCCTAAACTTGTATAAGTTCAGATTAGTTAGAACAAATTAATTACAAAATATGTGATATCAGAGAGTTTGTTTAGGGTTATTTACACTCTGTATTTGAATGATTTGCTTCCTTATTTTGGTCCTTTATATTTTTGACACATTAGATGGAACATAGTAAATTGGATAAATATTTTATGTTAAATTTGATATATTCATAAAGCATATTCATAAGTAAAAGAGGCAATTAAATTAAATGAATTTTATTATATTTTTGTGGAATATGCCTTTCTTAGTCTACCTTTTATGATGGTATATTTGAGGTGATACTTTATCTAAGGTATTTCCCCTAGAAGGTGATATTTTATCTAGGATATTTCTACTAGAAGGTGATATTTTTTCTAGTATATTTCTCCTAGAAGGTGATAATTAATCTAAGATATTTCTCCTAGATGATCAGAAAAGTTTAAGTGGTATTTTCTTTTTTTGGTAGGACTATGTAAGAATATGCCTATATTACTTTTAGTTTATATTTTAGTTTATTTCTTTATACAACACTTTTATTTATTTTATAGTATTTTAGTATTCACAGTATTTCCTATAAATTGTGTATATTTAGTAGATTTGTTTATATATAAAAGCATATTGGGATGTTAGTTTTTTATTGCAATTCAGTATTTTCATTTTGTATTACAAACTAGTATATATATAGAATTGACCGTATTACTTAGGATATTTCTTATATTTAGTAGGTTTTCATTATACTGTTACTTAATATTTTTTGCAACTTGAGTTGAGGTATGTGCTTACTTCACACTTTATTTAAGTTATAATTAGTTAATTATAACTTCTACCACTTTTTTTGTTGCTTTATTGCTCCTAAATTGCATAGATATTTGTGATATCATTTAATACATAAAATGCTTAACCAAAAATGTACTTAGACATTTTGTCTAATCAGATTTTCTTTTCTTTTGGTTGGGGCCCTGTCATTGTGATACCGACAATGACAGACTCAGAGTTATTTGAGGTAGGACCTTCTGAAGAGCTTATTCAGGAGAAGAGTGTGCCGGTGCAGATCCTTAGTTTCTTTATATTCTACTATGAAGACCGAGTGTCTTTCTCTTAAGTTATTAAACTTTTAAATGTTTTGTAATAATACAGGTTCTAAATTAAATTTTCTTTTCTGCTTATTTATTCTGAGTTGTATAGTTTTTTATTTTACCATGAATGTATGGATGTTATTATTTGGTACTTTCTTCCATACTCTGATAGTTTAGTATGCTCATTTAGTGATTACCTCATTTGCTATCCTTGGGGCATATCCTTCCCTTATCAATGGATTAAGAATATTTATTGATAATCTAATACTAAGTGAAGGATTGCCCGATGACGACTACCACTTAATCTTAGATGATTAAGGGGCGGCCGCCACATGGCGAGACCCACATATTCAGGCAGACAGCGGCTAGAGCGGGGCTCATAGGCATTGAAGTGACGGATTTGTAGAGGAGATAACACTCAGCGGGTCCCACGGGACACGCGTTCGTAAGCCAAGATGCCAGCTAGACAAAGCAGGGCCCGCACAACTGATAATAGTTACCTAATGCACTCTCGCGGGACAGGCCTGATCCGGCCCGAGATAGACCCAAGCCACTCGGCAAGAACCGGCTACGCATAGCTAGAGCAGCCAAATTGCAGGTCATTTCTGCTTTCCCAGAGGCCGGCTCACATACCGTTGGGAAGAGCACATTGAGGGCTAGCCAACCCTAGTCGAATCATGGCTAGGGGTGACCCATGGCACCGGAGAATCCTAACCCTAGTCACTAAGTTACGGAGCAAAGATGGGATGAAGGATCATTGTGGACAATTGTAGATCAAACTTGAAAATGATTTGATCGGGTTCGATCGAACGTGATCAAACCCGACTAAAATTTGATCTATGGCATGAAATAATTAATCGAAAAGTTTCAATTACAATCGGAGAAAGTAAAGTATAGATCGAAGTGGTACCTTACTGAACGGCTAGGAAAACTCTGAAATTCTGAAGGACGGCTTAGCTAATCCCCAATCGCACTAAAGGAGTAAAGTGAGGTTCCCACGCCACTACACATCTCATTAGGTCAAGAAGGCATATCGTAGAGGATTCTAGGTTGATGACTGACGCGCGGAGGAGGAATTTGAGCGACGTGCGTCCCGTTCGTGACACGCGAAAGGCACACAAAGACGATGACGCCGCAGCCGTCCCATCGCTGGATCGGACGGATTGATTGATCCATCAGATCAGACAGTGCATACAAAAATGAAGGGAATTATGTTACAATTAATTGGACGGTGCTGTTAGTTCTATTTAATATTTAATGATTATTTAAATAATTTTACTTATTTTCTTAATTAGAATTATGTAATTAAATGTATTCAGAAAATTTCTGATAAATCACCTCTAGCTAATTGAGGGGTGATGAACATAATGGCGCAGTTAAATTTTTGATTCAACGTGTATTTAATTTTCATAATTCCCAGGTATTTAAAATATATTAAAATATTTGCTGAAAATCCAACACCTTTCAAATACTTCCAAAACATCACCTCTAGCTAATTTTGGGGTGATAAATGCAATGGTGAAGTCGGATTTTTGATATGAGGTCAAAATAAATAGGTCAAATTCTAGGGTTCCTAAAATTTTCAAAATCAGGATTTGATCCATTAGATTCTTAATTTGGACTAGGTCTTTGTGGTGAACTTCTAATGACTTAATTAAAGTACTAGAATCAAGATCAGGACTTGGCTTAGTTCTAATTATCTTAAGTAACAACTTGGGCTGTTACAGACTCTCCTACTTAAGAACGATGTCATTCTCGATATCAATCAAGTAGGAAGAATAATGCATAAAAAAAAAAGATAAAAAATTGAAAGAGTAGAGAGATTAAATAAATACCTAGGCTTTCAAAGAGATTATGATATTTGTAGCGCATATCCAATTCTTTTTCCCAAGTAGACTCTTCTCACAATCGATTTTTCCATTGAATCTTAACCATTGGAAAGGATCGATTTCTCAGCTATCTTTGATCGCGAGCTAAGATTTTGATTAGGTCTTTGATATAAGATAGATCTAGCTGGATAGACACTACTGGAAGCTGAATGAGATGCGAAGGATTTTGATGGCATTTTTACAATGATGAGATATGTAATACATTATGAACTGCATGAAAGTCTTCAGGAAGTTTTAATTTATAGGCAACAGAGCTTATTCTCTCTAAAACTTCAAATAGACCAATTTAACCAGGACTAAGTTCCCAGTTACGCCAAAATGTAGTACTCCCTTCATAAGACTGACCTTAAGATAAGCGAAATCTACAGCCTTAAAATCTAAAGGACGATGGTGAGCATCATGATATTTGTTTTGGCAATCCTATGTTGTTTAATCCTCTACTGGATTAGTTGCACCTTTTTGTTTGTTTCAGCAACTAGATCAGATCCATAAAGCTGAACACCACCAGTCTTAGACCAAGCAAGTAGAGTGATACATTCTCTGTTGTATAGTGCTTCATAGGGCGCCATGCCAATGCTTTCTGGATAGCTATTATTGTAGGCAAACTCTACAAGAGGAATGTAGTCTTCCTAGGAACCACCAAAATCCATAATGCATATACGCAAAAGATCTTCAAGAATTTGATTAACCCATTCTGTTTGCCCATCGGTTTGTTGCTGAAATGCGGTGCTCATGGCCAAGGTAGTACCCAAGTCTTGATGCACTGCTAACCAGAACTTAGAGGTGGATTTACTATCATGATCTGAAACAATTGACCTCAGAATACCATGAAGTCTGATAATTTCTCTAATATATAGCTTTGTTAATTTCTCCACCAAAGTTTGTCTCATTGGAATAAAATGGGCTGATTTGGTTAGTCTATTGACTATGACCCAAATAGAATAAGCACCAGATCTTGTTTTTGGCAAACCCATAATAAAATCCATGGAAATATCAAACCACTTCCATTCTGGGATAGCTAGAGGATTAAGAAGTCCTCTAGGCCATTGATGTTCTGTATTGACAAGGTTATAAGCATGACATTTTGCGACAAATTATGCTACATTCTTTTTCATACTAGGCCACCAAAATGATTTCTTCAAGTCTTGATACATTTTAGTGCTCCCATGGTGAACTTGATATCTAGAATTATGGCCTTCTGTAAGGATTTTTTGTTGTAGGGATTTGGGAATCTATAAACGATTATCTTAATAAATTACTGTCCCATGCATTTACAAATCTTGATGGTGACTACCTTCAAAATTCATTTTAAGCTATAAATATTCATCATCATTAGTCTGAGAGATAGAAACATCTTTATGAAAAGTGGGCTATATATTGATATTAGTTAATATAGAGCTCAACATATCACCACACACTAGAGAACTTTCCAACTTTCAAAACTCTTCCTTTAGTAAACTTATAGCAATTATAGTTGATAGTGTAGCACAATGACTGAGGGCATCTGCTACAACATTTGCTTTACCAGGATGGTAC
This sequence comes from Gastrodia elata, assembly GCA_016760335.1. Lineage (NCBI taxonomy): Eukaryota > Viridiplantae > Streptophyta > Magnoliopsida > Asparagales > Orchidaceae > Gastrodia > Gastrodia elata. The sequence continues at coordinate 21,648,930 of CM028669.1, forward strand.
TGAATATCCAAATCATATTCATTAATTAGTTCTAGCCATCTCCTTTGACAATAATTTAATTCTCATTTGGTGAAGATGTACTTTAAACTTTGATGATTAGTGAAAATAAAACATTGGACTCCGTTTAAATAGTGATGCCAAAATTTTAATGCAAGGATTACTACAACATGCTCCAGATCATGCATAGTGTAATTTCTCTCGTGTAGGTTTTAATTGACGAGAAACATTTACAAAAACTTTTCTCTCTTGCCTTAGAACACATCCTAGCCTAGTTTTAGAGGCATTAGTATAAACTTGATAATTTAAGCCTTCCATTGGTAGAACTAGTACTGGGGTAGAGGAAAGTGCATCCTTTAATGTTTGAAATGTATTTACACATTTTGAAGTTCAAATAAATGGAATAGCTTTCTAAGTCAGTTTTATTAAGGGAGAAGCAATTTGAGAGAAGTCCTTGATAAACTTTCTGTAATAGCCTGCCAAACCTAAGAAGCTTCTAATGTCTGTTACTAATTTTGGTTGTACCCAATCTTGGATAGCACAAATTTTCTGTTGATCTACATGAATTCCTTGAGCATCAACTACATGGCCTAAGAAAGCTACATAATTTAGCCAAAATTTGCATTTAAATAATTTGGCATATAGTTCATGATTATGCAAGGTTTCCAAGATTACTCTTAAGTTATTTTCATGATTGTCTAAGGTTTTAGAGTAGATAAGGATGTCATCAATAAATACAATAACAAATTTATCCAAATATGGTTTTAGGACTCATTGCATCAAGCCCATAAAAATTGAAGGAGCATTGGTGAGTCCAAAAACATCGTAAAAAATTTGTAATGTCCATCATGTATGTGAAATGCTATTTTCTCAGCATCTGAATCTTTCACTCGCAGTTGGTGATATCCTGATCTTAAATCAATCTTCGAGAATACAACCTCACCATATAATTGATCGAATAAATCAATGATTCTAGGAAGTGGATATTTGTTCTAAATGGTGACTGTGTTCAATTCTCTATAGTCTATACACATTCGCATAACAACATCCTTCTTTTTAACAAATAAAACTGGTGCTCCCCAAGGAAACAAGCTTGGTTTAATAAAGCCTTTAATTTAAGAGCTCCTGTAGTTGTTCGCTAAGTTCCTGCAGCTCTTTAGGAGCCATTCTATAAAGTGATTTAGAATTTGGTTCTGTACCGGGAACTAGATTAATTGCAAATTCTACTTCCCTTGGTGGAGGCAAACCATGCAAGTCTTCAGGGAATACAACGGCAAATTCTTTAGCAACTCTAATATCAGAAAGTGGAATATTTTCCTTACTATCACCTAACATAGTTACTAAGAATGCCATACAACCTTTGCTTACCAGCCTCTCTGCTTTGATTGCGCTGATTAATGAGCTTTGGGTGCTAAACCTTCCTACGAAGGTTTCAGAAGTATCGAGTGATTGAAGGGTGATCTTATTTTGCTGATAATTTATTGTAGCATCATGCGCACTAAGCCAATTCATACCAAATATGATATCAAAATTTGTTATGGGCAGAATTATCAACTTAGCTTAGAATGTCTTCTTATTCAAAGGTACGTGAAGATTGTAGAACTGGGTTGTGCCGAGTTGGGTTCCAGAAGGAAGTCTAACATTTAAGGTTTTAGCCATCTTATGAAAAGGTAGATTCAAGTTCTTAGCAAAACCCTTGTATATAAAAAAATCACTGGCTCCTGTATCAAATAATATTTTGGAGGGGTTGCCATTAACACAAATTGTTCCTAAATTAACTATAATTAGTGATAATTAATTCAATTTACTAAATGCTTGAAAGTAAGAATTCGTGATTAAATATATATGTACCTGACTTTATGCTATTATCTTCAGTTGCTTCTAATGGAGTAAGGGTATAAACCCTAGCAGGTCCTATGGGATTCTTGTTATAGGTCTATCTTTGAGGAGGTTTGGATGTGCTCAGTTGAGATGTAATACCTCCTTCTTTCCTTGGAGTTGGAGTGACCGATTGCGGAGGAGGCATAATTGTTAGTTATTGGATTCTACGATTTATTGGAGTTAGATTTGAAAACTTGAATGTGTTTGGGATGATCAATTTGTGCACCTTCAATAGTCATATCATAGTTGCATTGCTGAAAGAAGTAACCCTTTCAACCACATGTATAATAACATAATTTATTGTGGTATCATTTTCCGAAAGAGTGGGGCTTTGTACACCCATTGTATGGATCTGATGGTGTGGAATCTGCTTCTATCTAATCTATCTTTCCTTAGGAAAACCTAGTTTTCCTGGAATTATTATCCCTATATGAAGATGAACTGAATGTTCTCTTGTAATCCTTCTAGAACTGATGTTGATCTACCACACGAGCTGTCTCAATTAATTCAGTAAAATTTGACAGTCTTAATGGCACAATGTGATCTTTTATTGAATCACGTAATCCACTCAAGAATCAGTGGCAATGAGCACCTTCCGTTTGTACCATATTCGGCGCAAATCGAGCTTGTCCAAAATTTTGATTCATATTCAGACAGAGTACGGTTTCCTTGCCTTAATCTGAGAAACATATCCCCCAAATTATTTTGTGCTAAGGGAGGAATGTATTCTACTTTAAATGCTTCCACAAACTCCTCCCAAGGAATTTCTTCAATATAATAATAGAAAAATAGCGTATGACGGAGAATATCCCACCAATATTCAGCTTCATCTTGAAACATATGGGTGGTTAATCTAATGGCTTCAGCATTTGGATAATTGATGCTTGTTAAATTTTTCTCAACTAACTTCAGCCAATTGGTTGTATCCATTGCTGACATGTTTCCATTAAGGGTCGGAGTTCTCAATCTAATAAAACTATGTAAGAGTCCATCCGTTGACTGATAATACTGCTGAGAGGGATAATAAGGTGCAGGGCTTACAGATGCTGGTGACGGATTATTCTGCATTGCAATTAGCCTTTCTATCCTTTCATATTGTTTGACATTAGTTGCTACTAATGTTTTAATTGTATCCAAAAGTGCATTGAGCTCAGAAGAAGTACTGCTAGATGCAACAGGAGTTGAAGATGATTGCCCAGAATTCATTTTGTACCTAAGTTTTAATAACATAACATTCTAAAAACAACTAAAAGAGATGAGTTTATTTTACTACTTATTTCAAAATAAAACATACAATAAGGAAAGAGTACATAAGCTTATTTATCATGACATTTTATATTCAATTGAAAATGCAAGACAGAAATCTTCAAAAGTGACTTCTCGATGTTCCCTGCTACGCATATGTGTGAGTTTTTGGAGAGTGACACTCCACTAATCCTCAGCTTGATCTTGAAGTAGGATGGATACAAAGGTGACTCTAATATCATCGGGGAACTCTATGGCTTCAAGAGTGTATTTCACATGCTTTATCCATTCTTTGGCTAAAGGAGGAATGTCAAGCCCTTTGAAAATGGCATGATGAAGCATTTGATCTAGCACTTGTACTCCTGATTTTGATATTCCTTCAACATATCTTCCGTAGTATTGTCCAAACTGATATTCAAGTTCCCATATGGCTTCAAATATACTGAAGTAGTCCCAAACTAACATTCTCAAGTTTCTAAATATCCTATAAGGTTAATTAAGTCTTATTAATTATTTGAGTAATTTATAATTCTTAAGGTATTTTAGCATGAGTTTTTCATAATTGAGCATTTTATTTTTACTTATATTAGTATTTTCATTTATGCCTATTATTCTGAGAATTAGATTATGGTAATATGGATGTTTTCAAGTATTCATTTAGTGATCATATAATAGAAGAACTATCCATTAGGTAGATAGGAATACAAATTCCAATCTGACACCTTATGGAGTTCTTTGATACCAAATGTGGCAGTCACCCCTTAATCATTTAAGATTAAGTGGTGGTCATCAATGGGCAATCCTTCACTTAGGATTAGATTATGAATAAATATTCCTAATCAACTAATAAAGGAAAGATATGCCAATATGTGATAAACACCTCCAAATGGAAAATTGATAGTGCCAAAATATTCCTCTCATTTTTCTGATTAAAATAAGATATAACTTTAATATGTTTGGATTATTAGTTTACAATTTATGAGTGTTTAAGAATTTAGGATTAATTATATTAATTAACTTGCTTTTGTTTTAAATTATAATATAGTATAACTAAATTAATTTAAATGCAGGTATGGCGGGACCCACATATTGAGGCAAACAGCGGTTGAGCGGGGCCCACAGGCACTGAAGCGAGGGATTCACAGAGGAGACAGCGCGCGGGGTCCCATGGGACACGCGTCCTTGAGTCGATACTCTAGCTCGACAAAGCAGGGCCCGTGCGACTGATGACAGATGCCTAAAGCACTCCAGCGAGTTGGGCCTGACCTAGCCCGAGACGGGCCCGAGCCACTCGGCAAGAACCCGCTACGCGTAGCTAGGGCAGCCAAATTGCAGGTCATTCCTACTTCTCCAGAGGCCGGCCTGCATACCGTTGGGAAGAGCACAATGAGGGCTAGCCAACCTCGGTCGAATCACGACCAGAGGTGACCCATGGCACCAGAGAATCGTAACCCTAGTCACCAAATTACAGAGTGAATAATGGACGAAGGATCACTATGGATAACTATAGATCAAACTCAAAATTGATTTGATCGGGTTCGATTGAATGCGATCAAACCTGACTAAAAGTCAATCTATGGCATTAAATAATAAATCAAAAAGGTGCAGTTACAATTTGAGAAAGGAAAGTATAGATCAAAGTGGTACCTTGCTGAACGACTGGGAACACTCTGAAATTCTAAAGGACGGTTTAGCTAATCCCCAACCACACTAAAGGAGTAAAATGAGGTTCCCATGCCACCACTCATCTCATCAGGTCAAGAAGGAGTGTTGCGAAGGATTATAGGTCGGCGACTAACGTGCGGAGGATGAATTCGAGCGACGTGCGTCCCATTTGCGACACATGGAACGCTCACGAAGATGACAACGTCGCAGCCGTCTGATCGCTCAATCGGACGGATCGATTAATCCGTCGGATCAGAGGGCGCGTGCAAAAATGAAAGGAACAGTGTTAAGATTAAGTGGACGCATCGTTAGTTATAATTAATATTTAATTATTATTTAAATAATTTTACTTATTTTCTTAATTAGAATTAAGTAATTAATTGTATTCAAAAAATTTATGATAAATCACCCCTAGCTAATTGAGGGGTGAGGAACGCAACGGCTCAATCAGATTTTTTATTTGATGTGTATTTAATTTTCCTAATTTATAGGGTATTTAAAATATGTTAAAATATTCACCAAAAATTCAACAACTTCCAAATACTTCCAAGACATCACCCCTAGCTAATTTGGAGGTAATGAACATAATGGTGAAGTTGAATTTTTAATATGAGATCAAAATAAATAAGTCAAATTCTAGGATTCCTGAAATTTTCAAAATTAAGATTTGATCCATTTGATTCCTGATTTGGACTATATCTTTATGGTGAACTTCTAATGACTTAATTAAAGTACTAAAATTAAGATCAACATTTGGTTTAGTCCTAATTAATTTAAGTAACAACTTGGGTTATTACATTATGAGAAGTTAAGGGTGAATTTTTGTTAACTAAGTAGGAACATTTTCCTTACTTGGGGATTTTCAATGCCTATATTAGGACTTTTAGCAATTTACTCATATTATGAGATTTTAAGACTTAAATTGAGTCTAAATCAATTATATTACTGATTTCAATATTTTAAAAGATATTTTAAGGCTTTAGGACACTTAACATAAATCTTGGGCAAAATGACCATTTTCAACTTAAGAGTTCAAAACCTATTTTTTTGATTTAGGGCTCCAAATTATATTTTCTTACTGCCAAATGATTTTTTACTATCTAACATAAAGATAGATAGTAAGTACACTCAATTTGGATAAGAAATGGGTCCTATAGGTCCAAACTAGGGTTTTTGACCTAAGATGGCATTTTTGTAATTTATCCTAATGAAGTCTATATTTTTTTTGCAATTCATTGTTGTTTGTTGTTCAAGGATTCCATAGAGTCTAAGAATACTAAATTCTGAGGTCTATTGGTTAAGTTATGTTCATTCCAATTCTAGGGGCAATTATGCAATTTTTAAGGCTATGAGGGGTCAAAAACCTAACTTGTCTATTTGAGATCCAAATTTAACAAACTCAGTGGCTATAGCTTTCCTATAATGCATTGAGTACTTTAACTAGAGTAGACCCAAATTGGACCTCATTTCGCCAAGTTATGACCTAACTAGGGTTAGGGGTATTTTAGTCAACTTAGGGTTTTCAAGGTTCGAAACCTAAATTTTATTTCAGTTTACTATTGGTATTGTTTTTCTAAGCTAGATAGTACTTTAAATTTCTTTTTTTGGAGTCTAATTAACTAAGATATGGCCTAATCAATTTCTAGGGTTTTAATATCATTAGAGAGGGTCTTAAAAGTCATTAGACAAACTAATTACCAACTGGCAGAACTAATACTACCAAAGTATTCCAGAGGTTCTCCTAATTACTTTAAGACCAATATTGGCTAGGTTTGGATCACAATGTACAAAATTATGAGGGTTTGAAGTTTTGGCACAAGTAAGAGGATAAAAAAAATGTCACTATGTGAAATATTTGTCATACTAGAAAATTGACACTACCATTAAATTCTTCTCATATTTCTGAGCAAAATGAGATATATATTTGCTATGTTTGGACTTATAATCAATTAGTTATGAGTCTCTAAATTTTTTACAATTAAATAACCAAACTAAATGCTTTATGTATTAACATAAATTAAACTAAGTTATTAAATATAAAATAGATTAATTAAATAAATTTAAAACGGCGGCAGGACCCGCCAATGACACACGGCGGCAATCCAGAGGCACGTCAGCTGTGAGGTGGACCCTAAAGAGACATGCAGTGCACACTTAGAGGAGTGGGCCGTCCTGGATGGGTCCCATGGCTCCCAACAAAGGGGACATTCACGTGCCCCATGTCCCAACGCGCGGCTAATAATCGCTCGCCAGCTGGCCTGGGTCGGCACGGGCCATGCGTCGTGCACCAACACTCGAGTGGCACGCCGCTGGCCCTACGACCTTACCTTGCTTGGCAGATGACCCACGGAAAGGGCCCGTGATGACCCGGCCTAGCCCGAACAGACCCCTCGTCTTCTTTAACGGGGTCCAAGGCTAAATGCCTAGGGTTCAAGTTTAAGCGGTGATTCCAGTGGCGATTGGGTCTAACCCACATGGAAAAGCATAGGCCTCACCAAGGCCTACCTAACAGACTATAAAATACATGTTTGCGCTCACACGCAAGTGTACGTGGTCTGAAGTAATATATTGGAAGGTAAGTTCCGAGATTTTTCATCCTCAGGGAACAGTGTGTTTTATTACTAAGGTATATCTAAATTCAATAATGTTTAACCCATATGGTTTTACCTTGATTTGGTTCCATTAACAAAGCAATAATTCAGAGTTAAGAAACTATTTAAATTAGAGAGGAGAGTTGGGCTTCTTCCATGTGAAATGATAGAGACCCCTTATTGTATTACTTCTCAAGGAATTTTTATTCTTAATCATTATGCCAATAAATCAAATGCACAATGTATTCCTTAGAGCTAGTCTTCTAAATCTTTCAAGTGCAAATCTTGTGCAATAGATGAACACACTAGGGTTCAAATTCTGCACAAAGATTCCCATGAGATCGCAACTAAAGCATCTTAGTTTTCGTACGTCTAGGTTACCAAAATAATAGTTTTAATCATGTGATTTTAAGAGCATTGATTCCACTAATGAGCATCACGCGCATCTTATGCAGTTCAGATAAAGAAGTGATTTCATTAGGCTCTTTGAACTATGTCACATCATCCATGAGCCCTTAAAGAATCCACTTCCTCCTTTCACGTAAGTTAAGCAACGGAGCTCCATTATTGGGTCATAGCTCACATGCTTCGACTCCTTAGTTGAGTGTAAAACATGATGCAATTAGGATCAAGAACTTCTCACTTAGTTCTAAACACCCCATGCACGCATATCCTGCTCTTAACTAAGAAATGAGCTATGGATCATAAGATTTTTATTTTTGATTGTTCATATTTATAATTATATTTTCTTAATATAAGATTTTCTTTTAGTCCACAACTTGATCTTAAAATGATTTCATTGAACCATTCACAAACAAATTTTTATTTCAGTGCTTGAGAAAGTTCTAAATCATTCATTAAATCCTTTATATTTCACAATGGGCTCAGCCCGACTCTCCCCAAGGAGGTTTAGCCTTCCATTATAGCTGAGAAAAGAAGTAAAACATACAAGGATGATGACTCTTTCATGATCCACTAAAATAAATCAAAATCAAGATTAAGAGTTAACTAGGAACAGCACTTAATGGGGTTCTCTGGATCTCTCCTCTTCTTCCTCTTCTCCTTTACTTTAGCTCCCTAGTGCAGCCTTTAGTTCTTTCTCCTCTAGCAATGGTTCTTTCCACCTCTCTTGGAGAGGTTTCCTCCATCTTTTATGCAGCCTCTAAAAACTATGTTCTTGGATAAAAATTGGGAACCCTCTCTTTGTGAAGAAGAGCTGCATATATAGAGTGAATCTCCTTCCTTTCTTTAAATTTTGGCTTCTTCCCATCAAATTTCTGCAGCAATGAGTGCTTAGCCAACTTGATGCATGACAAGACATCCCCTTTTCCATTCTTTAATCCCCAAATCACTTAAAAAATATTCATTTTCCCTAAAAAACTATTCTGCTGTAGAATATATAGTGGCTGGGAGACAAGGAGCAGACTGGGGGGTCTTGTCTCACCCAAAATTAATGCCCTGAGAAGACAGGAATTCGGCGCTTAATATAGCGATTGAATTTCAAAACTCTATCATTGCAGCACGCTATAGAGGGTTTAAGTTTGAAAACTTCCATGCTGCAGCGCGCTAGAGAGAATGAGTTTGAAAACTTATCCACTACAATGCGCTGTGGCGATTAAGTTTCGAAAACTCATCTGCTGCAGCGCACTGTAGCGATCGAGTTTTAAAAACTCTCCCGCTGTAGTGCACTGTAGCAATTAAGTTTTGAAAACTCACCCGCTGCGCCACGCTACAGTGTTTTAGTTTCGAAACTCTCCCACTGTAGCGTGCTGTAGCGATTGAGTTTGAAAAACTCACCCGCTGGGTGCGCTGTAGCGTTTGAGTTTGGAAAACTCACCCACTGCGACACGCTGTATCAATTGAATTTCGAAAACTCACCCGTTGCGGTGCGCTGTAGTGATTGAATTTCAAAAACTCACCCGCCGCGGCACACCGTAGCGATTGAGTTTCGAAAACTCACCCGCTGTGATGTGTTGTAGCCATTGAGTTATGAAAATTGTCTTGCTGCAGCACACTATGGCGCACTGTGGCACTCCATAGCTGAATCGCTCTAGATTTTAAGAATCCCTTTAGATTAGTGCCTTCTGCATGCCAGTAGCTGGGGTGCGCTGTAGTGCACGGCAGTGCACTGGAGCGCGATATAGCATCCCGCAACAGTTTTCTCCTAGAAATTTTAGAAATATTCCAGAATTGCCCAGAAATTGCTGAGCTCACTTTTTTCCTAAAAATAAGCAGAATTTGATCAAAGAGGGTTGTGTCTAATAAGGATTTGAATGATATTTTTCCTTTATTTATGATATAAATTATGGATTCATCACACCCCCACACTTAGATTCTTGCTCGTCCTCGAGTAAGCTCAAAAATTGCTTTTTCTGTTTTTAAGGTATGAGAGTCAAGATGAAATGTCAATGTGAAATTTGATTGTAATCAAAACTTTTGCTTAACTAAAATGACTCAAATTTTTCCGCCACTAAACTTTTCTAACTCCGGTTATAAATCATGGTTGATTGACTAGTCTCCAATTTTAAGTTTTGCAATGCTTGAGACTACACGATGGGAGAGATTCTTTAGAATTCACCAAACTAATAAGGTAGTGGGTAACCAAGAGTTTTGTGCCATATGTGCTCCTTATGAATCATAAAGAGACTTATTAATTTATGTGAGAAATTTTTCATCATGCTATATCATTTTTTTTTTCTTTGGGAGAGATATTTTTCTTTATCCCTATTTTTGTTTTCTTTTTTAGCCTTAGGGAAAGATATTTTTCTTCATACCCATTCCAATTCTTTGTGATCATGAAGTCCTACAGGAGCCTAGCACACTCTTTTAGCTTACTCAATTCAATCACTAGTCTTGATTCTTAAGTTTTTCCCCACAGTTAGACCAAAGCATTGCTTTGTTAAACTTTTTGGAGACTATATACAACCTGAGATCAAATCTTTATTTAGATGATTTAATGTTGTCAATGAGTTTAGTCATTTTTCATTAAGAAAATTCTTGGTTGACAATTAATTTTTTACATTGATATTTTTGTAACTATCATAGTCTTGAAAAGTTCAGAAAAATGTCATTTGCCAATCATAAAAAGAATTTGAAAATATGAGAATCCATAATTTATTTCCTTAAAGAAAAACAAAACACACACAAAGAAAAAGAAAAACTAGAAATGAAAATAAAATAAATAAAATACAACCTAATTTAGGCATCATCATCACTTTCTTCCTCGTCTTCCTCTTCCATGTCATGGTAGGCGTAGTGTGGCGGCCCTGCCCCGCCGTGGTCCTGTTAACCCTTAAGTTAACATGATTATGGTGGAAGGGTCACCAAATGACAAGGTCCCCACTTAAGATTGGATTAGACACACATTCTAATCCAGTTTAACTAAGGACTTTGTCATTCATTCCAGAATTTATCACTAAATGATCATACAAGAACTCAGAGTGCAGAAGCAATAAAAGGTATAACATCCATCCAATACAGTATAAATACAACAATACAGAATAAGTAAAGTACTGAAAGAGAAAAATAAACCTGTATTATTACAACATTTAATAAGTTTAAAAGAACTGAAATGAACTCTCAATCTCACTGAAAGAAAAACTAAAGCTACAGATCTTCAGGAACGGGCTCCTCCTCCAATGGCAAGTTCTCTACTGGATCTGCAACTCCAACAAACTCAGAACCTACCATTATCAGTTTCATAATGGTAGGGCCCCAGCCAACAAAAGAAAAACTGGTTAGACAATATGTCTAAGTACAATTTAGGGCAAACAATTTTAATAAGTTAAATAGATATCACCTTAAAAAAAAATAGAACTGAGCAAAATAGGTGCAGAAAAGCGTATCAAATGAATAGTAATAAGTTATAAACAAACAGTTTATAACTAAAACAACTAGGAAGTAATACATACCTCCTCCAAGCAATTGCAACAAAGACAGGTAAGTAAAAGAAAAGTAAAACTGTAAGAAAAGTACAACCTAAACATGCTTATGATCAAACAAAATATGCTAGGTGACATACATAATTTGAACAGTATAGAATTGAAAACACTAACATACTATGTGAGCATATGAAAATAGTAAGTAAAACTAGCATCCTATATAAAAACATGTGCAGGAAAGCTGTAAGTAAAATAGTGCTGAAATGCAGAATATACTAGTAAAACAGTAACTGCAAACTGAAACTACAGTGATATATAAGTCACCAAAACTGAACACGAACTCAGCAAATCTTAGCCTTATGAGCTAAGAAACTCTGAACTGAACATCACCGAAACTCTTAGCCTGATGAGCTAAGACAGAACTGAATGTAAGTGTACTTGAATTAGTATAACCATATCAAAATCCTGACTATATAGTCAGTAGGGCAAGAGTCTATCCATCCTATCCCATGGACTAGGCATGGAATAGACTATCGGACTGAAATCCCCTACAAGAAGCCGACCCCGAACGAGTTGATCGAAGAGGTATACTAATCAAGCTACACCTTACAAACCACTTGTGAAACAAATACACAATGCTATTTATGAATGTTTCAAATTTGACATAAGATATTTATCAAATATCTTAAGTACATAATATATGTTCGAGGTATAAGGCTCAAAATCAAGGAATGCGAAGCATCAAAATCAAAGTGCAAGAACTCTATCTAAAACACAAGTGATATCCGTTGTTATCTACTTTATTCGTTCTATCTACTCTAAGTTACATATGTTTCAGAATTCATCAATTTTTACACATTCTGTAACTTAGAATCACGAACCCTACAAGTTGAAGATAATTAGGACTAGCCAAGTCCTAATCATGACTTAATCAAAAGATGACTATTTGGTCAAAAATGAATAAATCATCGACCTAGTTTTGTAAATTAATTCATCCCAACCTCATCTTGATTAGCCAAACCAAGATGAAAAGATTAAGAATTAGACTCCAGATGATGGGGTCTAATCACTTAATCTAAAGGTATAACTAAGGGTCTAAGGTTTAGAACCCAAATCTCACAGATTAGGTTAAGGCAAATCCTAATGATAAATCAAATTCATTAGGATAGATCTCTATTCTTAGTTCTAAAGTTTAAAGATCAAATAATCATTAAATAAACTAAGAAAAATCTATAAACTAGTAAACTCAAGGTTTCACCTATTGAGTAACCCAATTTACTCAATAAATGAATTCTAACTTTAAGATCTATTCCTAATCTTAAGAATTAAGACTCTTAATTACTAAGAGTTTCTCTCAAAACACACATCCTAACTAATGTTATAAGACCTAAGGATGATCTAAGAGTAATTAAAGAAAGAGAACTTTACTTAAGACTTAGGAATTTTCCTTAAGAAATTAAGATTAAGATTTTAATCAAAGTCTAATTTAAACTTGGATTTGATTAATTTCAACTATGAATCATTCTATTTACTGATTTTAGTGATTAGAAACTGAATTTAGGGCTTTTAAAGGCTAAACCCTAAATTTGGGAAAAATGACTATTTTGCCCCTACTTAAGGTTTCAAAAGATCAACTTTTAATCTAGGGATTAAATTCTGAAATTTTCTTTTGGAAAGAGATTCTTACTGTCTAATATAAGATTAGACAACAACTGAATTAATTTTGGGTAAATTATTAAGCCATATGAAATCAAATTAGTGAATTTGACTCATAAGGGCAATTTAGTAATTTGACTAAGTGAAAGCTAAATTTTCTTTCAGTTTAATGTTCTTTACTGCCTAAGCTTTCCATAGAATCTAAATTTGCTAAATTCTGATGTGTATTGGCCATGTTATGGCCAATACAAAATTTATGGTTTTGAGGTTAATTAATGGATCCTTAATTATGAGTCAAAAATCCTAACTTTGCTAATTAGTGTCCAAATTAAGCAAAATTAGTGGCTATGAATTACAAATAGCCTACTGATCATAATGACATATGGTAGGCTCAATTTGGACCTAATTTGACTAAGTTAAGACCTAATTAGGGTTTAGGGCAAATAGTGAGTGATTAGCAAAATTAATCACTCAAATGCTAATTTAACCTTACAGCTAGGTTTTAAATGTCTCTATGAGTCCTCTAAAACTTAAATTGCTCAATTTGGATTACTAGATTTGCTAATATTCACTAATCAAGATTTAGAGTAATTAAGAGTGACTATCAAATCTAACCGTTGGATCTAAAATATTTTTATATATTTCTGTTAATTAAGTTCTTCTGATCTAAATGGACCTTTGGATCATCAAATTTGGAGCTCAATTGACCAAGTTTTGGTCAATTGAATATCTAGGATTAATTAGGGTAATTAGGGTTAGGTCTAAAAGTGATTAGTCAAATACTAATCCAAACAGCAAGGTGAACACTATCAAATTAATCCTTAGGGTTTACTAATCACTTTAAGACCCATATTGGGTATGTTTAGATTAACCTACACAAAGTTATGGTTAATTGAAAATTTGAGACATAAATTTGAACTTAATTAAACCCTAAATGTCACTTTACTAAATACTGGTCTTACAGCAAAATTATTGGCATCAATAAATTCCTTATATTTTTCTAATTTCAATGATATATAATTTTGTATATTTTGGACTTATAAATATTAAGATATGATCATTTAAAGATTTGGTGTTTAATTAATTAAAATGAAATTGATTTAAATAAACAGAATTTAATTAATTAAATTTAATTCATTTATATATTTAAATTAACTTTTCTTTCTGTAGGACTTGATTAGCGCCGGACATGTGTACAGACGTGATTGGCTGGGATAGGCACGTGGGCCCAGAGCTGTCTTAAACGAGGCAGACAGAGGTATAGGTGCGGGCCCCTCCTCTGCCGCCGAGCCGCGAGGTGGTGACGCGTGTCTGCTGGATGACACGCAGCGCAGCCTTCAGAGCGCGATCTACGCTTGCGGGCCCCACTGGAAGCCATAATGATGGCGCTGACCGTCTTCCGGGCCCCACCACTAATCCAGTGTGCTGCACGCGTGGACCCAGAGTGAACCCTCGCGGGTCGGGCTTGGCCCGACTCGATCCCCGAGCATCGTCGTCCTCCTTATTTTGGAGGACCGCGGCTAGGGCACGATGCTTCGAGGTCTTAATGTGGATGACTGTGTGTGACCCGCACAGCTATGGAAAGGGCACATCTAGGGCTTTCAGTTAACATGATAATCGACTCTTAAGATGGCCTAAGGCGTCGGTGAGGATCAACCCTAATGGCTAGGGTTTGAAACTAAACTTCTAACGGTATGTACTGCAGATATTATCTAAAATTCGCAAGATTCCAATCAACTTAACTAAATCAGAAGCAACAATACATCCATCTATCGAATGAAATAGCAATTCGAATCGAAATCAAAACAAAATTATAAAGGATAGAGGAACGATCATTACCTTAATTCAACGGTTCAGAAAAATAGGGTTGGTGCTTGCGATGATATCTGATATTTTTCGAAAGATCTTTGCAAAACCTCTGGAATGTGAGATTGAAGGGAGTTCTTATTGAAGTTTAGGAGCGGTGGATCGACACCTGCTTGGCCAGGTTGTCTGCCGCGCGTCGAAGGAGCGCCACGCGCAAGCGAGGCGAGGGTTCTCGGCAGGGATGATGCAAAAGCCGTTCGATCAATTGATCGAACGGTCAGATTCGATCGTTAGATCGAATCATGCAGGCGAACGGCGTTAAGCTAGGGATGGATGGCGCCGTTAAGTCCAATTTTAATTAATAATATTTAAATTAAATTATTCAGATTTAATTAATTAATTTTAACCTATTAAATGCATCCCAAAAATTTTCAATAAATCACCCTTAGCTAATTGAAGGGTGAGGAATGCAACGGCGCACTCGGATTTTCGTTTCGACGAGTATTTAATTATTTGATTATTTAGGGTCTTTAAATAATATTAAAATATTCGACGGAAAATCAATGACTTCCAAATGCCTCCAAAATTTCACCCCTAGCTATTTTGGGCGTTCTAAATGCAATGGCGAAGTCAGATTTTCAATCCGAGGTCTAGATAAAAAGTCAAATTCTAGGTTTTGAAATTTTCCAAAATTCCAGATTTGACTTTGTTGACTTCTGGTTTGACCTGGGTTTTAGAGATGAGTTCTAAATTACTTAATTAATGACTTAGAACCTTAATTAAGACTTAGATTAGTCTTAATTGAGCAAAGTAACAACTTGGGTTGTTACAAACTCCCCCACTTAAGAATGATGTCATACTCGACATCACTCAAGTGGAAAAATAGACAGAGCAGAATATTTAAAATTGAAATTACTGAAGTCAAATATCTCTGATTGCATGAGTTTAAATAAATATAGAATTGCTTGATGGAAATAGAAGAGTATGAGGGTTCTTAATTAATCTTTATAACTTAGATCAAATAACCAATTTGATCTTTATCTAGGGTTTTGACAGGTCATTTAATGGGTGATGGTTTTAGTTTGAAATTCTCACCAAAAGACAGAAGATGAGAATCATGAAAGTATTAGGTTACCTTCATTTGAAATATGAGATATTTATAGATATATATGGTCTTATGATAAATAAATTGTAAATACAACACATCACTACTAATATAGTAATGCATGCCGTAGAAGATAAATTGTCTCTAAGAATAAATATTTGATTGGTGTTTACACACCAAAATTGACATGAGTTTAAGAATATATCATTGTACAAATAAGCAAGGCTTAAAGGAACTTTGAAGGTTTAAAGATTCTTTTCTTTAAACTTAAATTATCATAATTCATTTTATAGAAAAATTTCTATCCCAAATTTTATATTTAATGAGCTGAACAACTAAGTGATAATCATCACTTAATGAGAATCTCAATATTAGGAAAAGAGAAGTTAATATTTTATTTAGGCTAAATATAACTGTAAGGATCAAATACTTAGCCCTTAAATCATAATATATGACTTGACAACCCAAAATGATTATAACTTGGCAGGTGACATTACTTACTGAACATAGGATAAATTTAGGAGTCAAGATTCTAATGGTTTCATACTTAAGTTACATTTGCTATCTAAGAATGCTTTGGCAACTAAATAAGCCTTTACAAGATTTAATAGGGATTAAAGAATAAGAATGGTTCTATTTCAACAAATAGGAATTTAAGAATTTGGCCTCAAAGAACTAGTATTCCTTGATCTCTTATTCTATGAGAATTTTAGGAAGAGATTCATCTTTAGAATAACAGTCTAATAATGAATCCAAATGGTTTGGATTATAAAAACAAGTTGAGGATGGACTACATATATAAATTAGTCCAAATTAGATTTGAACTATTAAAGTGACATTCATCTCTTTAAAATGTCCTAATAGGGCAAATAGGTTCAGCATGCAATTTCTTTATACTTAGCTTTAAGTTTAACATATTAAGTACACATGATGACTTAACATCAAGTATTGGTGATTATAAGAGTTTAATAATACAAATTATAAGTTCTAACTTGGTTATGTCGAGGAACTCAATCATCCATTCGGATAAGTATCAGGAAAAGCTTAATAAAGTCTAATTCTACGATCATAAATTATATTATATGATATAAGACAAAATTTCTAGAACTAGCTGCTAATATCTAAGTCACAAGAGATGGCTTAGATCATTAACAATCTAATAATTTAATTTATCTTATGATGAATGAGAACTTATTCTGTTATGGCAAAATAAGATTAGTATCCATTTAGGATACATGGCTTTGAAGTTAAAGAGAAAGTTTAAGAATTTAAGTCTCACATTATGATTTACTATCCAAAGTTTGATGATTACAAAATATAATTTATAAATTCTAATATAAAAATGGCAAGAAATTCACTTATCCATATGGATAAATGCTAGGAAATTCAATAGAAATTAAAGATATTGATCACAGGTCGTAATCTATGACTTATGCCGAAATTTCGGAAATCAGTTGTTAATATCTGAGCTACATGATGTGGCTTAGATCACTTAAAAATTTAATGGTTATATTTATTTATGTTGAATGAAAGCTCATCTTAAGAGAATAATCAATAAGTGCTCAAGTCATATCATGACTTAGGCAAAAAGTTGAAATCAAATTATTTGGGAAAGGAGGTTTTCTTATTTAATAGGAATAAGATTTTTCTCAATTAATCTATTCACTTAAAGTGGCATTTATCACTTGATGAAGATCATAGTGAAAGAATAAAATCTCTATTCAATCAAGAATGGACAAGGGAAAATATATATTCAAACTTATTAAGTTACCATAAGTAACTTAAATAAAATAATTTCCAATATAATATTTATAGATTCTAATTCAAAATTTAGAATTCAAAATATTTTGCAACTTTAAAGAAATCCATCCTTTCAAGAACAAAAAGTTCTTTGACTTAGAATAGGTTATAAATTTAAAATTATTTAGAATATCCTTATTATGCTAGGACTAAGAAAGCAACATATTTATTATAGCTAAATATTATGAGTATACACATATAAGTTAAAATAAGTTAACCGTTATGTAATCTGTGATTTGTCCACTCTAAGGTTTCTGTTATTTAATCAATCAATCATCCTTGATTAAGGAATGATTTTTAGATGCAGAGGATGATTACCCAACCTGATTACTTAACTTAATGGGAGAGAGAAATTTATTATTTCAATTATACCATGTGGCTTAATATATTGAATCAAGATAATAGATTGCTCATTAACTTTGATGAAATACAATCATAAAGCCACTATTATGAGTCAAAATTTTGATTTAAATAACCTATCATATGGTCATAAGTGTATATTTAACTAATGTGACTATACTCATCCTAATAGAATGAGATATTTAGAACTTAAGGAATGGCTTAGTTTAGTGTTTTAAGTCACACTAGTGACTTATTCGATAATAGATTCAAAATTCTGAATTAATTTAATCTAGGAAATGAGAAGTTGTTCACCCAAACTGGGCAAGTTACTTCTTAGAAATATCTATTTCTGTAAGTTATACACACATAATTTTGCTAAAAGAATCTAAGGTTTGATTGAATTAAGCTAAGAAAAAGACAATTATCAAGTCGAGGATAAAACCTATTGAACACAAGACTAGGTTTATATGAAAAATTAAATTAAATGATGACAATAATTAAGTTGTTACAATTTGAACTTATATGAAGTAAAGTAAATTTTTATAAATGAAAGATGTAATAAAATTGAGTGCATATACCTGGGATAACATTATCATTAAATTCCTCTATTCCCAGATGATTGTGTTCTTGAAGTTTAGGAGCAACTATTTTCTCCCTGCCAGCTAGATATTCTTTTTTAGGCAGCAGTGATGTTAGCATTGACATAGATTCAAAATCATTAGATGAGTTGTCATGGCCTGTTTTGCTCTGATGAAAATGATGAATTATATCTCCATTGATTGTTTTGGAAGCACGGCATTTCTGATATCCGTGGCCTTGACGACCACATGTAAAACAGCCTCTACCAAAATGATAACACCTTCCATAAAAGTGTGGTTTAGTGCACTATTGGATTGACTCCATTGATATGCTAGATCCATCTTGGTGAGCTTTGCGTTTTCGATTCTTTTTGGTGATCCTATGTTGAGTTTTAGAATCTGGGGGAAATAAGTTTCCATTAAAGATTAGAAGTCTAGACCTTAAGTCTTAAGAAGCCACTAAATGACTTATTAGTAACAGTTTGTGCAGTATAAAGAATATAAAAAGAATACCAGAAATTGCAGTATTAAGAGTAGATACTAGTTTCTGCATAGTCATTGCTTATTGTAATTGATTCTCTAGAATGATAGTTATCATGTTTCTGAGTAAAGTGACTTCGTTGGTATTGTTGTTTGATGAATCATCCATGTTGAGGGAAGAAGTTTCAGGATTCATGCTGAAATAATTATGATTAATGTTAGTCTTTAGAAGAAGAGTTACTATACTTCTTGGGTTATTAATATTCAAAGAATTATTTAATATAATAGAAAGGATACTAAGTGTGTTCCAACATTTTGAATTGATAAAGATTCTATCACAGGTGTTTAGCCAAGATCAAAGTTAATGTTTATAATACCAAAACATTTTATTTATTATTCAAAGGATTAATTTTTTATTAAGTTCTTACTTCATATTGGATAAGAGAAATTACAAGTATAACTAAGATGTGATTGGAATACCTAATTTCATTGGAGATAGATTTTATATGATTTTGGGTTTTATTAAATCAATAAGGAAGATCCAATCTTCTATAATATATTGTACTAAAGAGGTTTATTTATCATAAAAGTTTTGAATTTTCTACGCCTTTGATTTATTATGATAGTTTGAATTTCTAATTATAACTTGATTCCTTAGTCTAAAATCCAAGGTTTAATAATTCAATTTGAAGATCTACAAGTATTTGTTACTAAGCTTTTTATGATATTAGAGTTTACTCCTTACTAAAGTTTTATTATGGAAGTGTTTCTTTCATTCTCTTCTTCTTATTCTGAGTTATACTCATAATGTGATGAATGTCAATTCAAGTATTCATTTAGTGATCAAGTGTCAGAAGAACAGTCCATTAGGTAGAAAGGAATGCAAATTCCAATCTGACACCTTATGGAATTCTCTGATACCAACTGTGGCGACCCTGCCCCGCCGTGGTCCTGTTAACCCTTAAGTTAACATGATTATGGTGGAGGGGTCACCAAATGACAAGGTCCCCACTTAAGATTGGATTATACACACATTCTAATCCAGTTTAACTAAGGACTTTGTCATTCATTCCAGAATTTATCACTAAATGATCATACAAGAACTCAGAGTGCGGAAGCAATAAAAGGTATAACATCCATCCAATACAGTATAAATACAACAATACAGAATAAGTAAAGTACTGAAAGAGAAAAATAAACCTGTATTATTACAGCATTTAATAAGTTTAAAAGAACTGAAATGAACTCTCAATCTCACTGAAAGAAAAACTAAAGCTACAGATCTTCAAGAATGGGCTCCTCCTCTAATGGCAAGTTCTCTACTGGATCTGCTACTCCAACAAACTCAGAACCTACTATTATTAGTTTCATAATGGTAGGGCCCCAACCAACAAAAGAAAAACTGGTTAGACAATATGTCTAAGTACAATTTAGGGCAAACAATTTTATTAAGTTAAATAGATATCACCTTAAAAAAAATAGAACTGAGCAAAATAGGTGCAGAAAAGCGTATCAAAAGAACAGTAATAAGTTATAAACAAATAGTTTATAACTAAAACAACTAGGAAGTAATACATACCTCCTCCAAGCAACTACAACAAAGATAGGTAAGTAAAAGAAAAGTAAAATTGTAAGAAAAGTACAACCTAAACATGCTTATGATCAAATAAAATATGCTAGGTGACATACATAATTTGAACAGTATAAAACTGAAAACACTAACATACTATGTGAGCATATGAAAACAGTAAGTAAAACTAGCATCCTATATAAAAACACGTGCAGGAAAGCTGTAAGTAAAATAGTGCTGAAATGCAGAATATACTAGTAAAACAGTAACTGCAAACTGAAACTACAATGACTATATAAGTCACCAAAACTGAACATGAACTCAGCAAATCTTAGCCTTATGAGCTAAGAAACTCTGAACTGAACATCACTAAAACTCTTAGCCTGATGAGCTAAGACAGAACTGAATGTAAGTGTACTTGAATTAGTATAACCATATCAATATCCTGACTATATAGTCAGTAGGGCAAGAGTCTATCCATCCTATCCCATGGACTAGGCATGGCATAGACTATCGGACTGAAACCCCCTACAAGAAGCCGACCCCGAATGAGTTGATCGAAGAAGTATACTAATCAAGCTACACCTTACAAACCACTTGTGAAACAAATACACAATGCTATTTATGAATGTTCAAAATTGACATAAGATATTTATCAAATATCTTAAGTACATAATATATGTTCGAGGTATAAGGCTCAAAATCAAGGAATGCGAAGCATCAAAATCAAAGTGCAAGAACTCTATCTAAAACTCAGGTGATATCCGTTGTTATCTACTTTATTCGTTCTATCTACTCTAAGTTACATAAGTTTCAGAATTCATCAATTCTTACACATTCTGTAACTTAGAATCACGAATCCTACAAGTTGAAGATAATTAGGACTAGCCAAGTCCTAATCATGACTTAATCAAAAGACGACTATTTGGTCAAAAATGAATAAATCATCGACCTAGTTTTGTAAATTAATTCATCCCAACCTCATCTTGATTAGCCAAACCAAGATGAAAAGATTAAGAATTAGACTCCAGATGATGGGGTCTAATCACTTAATCTAAAGGTATAACTAAGGGTCTAAGGTTTAGAACCCAAATCTCACAGATTAGGTTAAGGCAAATCCTAATGATAAATCAAATTCATTAGGATAGATCTTTATTCTTAGTTCTAAAGTTTAAAGATCAAATAATCATTAAATAAACTAAGAAAAATCTATAAACTAGTAAACTCAAGGTTTCACCTATTGAGTAACCCAATTTACTCAATAAATGAATTCTAACTTTAAGATCTATTCCTAATCTTAAGAATTAAGACTCTTAATTACTAAGAGTTTCTCTCAAGACACACATCCTAACTAATGCTATAAGACCTAAGGATGATCTAAGAGTAATTAAAGAAAGAGAACTTTACTTAGGACTTAGGAATTTTCCTTAAGAAACTAAGATTAAGATTTTAATCAAAGTCTAATTTAAACTTGGATTTGATTAATTTCAACTATGAATCATTCTATTTACTGATTTTAGTGATTAGAAACTGAATTTAGGGCTTTTAAAGGCTAAACACTAAATTTGGGCAAAATGACCATTTTGCCCCTACTTAAGGTTTCAAAAGATCAACTTTTAATCTAGGGCTTAAATTCTGAAATTTTCTTTTGGAAAGAGATTCTTACTGTCTAATATAAGATTAGACAGCAACTGAATTAATTTTGGGTAATTATTAAGCCATATGAAATCAAATTAGTGAATTTGACTCATAAGGGAAATTTAGTAATTTGACTAAGTGAAAGCCAAATTTTTTTTCAGTTTAATGTTCTTTACTGCCTAAGCTTTCCATAGAATCTAAATTTGCTAAATTCTGATATGTATTGGCCAAGTTATGGCCAATACAAAATTTATGGTTTTGAGGTTAATTAATGGATCCTTAATTATGAGTCAAAAATCCTAACTTTGTCAATTAGTGTCCAAATTAAGCAAAATTAGTGGCTATGACTTACAAATAGCCCACTGATCATAATGACATGTGGTAGGCTCAATTTGGACCTAATTTGACTAAGTTAAGACCTAATTAGAGTTTAGGGCAAATAGTGAGTGATTAGCAAAATTAATCACTCAAATGCTAATTTAACCTTACAGCTAGGTTTTAAATGACTCTATGAGTCCTCTGAAACTTAAATTGCTCAATTTGAATTACTAGATTTGCTAATATTCACTAATCAAGATTTAGAGTAATTAAGAGTGATTATCAAATCTAACCGTTGGATCTAAAATATTTTTACATATTTCTGTTAATTAAGTTCTTCTGATCTAAATGGACCTTTGGATCATCAAATTTGGAGCTCAATTGACCAAGTTTTGGTCAATTGAATATCTAGGTTTAATTAGGGTAATTAGGGTTAGGTCTATAAGTGATTAGTCAAATACTAATCCAAATAGCAAGGTGAACACTATCAAATTAATTCTTAGGGTTTTCTGATCACTTTAAGACCAATATTGGGTATGTTTGGATTAACCTACACAAAGTTATGGTTAATTGAAAATTTGAGACATAAATTTGAACTTAATTAAACCCTAAATGTCACTTTACTAAATACTGGTCTTACAGCAAAATTATTGGCATCAATAAATTCCTTATATTTTTCTAATTTTAATGATATATAATTTTGTATATTTTGGACTTATAAATATTAAGATATGATCATTTAAAGATTTGGTGTTTAATTAATTAAAATGAAATTGATTTAAATAAACAGAATTTAATTAATTAAATTTAATTCATTTATATATTTAAATTAACTTTTCTTTCTGTAGGAATTGATTAGCGCCAGGACACGTGTCCAGACGTGATTGGCTGGGATAGGCACGTGGGCCCCAGAGCTGTCTTAAACGAAGCAGACAGAGGTATAGGTGCGGGCCCCTCCTCTGCTGCCGAGCCGCGAGGTGGCGACGCATGTCTGCTGGATGACACGCGGTGCAGCCTTCAGAGCATGATCTGCGCTTGCGGGCCCCACTGGCAGCCATAATGATGGCGCTGACCGTCTTCCGGGCACCACCACTAATCCAGTGTGCTGCACGCGTGGACCCAGAGTGAACCCTCGCGGGTCGGGCTTGGCCCGACTCGATCCCCGAGCATCGTCGTCCTCCTTATTTTGGAGGACCGTGGCTAGGGCACGATGCTTCAAGGTCTTAACGTGGATGACTGTGTGTGACCCGCACAGCTATGGAAAGGGCACATCTAGGGCTTTCAGTTAACATGATAATCGACTCTTAAGATGGCCTAAGGCGTCGGTGAGGATCAACCCTAATGGCTAGGGTTTGAAACTAAACTTCTAATGGTATGTACTGGAGATATTATCTAAAATTTGCAAGATTCCAATCAACTTAACTAAATCAGAAGCAACAATACATCCATCTATCGAATGAAATAGCAATTCGAATCGAAATCAAAACAAAATTATAAAGGATAGAGGAACGATCATTACCTTAATTCAACGGTTCAGAAAAATAGGGTTGGTGCTTGCGATGATATCTGATATTTTTCGAAAGATCTTTGCAAAACCTCTGGAATGTGAGATTGAAGGGAGTTCTTATTGAAGTTTAGGAGCGGTGGATCGACACCTGCTTGGCCAGGTTGTCTGCCGCGCGTCGAAGGAGCGCCACGCGCAAGCGAGGCGAGGGTTCTCGGCAGGGATGATGCAGAAGCCGTTCGATCAATTGATCGAACGGTCAGATTCGATCGTTAGATCGAATCATGCAGGCGAACGGCGTTAAGCTAGGGATGGATGGCGCCGTTAAGTCCAATTTTAATTAATAATATTTAAATTAAATTATTCAGATTTAATTAATTAATTTTAACCTATTAAATGCATCCCAAAAATTTTCAATAAATCACCCTTAGCTAATTGAAGGGTGAGGAATGCAACGGCGCACTCGGATTTTCATTTCGACGAGTATTTAATTATTTGATTATTTAGGGTCTTTAAATAATATTAAAATATTCGACGGAAAATCAATGACTTCCAAATGCCTCCAAAATTTCACCCCTAGCTATTTTGGGTGTTCTGAATGCAATGGCGAAGTCAGATTTTCAATCCGAGGTCTAGATAAAAAGTCAAATTCTAGGTTTTGAAATTTTCCAAAATTCCAGATTTGACTTTGTTGACTTTTGGTTTGACCTGGGTTTTAGAGATGAGTTCTAAATTACTTAATTAATGACTTAGAACCTTAATTAAGACTTAGATTAGTCTTAATTGAGCAAAGTAACAACCTGGGTTGTTACACGTAGTCACACGGCCAACGGGTGTCCGGGATAAGGTCTCCAACAGGTGGCTATGGCAGCAAAGAGCTATTTGGTCCTCCTTACAAGCTCCAATCTAGGAACATCATTCCAAGGGCTTCATGGAATTTTGATTGGAACTCGTACTGCCGGGCAATTTCTTTCTTACAAAACTGCATGTTAGTGGCTATAGCCTTACCCAAGTCAGTTTGTTGGGCATATATCCGCATCAATAATTTGTCCGAGTATGAACGGCCAGTGGAAGCTGAAGCTTCTCCTTCTTCTCCCCTCCTCTTTTTAGCCTACTTCGGTACTTGGGAGCGGACATTTAAATTTGTTCGCACAAGGGGGGTGCTAGGAGGGATAATGGTGTCAGAGGAAAGAATCTTGACCCCATGCGCCACACAGATGCCTGAGATTAATGACCCGAGCATAAGCACAGTGCAGGTCCCATTTAGAGTGTTCTAGAGCTACTTGTGAATGATGCAGGAGATACGAATTTCTCTGGGTCGTTGGAGAGCACACATGAGCAACGCCCTTTAGCGGGTCTCTTTGCTAAGGTGACCCAATGGCATGATGAAGCTGGAGACGAAAATCAGCCAAGCACTACTCGAGTTCATGAGGAGGGCTCGAGGAATGTTGGTCAAATTTCCTCTCCAATCTGCATCATTGCAAATGAGTTCACT
This sequence comes from Gastrodia elata, assembly GCA_016760335.1. NCBI lineage: Eukaryota > Viridiplantae > Streptophyta > Magnoliopsida > Asparagales > Orchidaceae > Gastrodia > Gastrodia elata. The sequence continues at coordinate 21,674,482 of CM028669.1, forward strand.
TGCGAGTGCAGCAGGGTCATAGTTAGACTCAATGAGGGATAAGTAAGAGCAGTTTTCAACCTCCCTTATAACAACCCAAGTTGTTACTCTTGTTAATTAAAACTAATCTCCATCCTAATTTTGATCTTAAGTATTAATCAAGTCATTAGGAGTCATCCACTAAGACCTAGTCCAAATCAGGAGTCAAATAGATCAAGTCCTGATTTTTGGGAAATCCAAAAACTCTGGAAATTGACCTATCTAAATTGACCTCAGATCGAAAATCGAACTTTGCCATTGCGCTCATTGCCCCCAATTTAGCTAGGGGTGATGTTTTGGTGACAACCGGAAGTCGTCGAAATTTCGTCGAATATTTTAATAATATTTAAATACCCCAAAAAATAGGAAAATTAAATACTCGTTGAAATTAAAATCTGATTTCTCTGTTGCGTTCCCCACCCTCGAATTAGTTTAGGGTAAAATTATGGGATTTTTCTGTAATAGCCCAAACAAGATAATCACCAAGGCATTGTCTGCATTAGCCTAAAAGACCTCAAGTTTTTGCCTTCAGAAGATAACTTCCCAGCAGGTCATCTATCTTGGGAGTGCTCCTATATGAGCATGCTTAACTTTGAAGTTCTTATCAGGAACTCCATCATTATTTGAAAAGGCACCTCAATATTTAAAAGTTTCACTTATTACTACTTAAGTGGGTCTTTACAGTCTCCCCAACTTAAGTAACTGACAACCTTGTCAGTGTCCACACACATATCCAAGAACCATCCATTCGGTAGATAGGACGAGAGGTGACCCCACAGGCACAAGAGGTACCCACAACCATGTAGCACCTTAACCATCATGGGTTCAAGAGGTTGTTCACATGAAGTGGTACTTTGCCCTATATGACACTTAGCTTCTATTTAACACCCTATGGCCTACCCTGATACTATTTGTATTAGCCCAAACTCTTAATTACCAAGGCATTGTCCACTTTGGCCTAAAAGGCCTCATGGTTTTTTTCTTAGAAGATAACTTTCTAGCAGGTCACACATCCGAGGAGTGCTCCAACCTAAGCACGCTTAACTTTGGAGTTCTTATCAGGAACTCTACCATTATCTAAAAAGGCGCCTCGATGTTTAAGAGTTTCACTTATTACTACTTAAGTGGATCTTTATATTTTCAAAGCACATTTATAAAATCTGAATTTTTCTTTATTTTTAGAATTAAATTACTTAAGTTAGCTAAAATATTTCATTTTCCCTCTTCTATTTTTCAAAATCTGAATCCTATGCTATTTCCCCCTCCCTTCCCAATAGCTTCCTCCCCATCCTAGCACTTGAGTGAAATTCTGCTGCCATTTCTTCCCATCTATGCTGATGGTGTGACGACCCCAATATTGAGAATCACTTAACTCAATACTGATATGTGTAACAACCTTGGTTATTACCATAGCTAAACCTAGATTAAATAAACTAAACCAAGCTTTAATTTTGATTCCATTAGACTCAATGGGTCATCTAAACCTAACCCTAGAAGTTTGGGATCAATCGGAGCTAAAATGGAAAATTTGGTATTTTTGGCTATGTTTAAGCCCAAAAAAATTACCTAAATTAATTTGACCTCCAAATCAAAATCTGATTTCATTTTTGAATTCCTCATACCCTAATTAGCTAAGGGTGAATTTTTGGGAATTTTTGGAGCTCATTTGGTCCTAAATTGGATTTAGAATATTTAAGAATAATTATGTATTATTTAATTAGTTTTATTATATTTAAATTAAATTTAATAAAAAAAATGAAACGACGGGATTTGTTATCGAGACCGCGGCAGATCCGCTGTGGGGTCCCGACAGCGGCGCATGTGTATAGGCCACCTGATGCAATAACATGCATCTTAGCGCTCTCGATCCAACAGCTCTCATAACACGTGCCTTGATCAAATCCAATCTGCTCGATCGGCATCTGGCATCCGACGCACGGGATTTAATCCGCATTTCGATTAAGTAGAGGCCGTATCAGGCCGTCTATCCTCAACGGTTTTGTGATGAGATGGCGGAGACGAACCCTACCACTGTGGATCTTTATTCTCGCGGAGATGCGGCTCGACAGAGGAAATTTCACCTGTACCAAGCCATGTAACCTTGTCTGCCACTCCCCTTGCCAGGTCACCTGGACCGTTAGCGCCTTTCTGAGAATGACCGAGCCTAGTAGTGCGACCCGGGAGGCCTGGACCTTCCCAATTTCAGAAATTGGTGAGGACCCTTGGACGAGCCTCTTCTCCTAAGCCCAAGCTCTAGAAGCCATCCCTATAGCTCCTTCTGCCTATAAAAACCTCCAGAGATTCACAGTGAGTCCATTTGCTCACAGTGAACCCTCAATTGGCAGCCAAAGTCCCTGGAGCTCCCGTCTCACCTCGGCAAATTCCCAACATTCCCAAAGCTTAGAACCGCTGATAGAGGGCCCGTCTGGTGTTCAGACCCCCCTGTGAACCTTCGTCTGTCGTCCAGGGAGCTCGGACGCACTTCCATTTCTCTCAGCCAAGACTGCAACCGGTCCATAAGTACAGCCTTCTCCCATTGAATTCCTTCGATTCAATTGCTTGTTCTATCCCTGTACTGAGCCTTTGGATGTCGCCTAACTAGCCGTATCCACTTAGGGAACCTGTAATAATTGTCGTCAGGGTTTGAGCTAGCTCGAATCGATTGTATCGATCGATCGAGCTAGCAGCTGAGCCGAGGCTGAGTCCGAGTAAGGATCCAGTGTTTGGCTGCACCCCAAGCTGTGAAATCTTGGGGGTTCGACTCGCCTCATCTCACTGATGGTGTAGGGATCAAACCCTATCAGTTTGGTGGCTCCTATGAGGAGAATTTCTCACTCACAGGGATACCCTAAGTCTCTTTCCTTAGTGCCTGTCAGTCGAGTAGCACTCCGGTGATCTGGTGCATCCCTAATGGGGGTTCGTAGAGCAATAAATGCGTCTCGACTCCAGGAACGTGTCGAGATTGAAAGGGGCTGCCGTCATCACCTAAGTGCGGAGAATTGCAGCGCTGAAGATCGGCTAGGGTCGGACCCGTCGAGAGGAGGAAGACGAAGTCAACGGTCGGGCCGATCCGTAACCCGCGCATTTTGAAATTGGGCCGACATAATAATATTAGAATTTCTCGAATTAAAATCCGTAAGGAAATTAATTCATAATTAGATTCCTATAGTTTTAATTTAAATAAAAATGCAGAATAAATTATTTGAATAACTTTAGTTATACAGTCCAAATGGTATGATCTAATATACCATTCGAATTAGAAAAATACAAGGAATCTAAATATAAAATAAAATCACAAATTCAATAGTTGGATTTAAAATAATTGATTAAACCTTTTCTATTTTTAACTAAATTATAATAAATTCAATTAATAACCAAATTAATTGATTAAGGGCTCTGATTGCTCAGTAAACCCTAGAGAAGGATTTCAGACCCTTAAAACCAATTTTGGATTTTTAACTTTCTTAATCACTCCCTAATTACCCTAATTAAGGATTAGTGAGTGAAACCCTAATTAAGACTCTGACTTTGGCAAGAGTAGTTCTTAATACTATCCTAAGCATGGTGGAATCTCTGGATAAGGATGGAGTGCCCTAGAATGCCCTAAAACCCTTAATCACCCTACTTGGCTTAAATAAGTGATTAGTACTAATTAGCTTAATTAAGTTCTCAAAACCTAAGATAGGTGTATTTCCCACTTCATTAATCCATATGAAACACCTTAAAATAGATTAGATTTAATTTGGATAACTAAACCCTAAAATCCCAATTTTAGCCTTAAGAGGGCCATTTTGGTCATTTTGGTTAACATATGTTTAAGTACCCCTTAATCCTTGGAAAATTCAGAAAATTATCCTTAGTTAGATTATTACTGTTCTCTGAACTCTTAAGCTAATAATGTTAATAATATGGATATTAATTTAAGAAATCTTCAATTAGCCCTAACTAAGACACTTAGATCTTAAGTGATCCTAAGGAAGTCACTTGGCATTAATGATTAAATCCAATAGCTTCAATTGTAAAATCTCACTTTAATAAGTTCAATTTAGTTAGTTTATGAGTTTAAATGCCAAAAGAAATGCAATTAGTAAAGTCTGAGTTAAAAACCTAGCTTAAGTCTAAAGTGATCAAATAATCAGATCTTAGATCTTAGATCTTAGACTTTAGATCTTCTACTTGAATTGAATTATCTCCAATTGAATTTCTTTAAATGATTCATTGTTTAATCCTTTGAAACCATCCACATGGGTATAGGATGATTCAATCTATAAGATAATGAAATTATCTGAAAGGTTGAATAGAAATCTTAAATTCTTAAGTTCTTAATTGATTATTTTATCTTATGATCTGTAGAATAACTTTTCACTAAGTTCTTAGTTCCTGGATCTTTTCAGCTTATAGGATTCTTTATCCTTAACTTAAGGATAAAGTCTGAACCCTAGATCCTAATCAGGACACCACCTTGGATTTAGGATTTAAACGCCAAAGTGGGGTTTAAGTCCAAAATCCTTAAATCTTGATTTACTTAATCAAGATTTGGGTAAGAGAGTAAAATATTAACAAATTAGGTTGTTGATTTATTTACTTAAACCTTATAGTCATCACATGATTTTGGATTAGAACTTGTTAAGTTCTAATGTTAACTTTAAGGACGTAAATTTGATATTCTACTCGATAGCTGGATATTGGAGATCCTAAACTTGTACCTTCTCAGAGTAGTTAGATCAGATAAATAGACAACAACAGATATCACATCAGTCTAGATTGAGTCTCTTGCTTACTTTGACTAGATTTGATTGGCATACCTTGGATATTGAGCCTTATCCCTTGAGCATAATAGGAGAACTTAGGATATGGATGATACATCCTAAGTTAGTGTTCATGAAGCATATCATTCATCTGGTTCTTGTAGTGCTTTTAGTTAGTAGAATATGTCCTAGCTTAGTCTGCCTCTTTAGTATTAGTATTGTATAGGATGGACCTAGGCCTAGCAGATTTGGATGTCTAGGCTGGGTATTGATTGATCTTGGAGGCCCTGTATGGCCTATTGGCTGGTATGACAGTACTATGTCTTAGGCTTATTGCTACTCTAGTTTGATTTTTTTGTATTGTTTTCTTTTTGCCTTGCCACATGCTTTAGTGGCCTTACTTACAATACTTACTTGTTTTGCCACATGTCTTAGTGGCTTTATGTTACAAAGCTTGCTCTGCTTTTTCCACATGTCTCAGTGGCCTTTTCTTTTCTTTGGTATTAATTAGCATGTTGTATGTATATTCCTACAGCTTACTTATGTATATTGGCATGTATAGGATGTTAAAATTTCATGTTATATTCAGTAATTGTCTTCTTTTATAATCAGCATATTTCAATGTGATCATAAGCATGTTAGGTTCAGAATTGTATTATAGCTGCTGTTACTTTTAGCTTTTAGCCTCACCTTGTTTATTTTGCATTGTATGCTATTTCACATATTACTTGCTTGCTATAAATGGATAGTTTATAGTTACCCCGTTTCTTCATAGCTTGTCTCACCCATAAATAGCTTGCATGCTTAGTAAATTTAAATATGATATCTTTATTCACTTAGTTCATTAAAATAGCCTAAAATGTACTTAGATAATTGTCTAACTGTAACCTTTTTATTTTGTTGGTTGGGGCCCTGACATTTGTGATACTGACAAATGTCAGATTCAGACTTGTTTGTGAGCAGTGTTGCAGGAGAGGAGCAGGTTCAGGAGGAGGATTGTGTTGCTGCTACTTAGATAGATTTTGCATTTCTATTTTTCAGTGAGATTGAGAGACCTTTGCATTTTCTTTTAATTCAACTTGTAATAATTAATTCTGGATGTATTTCATTTCTGCATTCTGATGAGTTACAATATTGTTTTCCTTTTTTCTCTACTATGTTGTGCTTGTGGATGTTTCTATACACCTATTGCTTCCGCCACTTTGATATATGTATGTATATTGATGAATGTTTATAGTATTCTGGTGACAAGTTTTTGGCTTAAGGCAAGTTGAGTTTTCACCTAATTTTACTTAAGTTGGGGATTTGCCATAGTTAGAGCACCGTACTTCCTATTGTCAGTACGGGGGCCCCACAGTTGGTATCAGAGAGTACCATAATGTGTAAGAATGGGATCTATGATTCCTTTCTACCTAATGGACCGTTTGTAGCGCCCCGCTCCGTCGCCACTTGTAAAAGAGAAAAGTAATGTACCTCAACCTTGGCGGTGAAGTGGTGCGCTACTCGGGAAGGCCGGGTATACAAGCAAAACCCATCTCCCAAAATAGGCTAGTAAGAACTGAGCCATGCTGAAGGCTGCTGACTCGAATCCTAAGAGTAGGATCGAGATCCAATACCTAAGATAAGAGTGAAATGCTTATCTTAGATATTAGGCTAGTACGTATACAAGGTCCAAGGAGGTAAATAAGAACCCAATATATGTTATCCATATATATCAGCATTTCCAGTATGTTGATCACATCACAATACTAAGTATAGTAGTATAACAGAGTGCAGAAGCTAAAAGCAAATCATCTAGAATACATTCATCACAAGCAGTAATAGCCATTCGTCTCAGAAAAGAAAAGTAAAATACATCCAGAGTTTATTACAAACCTATTTAAAATGCAAAAACATAAAGAATCTATTTATAATGCTGAAATGATCTAATAAGTAAAAGTAGGTGCTCGATCCACTACAGCTCCACATGTTCCACCTGGGTCTCCGGTATGTTTTCCTGACCTGTCTCCACAAATTGCTCAGGATCTAGCAAATTGCCGGATCCCAAAAGTACCCCGTGTTAGACAAGAAGTCTAACACATCGCAACAAACTATGCAAAACTAAGCTAAACATAACAAACAGAAAAGTAAAGCAAAATTGTAAAAGAACTGAGGAAAAGCGCATAGTAAAGAAAACTATAAATACTAAGTAAATAGAGCAGTAAAGGCCAGTTAAAGTGAAGCTATCACCAAACGAAAACTGAAAGTAAAATAAACACCATGATGAAAGAGATGCTATATGCTGCACTATATGTCACTGAAATGATGCACACAAATATGCTACATCACCGTATATCCCAGAACTATCACTGAAGGCTTATGAGTAATACGACCCGATTTAAATACATTAGTTAGGAAGTCAATATGGTGACGCAGATGCATCCTAAAATTCCCAGTCTATGTATATCACATTCCGTAACCCATACAATATCACTGATACCCATGTATCACAACAGTAGGAATGAGTCAAATTCATGTTTATGCTTATGCTTATGCCACTATGTTGAATGAATGAAAAATCTAGAAATCAACAAAGAGTTTAGTAAGAAACGATAATGAATTCTAAGTCCCCACTGTGCAGAATCCTGCTAAAAAGGATCTTGACTCCTAGTTTCTAGATCGATATTTAGTTAAAGTTGCTTATTTACTTAAAGATCACTAGATGAGGTGATTGTATACACATATTTAGCATGCTGCAAGAAAAGGATTCTTATTACTTAGTTTGATTAAGCCACCCTAACAAAGCGATCTTCATTAGGAGGCACCACCCGATGTATCTCAAGCTAAGTATTAAGTTGCTATACTCACAATCATGCTCAGTGTCCTTAGGAAGGTAAATCTCATTACTTAGTTTACTTGAGTCATACCTATTGAAGCGATCTTCGCTAGGAGGCATTGCCCGTTGGCAACTTGTCTTTCAATTAAACTAAGGGATGAGTACCCATTTAATACGCTCTTAAGTTTGAATGATTTATTCTAATGGGACTATATTCGTCTAATCCCACAGGATAGAACCTGCTCATAAGTCCTTACTAAAATGAATCAACCAATCCTAAATATTACTGGGGACCAGTAATATGGGCATACTATACTACACCACCTATTGATCAAGATTCAATCAAGTCTAGTTAATAATGCAAGGATTTATCAAGACTATAAAGGCCTAAGCTAATGGGTAAGTCCTTTACAATGTCTCACAAACCATTTGTGATCAAGGATCACTTGATATAAATTTTACCACAAGGAGAAGTATTTATTCTAAGGTTCTTAAGTGATTACTACCATGAGGAGATCAGATCAATCTCTAAGGTGATGGGAACTTCTATACTTCTAACTCAAGGAGTCATACAAGGTCTCTTACCTAAGAATATATGAATTTAGGTCTTTTAATAATTCAAGATGATCTTATGAAGAGACACTTAAGATTCTTTCTTCTAAATGCTGACATTAATCTCTTAGGTTCTGCTTCATAATTAAGTTTAGGATGATTAGATCAGATGACTTAGTCATCTGATCACAACTCAATCTAAGATTAGGGGATCTAAATCAGGAATATTTTTAGGACTTAGATCACTTGGTTAATTAATATGATTTTATTAATCTTCTTATGCTAATCCTCTTACTTAAGAGAAAATTAGGGATCTTAAGGTTTGATTCAGATTGAGAAATCACACAGTATTATTATTAACTTTAATTTGTCTAATTCAAATGCTTAGAATCAATTTCAAATCAGATGCATTATTTGAAAATGTCAAGTTCGTAGTCTTACAATCAAGTTAATTAAGTTAAGGTTCTTAGGGATTTGGATTCTCTTTAAGTAGATTAGGGTTTGATCCCTTCTCATATCTTAAGTAAAATTAAGTGTGTGTTTAAAGATCCATGTCAAATCAGTGGATTAATCATGCATTATTGGTGGCAATCTCAGACCTAGATTAAGTCTTAAAAGCTTGATCCAAATCTTAAGATTTCTCAAGTTATTTAAGATTCTCAATCTTTAGATTTGTTCAAGTATACTTAATAAGTTTACTTAGAGGAATTCACTACATCTAACTTACTGTTATAAGTCAGATTAATACTCAAACTTTGTAAAACAAGCAATACTTAGTGCTAATCAAACCTTAATTTAATTCAAAAAAAAGATTAGCACATGAGTATAAATCCAACCATCAGAATTTCATGAAATTTGATACTCAGGTTCTAATTAACCATACAATTAATCAGAGCATAAGTTTATTAAGATCTAGTGAGTATAAACCCTAATATTTACTAATCATATTTTAATAAAATTAGAGCATAACTAGAATTACAGAGCTCAGAAAAATAATTTACTTAGCACATGCATTCTAATCATCATAAGTGAACTAATGGCATCCTAAGCATGCAAATTGGATAAGTAAAATTACTAATTTACCCTAATTAAGATCCACTGTAATTAGGCAATAATTAAATATCTAACCATTAGATGTATTATTTTATTTTATATTTAGGTCCCTGATGATTTTTTGATCATTTTTATATATAATATCATAGGGTTTGGACCAGCGGATTAAAAGTTATTCAAATAATACATTCTGTATTTTTATTTAATTAAATTCCTATGATTTGATTATTGGGATTATTTTCCTAAACTAAATAATTCCAATAATTCCAATTTAATTTAAACGGCTCGGCCCAATTCCAAACCGCACGGGTCGACCGTGGCCCAGGAGGCCCAGCATTGTGGCACAGCGCGAGCCGTGGGTCGACCCTGGCCCGCACAGAGCCGTCGTCTCCGCTCCTTCATCCCGAGCCAGGGATCCGATTAGGGGAACCCTAATTGCTAAATCCCAGTGCATCCTGACCACGACACGACCAGAACCCGATCGCTACACGATCACTATGGTCAGACGTGTCGAATGAGACCCGAAGCCCTCTGTGAGACGGTATGGATCGACCGGACCTTACTCACCCGAGGGCCCCTTCATGGGAGCTACTGTGGGGAGGCAATTCTCCCCACAGAGACCACGCCAGACCCCAGACTCGATCCCTACACCATCAGGGAGGTGAGGCGGATCGAGGCCCTCGGGTCTAAGGGTCTGTGAGGGCCTGGATCGTCGGGTCCTTTCTCGACCGAGACGATCCTTAAGCGACTTAGCCCGATCGATCGTATCGATCAATCGAGGCTAACTTAGGTCCTAGCTATGATTGCATTAGGTTCGAATTGATAATACCCAGGCATACAAATCAAAGGGAAGGAGGTTCGAGCCTTTAGTGGCTCGAAACTAGGAACTGGGGTACCTTGGTTGACTGGGGGAGCTCAGGATGACCACCTGAGGGCTCGACTGGCTCTAGCTGGAGTTCCGAATACCGCAAAGGATCCTGAATATCAGGAGAGCCTACTATCAGCGGTTTGAGAGCTCCTTGATCACCTACGCAAGCTCAGGAACATGGCAATGGCGGTGAATTGCAGAGGGCTCAATTGATCAGCAAGCCTCAATTGGAGCGAAGCTGGGGCTATTTATAGCCTTGGCCGAGCTTAGGGAAACTTCTAGAGGGTTAGCTCGGGCTGGGAAAAGCTCGAGAGGTCGGGCCATGGCCGAGCTCTCGAAATTCCATTTCGAGCTCGGCCGGGTCACAGGGCCTGATTGAGGCTCCAAACTATTATGGGAATGATCCTAACGGCTTGCTGAGATGGAAGACGGAGTGGGGGACGATGATCCACAGTGCGGGGTGCCTCGGATGCCGTCTGATCCATCGATCAGATGGTGCTATGGCTGGGATCACTCAGATCCTAATGGCCGATCGTGGGAACGATCCTGGACGTAGGATCTATGGAGTAGATCCAATGACAGATCCGTGGTTCTGCAGGGTCTGATCCTAGCCGTTGGATTAGTAAGGCCGACGGCTAGATTCACGGGGCACCGCTGTCGTGTGACCCGGGCTCTGTAACGGATTGCCCGCGGTCCTCATAGCGGATCCTGGATGTTAATTCAGGTATAAGGGTATAATTGCAATTATGAATTAATAGGAACCCTTATGTGCAATTGAACCATTTTAATTTAAATTGAATTATGGCTCAAATGATTTCCAAATTATACCAAAATTTCACCCTTAGCTAATTTGGGGGTGAGAAATCTAAAAATGTAATCAGATTTTAATTCTGAGGTAAAAATATTTTGGGTCTAATCTAGGGTATCTAGACTGATCAAATTACCCTTTTGGATTTAGAGAAGTCCAATGGACTTCAAATTTTCTAGATAAGCTCAGTTTGAGGTTTTATAAGCAATGGTGCTTGAAAATGGGTCAGGTTACCTATAATTTTACAAGGTAACAACCTAGGGTTGTTACACCATTCTTTTGAAATACAAACATCGATATATATGTAACATCCATAACATTGTAGTATCAGTAACTCTACGAAAAATGTAGAAGGAGAATACTCACATCCTAGCAATCAAGTCATCTTGAGTCTAACAAAAACTTAATAAAATTTTGTTCTCTTAGTCCAATGAATCATGGAGAGTTCGATATAGACTATTATCAGCATGCTTTCAAGACAGCTTGGAACTATAGTTTCAAGTGGAGGTAGGAAAGCAACTAGCAGATTGAAGGAGTTTCAGCAAAAGGGACCTTGGTCCTGGATAAGCTTCTACAGCAAGCAGTATACCGAGGGCTCAACTTTCCCATATACGCGAAGGAATGGTTAAATCGAGTGGAGTCTATTCTAATACACATAGAGTGTCCCGAGTCACTTTATGTAGATATTGTGACAGATATGATGTTGGATTACACCGGAGTCTGGTGGTATGACACCATTGGAAGGCTCGAGAAGAAGCGTAAGAGGAAATGTCAGGAAATAACTTTTAAGGATTTTTGTATAGCCTTTAGGGAAGAATATATCAATAATGTCTGAGTGCTAGTTAGGATAATTGTCATCTTGTTCTCAAACAACCCTAGTAGAATTTTAGTATTGGCATTGTAATCCTTTATTTCTATAATTAATGAAAGATTTTTTATTTTTCTTCCTTAAAGTAAATTTTGAGTTTGGTTTTGCAATCATTGAATTAGAATGGATCTTGGATCACCACCTACCGTTACTCCTGTCAAGAACACTGTCGCCTCTAGTAGTTCTAACGACGAGGTGGCTCATCTGCGAGCCATGGTGGCAACTCTGTTAGAACATCAAGCTCAAAAGGCGATCATCGTATAGAAATTACTAAATGATCGTGCAACTCCAGTCACTGTTGTTGCTCCAATAGCTCCTGCTCCGCAAACTACTTCTTCTTCCCATGACTCGATGGATAACCTCCTTCACAATTTCCTGAGGTGAAGAACTCCAACCTTTTGTGGACTTCCCACCAATGGATACAACCGACTAGCTGAAGGTTATGGAAAAAGATCTGATTAGTCTGAATATCCCAAACTCCGTAGCTGTCCGTCTCACCACCCATCTGTTCCATGCCGAGGTAGAGTATTGGTGGGAGGAAGTCAGGAACACCCAGTTCGTTGATTATGAACTAGACAATATTCCCTGGGATGCATTTGTTGAAGCCTTCAAGGCTGAATTTATTCCCCCATCTGCGCAAAACATTATCGCAGATACGATCATAAGGTTGACTCAAGGGAGTTGTTCAGTCGCTGAATACGAAAGGGAGTTTCGTAGATTGATCCACTTTGTGCCAGAAGTCACTAAATCTGAATTAGCTAAGTGCCACCGCTTTCCCTGTGGACTTTGAGATTCGCTGAAAAATCAAATTGTACCACTCTGCTTAACTAGCTTCTTCAAGTTAGTGGAAACAGCTAAAGTAATTGAGCATTCACCAATTTGAGGATAAACTCAAGCGGCGGGCACAAACAACTCAGAACCCACAAGAAACCTTCAAGAGGCACAGGTCTAATCCTGCAAAGGCCTATCAACTGGAAGCTGCACCAACCTCAGAACCCATTCAAGGCTGCGATAGGCCTCACCCATACGGCAAGTGTTACCACACTAGCCAAAGGTGTTTCAATTGTGGGCGTACAGGCCATAGATTCTACTAGTGCGACCACACAGAAATAGTGGATGGGGTTCTAATGAAGCCATACCAGAAGAACGAAGTGTTCAGAGTAACTCCATTAAACCGGAGAGAACCAAATCTGGCTATAATGCTAGCACCTACTTCTGAAGTTGCTCCCACGCAATCACCAGCTTCTAATTCTTAGAACTATCTCCAAAGGCAGACTAACAATTGTCCTGCTGGTCCTGCACGAGTATATACCTTAACTACTATTTAAGCCACAGAAGATAACAATATGGTTTTAGGTACACATCTCTGAACTTTTCCTTTGATAATTGCATTGCTATACTCTAAATTATTGCAAGCCATTAATGCAATTGGTATGAATTAGGCACACTGTATTTCAACAACCAACCTTGTAATGTATTATTCGATACTGGTGCTAGTCACTCATTTATCTCTGAACAATTTGCCAATAACCTTAAACTTCATGCATACAACTTAGCATAAAAGTTGAGTGTTGGACTTCTATCTGGAACCCAACTAAGTGCCCATAAATTTTGTAACATCAAAGTCCCAATAAATGATTAAGAATTCTATGCCAAACTAATCATCCTACCAATAGCAAACTTTGATATCATCCTTGGGATGAATTAGCTCAGTGACAATAATGCCATGATAAACTGCCATAAAAAGAAAGTCACTCTCCACTCCCAGGGCAAGCCTGAGACGTTTGTAGGAAAGACCAGCACGCAATTATCCATAATAAATGCAATTAAAGTTGAACGGTTGATTGTTAAGGGTTGTAATGCTTACCTAGTTACCATGATGGGTAAAATAAAAGAGAGTATCTCTCTTTCTGATTGTAAGGTAGTCAAGGAATTTGCCGATGTGTTCCCAGAAGATTTGCCTGGTGTACCTCCTCTCAGAAAAGTAGAATTCTCTATTAAATTGATCCCTGGTACCCAGCCAATATCCAAAGCACCTTATAGAATGGCACCTAAGGAACTTCAAGAGCTCAATGAGCAATTGCAAGAGCTCTTGAATAAAGGCTTCATCAGGCTAAGTATGTCTCCTTGGGGAGCACCAGTTTTATTTGTGAAAAAGAAGGATGGATCTATGTTTATGTGTATAGATTATCGTGAACTAAATAAGGTCACCATAAAGAACAAATACCCACTGCCTAGAATTGATGATTTGTTCGACCAGTTATCCGGAGCCATTATATTTTCCAAGATCGATTTAAGATCTGGATACCATCAACTGTGAGTAAAAGAAGACGATGTAGGGAAGACTGCTTTCCGTACTCGTTATGGCCACTTTGAGTTTTGGTGATGTCATTCGGACTCACCAATGCGCCATCAATCCTTATAGATTTGATGCAGCGAGTGCTAAAACCGTATTTAGATAAGTTTGTGATCGTCTTCACTGACGATATTCTCATTTATTCCAAGACTCTAAGAGATCATGCAGAACACCTGAGATTAGTATTAGAAACTCTGCGCGAGCATCAACTGTATGCCAAGTTCTCCAAGTACGAGTTATGGCTTAATTCCATTGTATTTTTGGGGCACGTAGTCGATGCTCAGGATATTCTGGTAGATCAAAGTAAAGTAAGTGTTATTCAGGACTGGGCTTAACCTAAGTCTGTCACCGACATTAGAAGTTTCTTGGGATTAGTGAGATATTACAGGAAGTTTGTTAAACGCTTTTCCCAAATTGCTTCGCCGTTGACTAAATTGACTCAAAAGGTCGTTTCGTTCATTTGGAGTCCTGAATGCGAGGAGGCATTTCAAACTCTTAAAGATGCACTTTCTACTGCTCTAGTTCTTGTTTTACCTAAAGAAGGTCTGAACTATCAAGTATATACTAATGCCTCTAGAATCGGTCTAGGCTGTGTGTTAATGCAAGAGGGTAAGGTAATCGCTTACACCTCTCGTTAATTAAAACCTCATGAGAAGGATTATCCAGTTCATGACCTTGAACTTGCAGCTGTGATCTTTGCCTTGAAAATAGAGCATCACTATTTGTATGGAGTGCAGTGTTCAATTTTCACTAACCATCAAAGCTTGAAATATATCTTCACTCGGAGAGAATTGAACTGCCGCCAAAGAAGATGGTTAGAGCTCATCAGCAATTATGATCTCAGTATTCAGTATCATCCATGAAAGGCGAACGTAGTGGCCGATGCTCTTAGCCATCGTGCTACTTTAACCTCTATGATTGCATTCAGTTCTTTAGAACATGAATTCTGTAAGCTCAAAATTTCACCAGTCAGTGGCAATATGCTGAGTTCGCTATTAGTAAATATTAATGTGGAACCCACTTTCCACCGAGATGTCTCTATCTCGCAAACCAAAGATGATGAGTATCTGAATTCAATGCAGATACTGAAGGTGGTCTTCGATATGATCTGCAGTTGCGAAATGGTGTAATTTATCAAGGTAATCAATTGTGGATTCCTAAGTCCATGCATCAAGAAGTGTTAATCGAAGGCCATAATTTTGGATATTATATTCATTCAGGCAGTACCAAGATTTACCATGACCTAAAGCAATCATTTTGGTGGCTCGGTATGAAGAAAGATGTAGCCGACTTTGTGGCTAAATGTCATGCCTGTAATCTAGTAAAGGCCGAGCACCAAAGACCTGGTGGTCTTCTGCATCCATTAGATATCCCTGAATGGAAATGGTTGGATATATCTATGGATTTCATCATGGAGTTGCCTCATGCAATATCTGGCACCGATGCAATCTAGGTGATGGTAGACCGCTTAACTAAATCAGCGCATTTTCTTCCTATCCGTCAAACTGATTCTGTAGAGAAGTTAGCAAAACTCTACATCAGAGAAATTGTCAAATTGCACGGGATTCCAAAATCAATCGTATCTGATAGAGATAGCAGATTTACTTCCAAGTTTTGGCAAGCTGTGCATCAAGATCTGGGTACTACTCTAGCCATGAGTACAGCTTTTCATCCTCAAATGGGTGGTCAGACTATAAGAGTAAATCAAGTTTTGGAAGATTTGCTTAGGCTATATATTCTTGATTTTGCTGGTTCTTGAGAAGATCACATCCCGTTAGTGGAGTTTGCCTACAATAACAGTTTCCAAGCCAGTATTAAAATGGCTCCTTATAAAGAGTTGTATGATAGAAAATGCAGTACTCCACTAGCTTGGTCAGAAACAGGAAGCGTTCAGCTCTTTGGGTCAGAATTAGTTGAAGAAACTAGTAGTAAGATCAAATTAATTTAGCAGAGAATTCATTCAGCTCAAGATCATCAAAGCAAGTATCATGATTCTCATCACCGTCTCCAAGAATTCACTGTGGGAGATTCTGCTGACCTAAAGGTCAGTCCAATGAAGGGTGTCTTTAGATTTGGCGTAGTCGGAAAACTCAGTTCCCGCTACGTTGGACCTTTTAAGGTTTTGGCCAAAGTAGGATCATCTGCCTATCGGTTAAATCTTCCTGATGATTTTGCAGCCATTCATAATGTATTCCACTTATCATCATTGAGAAGATGTCTTCGAGACCCTTCTCATCTTGTTCAACTTCCAGCAGTATAGATTCAACCCAATCTTTCTTACGTCGAAGAACCTATCAGAATCTTAGCTCATGATCAAAAGCAGCTAAGGAATCGCTCAATTCCTATGGTCAAAATTCAGTGGAAGAACCGAACCTTGGAAGAATCTACTTGGGAGAAGGAGGTGGATATGCGCAATAAATATCCACAGCTCTTTGTAAACCCAGGTATTGTCCTTCCCTTTTTCCATCTTCTGTGTTTAAAACTTGTTCTGTCCCAGTAGAATTTTCTTCACTTAAGTAATGTCGGGGACGACATCATTCTTAAGTGGGGGACTCAGTACAACCTGGTTGTTATCATAGCTAAACATAGATTAATTAAGCTAAACTAAGCTTTAATTTTGATTATATTAGACACAATGGGTCATTTAAACCTAACCCTAGAAGTTTGGGATCAATCGGAGCTAAAATGGAAAATTTGGTATTTTTGGCTATATTTAAGCCCTGAAAAAATACCTAAATTAATTTGACCTCCAAATCAAAATCTGATTTCATTTTTGAATTCCTCATACCCTAATTTGCTAAGGGTGAATTTTTGGGAATTTTTGGAGCTCATTTGGCCCTAAATTGGATTTAGAATATTTAAGAATAATTATATATTATTTAATTGGTTTTATTATATCTAAATTAAATTTTAATAAAAAAATAAAATAGCTGGATTTGATGTCAGGACCGTGGCAGATCCGCTGTGGGGTCCTGACAGCGGTGCATGCGTATAAGCCACCTGATGTAATAACACGCATCATAGCGCTCTCAATCCAACGGCTCTCAAAACACGCGCCTTGATCGAATCCAATCCGCCCGATCGGCATCTAGCATCCGACGCACGAGATTTAATTCGTGTTTTGGTTAAGTAGAGGCCGCATCAGGCCATCTATCCTCAAGGGTCTCGTGATCAGACGGCGGAGACGAACCCTACCACTGTGGATCTTTGATCTCGCGGCAATGCGGCCCGACAGAGGAAATTTTGCCCGTACCAAGCCACGTAACCTTATCTGCCACTCCCCTTGCTAGGTCACCTAGACCGTTAGCTCCTTTCAAAGAATGGTCGAGCCTAGTAGTGCGACCCGGGAGCCTGGACCTTCCCAATTTTAGAAATTGGTTAGGACCCTCAGCCGAGCCTCTTCTCCCAAGCCTGAGCTCTGGAAGCCACCCCCATAGCTCCTTCGGCCTATAAGTACCTACAGAGATTCACAGTGAGTCCTTTTGCTCACTGTGAACCCTTAATTGGCAGCCAAAGTCCCTAGAGCTCCCGTCTCACCTCGGTGAATTCCTGATGTTCCCAAAGCTTATAACCGCTGATAGAGGGCCTGTCTGGTGTTCACACCCCCCTGTGAACTTTTGTCTGTTATCCAGGGAGCTCGGAGGAACTTCCATTTCCCTCAGCCGAGCCTGCAACCCGTCCGCAGGTACAGCCTTCTCCCATTGAATTCCTTCAATTCAATTCCTCGTTCTATCCCTGCATTGAGCCTCTGGATGTCGCCTAACTAGCCATAGCCACTTAGGGAACCTGTAATGATTGTCGCCAGGGTTTGAGCTAGCTCGGATCGATCATATCGATCGATCGAGCTAGCAGCTGAGCCGAGGCTAAGTCCGAGTAAGGATCCAGCATTTGGCTACACCCCAAGCTATAAAATCTCGGGGGTTCGACTCGCCTCACCTCACTGATGGTGTAGGATCAAACCCTGTGAGTTTGGTGGCTCCTGTGAGGAGAATTTCTCACTCACAAGGAACCATAAGTCCCTTTCCTTAGTGCCACTTAGTTGAGTAGCACTCCGGCGATCTGGTGCATCCCTGATGGGGGTTCGTAGCCCAATCGATGTGTCTCGACTCCAAGAATGTGTGGAGATTAAAAGGGGCTGCCGTTGTCACCTAAGTACGGAGAATTACAGCATTAAAGATCGGCTAGGATCGGACCCGTCGAGAGGAGGAAGACGAAGTCACGGGTCGGGCCGGCCCGTGACCCACGCGTTTTGAAATTGGGCCGACAGAATAATATTAGAATTTTTGGAATTAAAATCCTTAATGAAATTAATTCATAATTAGATTCCTATAGTTTTAATTTAAATAAAAATAAAGAATAAATTATTTGAATAACTTTAGTTATACTGATCCAAATGGTATGATCCAATATACCATTCGAATCAGAAAAACAAGGAATCTAAATATAAATTAAATCACACATCCAATGGTTAGATTTAAAATAATTGATTAAACATTTTCTATTTTTAATTAAATCATAATAAATTTAATTAATAACTAAATTAATTGATTAAGGGCTCTGATTACTCAGTAAACCCTAGAGAACAATTTCAGACCCTTAAAACTAATTTTGGATATTTAACTTTCTTAATCACTCACTAATTACCCTAATTAAGGATTAGTGAATTAAACCCTAATTAAGGCTCTGACTTTGGCAAGAGTAATTTTTAATACTGTCCTAAGCATGGTGGAACCTCTAGATAAGGATGGAGTGCCCTAGAATGCCCTAAAACCCTTAATCACTCTACTTGGCTTAAATAAGTGATTAGTGCTAATTAGCTTAATTAAGTTGTCAAAACCTAAGATAGGCATGTTTCCCACTTCATTAATTCATATGAAACACCTTAAAATGGATTAGATTTAATTTGGATAACTAAACCCTAAAATTCCAAATTTAGCCTTAAGAGAGGCATTTTGGTCATTTTGGTCAACATATGTTTAAGTACCCCTTAAACCTTGGAAAATTCAATAAATTATCCTTAGTTAGATTATTACTGTTCTCTAAACTCTTAAGCTAATAATGTTAATAATATGGATATTAATTTAAGAAATCTTCAGTTAGCCCTAATTAAGACACTTAGATCTTAAGTGATCCTAAAGAAGTCACTTGGTATTAATGATAAAATCCAATAGCTTAAATTGTAAGATCTCACTTTAATAAGTTCAATTTAGTTAGTTTATGAGTTTAAATGCTAAAAGAAATGCAATTAGTAAAGTCTGAGTTAAAAACCTAGCTTAAGTCTAAAGTGATCAAACAATCATATCTTAGAATCTTAGATCTTAGACTTTAGATCTTCTACTTGAATTGAACTATCTCCAATCGAATTTCTTTAAATGATTCATTGTTTAATCCTTTGAAACCTTCCACATGGGTATAGGATGATTCAATCTATAAGATAATGAAATTATATGAAAGGTTGAATATAGATCTTAGATTCTTAAGTTCTTAATTGATTATTTTATCTTATGATCAGTAGAATAACCTTTCACTAAGTTCTTAGTTCCTGGATCTTTTCAGCTTATAGGATTCTTTATCCTTAACTTAGGGATAAAGTGTGAACCCTAGATCCTAGTCAAGACACCAATTTCGATTTAGGATTTGAACACCAAAGTGGGGTTTAAGTCCAAAATCCTTAAATCTTGATTTACTTAATTAAGATTTGGGTAAGAGAGTAAAATGTTAACAAATTAGGTTGTTGATTTATTTACTTAAACCTTATAGTCATCACATGATTTTGGATTAGAACTTATTAAGTTATAATATTAACTTTATGGACGTAAATCTGAGATTCTACTCGATAGCTGGATATTGGAGATCCTAAACTTGTACCTTCTCAGAGTAGTTAGATTGGATAAATAAATAATAGCAAATATCACATAAGTCTAGATTGAGTCTCTTGCTTACTTTGACTAGATTTGCTTGGCATACCCTGGATATTGGGCCTTATCCCATAAGCATAATAGGAGAACTTAGGATATTGATGATAGATCCTAAGTTAGTGTTCATAAAGCATATCATTCATCTAGTTCTTTCTGAACCTAGGCCTAGCAGATTTGGATGTCTAGGTTGGGTATTGATTGATCTTGGAAGCCCTATATAGCCTATTGACTAGTATGGCAGTATTATGTCTTAGGCTTATTACTACTCTAGTTTGATTTTTCAGTCTTGGTTTCTTTTTGCCTTGCCACATACTTTAGTGGCCTTACTTACAGTACTTGCTGACTTTGCCACATGTCTCAGTGGCTTTACGTTACATAGCTTGTTCTGCTTTTTCCACATGTCTCAGTGGCCTTTTCTTTTCTTTGGTATTAATTAGCATGTTGTATGTATATTCCTATGGCTTACTTATGTATATTGGCATGTTTAGGATGTTAGAATTTGATGTTATATTCAGCATTTGTCTTCTTTTATAATCAGCATGTTTCAATGTGATCATTAGCATATTAGGTTCAGAATTGTATTATAGTTGCTGTTACTTTTAGCTTTTAGCCTCACCTTGTTTATTTCGCATTGTATTCTATTTCACGTATTACTTGCTTGCTATAAATGGATAGTTTATAGCTACCCCATTTCTTCATAGCTTGTCGCACCCATAAATAGCTTGCATGCTTAGTAAATTTAAATGTGATATCTTTATTCACTTAGTTCATTAAAATAGCCTAAAATGAACTTAGACAATTGTCTAACTGTAATCTTTTTGTTTTGTTGGCTGGGGCCCTAGTATTTGTGATATTGACAAATGTCAGATTCATACTTATTCGTGGACAGTGTTGCAGGAGAGGAGCAGGTTCAGGAGGAGGATCATGCTGCTGCTACTTAGATAGATTTTGCATTTCTATTTTTCAGTGAGATTGAGAGACCTTTGCATTTTCTTTTATATTCAGTTTGTAATAACTAATTCTAGATGTATTTCATTTTTGCATTATGATGAGTTACTATATTGTTTTCCTTTTTTCTCTACTATGTTGTACTTGTGGATGTTACTATACACCTATTGCTTCCACCACTTTGATATTTGTATGTATATTGATGAATGTTTATAGCATTCTAGTGATAAGTTCTTGGCTTAAGGTAGGTTGGGTTTTCACCTAATTTTACTTAAGCTGGGGATTTGCCACAGTTGGAGCATCGTACTTCCTATTGTTAGTACGGGGGCCTCGCAATACGTCACCACAATACCTAATACTAGATTAGAAGAAAACTAATCCAAATCATTAGATATTGTGTTTGGCCAAGGATTTAGAACAGGGTCTTAAGTTAGGATGGAAGGGAAAACATGAATGGTATGTAGTAATTTATAAGTAAGGATGCAATACATGGAGTTTACAAATGGGAGTGAAATAGAATTTAACATCTGATATATATAAGAATATATGTGATGGTAATTTAAAATAATTAAAATGTTTACATTCAATCTTAGATATGAAATTTTAAGTATTTGTTAAGTATTTAACTTATGACTTATAAGTTTATATTTTTGCCAAAATCTTCTAACTCTAAATATTCTTAAAATTTTTGGCAGAATCTCCTCTGTAAATGGCTAAGGAAACACTTGCAAAATCATATACAAGACTCCAATTCCAATGAGAGTTATATTTTTAAAGAAAAGACAACCTAAACTAACTTGCATTCAATCCATTATAACTCCAATTCTAATATAGAGTTCAATCCTTTTTATAGGATTGCTTATTTCCAATTCTACAGTAGAGTTCAATCCATTTTATAGGATTGCTCATTTATAATTCTAAAATATTAAAGGGAGAAAATTACATATGAAACAATTGTCTACCCTAAGGTTTGCTTCTTCACATGTAGATATGCAAAGACTATTAATTATATAAGAAACAAATTTTCAATTCTATAAACAATTAAATATTCAACTGATTTCAATTAACATTCTAAGCAAGTATACAATTAATGACTTATTTAGTATACATTTTTATATATTTATAACCTTTCATCCATTTAATATATTCATCCATTCTATCATCACAAACATTTAATGACTAAGCTCTAACAAGTGTAGCAAAGTTAAAGCAAATGACATTATTACAAACCAACAGTAAACTTTAAAGAAAAAGAAGAAACTATAAGCTCACTTGAAGTTTATAATAAGCTACAATTTTAATATATGATAAGCAGAAGCAGTTTAATTTTTAGCGCTTGGTCCAGCTCCACTAGCCTCCATGTGCACCTGATCTGTCACATTTTGGTATTTAAATGTGACAGGACAAAGCTAAGAAATAGAAAATCTGGTTATACAAAATAGTCTAACTACAATTTAAGATTGGCTAAACATGTTATTGTTATAATTGGATATCACATCCTAGTTACAAAGAAAGCACAAGCATGGGTGCAATATGGTAAGCATGCAAGTAAGGAAGAGTAAGTAAGAAAAGCAAGTGATTTAGAATACTCACTTAAATATACATCCTAGCTTGCAAATAATGCAAGGGTAAAAGCATCCTAAATAGGCTAAAACTAAACTAATGTGCATATGAAAGTAAATGAAGTAAAGCATAAATATGTCCAAATGAACTTATGCTAAGTAAGGAAAATCAACAGTGAAGCATTTAAATGAAATTATACAACATTCACTGTAATCTAAATAAATTGTAAACAAGTAAAGTGCAGTTCTAAATCATAAAAAATGCATAGTAAGGAAATTAGAAGAAGATCTTAGCCTATTAGTCTAAGATTCACATAGTCTAGAACTATGGAAAGTAACATAGCTAAAAGCTATAGTGAGTCTTAACAATCTATAAGATTGAAGATCTCACATGTTTATTAATTGAAGTTAATTTAATATGTACTCATTCTGTGGGCATATTCAGAATGAAACGAGGAGTTAAAACGTCTTTTTAATAACTAAGGAAAGGGGGGGCCAAGTCCTAAAGCACTCACATTCACCCTCTGAGAATGCAATGTCTCCTTATTACTCCTTATTCAGTCTGCCCTAGATTGATCCTCCATATGAAACCCCTAGTAATTTAATGTGAAAGTTTTATTTATGCACTATATATTATGTGAATGATTCAATGAATAAGGCTCAAAGCTAAGCAAGCATTCAAAAGAAGTTCAATAATTGCAACTAAGTGATATCCAAAGTTATCTATTTTTAATGGTCTACTAATGATTGGAGCTAATTGAGCTCCCAATTAACTTTGAGATATTGATCTCAAGTTAATTGTAATATAATATTAGTTGGGGTTTTTAAAGTAGTAGATTTTATTCATCTAATATGATATGACAAAAGAATTTATAAGTATAATTGTTATTATAAGAAATTAACTCTTAATCTCATCCTAAACTATAAGTCCTAATTACAATAATAAAATCAAGGTTTAGGTGTCCATTAGGAAGAGGTTAAGATAAGAAAATATCTAACTTAAGAAATTAGAACTAAGACAAAACCAATAAGGTTCACTAGGATTCACTAGTTAGGTTATAATTTGAAGGACCTAATCAAACAAATGTTAATCTAGCTAAGTTATAAGCAATTGTAAGGTTTAGGGTAAGTAATTACTAGAACATAAAAATTGTAAGTTCTAAGTATTCTAATAGTTGATGCTTAAGGAACTCAATAGGATTCCTAAACTAATCTAAGTTAGTGATTCATATTACTACATCTTAAAATAATCAAGAAGAAGCTTTTGGGATTAGGGTGAATAAACTAAGTTCTAATCAAATCATTAAAGATAGATCTAATTGATTCACAAATCTACTAATACTAAGGTATTAAGACTATTTATTCTTAATGGTTGTAACTAATAGATCTAGGGATCAACTATAGATCAATTACAAATCAATCCTAGGGTTTCTACCTTAGGGTTGAAAGGTGAATTAAGCACTTGGCAATTAATTCACATAATTAGAAAGTTGAGAACTAAGCTCATATACATGCAATCTAATTGGTAAGGGAGATAATAAATGTGACAAGTTAGCTATCCTAGGGTTTTATAAAACCTAAAACAAGCTATCTATAAATTTAGAATAATCACAATAACACTAAGTAAGAGTTAAAAACCTAAAATCCTAAATTATTGTCCAATGGAAATGATTTATATATAAATAAAATCCTTATGTCATAAGGAGAAAAATGACATTAAGTATGTCAATTTTGGACAACTTTGGAAAAATTAGAGTTTTAATAACTCCTAATTAGGGTTAAGAAGTGATTAAGAAAATTAGGGTTCAAATATTAAATTTTATTTCATATTATTGTTCCTCATATTCTTATGAGTGAAATGGACTATTTGATCATTTAATTTGGATCTTAAATGATCAAATTAGGTCACATGAATAATAAAAATTAATTTGAAATTAATTAATTAGTCCTAAATATTGACCCCTTAAAATATTTATTAAAACAGAATTTAAATTATATATTTTTAATATACTCATTTTTGTGATCAAAATGGTATATATTATTACAATATTTGGATAAGTATTTTTAAAGTTACAATTAAATGAAATCTACATAAATTAATCATTCCAAAATAATTTCCAAATCAATTAATCGTTCTGCAATCATTTTAAACAGCATAGAAAAATTATATATGCTGAATTATATGAAGAGACGGCAACGCAGAATTACACAGAAGAAATTATTTAATAATCATTTTTAGATATTCGGCGCCGGTCACCGTCAGAACACGTGTCGTCCAGAGGAGAGATCCACGTGTTCTCACGGGTCCCGCAGCATCTGAAGAACGGTCTAACTTATAGACCGGTCCGATCAACCGAGCGAAGCAAAATCGTCCGCTTAGCGGTCTGAGCCACATTGTCCCCAAGACTCCCGACCTAAGGGATTTAGGGCTTATTCTTACGGTCGATCACGGGGGTGTCTCAGTTATGTTCGACCTTCGGCGTGAAGGTCTCTTCGATAGCAACCCACAGAGCCTTGGATTAGGCTAAGGGGTTGATCGAGGCGCTAAAAAAAAGATGCCCTAGGTCGTGAAGTTGCAACCCGAGTACACCCGACGAGATACAGAGGATAGGATTAAGGATCTAGGCTCGATCAAACTCGATCGAGCCTGACGTTAGTATAAATCAACATTATAAGATCTAGGTTAACAATTAGATTGAGTAAATTAAGACAGGTAAGGTTGGATCAATACCTAGAGGAGGATGAAGTTCTCTATCCCAAAATCCTTTGGCAAAAAATTCTAGATGCAGGTTCCGCATCTCTCCGTTCCAGGTAGGGGTCTCCAAAAGATCCAAAATGAGGAGAGGTAAGGAGATAATAGCTTAATTGGATTGAAGAGGGGAAGGGCCAGCTGGATTGGGTCATACGCCTGTGTTCCACCCATGACCATTTGTGTGGATATCAGGGTTCAATCACAGAAGGAAGGAGACATACATTGACGGAGATCGCAGCCGTCCATTCCAGCCGAAGATCCAACGGCTAAACGCAAACTGATTCCCGATTTAATCATGGGCCGTCTGATCGTATTGGAATAAGGCGCAACGTCCTAGATCTAGCCACGCGGCTGTCCCGTGCATTGGACTCGTGCACGGGATCTGCGCGGTCCGATTTTTTTTTTTACCGTTTATTACTATTTATTTTAATTAATTAATTACTTTAAATAATTAATTAATTATACACATTTTATTACTCAAAATTAAATAACCAAACGTACTCCAAAAAACCCCAAAAATTCACCCTTACCTTATTGAGATGTGTTGAACTCAAAAATGTAATCGGATTTTTGATCGGAGGTTAATTTAAATATCTTAATTTTCTAGGTATTTAAATATTATTAAAATATTCAGGAAAAATCCAACGAGTTCCAAACACCTCCAAAATACCACCCCAAGCAAATTTGGGTGTGGTGAGTCCAATGGTGGACTCCGTTTTCAATTATATGGTCAAAATAAATTAGGCATTCTCAAAATTATCAGAAAACTAGGAAATATTGGAAATTGCCAAATGATCTCCAAATTGTACGAAAATTGAAATGGAGACTCCTAATATTTTTATAAGACTAATGAAAAAGGATTATAGTCAATTAGGTTACTAATTGATGGGTAACAACACTAAGGTTATTACAGACTCCCCTCCTTAAAAAGAGTGTTGCCCACGACACACAACCAATAAAATCAAGGAAATTGAAATACACTAAGAAAGTCCAAAGAACTTAACGAAATTAAAAGAACTAAATCTATCTAATTAAGAAAAGAATTATGGGAGCTTCTTTAGCATATCCTCTTCTTTCTCCCACGTGGCTTCACCAGCTGGATGATTCTGCTAGTGGACTTTGATCATAGGAATGCTACGGTTTCTCAACTGCTTAAGATCCTGCCCCTGAATCGCAACAGGTTTAACGATGAAAGTCTGATTAGGTTGCAGTTTTATTTCAGGTATCTAAACTTGCTAACTTGGATCTAGCAAACACCTTCTTAGTGATGAAATGTGAAACACATTATGTACAGTCGAGAAGTCTTCTAACAACTCTAATATGTATGCAGATGTTTAAATTCTCTCAATCACTTCAAAGGGTCCCAAATACCTTAGACTCAACTTTCCAAACACACCGAATCTCTGCACACCATGCATTGGACTAACTTTAAGATAAGCTCTATCGCCTACTTTGAACTCCAACTGATGATGATGAGCATCATAATATTTCTTATGTCTATCCTGAGCTATAGTCATATTATGCTTGATCAGTTGAACTTTCTTAGCAGTCTCTTCTACTAACTCGAAACCATAAAGTTGAGAGTCTCCTACTTCAATCTAAGCAACTGGAGTTATACACCTTCTTCCATAAAGAGATTCATAAGGAGCCATACTAATACTGAACTGATAGCTATTATTATAAGCAAACTCAACTAATGCTAAATGATCTTCCCATGATCCACCGAAATCTAGAACACAAAGACACAAGAGATCTTCTAAGATCTGATTGACACACTCAATCTGACCATCTGTCTGGGGGTGGAAAGTAGTACTCAATGCTAAACTTGTCCCCAAGTCTTACTGAACAGCTAACCAAAATTTGGAAGTGAATCTACTATCTCTGTCAAAAATTATACAATTTGGTGTACCATGCTAATGAATGATCTCCTTAAGATAAAGCTTAGCTAACTTCTCAACTGGATTTATTTGACAAATAGCTAGAAAATGAGCTAACTTGGTGAGTCTATCGACTATCACCCAAATAGAATCAGAACCAGATCTACTCTTAAGCAAACCTATAATGAAGTCCATGGAGATATCAGACCACTTCTATTCACGAATGTCTAAGGTCTTAAGAAGTCCACCACGCTTCTGGTGTTCAGCCTTGACCAAGGAACAGGGATGGCACTTGGAAATGAAAATAGCTATATCCCGCTTTATGCCGAACCACCAAAATGATTACTTGAGATCCTGATACATCTTACAACTACTGGGGTGCACTGCATAACCAGATTATGAGCTTAGTTAATATCTATAACTATAAGCTTTTTAGAATCCATAATTTGGACTTCTAAAATACAACTCCTTCGTTATCAAGATGTAATTTAGACCTCTTGCCACTAACGATTTTAGAAACTAACGTAGAATAACTCGTATCTTCCTTCTGAGCTTCAATAATCTTAAATCTCAGAGAATCATCTGACTGAATAACAAATAATAGAGTGGCTAAATTAGCTGAACTAATAAGCTCAAGATTCAATCTGACAAAATCTTTGATCAATGATTCGTTGCAACAAAGGGAAGATAAAGTCACTTTGTGACTAAGGGTATCAACTACAACATTAGCTTTACCCGGATGGTATTAGATTTCCAAATCATAGTCACAAAGTAACTCCAGCCACCTACGCTGATGGCAATTAAGTTCTTTCTGTGTGAAGATGTACTTTAAGCTTTGGTGATCGGTAAACATCTCACACTTAACTCCATACAGGTAGTGTTTCCAGACCTATAAAGCAAAAACTACCCTTTCAAGTTCCAGATCGTGCACAGGATAATTCTTCTCATTAGGCTTAAGCTATCTAGAGGCATAGGCTATAACGCGGCAATCTTGCATCAGGACACAACCAAGTCCTACCTTAGAGGCATCAGTATAAATCTAAAAATCTTTACCCTCATGAGGTAGTACTAGAATAGGAGTAAAAGTCAATAACTATTTCAACTTCTAAAATGATTATTCACAGGTTGTGCTCCAAATGAATGGAATGTCTTTTCTATTAACTGAGTTAACGATAAAGCGATTAGAGAGAATCCAAGAACGAACCTTCTGTAATAACCAGCGAGTCCTAAGAAACTGCGGATCTCTGTTACAGATTTAGGTTGAACCTACTGTTGAATAGCTTGGATTTTCTTTTGATCTACTCTAATACATTTAGCATCAATCATGTGGCCCAGAAATGCCATGGATTTGAGCCAAAACTCGCACTTATAAGACTTAGCAAAGAGCTTGTTTGCTCTTAATAATTCTAGAACGATACGAAGATGCTCTTCATGCTCAGCAGCTAACTTCGAGTAGATTAGGATGTTGTCAATGAAAATGATAATAAACTCATCGAGATACATCTTAAGGATGCACTGCATCAAGTCCATGAAGATGGAAGGAGCATTTGTCAGTCCAAAAGACATGACTAGAAACTCAAAATGCCCATATCGTGTTCTGAATGCAGCCTTGGAAACATCTTCATCCTTGACTCTAATCTGGTAGTAACCTAATCTTAAGTCAATCTTGGAGAAGATCTTCATTCCAACGAGTTGGTCAAACAAATCATCGATCCTAGGGAGAGGATACTTACTCTTCACTGTCACTTTATTAAGCTCACGGTAGTCTATACACATCCACATTGAACCATCCTTATTTTTAATGAATAGGACAGGAGCTCCCCAAGGTGACATGCTTGGGTGAACAAATCCTTTCTCTAACAACTCTTGTAACTGCTCTCTTACATCTTGTAGTTCCTTTGGAGCCATCCTATAAGGAGCCTTAGATTTTGGTTGAGTTCTAGGGACAAGTTCAATAGAAAACCCTATTTCACACAGAAGAGGTAGTCTAGGCAAGCCTTCAGGGAACACATCCAAGAAGTCTCTAACAATGATAGTCTCTTCTAGACTACTTACTTGCTTCTCTTCACGGATTAAAGTTACTAGAATTGCATAGCAACCTTTACTAATAAGACGCTTGGCTTTGACAAAATTGATTAAGAATACAGCAAGACAAGTTTTCCTACAAACACTTCAAGTTTCTTTCTAACCTTAAGTGAAACTTGCTTACAGAAGCAATCTATTACGACATTAAATTTACTTAACCAATACATCCCTACGATTATGTCGAAATTCATAATGGACATAACAATAAGTTTGGATTGGAAGAATTGGTTACTGATTGGGATTTCTGCCAAATATAACTCATTAGCACACATCTTAGCACCAGACGACATTTAAACTACTAAGGGACTGCCTAGGCTGAAATGTTGAAAATTTAAGGAAGAGGCACAAATCATTGACATGAAAGAGTGATTAGCACCAGTGTCAAAGAGAGTGTCACAAAACTGGTTTTTAATAATTAGAATTCCTATAGTAGGGAAAATAAACTCTAATTACACTAATGAAATGTAAAGCAGGAAAATGCTGAAAATAAAATTGTAGAAGAAAATGAAAATAAAAAATAAGAAATTACATTTAGAATGTACCGGTAACAACGTTATTATCATCTTGGGCAGCTGAAGACGACAGAGCGTATACCATTGGTATTGCAGATGATTGAGTAACGACTTTGCCCTTGTCCTTCCTATTGTAGTGGACTTGCTTGGAAGAAGAAGGTACACCCGTTTGGTGTTGAGCATTTCCACTAGTAGGGGGAGGCATCAAGGCAAGCATTGGAGCTTGAGAATTTAAAGGGATTGGATTCTGAACAGAACCTTGATGGTTGATCTTCACCTTGTCCACAGTCCAGTTAGCATGACAGTCCCAATGTTTATGATTGGTGCTACCGGATATGTAACATCTTCCACCTGAGTGGTAGTGCTTCCCATAAGGATGGGGTCTGATATATACCACTCCTAGTCTTCCTTGCTAGCCTTTCCTAGGGTTCTAGTTTGGATTTTGATTTGGGTTTTGGCCAGAAGTTAGCTGGAAAACTTTCGAACCATGAGAATGATTCTCTTAAAGGGTTCTGATCTGGAAGGTTGAGGATGGGAGCGTTTCTTCAGATCCATCTTAGATTGATGGTACTCTACCATACAAACACCTTCCAAGAGCTTGGGAAAACTGTCATGATGTTGAGACATCAAATGACTTTTGACAAAATCTCTAAGACCGGACTAACATCTAGTGCACCTAGCCACATCAGTATGGACAAGATTTGGAGCAAATTGAGAGAGTTTACTGAACTTCATCTTGTAGTCGTGCACAGAATGATTTCCCTAGACAAGCTGCATGAAATTATTTTCTATTATAGTTTGGGCAGAGAGAGGAATGAATTCTTCACGGAACACCTGTTCGAATTCATCCCAAGGGACGTCTTCTATTTGAACTTCAGAGAAGCGAGTTTTTAATTCACTATCCCACAAGGATTCAGCTTCACCATGGAATAGGTAGGTTGCAAGATGGAGACATTCACTTTCTGGACACTTAATACTAGCTAGTGTCTTTTCAATGGTCTTCAGCCAATCAATGCCTTCAAAATGGGAAATTGAACCATTGAAAGTTGGAGGGTTTAGATGAAGAAAGGTAAGAAGGTAGGCATCCACCATAAGGCCTGAAGATGGCTGTGGAGCTAAGGGAAGTTCAGGGATAATAGGAAAAGAAGCTTGAGGAGGAGTTGGGCAGATTTGGGATGAAACTGGAGAAGGCTGGGAAAGGTTGCACGATGAAGCCATCCTTTCTGCCGCACGTGTTTGTGCTTCCACCATAACCTTCATCATGTCCAGCAAATTTTGCATTTTCTCAGTTTGAGAAGTTGTTGTGGAAGTAGGTTCTTCCACTATTGGTTCAATAGGAGTATTAGGATTTGGATCCATTCTAAAGAAACCAAAAAGAAAATATCATTCAGAAACTGAAGAAGATAAGAAAGGAAAAATTCTCATTAAAATTTTAAGCTTTTAAAAGGTTACAATCTTTGAAGGAAAAGAAATATGCATAAGTAAGAAGAAGCTATTTACAAAGCTACTAAAGGAAAGAAGATAGAGCAAAAGGAAGACTAGTACTACTAGTCACAAAATTTTGCATAAAATATGTCTTTAAAGTCTTCATAAGTGGGGGCACGATGAAGATGCCTACATCCATGAATGAGTACTCTATGCGCATGACACCACCAATTTATGGCATAGTCATCAAAGAGTTCATCCAAAATTTGGAGGCGTAAGTGTTCGGGGCATTCTATGGCCTCAAATACCGTGGTAACACGGGAGAGCCATTCCCTAGCTAATTGAGGGAAATGATCGCCTCGAAATACACAAAACCTCAAAATTTTATTCAGAAGATCACCTCCTGTAGCAGATACTCCCAAGAAAACTCTACCAAATATTGACCCATACCAATGATCATACTCCCAATATTGGAAGAATAATTTGGTATAAAGTCTTAGTTTGGTACAAGAATATGCCATCTGAAAGTTAATTAAAGATTAAGTTAGAAATTTAGATCAATTATTTGATTGAAAATGCGTTTACTGTCCTAAGATGTCATATATTTATTTTAACTATACTGTGTTGTTTTCTTTTGGATGAATGGATGTGTTTGTCTTAACTTAAAGTTCTCAATTTGGCTCTGATACTAACTGTGACGACCCCAATATTGAGAATCACTTAACTTAATATTCATACGTCACCACAATACCAAGTACTAAATTAGAAGAAAATTAATCCAAATCATTTGATATTATGTTTGGCCAAGGATTTAGAAGAGGGTCTTAAGTTAAGATGGAAGGAAAAACATGAATGGTATTTAGTAATTTATAAGTAAAGATGCAATACATGGAGTTTACGAAGAGGAGTGAAATAGAATTTAATATGTGATATATGTAAGAATACATGTGATGGTAATCTAAAACAATTGAAATGCTTACATTCAAACTTAGATATGAAATTCAAAGTATTTGTTAAGTATTTAATATGTGAGTTATATGTCTATATTTTTTTCAAAATATTCTAAGTCTAAATTTTCTTCAAAATTTCAGCAGAGTCTCCTTTGTAAATGGCTAAGGAAACACTTATAGAATCACATATAAGACTCCCATTCCAATGGGAGTTATATTTTTAAAGAAAAGATAACCTAAACTAACATGCATTCAATCCATTTTAACTCTAATTCTAATATAGAGTTCAATCCTTTTTATAGGATTGCTCATATCCAATTCTACAGTAGAGTTCAATCCATTTTATAGGATTGCTCATTTACAATTCTAAAATATTAAAGGGAGAAAATCACATATTAAATAATTATTTACCCTGAGGTTTTCTTCTTCACAAGCATTCAACATTCACATGTAGACATGCAAAGACTATTAATTAGATAAGAAATAATTTTCCAATTCTATAAACAATTGAATATTCAACTAATTTCAATTAACATTCTAAGCAAGTATATAATTAATGACTTAATTAGTACACATTTTTATATATTTATAACCTATCATCCATTTAATACATTCATCATTCATTCATCACAAGCATTTAATGACTAAGCTCCAACAGGTGTAGCAAAATTAAAGCAAATGATATTATTACAAACCAACTGTAAACTTTAAAGGAAAAGAAGAAACTATAAGCTCACTTGAACTTTATAATAAGGTATAATTTTAATATATGAAAAGCAGAAGCAGTTTAATTTTTAGCGCTTGGTCCAGCTCCACTAGCCTTCAAGTGCACCTGAATTATCACATTTTGGTATTTAAATGTGATAGGGCAAAGCCAAGATATAGAAAATTTAGTTAGACTAAACAGTCTAAGTACAATTTAAGATTGGCTAAACATGTTATTATTATAATTGGATATCACATCCTAGTTATAAAGTAAGCACAAGCATGGGTGCAATATAGTAAGCATACAAGTAAGGAAGAGTAAGTAACAAAATCCAGTGAGTTAGAATACTCACTTAAATATACATCCTAGCCTGCAAATAATGCAAGGGTAAAAGCATCTTAAATAGGATAGAAATAAACTAATGTGCATATGAAAGTAAATGAAGTAAAGCATGAATCTGTTCAAATGAACTTACGCTAAGTAAGGAAAATCAACAATGAAGCATTTAAATGAAATTATACAATATTCACTGTAATCTAAATAAACTATAAATAAGTAAAGTACAGTTCTAAATCATAGAAAATGCATAGTAAGAAAATTGGAAGAAGATCTTAGACTATTAGTCTAAGATTCACATAGTCTAGAACTATGGAAAGTAACATAGCTAAAAGTTATTGTGAGTCTTAACAATCTATAAGATTGAAGATCTCTCATGTTTATTAATTGAAGTTAATTTACTCTGTACTCATTCTGTGGGTATATTCAGAATGAAATGAGGATTTAAACACGTCTGTTTAACAACTAAAAAAAGGCCGGGCCAAGTCCTAAAACACTCACATTCACCCTTTGAGAATCGATGTCTCCTTATTACTCCTTATTCAGTCTACCATAGATTGATCCACCATATGAAACCCCTAGTAATTTAATGTGAAAGTTTTATTTATGCACAATATATCATATAAAAGATTCAATGAATAAGGCTCAAAGCTAAGCAAGTATTCAAAAAAAGTTTAATAATTGTAACTAAGTGATATCCAAAGTTATTTATTTTTAATGATCTACTTAATGATTGGAGATAATTGAGCTCCCAATTAATTTTGTGATATTGATCTCAAGTTAATTGTAGTATATTAGTAGTTGGGGTTTTTAAAGTAGTATATTCAATTCATTTAATATGATATGATAAAATAATTTATAAGTATATTTGTTATTATTAGAAATTAACTCTTAATCTCATCCTGAACTATAAGATTTAATTGCAATAATTAAATCAAGGCTTAGGTGTCTAGTAGGAAGAGGTTAACATAAGAAAATATCTAACTTAAGAAATTAGAACTAAGACAAAACCAATAAGGTTCACTAGGATTCACTAATTAGGTTATAATTTGAAGGACCTAATCAAACAAATATTAATCTAGCTAAGTTATAAGCCATTGTAAGGTTTAGGGTAAGTAATTACTAGAACTTAAGAACTATAAGCTCTAAGTATTCTAATAGTTGATGTTTAAGGAACTCAATAGTATTCCTAAACTAATCTAAGTAAGTTAGGGATTCCTATTACTACATCTTAAAATAATCAAGAAGAAGCTTTTGGGATTAAGGTGAATAAACTAAGTTCTAATCTAATCATTAAAGGTAGATCTAATTGATTCACAAATCTACAAATACTATGGCATTAAGACTATCTATTCTTAATGGTTGTAACTAATAGATCTAAGGATCAACTATAGATCAATTGCAAATCAATCCTAGGGTTTCTACCTTAGGGTTGAAAGGTGAATTAAGCACTTGGCAATTAATTCACATAATTAGAAAGTTGAGAACTAAGCTCATTTAAATACAATCTAATTGGTAAGGGAGATAATAAATGTGACAAGTTAACTATCCTAGGGTTTTATAAAACCTAAAACAAGCTATCTATAAATTTAGAATAATCACAATAATAGTCAGTAAGAGTCAAAAACTTAAAATCCTAAATTGTTGTCCAATGGAAATGATTTATATATAAATAAAATCCTTATATTATAAGGAGAAGAATAACATTAAGTATGTTAATTTTGGACAACTTTGAAAAATTTAGGATTTTAGTGACTCATAATTAGGGTTAAAAAGTGATTAAGAAAATTAGGATTTAAATATTAAATTTTATTTCATATTATTGTTCCTCACATTCTTGTGAGTGAAATGGACTATTTGATCATTTAATTTGGATCTTAAATGATCAAATTAGGTCACATGAATAATAAAAATTAATTTGAAATTTATTAATTAATCCTAAGTATTGATCCCTTAAAATATTTATTAAAATAGAATTTAAATTACATAATATTAATCTACTCATTTTTGTGATTAAAATGGTATATAATATTGCAATATTTGGATAAGTATTTTTAAAGTTACAATTAAATGAAATCTACATAAATTAATCATTCAAAAAAATTTCCAAATCAATTAATCCTTCTGCAATCATTTTAAATAGCACGGAAAAATTATATATGCTGAATTATATGAAGAAACGGTGGCGCAGAATTACATAGAAGAAATTATTTAATAATCATTTTAGGAATTTCGGTGCCAGTCACCGTCGGAACACGTGTCGTCCAGAGGAGAGATCCACGCGTTCTCACAGGTCCCGTAGCGACTGAAGAACGGTCTAACGTATAGACCGGTCCGGTCCACTAAGCGAAGCAAAACCATCCGCTTAGCAGTCTAAGCCGCATCATCCCCAAGACTCCTGACCTAAGGGATTTAGAGCTTACTCTTACGACCGATCACGGGGTTCTCTCGGTTAGGTTCGACCTTCTGCATGAAGGTCTCTTTGATAGCAACCCACAGAGCCTTGGATTAGCCTAAAGGATTGATCGAGGCGCTAAAAGAAAGATGCCCTAGGTTATGAAGTTGCAACCCGAGTACACCTGACGAGATACAGAGGATGGATTAAGGATCTAGGCTCGATCGAACTCGATCTAGCTTGACATATGTATAAATCAACATTATAAGATCTAGGTTAACAATTAGATTGAGTAAATTAAGACAGGTAAGGTTGGATCGATACCTGGAGGAGGAAGAAGTTCTCTATCCCGAAATCCTTTGGCAGAAAATTCCAGACGCCGATTCTGCAGCTCTCCATTCCAGGTAGGGGTCTCCAAAACATCCAAAATGAGGAGAGGTAAGGAAATAATAGCTTAATTGGATTGAAGAGGGGAAGGGCCAGCTGGATTGGGGAGTACGCCTATGTTCCACTCGTGACCATTTGTGTGGGTATCAGGGTTCGATCACAGGAAGTAGGAGACGTACAGTGGCAGAGATCGCAGCCGTCCATTCCAGCCGAAGATCCAACGGCTAAACGCAAGCTGATTCTCGATTTAATCCTGGGCCGTCTGATCATATTGGAATAAGGCGCAACGGCCTATATCTAGCTGTGCAGCTGTCCCATGCATTGGACTCGCGCATGGGATCCGCGCGGTCCAGTTTTCTTTTTTACCGCTTATTAAAATTATTTTTATTAATTTAATTACTTTAAATAATTAATTAATTATACACATTTTATTACTCAAAATTAAATAACCAAACATACTCTGAAAAATCCCAAAAATTCACCCTTACCTTATTGAGGTGTGGATAAAGTCAAAAATGCAATTGAATTTTTGATCGAAGGTCAATTTAATTATCTTAATTTTCTGGGTATTTAAATATTATTAAAATATTCGGGAAAAATTCGACAACTTCCAAACACCTCCAAAATACCGCCCCTAGCTAATTTGGGTGCGGTGAGTCCAATGGTGGACTCCGATTTTGAATCTGAGGTATAAATAAATTAGGCATTCTCAGAATCATCAGAAAATTAAGAAATATTGGAAATTACAAAATAATCTCCAAATTGTATGAAAATTAAAATGGAGACTCCTAATACTTTTATAAGATTAATAAAAAAAGATTAAAGTCAATTAGGTCACTAATTGATGGGTAACAACACTAGGGTTGTTACAGATGGGAAGGCTCATAATGGAGCCTTGCTCCCTCCTCCCCCTCAAAAGAAACTTCAACTCCTTTCTTTGGCATTTTGCTTAGCTAAAGTCAATCCTCTCTTCTCCTCTATCCTTCATTGTTGTACCTACTGCTGGAAGAAACCTCAGCCCCTTCCTCTTCTGGCTAACAGTTGAAGAAGAAGGAGAAAGGACCTCTCAAGCATCTCTTAGGAAATCTACCATTATCAAAGCCAAGGTACTTCCTTTCACCCATTGAATATATTCAATGGCTACTTCATTTCACTCTTATGCTTAGTTTGTATCCTTATAAATTTGTATTTAAGGCATGGAGTTCATTATAACTCATTAAGGTTGTGATTTTAGGAAGATGAAGCTGCTCTGATTTTCATTCTTTCTGCATACCCAGTCTTTTAACCCCACTATTTGCATTGATAACTTAATTTTTTGGTGCTGATTTGGATATCAATGGAAAGGTCTCAAAAAGAGCTTTCCATCGGTATATGGCAATGCACGTGAAGTGCTTTAAGTTGAGAGTAATTGAGCCCAGAAGTTGGCTCGTTGCTGCTCTTGCCCCTGCAAAATTACCGTCAGGCGCTCCAGTGCGCTACAGCGCTCGAAGTTTGTATCAAGGTCTACCGTAGTGCGCTATAACATGCCATAGTACTTGGCTTTTGGCCAGAAGGTGCTACAGAGATCTATAGTGCGCCACAGCCCGCCGTAGTGCCTAGAAAACTGATTTGACAAATCTTAGTTATTTGGACTCCATATCCAAAAATTTAAAGTGATAACTATCTTAGAATTTTAGTGTCAATAATAATCTAAAATAATATTTAGGTTTTGAATCTTGAAAAATTTTTAAAATGACCAAAATACTCCTAACTTTAATTAGGTCATAACTTGACCAATTGAAGTCAATTTGGGTCTACTCCTATTTAAAGTACTCAGTGTGATATAAGAAAGCTATAGACACTGAGTTTGCTGAATTTGGACACCAAATGAAAAAGTTAGCTTTTTTTACCTCTTTTAACTTAAAAAATTACCAAATTACCCTTATAAGTTAAAATGGTTATAACTAATTTATTAGACCTCAAAATTTAGTGTTTTTGGACTCTATGGAATTTTTGAATAGCAACCAACAATAAAATACATAAAAATTTAGATTTTATTAGGTGCAATTTACTAAAATACCCCTTAGGTCAAAAACTTTAGTTTAGATCTATATGACCCATTTCTTATCCAAATTTGGTGTACCTACTATCTATCTTTAAGTTAGATAATAAGAAATCATTTGGCAGTAAAAATTTTCAATTTGAAGCACTAAATCAAAAAGTAGCTTTTTGGACCCTTAAGTAGGGGCAAAATAGTCATTTTGCCTGAAATTTAGGTCAAGTATCCTTAACCCTTAAAATATCTTTTAAATTATTAAAGTCAATAATAAAACTAATTTAGGATCAATTTAAGTCATAATCCCTCAATTGGAATAATTTGTAAAACATCTCAATTTTAAGCTTAAAAATCCATAAGGTTAATGTCCTTAGCCAAAATCCATCCTTAACTTTCATAATTAAATAAAATCAGCAAGTGTAAAGAAATTCAATCAAATTAGTTAAATTCCTTAAATTTTTCTAAGTCATTTTCTTATGATCTTTCACTTCACATTAGGACTATTCCTAAGACTATGGCTAGATTATAGGGTAGATTTCATTCATTAAATAACGGGGTTATTCAATGAATGAATCATTAGTTTTATTAATTTCTAGATTTTATAGTTTAATTTTGAGTATTTTGCCTTTCAACCTTAGATTCAGGATAGGAGAATCATCTTA
This sequence comes from Gastrodia elata, assembly GCA_016760335.1. Taxonomy (NCBI): domain Eukaryota; kingdom Viridiplantae; phylum Streptophyta; class Magnoliopsida; order Asparagales; family Orchidaceae; genus Gastrodia; species Gastrodia elata. The sequence goes on from CM028669.1 coordinate 21,713,118, forward strand.
TTAAGTTTGATTTTGCTTAACAGGATTTCCTTTAATCATTAAATCACATTTAGATTGAAACCCTAGATTCCTTAGACTGTACCTTTGGGTTATTGCTTAACTCCAATCTCATAGTATTAAAATCATAATCCTTAGTTTAGTAGATCTTGATCAGATCTTAGTTAAAATGTCTCAATTTATCAAATTAGGATGTTGTGATTTATTTCTTAACTTATAGTCGATCTTGATTAAATTAAATTAGAACCTTATCAGTTCTAATCCTTTTAACTTGTAGGGCCGTACTTCTAAGTTATACTCGATAGTATGAATTAGAGATCCTGAACTTGTGTAACATGGAGTAGTTAGAATGGTTTAATTAGATAAAAAATGATATCACCATGTTTAGTAAAGTCCTTTGCTTACTACTTAATTTTGTGCTACACAGTCCTTGACTTTATGCTCATTTTTCCTTAGACATATTATATACAAAAATATTGTTGCATGAAAATGAAAACTTAGAAAATTAGAAAAATATTTGCATTTGGGTTCAGTTCATGGTGGATTATGGTGCATATTTACTCCAATGGACATTGGTAAGGAGAGATCAGAATGCTTAACATTACTCATTGAGGAGTGTGTGTTAAGCTTAGAACCCGCTTAGTCTTGCAGATGTGCTTGACTTCGCAGCTGTATCTAAAATTATTCACATAAACAAAAGTAAATAACTAAAAGATATTTGCATAGTATTATCTGCCTTTTCAGTTTTATTTTACTATTCTGTTCTGTCTACCCTATCCCAAAAAGGCTATGGGAATATACTGGGCCGAATTGGCCAATTCTTTCTGATATGGCAGTTATACATTCTTTCAATTTTCAGCTTATTGTATATTATGATGATAATGCATGTTATTTCAATTAGCTATATTTCTTATTTTACCTATACTTGTATATATATTTATATAGGATGCTAGACCTTACTGTTTACTATGCATACCACTTATAAATTTCTATTTTAAATCAGCATATATCATACAATCATCAGCATATTTAGGTTTAGATTTTTCTTTTAGTACTTTTACTTACTGTATTACATATATATGCCCTACCTTGTTTAGTTACTTGAGGTGTACTTTTGCCTCAATTCTTGCTTAGTTTTAAATAATTCATTTATAACTTATCCTTTCTTTCTTTTATGCTTACTTGCTCCCATGCTAGATAGATGTTTCATTTTAGCTTAGAGTAAAATGGTGATATTAATAAATACTACATAAATTATTTGACTAAAATGTACTTAGACATTTTATTTAATAAGATTTTTCTTTTATTAGTTATGCCCTGGCATTGTGAAACCGACAATGTCAGATCTTGATCTGTTTGAGGAGCCAGTACTTGAGGAGGAGCCTTACATAGAGGAGGCGCATCAACTTAGAGCAGAAGATCTTTTGTAGCCTTCTTACATTCTTGTAAGGATGAGAGTTGCTTTTCTTTTATTCCTTAAACTTTAATTAAAATATTATAATAGTACGGGTACTCATGACTGTGTTTACTTTCTGCACTTTATTATTTACTAAGTTGTAGTATTACTTCTTAATTGATGTATGGTGAATTGATGTAATGTTTACTTCATATTGCTTCTGCACTCTGTATGTATAATAGACTTAGTGATTGATCCTTATGTTCATTTTGTGCACATCATTCCCTTATTAGTGGATTATGGATCTTACCTAATTCAATGATAAGTGAGGGATTCGCCAGAGTAGCACACCACCCCTTGGGTTTAATCTTGTTGATCAGGGGGTGGGGCGCTACATCCTCAACCCGTAAAATTGCATGATTTGTTCGTGCCCAAAAACTACTCCCTTTTCCCGAACGAAGATCTTACTCCCCGCCGAGTTAATGGCGTTAGAGTAGACTTCCTGAATAATGGTCGGGTAAAAGACGGTCGGAGTGGTCGCCATCTTCCTCCATCCCTAGGGGTCTACTTGCTCGGAGGGCACTGGCAAGAGCGGCCTGAAACATTTCTCCGGGATGAGTTTCCGCCGGGAAGTAACCACAGTGAACCTCTGCTCAGCTTCGGCGGAGGAGAATCGCTTATTGTTAAAGGCTCCACTATATGTGGAGGCCACGGCTTCCTTTCTTGGGATGGATTTCTTTTCTGAAGACATGCTAAAAATTCAAGGTATTCTGAAATTTTCAAGGAAGAAGGAAATAGTGAGTAAATAAGGAGTAAAAATCAGAAGGTGCATGTTTGCACACCCCCCCCCCCCTCCAATCCCCTTAAATAGCCGCATGTCCAAAATAGCCAATGAAAATCTAGTCAAAGGAGCTTCCCATGCCTTAAATGTGATAAGTTTTTTTTTTTAGAAAAAGGGAAGAGGAGGAGGTAGCTTTATCAGCACCACCCTTTTGACTGCCTAGGAATCCTAAATAAAGTAATTTTTGATTGCATTAGATTACCTATATAGTCAAAATTGATGTAGCTAGAGCAGAACACTACAACGCACTGTAGCACACTGTAGCGGTTGAGTTTCGAAAACTCATCCGCTGCAGCGCGCTGTAGCGATTCAGTTTCAAAAATTTGCCCACTGCAGCACGCTATGGTGCACTGTAGCGCGCCGTAGCACATCTAATTTCTTCAAAAAAAAAAATTTAACTTGGGTTGCCTCCCAAGAAGCGCTCAGTTTAAAGTCGTTAGCCCGACTCATTAAGGGTCTTCTTATTGCTAGAAAGGTCAGGAGGTCTCTCCTTCCACACTTTTGAGGTATATGGGTGAGCACTAATAAAAAGTGTGCTCAAACCTGCACCCTCATCGATCCTTTCACGGTCCACGCCTTCAGTTTTGGAGGAAACTTTCTTTTCCTCTTTCCCCTCCTCATTTTCTTTTTTTTTGTTTTTCTCCTTATTTTCACTTACGGAAAATGTGCTAGAGCTAGCCTCGAAATTCCTTTCACTTAGAATTAAATTTTGCAAGTTAAGTGTTTCATGAAATCTTTCCTCCCTAGCCTTCCTTTTCACATCTAACTCCATAACCTTTTGTTTGAAAAGGGTAGGTTTGAGATCTATTAATTTGGACCTACCCTTTATCCTTATGCTCATGACCCCCCTGCACACATCAATGATAGCCTTAGAGCTCATGAGGAAAGGTCTTTCGAAGATGATGGTGGAGTTTGCATTCCACCTATCCCATTCACAAATGCCAAATTGGTGGGGATAATGAAGCTTCCTAGCCCTACAGGAACATTCCTTACAATGCCTAACGAAGTTAACGATTCCAAATTAGTGAATTCTAGAATTATAGAGGTGTATTCCATCCCTCCTACCTTGATATATTCATATATGTGGTAGGGCAATACATTAATTGAGGCACCAAGATCACACAGGGGATCTAAAAATACCTCATTCTTAATCACACTGGGAATACATAACCTCCCCGAGTCTTCGCACTTAGGAGCTATGAGCTTTTAAAATCAAGATTTCTAACCCCTTCTCTATCTTCTAACTGCCTCTCAATAGAATTACTACCTTTAATATGGTCATCACCTTCCACCCCTTCTGAATAAATCACTTCTGTAGAACTCAGTAATGCTCCTTACTGCCGAGTGGTCAGCTGATATCTGCCCTAGTTGAACTTTAATATTTCTAAGTGATACCTCTTTCTCATAGATGGAGGCATCATGGCGGGTGATTATTGCTTTAGTTCTGCGCATAAACTGAATCGTTTCTGCCTTAAACGCGTTAAAGGCTCCTTCTAAATTTGTAGGTTATTGGTTAAAATTGTTCCCGTTGTTGTAATTCTGTTGTTTGGATGAACTACCGCCATTAGGACTTCTATTGTTGTTATTGTTACTCTAAGATAACTTAGGGTGATTTTCCACCCTGGATTATACGTGTTAGAGTAAGGGTTGTTCATGATATTATTGTTCCTTAAGTAGTTAACTTCCTCGGTGTTCGATTGCATGAAAGGATTATTTAAATTACAGTTTTCACTAGCATGCTTTCCCCCGCACAACTCACACTAAAATTCTTGAACATTAACATTCATTTTTTCAATTCGTTGATTCAATGCGTGGATTTTGTTTTGCAAGGCTGTTATTTGGTTTGATTCACTCATCTTAATTGATTCCTTTTTCAGCCGTTCAGAAGGTCATTGGTACGTATTATTTGTCATTTCTTCTAAGAGGTCATAAGCTTCTTCTTGGCTTTTGCTGCTAATTGAGCCACCAGCAGCTGAATCTATGAGTGTCCTTGCTAGAGCGTTCAAACCATTATAAAATGTTTAAATATAGCGTCTCACCTTAGGCATTCCTTAAAGCGATCCCACCCATCATATAATGTCTCACCTTCAAACTAATTGAAATTGGTTATCTTAATTCTCAACCGAGCAGTTTTTACCAAAGGGAAGTATTTTGCTAGGAATTTCCTAGCGAGGTCATTCCAAGTACGGATGGAATCACTCGGTAAAGAGCTGAGCCAACTCTTGGCTCTATCTCTTAGGGAAAAAGGAAAATGCCTAAGCTTAATGGCATATTCAGAAACACCATTAAACCTAAAGGAATCACATATTTCAAGAAAGTTTGAAATGTGTGAGTTAGGGTCCTCCGTAGCTAACCCACCAAATTAATTATTTTGAACCATAATGAGTGCAGAAGGTTTGAATTCAAGATTGTTGGCTTCAATGTTTGGCCTAACAATTTTGTGGGGAATGCCCCTAGCAGTGGGCAAGGCATAATCTCAAAGTGCTCTACCCCATGGTTCTCCTAAAGGCTCTCAAGGAATTTTATCAAAGATTTCCATAACAGCTTGTTGGTTATTTAAGATTGCTTGTTCTCTTCAAGCTTGTAAAAGGGTTCTTTCAATTTCTAGATTGAAAAGATAATCAGTATAGATTCTTCAACTCATACAAATTTAGAAATTAAGCTATGAAGAACAAATATAGCAATAACGTTTAAAAATTCAGCAAACGAAAGAAAAGTAAATAAAAGAAAAGTAAATGGTTAGTAGAAATAACTACAAGAACAAAAATTAAAACTATATGCAACGAGATTTGTTTAAATCATTATTTACTAGTAGATTTTTCTTAATACAAAACAATTACCATTCCCTGACAATGGTGCCAAAAACTTGATATATTGTAAAATACACGTCTGCGCTCGCACACAAATGTATGTGGTCTGAAGTAATAATTTGGAAGGAAAGTTTTGAGATTTATTATCCTCAAGGAATGGTATATTTTGTTACTAAGGTATATCTAAATTCAATAATGTTTAAATGATATGGTTTCACCTTGATTTGGTTCTGTTAACAAAACAATAATTCAGAGTTAAGAAACTATTTAAATTAGAGAGGAGAGTTGGGCTTCTTCCATGTAAAATGATAGAGACCTTATGTTGTATTACTTCTCAAGCACTTTTCATTCTTTATCATTATACCAATTAATTAAGTGCATATTGTATTCCTTCGAGTTGTCCTCTAAATCCTTCAATTGCAAATCTTGTGCAATAGATGAACACACTAGGGTTCAAATTCTGCACTAAGATTCCCATGAGATCGCAACTAAAGCATCTTAGTTTTCCTACGTCTAGGTTACCAAAATAATAGTTTTAATCATGCAGTCTTAAGAGCGTTGATTCCACTGATGAACATCATGCACAGTTCAGATAAGGAAGTGATTTTATTAGGCTCTATGAATTATGTCACGTCATCCATGAGCTCTCAAGGAATCCACTTCCTTCATTCATGTATGCTGAACAACGGAGCTCCATTAGTGGGTCTTAGCTCACATGTTTCAACTCCTTAGTTGAGCATAAAACATGGTGCAATTAGGCTCAAGAACTTCTCACTTAGTTCTAAGCACCCCATGCACGCATATCCCACTCTTAACTAAGAAATGAGCTATGGAGCACAAGATTTTCATTTTTGATTGTTCATATTTATAATTATATTTTCTTAATATAAGATTTTTATTTAGTCCACAACTTCATCTTAAGATGATTTTATTGAACCATTCAAAAACAGATTTTTATTTCAATGCTTGAGGAAGTTCTACATCATTCATTAAGTTATTTATATTCCACAATAGGCTCAGCCTAACCCTCCCCAAGGGGATTTAGCATTCCATTACAGCTGAGAAAAGAAGTAAAACATACAAGGATGAAGACCGTTTCATGATCCACAAAAAGAAATCAAAAGCAAGATTAAGAGTTTACTAGGAATAGCCCTTAATGGGATTCTCTGGATCTCTTCTCTTCTTCCTCTCCTCCTTTCCTTTAGCTCCTTAGTGCAGCATTTAGTTCTTTCTCCTCTAGCAATGGTCCTTTCCACCTCCCTTGGAGAGGTTTCCTCCTTCTTTTATACAACCCCTAAAAATTAAGTTTTTGGATGAAAATTGGGAACCCTCTCTTTGTGAAGAAGAGCTGCATATATAGAGGAATGAATCTCCTTCCTTGCTTCAAATTCTGGCTTCTTCCCTCTAAATTTCTGCAGCAATGAGTGCTTAGCCCACTTGAGGCATGACAAGACGTCCCCTTTTCTATTCTTTAATCCCCAAATCACATAAAATATATTCATTTTCCCTAAAAAATATTCTGTTGCAGAAGATATGGTGGTTAAGACACAAGGAGGAGGCTAGGGGGTCTTGTCTCAGCCAAAATCAATGCCCTGAGAAGATAGGAATTCGGCATGCCACTGTAGCGCGCTGCAGCGGTTTTAAGTTTGAAAACTTCCCCGCAACAGCACGCTGGAGCGATTGAGTTTTGAAACTCATCCGCTGCGGCACGCTGGAGCGATTGAGTTTCGAAAACTCATCCGCTGCAGCGCGCTGTAGAGATCAAATTTTAAAAACTCTCCTGCTGTACCGCACTAGAGCATTTGAGTTTTGAAACTCTCCCACTGTAGCACGCTTAGCGATTGAGTTTTGAAAAACTCACCCGATGAGGCGTGCTGGAGCGATTGAGTTTCGAAAACTCACCCATTGCGGCATGCTGTAGCTAGTGAGTTTCGAAAACTGTATCGCTGCAGCGCGTTGTGGCGCGCCATAGCGGAATCACTCCAGATTTCAGGAATCCCCTTAGATTAGTGCCTTCTGCATGCTAGTAGCCAGGGTGCGCTGTAGTGGTTTTATCCTAGAAATTTTAGAAATACTCCAGAATTGCCCAGAAATTGCAGAGCTCACTTTTTTCCTGAAAATAAGCATAATTTGATCAAGGATGGCTGTGTTTAATAAGGATTTGAATGATATTTTTCCTTTATTTATGATATAAATTATGGATTCATCACTACCAAACCAGGACCAGATCAACTCGATGGCAGGTCCGGCTGAGCTGCAATCGCAAACCTTAGGTTGACCCGCATGGGTCCTAATGGCTTTCTTTGTGGACCTAATCCTGATTCACATTGATCGGGTCAAGCTAATCTCGATCAGAACCACTCAATCTTCAATCGGGCATGAGCAATAAGATTGTGAAATGGAAAAGCAACGATCGCATGCATTGAGTAAAGGTAAGGGAGGTACCTGATGGACGGCTCCGGTTTGCTAGAGCTCGGGAATTCGCTCTGAGGCACAGAGAATTTTCCGACGGTGTCATTGCGATAATAGTATAGTTAAATATTAATTATTTAGATTCAAAATTTCTAACTAAAAAAAATTGACTAATTAATTGACTCAGAAAAATTCCAATAAATCACCCCTAATAGATTGAGGGGTGAGGAACACAATGACGAGGTCAGATTTTTGATTCAACGAGTATTTTATTTTCCTAATTTTCGGGGTATTTAAATATTATTAAAATATTCTATGGATTTTTGATGATTTCCAATTGCCACTAAAACATCATCCCTAGCTATTTTGGGAGCAATTAGTGCAATGACGAAGTCCGATTTTTGATCTGAGGTAAATTTAGATAGATCAAAATCTAGGGTTTCTGGATTTTCACAAAATTAGGATTTTGACATTTGATTCCTGATTTGGACTAGATCTTAGTGGTGAACTCTCAATGACTTAATTAGCACTTAAGATTAAAATTAGGACCTGAGTTAGCCCTAATTGGCTTAGGTAACAATTTGGATTGTTACAGTATATTCTTGTTATATCCACATAACCATGAGAACAAAAACTACCAAAGGTGCATAATATGGCATAATTTGGCTCTCTTGTGTAATAAGCGATAAGGTGAGATGTACTTATATTTGACAAAGGGTGTACTATTAATGAGGTAATTAGCTATGTGGATGGTGTAGAGCTAATATTATGGTGGTAGTTTGGCTTTAAGGCGTAAAGTGCAACACAATTCAATGGGATGCCAATGTTTTTTCTTGGCTTTGACATTTTGTATAACTGCATAGGGAATGAGCATTTGATGGTGGATTATGATTACTTATAGATAAGGAACGAGTTTATAAAAATCTCCCCTCATCAGGCTGAATGTTTTGGATTTTGGCTTGACGAGAATTTTCAATAAGCAATTTAAAGTTAAGAATGCATTTATAAACTGACTTTTATATATAATGGAAACATGCAGCAAGTAAATTAAGTACACGTCAATAAAAAAACACACATTATTTATCACTGAAAATAGTGATAACAGCAATATGCCTCATGCTATGTGCTTTGTCTTATTGGAAAAGATCACACAGATAATTAAATCATTCATTTATGGATGGTAGCCAAAATCTTGTGACTAATTGATTAAGAATTTGTTTGTTGGGATGCCCAAGATGCATGTGCCATATGTTTGGATTGGTATGCATATGTTGGTTGAATATAGATATTGGTTAAGGTGTAAGAGGTGGTGGATCCTCGGTTAAGATTATATTAGAAGAGTGTCCTCTTGCTTGGAATATCCTTGATAAATTAAAAATTAAAAAAATATTCAATTCACAAGTTAATGTCTTTAGTGAGCTTTCTTACCGATAGAAAAATCTTAGCACTGTGAGGTATGTAGCATGTTATTAATCACGACTATGTTGTCATTGCATTAAATATTCGTGGAGGCAATGCATACCATTACTTAATAGTGCTAAATGCTATGTTGTATAGAGGCTGATTGACTAAAAATAGTAAATATTCGGGATGATGTAATGTGATGCGACTTAATCATGTACCACACATCAAAATTTGAGTGTGCTGCACATACTGTGGCTGACTAAGGCAAAGGGAGGTTTCCATTACCTATTGTAGGCTAGGTGGTTGGATATATGACAAGTTGCAAATGTAACTGAACATGTAGCTATATGGGTTGATAATAAGACGATCGGTAATGAGCGATGTTTGGTGATGATAAAATAAAGTGTCGTGTGACCTTCATGGTTGTAAACTTAGCATTGTGGTAGAGCTGTGTCTACCAAAGTTTCTACCACAACCACGTAATCAGTCTCCATGTATGCATTAATTTAAACTGTGGAGAAGATTGACAAGTGGGAAAGAGAGTGATGAAGTTTTCAAGAGACGAATTTTAAGGTTGTGTAGAATTCCCAAGAAATGGCCAAGTGGGAGAAGCTCCATAAGGACATTAATAGGCAATTAGAAAGGCTGAGTAATTGGTGTCCAAGCAAGAAAAAAAAATACTTAGAACGATTTGTTAATTAAATTGCAAAGTGTCTATTGCTGCAACATTTTGTGCCATGTATTTGATGTTGTGAATACACTTATTCATAGGTATGTTTGCTCTCCATGTGTTGCATAGTTGGAGTTCAAATTATTGGATTCAAATTTGTGATGTTGAGGCATAGATAGATGCAAGAGTATTCCTCATATTGTGAGTGCTTTTGTGCGCGAGAACTTGAGTGTTTTCATGCTTAAAAACTTGAGCTAGGTATTAGGTGTGAATACAACTAATCGGTTCTTGTTCGGAAGCAATGAACCAAGTGAGTATGAATTGGTCGAAGTTACATAGTTGTACATACATAAAACTACATTAAAACTTTTAAAGTTCAGTCCTATTACAAATGGAAATGTTCATTTCAGTAAGCCATTGTCTTTAACGTGTATCACACATTAGTTGCTCTTTTGCAACAAACTTTGCCCTTCTGAACTCAAGTAAATATCCAAAAAATATTTTGGAAATCAAATTACCATTACACATTTTGTTTAATTAATATTATAATATTTTTAATAGATGAAAATAAGATATATATTTATTCAATCAACTTATTTTTTAACTACCGCTAGGTACTGCACAGGTAGATATTCCATAATAATTTTAACAATCAAATGGTCCATGTCGCGCAATTTTATTCGGTACATGCGTACACCCCTGATTCCAACTTTGTCTGCTGTCTTACTGCCCTCGCAGAAGGCGACGCTCGCACAGCACAGTCCCGAGCAACGTGACTGCTTTCCCCCACTCTCTCTGTCTTCTTTCCTCCGTCCATTATCCCCCTTCCTTTATTCCCTGACTTCCCCTTGCTCTTTTCATTCCAACCCTGTTTCAGCTTTTTGAGCTTGAATGCACAAACAATGACATTGCCGGCTTCCCTTCTCCTCCTCCTCCTCCTCTCCTCCTCCTCCTCCTCTTCTTCTTCAATTCCGACTCCCCTTCTCAGCGATGAAGTTCTTGGACTCATCCTCTTCAAAGTTGGCCTCCATGACCCCACCTCCGCCCTCTCCTCCTGGTCCCCTGACGACTCTTTCCCCTGCTCCTGGCCTCACATCATCTGCTCCTCCTCTTTCTCCGTCTCCTCTCTATCTCTCTCCACCCTCTCCCTGTCCTCCTCCTCTAACTCCACCTCTCTTCCTCCCGGCCTCAATCTCCTCACTTCCCTCCGCTCTCTCTCCCTCTCCTCCAACTCCTTCTCAGGCTCCTTCCCTTCGACCCTCCCCTGCTCCTCTCTCCGTTTCCTCTCCCTCGCCTCCAATCTCCTCTCCGGCCCTATCCACCCCTCTCTTTCCAGATGCTCCCTTCTCCTCCACCTCAACCTCTCCTCCAACCATCTTTCCGGCGACTTCTCCTTCATCCTCTCGTCCCTCACCCGCCTCCGTATCCTCGACCTCTCCTTCAACTCCCTTTCCGGCCCTCTCCCCGCCTCCATCTCCTCCCTTCGCCACCTCAAGCTTCTCAACCTCTCCGGCAATCAGCTATCCGGCCGCCTGCCTCCATCGCTCATTCCTCTTCCCCGTCTCCTCTCCGTCAACCTCGCAAGCAACAAGTTCTCCGGCCAGCTCCCCAGATGGCTTCCTCTATTCGCAGCCCTCCGCCATGTGGATCTCTCCCGGAACCGATTCCAAGGAATCCTCCTCCCCAATCTCTCATCTGTGCGAGATCTCAGTTCTCTCGACCTTTCCTTCAATTCTCTTACCGGTGGAATCCCTTCGTCGATAGCCGATTGCGTGAATCTCACAGAGCTGCGCCTCGGGGGCAATGCGCTGGGCGGAGTCATCCCTCCGGCTGTGTTTGATTTGGGGCTGCGAGTGCTAGACCTCGCCGCGAACAAGCTCCAAGGCACAGTGCCTCCTGGCTCGCTGAAGCTAAGAAATGCGCTACAGTTGCTAAATCTTTCAGGGAACCGACTAGTCGGAGAATTCCCGCCGGAGGCGGCGGCATTTACTAATCTTCGCTATTTGAATCTCTCGGGGAATCAACTGCATTCTAAGCTTTTTGGTATCGGCGAGTCCAAGGACCTCACCGTTCTGGATCTGCGCAGCTGCGGTCTCCGAGGACTGATTCCTTGCAGCATTTGCAGCTCCAGAAGCATCAAAATTCTCCAACTCGACGGCAATACCCTCTCCGGCCCAATCCCTGAGGAGATCGGAAACTGCTCTAATCTCCGTTTGCTGTAAGAATCCACTAAACCCGGAATTAGTGCACTTTCTCTGGATTTCACTACACGCTTTTGTGGTAATTTCTTCAGGAGTTTATCCCACAATGAGCTGACCGGATCAATCCCGACGGCACTGGCGGAGCTCAAGAAGCTTGAGATTATGAATCTGGAATTCAATTCTCTCAGCGGTGAAATCCCGCAGCAGCTCGCGACCCTCCCCAGCCTAGTCGCTGCGAACATCTCCTACAACCGCCTGGTTGGTCGGCTTCCCTCCGGTGGCGTCTTCCCCAGTCTCGACGAAAGCGCCCTTCGCGGAAACCTCGCCCTCTGCTCCCCTCTCGTATCGGAGCCCTGCAAAATGGACGAAATTCCCAAACCCTTAGTCCTTGACCCCGGCGTCATCATCCAAGAGCACGGCAAAAAGCCTGCCTCCGAACCCCCCCTCCAACGCAGCGTCCTCAGCCTCTCTGCCATAGCCTCCATTGCCGCCGCATTCGTCATCCTTCTCGGCGTCCTAGCCACTGCCGCCCTCAACATCTCCGCTCGCAGGAACGCTGGGCGGCGCGACTCCGCCGTCATGGCCGGCAAGATGGTGAACCTCGACGGCAAGAGCTCCGGGCTTTCCACGCTCACCGCGGCTTCACTCCTCGCCAAAGCGACGGAGATTGGCAGGGGAGGGTTCGGTGTCGTTTTCCGCGCGGCCGCCCCGGCCTCGGCGCCGTTGGCCGTCCGCAAGCTCCTCCGCGGCAGCGCGCTTCAGAGCCACGAAGAATTCGACCGCGAGGTCCGAAGGCTGGCTGCAGCGCGCCACCCCAACGTCCTCTCCGTTAAAGGGTACTGCTTCACCCCGCAGACCCAGCTTCTGGTCACTGAATTTGCCTCCGGTGGCAGCCTTGAAACCCGGCTGAATGGCCTGCCGTGGCCGGAACGGTTCCGCATCGCGCTAGGGGTGGCTAGAGGGCTTTGTCATCTCCACCGCGCCTGCCGCCCCCCTGTGATCCACGGCAACGTGACGCTGGGAAACATCCTCATAGATGCCTATGGGGAGGTGAAGGTGGCAGATTTCGGCCTTGGAAGGCTGATGCGCGGGCCGCAGAGGCACGAAGAGGGCGAGAAAGGTGACGTGTACAGGTTCGGTGTTGTTCTGCTGGAGATGGTGACGGGGAGGAAGGCGGTGGAGGTAGGGGAAGATGGAATGACGGAGAGGCTGGTCGACGAGGTGAGGGCAGTGCTGGAGAAGGGGGAGCGCTTTTGTGTGGACGACAGATTTGCGGAGGAGGAGGCGGCGCCGCTGCTGAAGCTGGGCTTAGTTTGCGCCTCGCGGACACCGTCCAGCCGGCCGACAATGCCGGAGGTGGTGAGAATAATGGAGGTGATAAAGACGCCGACGGCGCTTTAGTTAGATGGGCGGACATGCTCTGTTAATCTCAATCGATTGATCAATCAATGAGTCAATTATGGGGTGTCGGGATTTCATCGATGGTTGCAATGATAATGTTAATTTTCCTGCAGTTTTGAAGATATTGAACTTTACCGTTCAGTAATGGTTGCAACTATAGGTTCTATTATTTCTTGACATATATTCATGAGCTTTATAAGAGTTAATCATCTTCATTTTTATTTTCAGGGATATGTCTTGCTCTAAACAATAGGCTAAAGCAGTGCTCTTTTTCGGTTCATCTATTAAAAATAGTAAATGCAGAGATGCTCAACCACACGAATGTGAATTATACTTCAATTTCGGACTTTCGGCTAATATCTTTATGCAACACACTTCGCCTAACATGCTCTGATCGTATTCACAGAGCCTAGTCCGCTTTTGTCTAAGGGCGGCAATCATCTCATCATGCGATTGATTCTTGGCGATTAACTTTTGAGGAAATTCAATTCAAGGTTTGGAAAATTCTTTTGTGCTACAATTTACATGAAAGCTTTTGATAGGATTAATCGAGTTTTTATCATAAACTATTTATATAAAATGAATTTATCTCTCAAAATGATTTCTCCGATTCATGCTTGTATCATGAATATATTTTTCTATGTCAATATTAATGAAGCATGTTTCTATTTTTTTCTCCTCTAGCAAGAGCCTTATTAGGGATGTTCATTAGATCTCTTGCTATTTATTTTAGCTGTAAATGATCTTTCTCCTCTATAAGAAGAGGCATGTATCAATAATTTAATCATTTCAATCACAAAGAGTTCTATTTATGAATGACATTCTATTATTTATTGAAGCTAATCATATGAGCATTTTGGGTTTCAAAATTTGTCAGAATAATTTGCAAGGCTTCAGGGCTATCTTGCAAGGCAGAGAAATCCATTATTATTTCTCCAAAAACATATTTGATGTTGAAATCTTTCTCGTGTGCATGTGAACACCTCTCAACTCCATATTAGTAACTTGGCCTTTTCAGTTTCATATGTATCTATCAAATCAATAAATTGTACCCCTTTGATTGACAAAATATAAAATTTGGTTGGTCATCTTCAATTCCTTAAGTTTTAGTTTGGCCTTTGCTTTTGCACTAGTTTCGAGTTCTCTGCATCCCTTGAGCGGTAATAATTATTATCAATGGTATTTGTTGGTATTTCCTTGATCATTGTTCTCAAATAACAAAACTACACATCTTATCATGAGATAGTATTACTACTACATCTAATGAAAAAGATGGGATTGATCTTATCAACCCTAGCAAGCTTCTTATTAGCAACAAATTATCATTATACTAGTATGTTTTATATAATGCTCTCCACTCACAATTGAATGGTGGAAATCAAACAATTTATATATTCTTTCTATTATATGTAAACGCATGAATCCTCTTCATTTTAGAGGAAATCTCTTAGCTCTAATTTGAAATTTGAGCATCAAGATTTATAGCTTTTGTTTCCACCTATTAATCAAATCATTGAGAGAGCTTAGATGCTAGTCTCAATAAATAGTTGAAAAAGGTTATTCTTCTTTCTTCTGGTGTAATTATTCATATTCTTTGGGCGGAACATAAAGCACATATTTTTAAAGCAAAAATTTGATGTAGTACCTGTAAAATACCAGAATTTATGTTCCAATTTGTTTATTAATATTTAAATAATTTTGACTACAAATTGAAAATTTGATTTCGTCATTCCGTTCACCACCCCCAAATTAGCTAGGGGTGAAGTTTTGAACTCATTTGAAAGTCATTGAATTTTCGACGAATATTTTAATATTAATTAAATACCTGAAAATTTGAATAATTAAATACTCGTCAGATCAAAAATCCGAGTGCACCATTGTGTTCAGAAGCTTTAAATTAGCTAAGGGTGATTTATTGGAAAATTTTGGAATGAATTTGATTGGTTCATTTTAAGAAATAAAATTTAAGTAATTAATTAATTAATTATTATATTATTTAGTTAAGTAACGGCACTGCTTATTTTCTAAATCGCCGTTACCTTTAACATCCAAAACCTGACGGCAAGATCGGAGAGACCGTCACCTTCTTCCTCCCGTCACTCGACGAGTAGGGTTACACGCGGCGAAAAGAGGGGGGATACGCGGCATCTTCCGGCAAATCCACGCGCCGAGCACCGCTTAAGGTTAGATTTAAGACCCCAAATGGATCCCAAAGCCAGAGTTTATGCTTAAGATCGAAGCACGCAAATTAAAAAGCTGTCGACGAAAGTAAACCCTAACTTTCCGGAATCAACAACTCACAGTACCTCCTACCCTCTTCCTTATTCATTAAGTATGCTTCATAATATTGTTTATTGTTCGATCGATCGATTAAATCGATCGATCGATCGAACGATCGTTCGAATCGTGCCCGTCTGCCTCCATCGCTAAACCCTAATGACGTGCGTCAAATGGAAGGCGAAGAGTCGCCCGATGCCTTTCGAACCGGACCCGGTCGACCGGTCCAAACGCTCACAAGAGCCGGTCCGGTTCAGGGAAGAGGATAGATCCTCTCTTCAAAATCCAACCGTCGATTTTGATTTAAATCTAACGGTAGATCTAAATCTAAGAACCGATTAATTCTAAAGCGTTGGATTAAATCCTAAAAATGTTTAGACCGTCGATCTTGGCTGACTCATCAATCCGCGAGATCCTGAAAAAGGCCACGTGTCAATCCCTGAAGGCGTTCCATCCCTCCGCGGTTTCAGTGGGGCCCACAGTCAGACAGCCATGATGACTGTCTCATCTGAGACAGCAAGTGGGGCCCACGGTCATTCTCTCAGCCACTCTATGTTTGACACGTTACTGTCTTTGGGTCCCACCTGCAGAAAAACAGTGTTAAAAAATATATAATATATCTTATAAATATATAAATAGTATTAGATTAAATATTAAATAAATATATTTAATAGATAAATAAAATATTTAATAATATTAATCAAATTTAAATATATATATATATACTTATGTAAACAAAAAAATATATATATAAACAGAAAATGAAATGCTTTAATAATTACATAAAAATTAATTAAACTAATATATTTAATAAATTTAAATTTTTATAATATTAAACAGATAATAATATATACGTATATTACAAATAAAATAATTAAATTAAATAAAAACAGTAAAATAATAATTAAAATACAGTAATCAATATATACATATTTATAAATAGAAAACTTAATTAATAACATAAATTAATTAATCATATTAAATAATATAAATAAATAATAGAAATTTTTTATAAAAATAGTAACATATAAAACAGGAAATAAGAATCAAATAAATTAAGAAATGAATATATTAATTAAAAATAGTAAAATTAATATATGGGCAATTAATTAATAAATAACTGAATTTTGGAAATTGATAACTTACAAAATACTTAATAAAATTTAACAAATAAATATATCATTTTTATCAGCAAAAATCAAGGAATTTATTAATGCTATTTAATTTTCAATATGACTTATATTTTGCATAGTAACATTTTAGGGGTATTAATCAATTAGGAAAAATAATTCAAATATTCAAATAATCATAACTTTTAATCCATTAATCCAAATATACCCAATATAGGTCTTAAAATACTCAAAAAAACCTAAGGAATATTCTAGTAGTATTTATTTTAGTATTTGGATTAAATTGAGACTAATCACAATTAGGACCTAACCCTAATTAACCCTTTAATCCTAAAAACTTTAAATAGCCATAAGTTAGCCAATTTAGCTCCAAATTAAGTGATCCAAATATCCATTTAGATAAAAAAATCCTAAATTTTAGTAAACTGCAAAAATATTTAGGATCCAACGGTTAGATCTTCTAATCAACTCTAATTACTCTAAAAAACTTGATTAGTGAATATTAGCAAATTTAATAATCCAAATTAAATAATTTCAGTTTCAGATGACTCATAAAGTAAACTAGAACCTATCTGATTAATTCGTTTAATAGTTTTGTGATTAAATTTACTAATCACTCACTAATCACATTTAACCTAAATTATTGACCCTAAGAAATTATATTGGCTATAACTTAGTCAATTCATATCAGAATTTAATAATTTTGGATTCTATAGAAACTTTAGGACATAATCTATATTAAACTAATAGAAATTTTATATTTCACTGAGGGTTAAATTACTAAAATACCCTTATAAAGTCAAATTCCTAATTTGGGAATTTGACCTTATAAGGCATAATAATTAAATAGCTTAATAAAATAATTCAAAATATTCATTTTATTATCATCTAATATTACAAAACATAAAATATTAAATTAGTAAATTTAATTATTTTGGCAGATCAAAGAAATTGAATTGGTTAATTTTGAGTCAATACAGTTAGGTACGCAAATTTACTTATGAGTTTTATTTTAGTATTCTTATTTGAGCCATTTTTCATTTGAAGTATTATTTGCACTGCTTATCGCATTTTAATCTGCTAAAAGATTTATATCAAATAGCATATAATAAAAAGAATAAAACACAGTATATATATATTTTGTGGTGTTTGTCTTTAGAGGGTGGAACGCATCATTGGAATCTGTACAGATTGGGTCAGCTAGCAGCCCCTGGGAGTTATATGGAGGGATTTAGCCTCTTGTAGGAAGTAGGCAAATCCAGAAGAAAGACACACCATCAGTTCCTATTTTGAGTAAGCTACCGACGGGTGGCGAGATAAGCTTCCTATAGGTTATGCCTATTGGTTTACCCATTTGGGCTCAGGAGTCTATGGACTTGACTTATTGTTACAAATGCTTTTGATAAAATTTACAAATTTCATGCTTTTCATATATGTTGAATTTTCACAGCTAATTTGCAGGGCAGAAATTGAATTTGGAAATTGCTTTATTTTCTATGCAGATTTTCAGTCATTTTCATATTTGATTCATACCTATTATAGGATGCTAGATTTATTCTTATAAGAATAATTTGTGTACTCCTACCTGACTGGTAAACTAAATTTTTCAAGTTTTGATAATTAAAAAGCTTAGAAGATCTGCCAAATTAAAAGAAGAATTTAAAAAGCAGAAGAATGTAGATATTTCATATTTTATTTTTTTGTAAAAGATAAACTATAACTTTTCATATATATTTAGGCTCTATGTATAAATGGACTGTGGACTATTATTATTTTATTATGTCCTTTTTAAATTATAAAAATGTATATATTTTCAATTGAGATGAATTGTTCTTTAAAGACTCTCGAACTTCGATCCTCGGTCGCCACAGAAATTGGTATCAGAGCGAAGTTTGAGACTATTTAAGGAATAATTCATTTTAAGAGCCAACTATATGAATACAGTTACTAGAATATTAGTAGTCAAATCTTAAGTTGGAGAGCTTATTAAGTATAGTTTATTATTTTTCAGATTATGGATAGTCAAAACAACAACAACAACAACCAATCTCAGGAGAAAAATGTTCCTCAAAATATCCCAAGTCACAATGAGACGGTTTCACCTAACGTTGAAGCAGTCTATCCTTTTGATCATAGTGGAGCAAATAAGATGCTCCAGTTCATGAATCTGATGAGTCAATTCATGAACAGTCAATAAATTCAGAACCCAAATCCTATTCAGAGGATAGCAGTAAATGAAGACATGCATGTTTTTCTTAAACTTCAACCTCCCAGATTCAATGGAAAAGCAACTCCGTATCAAGCTGAAAAATGGATTCAAAGGATAGAAAAGGAGTTTAGATGTGCTAAAAGCTCTGAAGATCAGAAGGTATCTCTAGCTACTTATCTTCTGACAAAAGCTGCTGAGAAGTGGTGGAAGACAACCAAGAGTATTACATTCCAGAATAAATCAGAAGAAGAAATTCAGTGGGAAGAATTTGTGAAGACATTCTTAGGCAAATATGTAACCCAGTCTGCTAGACAGACAATGAGGAAAGAGCTTCTAAACCTAAAGCAAGGAAGTCACACTGTGATAGAATATGAGGAAGAATTCACATGTTTAGCCAGCTTTGCTCCAGAGATGGTTACTACTGAGGAAGTTAGATGTCATCTATTCCTTAATGGATTAAGGAATAACTTTCAACATATCTTAACACCTCTTCAGATCTTAAATTTTGCTCAACTAGTAGAGAAAGCTAAGCTTATGGAAACTCAAGAAGAGCAGTACTCTTCAAGAATGAAAAGGCCAGCATTTTCTCCTCATTTTCAATCCAAGAGACAGCAATTCTCAAGACCTCAAGGAAAAGTGTACAATATTCAAGGCAACTCAAGTAGACCTGCTCCAAGCACACCAAGCACTTACAGATTTTGTGGAAGAATTCATGCTACAGATAATGTTTTACCGGTGAAGGTCAATGCCGCCAATGTGGAAGAACACATCATTCAATAAAATTCTGCCGTGCTACTTACACCGTAAATGGGCATCAACTCCCAAATCAAAGCAAGGCAGTTATGAAGAATCAAGGCAGACCACCAACAAACCAAGGAAACAATATTGCATTTTCCAGTAATCCAAGGAATAATCAAGCCCAGGCCAGAATATTCAACCTATCTCAAGAAGAGGCAAGAGATGAACCTGATGTGGTCACAGGTACCATTTTATTATTTTAGTACCTGTGTTCAGTTCTTTTTGATTCTAGAGCCACACATTCTTTTATTGCATCAAAAATTGCTCAACAATATTCATTACCAGTAGAACAACTTTCATCAGCACTTAAAGTCAATTTACCATCAGGAGAGTTTTTAGAGAAAAACATCTTTTGTAATTGCAAGTTAGACATAAGTGGAAATTCATGGGAAGCTAAACTCACTGTCATCCTTATAACTACATCATCCTTGGGATGAACTGGATGAGTCAGAACAAAGCATTAATCGATTATGCAAAGAAGAGAGTATATATTTATAATGAAAGTAAGAAGGTAACTTTTATTGGTCAAAGAAGTATTATTATTAGCCTTATCCCAGTAAACAAGATTGAAAAGTTCATTAGAAAGAAGTATCCCATATTTTTTAACTTTACTCTCAAGTTCTGAAGTTAAAACTACAAATCTAGAAGAAACTCCTATAGTAAAAGAATATGCAGATGTCTTTCCAGAAGAACTTCCAGGTCTGCCACCTCAAAGAGAAGTGGAGTTCAATATTGATTTAAGTCAAGGAACGAACCCTTTATCAAAAGCTCCATATAGAATGGCACCCAAAGAGTTAGAAGAACTTAAGAATCAACTTCAAGAGTTGATTGAAAAAGGATTTATAAGACCAAGTAATTCTCCTTGGGGAGCCCTAGTTTTATTTGTTAAAAAGAAAGATGGGAGTATACGATTATGTATCGATTATCGGGAATTGAATAAGGTTACTATTAAGAACAAATACCCATTACCAAGAATTGATGATTTATTTGATTAATTAGTTGGTGCTTCCATATTTTCTAAAGTTGATTTGAGATATGGTTATCACCAACTCCGTATCAAAGATGAAGATATTCCTAAATCTGCATTCAGAACATGTTATGGGCATTATGAATTCTTGGTGATGCCTTTTGGGTTAACCAATGCCCCATCTTATTTTATGGATCTAATGCAGCGAATAATGAAACCCTACTTGGATTCTTTTATCATCATCTTCATTGATGATATATTGATTTTTTCTAAGAATGCTAAGGAACATGAAGAGCATCTTAGAATCACCTTGAACTTGTTAAGGCAACATCAATTGTATGCCAAATTCTCAAAATGTGAATTTTGGCTTCACTCAGTCATCTTCTTAGGCATTATAATTAGCAAGGAAGGAATATCAGTCGATCCCAGCAAAATAAGTGCAATTCAGGATTGGCCCCAACCTACTTCAGTTATTGAGATACGAAGTTTCTTGGGATTAGCTGGGTACTATCGTAAGTTTGTTAAGAACTTTTCCCAGATTGCAGTCCCTCTTACTCATCTCACTCAAAAAGATGTACCTTATGTTTGGGACTCATCTTATGAATCAGCATTCAAGAAATTAAAAGAATGTCTAACCTCAGCACCTATTCTAATTCTATCAGTTGAAGGAAAAAGCTATCAAATTTATTGTGATGATTTTGGAATTGGATTAGATTGTGTTCTCATACAAAAAGGAAAAGTGATAGCTTTTGCATCTAGATAGCTCAAAATTCATGAAAAGAATTATCCAGTTCATGATCTGGAGTTAGCTGCAATAGTTTTTGCACTTAAGATCTGGAGACACTACCTGTATGCGATAAGATGTGAAGTCTTCACGGATCACTAGAGTCTGAAGTATATTTTTACTCAGAAGGAGATCAATTTAAGACAGCAAAGATGGTTAGAATTAATCAAAGATTATGATTTATCAATTCAATATCATCCAGGAAAAGCAAATGTAGTAGCTGATGCACTAAGTCGAAAGGCAGTTTCACATTTGCATATTTTGACTTCTAATCCTATGTTACTCAAGGAAATAGAAGATCTTCAATTAGAAGTCATACTGCCATGAAATGCTAAGCTATTTTAGATGACTATTGAATGTTCATTAATGGATGAAATTAAAGAAGCTCAACACCTTGATGAAGAATATAGCTCCTTATTTGTATCCATTCAATCAGGAAAGCACTTAGAACTGAATTTGGATTCAAATAAGAATATTTGGTGTGGATCCAGAATATGGATACCAAATAAAGATGAGCTAAGATCTAAAGTATTGAAAGAAGCTCACCAATCTAAATACTCAATTCATCCTAGAAATAATAAGATGTATCAAGACTTGAAATCACATTTTTGGTGGCTAGGAATTAAGAGAAGTATAGCTGAGTTCATATCAAAGTGTGAAGCCTGTAACCTGGTAAAAGCAGAACATCAGAAACCAGGAGGATTACTTCAACCTCTAGCCATACCTCAATGGAAATGGGAAGATATTTCTATGGATTTTATAACTGGATTTCCTTGTTCAAAATCCAGTAATGATTATATTTGGGTAATTGTGGATAGGCTTACAAAATCAGCACACTTTTTACCCATTAAGCAAACAGATCCAGTACACAAGTTGGCAAGGATCTATCTAAAAGAGATAGTAAGGTTATATGGTGTTCCAAAAACCATTGTTTCTGATAGAGATAGCAGATTCACTTCAAAATTCTGAAAAGCAGTTCATTAAGATCTTGGTTCACAGCTCTGTATGAGTACAACTTTTCATCCACAGACTGATGGACAAACTGAAAGAGTGATCAAACTCTAGAAGATCTTCTTCGCCTTTGTGTCTTAGATTTTGGAGGAAGTTGGGATGATCACCTTCCATTGATTGAATTCTCTTATAATAACAATTTTCAGGCAAGTATTGGAATGGCTCCTTATGAAGCCATTTATGGAAGAAAGTGTATCACTCCTTTATCTTGGAATAGTATTGGAGAAAATAGGATATTAAAATCAGATTTGATTCTTCAGGCAACAGAAAAGATAAAAATAATTCAGCATCAAATGAAAGCAGCTCAAGATAGGCAGAAGCAGTATTTTGATGCTCATCATCATCATATTGAATTTTCTGTTGGAGATCTTGTATATTTGAAAGTGAACCCATTCAGAGGAGTTTCTAGATTTGGAGTTTCTGGGAAATTAAGTCTAAGATTTATTGGACCTTTTGAAGTTTTAAAAAGAGTGGGCCAAGTAGCATATCAGATCAAACTTCCAGCACATTTGAGTCTGATGCACGATGTGTTTCATATCTCCTCCTTAAGGAAATATTTATTAGATCCATCAATGAGAATCGAAGTAGAAGATATCAATTTGCAACCAAACCTCAAATATGTGATAGAACCAGAAGAGATTATAGATCGAGATGAGAGGAAATTAAGAAGTAAATCTATTCCCATGATAAAGGTTACATGGAAGAACTGTCGCAAGGAAGAAGCTACATGAGAAGAAGAATCAAGCATGAAGAAATCTTATCCGCATTTATTCCACTAGTAAGTAATTATAGATTTAGTAAATGTCTTTAAATTTTAAATTGATGTCGGGACGACATCTCTTTTAAGTTGGAGAGAATGTAAAATACTAGAATTTATGTTCCAATTTGTTTATTAATATTTAAATAATTTTGACCTCAAATTAAAAATCTAACTTCGCCATTGCGTTCACCACCCCCAAATTAGCTAGGTGTGAAGTTTTGAATGCATTTGGAAGTCATTGAATTTTCGACGAATATTTTAATATTAATTAAATACCTGAAAATTTGAATAATTAAATACTCGTCATATCAAAAATCTGAGTGCACCATTGTGTTCAGAAGCCCTTAATTAGCTAAGGGTGATTTATTGGAAATTTTTGGAATGAATTTGATTGGTTCATTTTAAGAAATAAAATTTAAGTAATTAATTAATTAATTATTATATTAATTAGTTAAGTAACGGCACTGCTTATTTTCTAAATCGCCATTACCTTTAACATCCAAAACTTGACAGCAAGATCGGACGGACCGTCTACTTCTTCCTCCTGTCACTCGACGCGTAGGGTTACACGCGGCGAAAAGAGGGGGGATACGCGGCATCTTCCGGCAAATCCACGTGCCGAGCACCGCTTTAGGTTAGATTTAAGACCCCAAATGGATCCCAAAGCCAGAGTTTATGCTTAAGATCGAAGCACGCAAATTAAAAAGGTGTCGATGAAAGTAAACCCTAACTTTCTGGAATCTACAACTCACGGTACCTCCTACCCTCTTCCTTATTCATTAAGTATGCTTCCTAATATTGTTTATTGTTCGATCGATCGATCGAACGATTGTTCGAATCGTGCCCGTCTGCCTCCATCGCTAAACCCTAATGACGTGCGTCAAATGGAAGGCGAAGAGTCGCCTGATGCCTTTCGAACCGGACCGGGTTCGACCGGTCCAAATGCTCACAAGAGCCGGTCCGGTTCAGGGAAGAGGATAGATCCTCTCTTCAAAATCCAACCGTCGATTTTGATTTAAATCTAATGGTAGATCTAAATCTAAGAACCGATTAATTCTAAAGAATTGGATTAAATCCTAAAAATGTTTAGACCGTCGATCTTGGCTGACTCATCAATCCGCGAGATCCTGAAAAAGGCCATGTGTCAATCCCTGAACGCACCAGTGTCTTACTTGGACACGTGTCAGTGTTCTATCCCTCTGCGGTTTCGGTGGGGCCCGCAGTCAGACAGCCATGATGACTGTCTCATCTAAGACAGTAAGTGGGGCCCACTGTCATTCTCTTAGCCACTCTATGTTTGATACGTTGCCATCTTTGGGTCCCACCTGCAGAAAAATAGTGTTAATAAATATATAAATATATCTTATAAATATATAATTAGTATTAGATTAAATATTAAATAAATACATTTAATAGATAAATAAAATATTTAATAATATTAATTAAATTTAAATATATATATATATATTTAGTTAGGTAAACAAAAAAAAATATAAACAAAAAATGAAATTCTTTAATAATTAAATAAAAATTAATTAAAATAATATATTTAATAAATTTAAATTCTTATAATGTTAAACAGATAATAATATATACGTATATTACAAATAAAATAATTAAATTAAATAAAAATAGTAAAATAATAATTAAAATATAGTAATTAATATATACATATTTATAAATAGAAAAATTAATTAATAACATAAATTAATTAATCATATTAAATAATAATAATAAAGAATAGAAAATTTTTATAAGAACAGTAACATATAAAACAGAAAATAAGAATCAAATAAATTAAGAAATGAATATATTAATTAAAAACAGTAAAATTAATATATGGGTAATTAATTAATAAATAACCAAATTTTGGAAATTCATAACTTACAAAATACTTAATAAAATTTAACAAATAAATATATCATTTTTATCAACAAAAATCAAGAAATTTATTAATGCCATTTAATTTTCAATATAACTTATATTTTGCATAGTAACATTTTAGGGTATTAATCAATTAGGAAAAATAATTCAAATATTCAAATAATCACAACTTTTAATTCATTAATCAAAATATACCTAATATAGGTCTTAAAATATTTAGAAAAACTTAAGAAATATTCTAGCAGTGTTTATTTTAGTATTTAGATTAAATTGAGACTAATCACAATTAGGACCTAATCCTAATTAAGCCTTTAATCATAAAAACTTCAAATAGCCATAGGTTAGCCAATTTAACTCCAAAGTAAATGATCCAAATATCCATTTAGATCAGAAAATCCTAAATTTCAGTAAGCTGCAAAAATATTTAGAATCCAACATTTAGATCTTTTAATTAACCCTAATTACTCTAAAAACTAGATTAGTAAATATTAGCAAATTTAATAATTCAAATTAAATAATTTCAATTTCAGATAACTCATAAAGTAAATTAGAACCTATCTCTATAATTAGTTTAATAATTTTATGACTAAATTCACTAATCACTCACTAATCATATTTAACCTAAATTATTGACCCTAAAAAATTATATTGGCTATAACTTAGTCAATTTATATCAGAATTTAATAATTTTGGATTCTATAAAAACTTTAGGACATAATCTATAATAAATTAATAGAAATTTTATATTTCACTAAGGGTTAAATTACTAAATACTCTTATAAAGTCAAA
The DNA here is from genome assembly GCA_016760335.1 of Gastrodia elata. NCBI lineage: Eukaryota > Viridiplantae > Streptophyta > Magnoliopsida > Asparagales > Orchidaceae > Gastrodia > Gastrodia elata. The sequence continues at coordinate 21,738,859 of CM028669.1, forward strand.
TTCCAATTTGATCTTATAAGGCATAATAATTAAATAGCTTAATAAAATAATTCAAAATATTCATTTTATTATCATCTAATATTACAAAACATAAAATATTAAATTAATAAATTTAATTATTTTGGCAGATCAAAGAAATTGAATTGGTTAATTTTGAGTCAAAATAGTCAGGTACACAAATTTACTTATAAGTTTTATTTTAGTATTCTTATTTGAGCCGTTTTCCATTTGAGTATTATTTGCTCTACTTACCGCATTTTAATCTGCAAAAGATTTATATCAAATAACATGTAACAAAAAGAATGAAACACAGTATATATATATATATATATATATATATATATATTGTGGTGTTTATCTTTGGAGGGTGGAACACATCATTGGAATCTATACAGATTGGGCCAGCTAGCAGCTCCTGGGAGTTATATGGAGGGATTTAGCCTCTTGTAGGAAGTAGGCAAATCCAGAGGAAAGATAGACCATCAGTTCCTATTTTGAGTAAGCTACCGATGGGTGGCGAGATAAGCTTCCTACAGGTTATGCCTATGGGTTTACCCATTTGGGCTCAGGAGTCTACGGACTCAACTTATTGTTACAAATGCTTTTGATAAAATTTACAAATTTCATGCTTTTCATATATGTTGAATTTTCACAGCTAATTTGTAGGGCAAAAATTGAATTTGAAAATTACTTTATTTTCTATACAGATTTTTAGTCATTTTCATATTTGATTCATACCTATTATAGGATGCTAGATTTATTCTTATAAGAATAATTTGCATACTCCTACCTGACTAGTAAACTAAATTTTTCAGGTTTTGATAATTAAAAAGCTTAGAAGATCTGCCAAATTAAAAGAAGAATTAAAAAAGCAGAAGAATGTAGATATTTCATATTTCATTTTTTTGTAAAAAATAAACTGTAACTTTTCATATATATTTGGGCTCTATGTATAAATGGACTGTGGACTATTATTATTTTATTATGTCATTTTTGAATTTTAAAAATGTATATATTTTCAATTGAGATGATTATTCTTTAAAGACTCTCGAACTTCGATCCCCGGTCGCCACAGTACCACTCTTAAATTGTTAATAATGCATAATATTGTGAGAATAATCATTCAATGAAAATGTCTTTTTTTGGCTTGATAGGGGTGCTTATCATCCCTTCTTGCATTGAAAAATTTGATGATTTGGATGTTATCCCCAACTGTATTGTGAGAATTATCATTCAACTTTTGCCTCTACTCTGGTATGGTCTATTTTACAACTTTCATTTTGGGGTGTGAACTAGAATAGAGTTTTTATGAATCCTGATTTTTGATCTACTAGTTAGAAATTATTATCTTTGTTTGAAAGGATTTTGGCATTGGGTTTTTGTTGAATTATTATGAATCATATTATATATTGTTGATGACAAAGGGACGAGGATGGTTGATAATAAAATTGGGGCCAGATTCTTTGGTGCGGAGAGCTTACCCCTTGATCTTGCAATAGATACTATTGAGCATTTACTACAATTGAAGATTCTACATGGGTAAACAACCCTGGAAGATCGAGCTCCGTTTCACTCTTGCTGGGAGCTATGTCTTGATTCCCTGAGTCTAATTATTTTTTTATTTTATTCTTTGTTTATTTCAAAAGAGTTTGAAATAGATTTGAATCAACCAAAGGAGTATCATTGCTTTCAAGCAGTCCGCAAAGGAGTAATGGGTTGGAGATAGAGACAGGGTGTAAGAACTCGTGGTTATTACTTGAATTTTTTTCACCAAATGAGCTTAAGGATCTCACTATTAGTCTTAAAATTAATCCTTGATGTTTTTGTGAGAATTAGAAATTATTTGAGAAAAATCATTATTTTAATCAATTTAATTAATTTTAAAATTGAGATAATTATTTGAACCTCAAGTCAAAAATCTAACTTTGTTTTTGAGTTCCTCACACCCAAATTAGCTAGGACTAAAATTTTGGAAATTTTTGAAGATCATTTTGATGATATTTGGATTTAATATTCTTAATTAAATAATTCAAACTATTATATTTCTACTTAATGGGCCGTTATTCACAAATGGCAGATCCAGTCGTTGGATGATCTCCTGGTTTGAACGAACGGTCCATATTTAATCTAAATGGTCATTCCCAGAGACAAGAACTGACTAGGAGCCCTTTTGAATCGATGGCAATGCCATCAATTCAGCCGCTCAAGTGCAAGTCCAACTCACCCTAATGTTTTGTTTGGCTAATCAAGGCGTGAGCGTAGGTGTTGATGAGGTCAAGGATCAACTAGTGCATGCACAGTGAATCATGCAAACCTTTCCAATGACGAACAAAGAGGTACCTATAACAACTTGATTGTCGTTACTTGATTTTAGATATCCAAATTAAGTTAAAACTAATGCCAGTAGACTTCTGATACCATTAGGAGTGTGCACCTGAAATTTTGTGCAATTTGTGGATTGTTCACTTTTGACAAAAATTTCGAGGAAATTTAAGTATCTTGGAAATTACCTAAATTAATTTAACATCCAAATCTAAGTCAGAGTTTGCATTTGAACTCCTCACCCCCCAAATTAGCTAGAGGTTATATTCTAAGAATTTCTGGAAGTCATCAAATTTTCTCGAATATTTTAATATATTTTAAGTGCTCAAAACATTAAAAAATTAAATTGATTTCCAATAAAAAATTTGACTTCATTTTTAAGTTCCTCACCCTCCATTAGACCTTCCATTTGATCAAATGACTGGTCTCATCCGATCCATCCGCTACTCGATCACATAGGATAAGATGGTTTTGGGCATACGTAGTAATGTGTGTTACTGTATGTCTGTGGCGGCTACCCCTTAATCATCTGAGATTAATAAGTGGTCATAAATGGGCAAACCCACACTTAGGATTTAGATTAAGGAATAACCTTATTAATCAAATGTCAAGGGAAGATTTGCCCTAATATGAGAACAAAAGAGCCAATCACTGAATGAGCATACTATAATATATTAGAGTGCGAAAGAAAGACAAGTAATAATATCCATACAATCCAGATAAGAACTATACAGCTCAGAATACATGAGCATTAAAAGAAAAGCAGTTTAAACCTGTATTATTACAAAATAACTTATCAGTAAAGTAAGGTAGCATCACTCAATCCTCACAAAGCAAAAGAAAGAACTAAGAGTCTTCTCCTGCATGCTCCTCCTCCTAAACCAGATCTTCAAAAGGTCCTTTCTCAAATAATTCGGAGTATGCCATTGTCGGTATCACAATGACAGGGCCCCAGCTAAAGAAAAGAAAATTCTAGTTAGACAATAAGTCTAAGTACATTTTAGGTTAAGCATTTTAAAATTTTAAATGATATCATAACATCTATGCAAAAAAGGAGCAGAAAATTAACAAGAAAAGTGGTAAAGTTATAATTAACTCAATTATAACTCAAAAAAAGTGTGATATAAGCACATACCTCAACTAAAGCTACAGAAAAGGGTTCAGTAACAAATAATGAAATCTACTAAGTATAAAAAATTCTTAAGTAACATGATCAATTTGATACATGCTGGTTTTCAATATAAAATGAAAGTACTGAGCTAAAAGTAATGTTCTAACATCCTAATAAGCCATCATATATAAGTAAACTACTGAAAATGTTGCATATAACCAAAGTATTGTATAAAGAAGAAATATACTTAAAATATTGTAAATAAGAAGTATGCTAAAAATGTAAAGTAATACAATCTAACTTATATGAACATATCCTTACTTAGTCTTGCCAAAAAAATGTAAAAGCCTGTTAAGGGAATCCATCTGAAATATCTAGGAGAAATATCTCAGATCCAATATCACTTAATCCATTTAAATAAAGTACCACTTGATCCCATCTGTATACCTAGGAGAAACATCCTAGATCAAAATAATGTCACAAAGTAACTGTTGAGCATCTAGGAGAAATATCCTAGAGCAAAAGTAAATTATCATTTGACCATCTAGGAGAAACATCCTAGAGTAAAAGTAAAGTCACACTGTCCAGGCAGACTAAGTAAAACATATTCTACCATAAGTTACATAAAGTTCATTACTTTAAATTCTTTCATTCAATTAAGAATATGCTTTATGAATGAGTCAAATTAATATAAAAAATATACTATATTCCATATAATGTGTCAAAGTATAAAGTCCAAAATAAGGAAGCAAAGCATACAAATCAAGGTATCAAATAGCACTAAACAAACTTTATGATATCACTTTATTTTCTAATTAAGTTGTTCTATCTATTCTAAACTTATACAAGTTTAGGATCTCCAACATCCAGCTATCAAGTATAAATTCAGAATATCGGTCTTATAAGTTAAAAGAAGTTAGAACTAATCAAGTTCTAACATATATAAATCACATGACGCTTATTGGAGTTAAATAATAAATCAAACGTCATAATTGATAATTTTTATGAATCCCAAGCCAATCTTGATTAATATAAATAAACAAGGGGGGATTAAGATGTTAAAATACAAGTGTTAGATTTTAACTTCTTAATCTGATAGGTTTTAATTTTAATAATATAACGTTAAACCCAAAATCTCATGGACTATAATTAAGGCTATCTTATTAAGCAAAATCAAGCTTTAATAAGATGGATATCTAATCTTAAATCTAAAGTTTTAATATAAAATAATCATAAATAAAGGATGAAATTCTAGAAAACTATAAAACTAAGGTTTTCATTTATTGAGTACCCATTCGCTTATTATATGAATTCTAACTTAAATTTCTAACTATTTCCTAAGGAATTGGATCCTAATGGTTGAAGGAAAAGAATAAAGAGAATAATTAAGCTTTAATTTTGATATTACTTAATTATTATTATGCTGTAATGAACTTAGGGAAGGCTCAAGGTGAACTAATTTCACCTATGAGGCTTAAATTAGGACTTAGAGATATTTGAAGGATTTTTAGGGTGTTTCCTAAAATGTCATTTTAATGAGTTTAATTATTTTTAAATGATTTCAAATCAGTCACAATACTGATTTTAGAGGTTTAATTATGAATCTAGGCTTAAGGATACTTATACTTAAATTTGGGCAAAATGACTATTTTGCCCCTACTTAAGGGTCTAAAATTCAACTTTATGAATTAGGGCTCTAATCTAGAATTTATTGAAGTGGAATGATTACTGACTATCTAATATGAGTTTAGATAGTAAGTACATTTATTTTGGAAAAGTATTAAGCCTTATAAAGTCAAATTAAGAAATTTGACTTATAAGGGAAATTTGGTAATTTGACCTAATGAAACCTAAATTTTTTTGTTAGTTTATTGAAGTTTAATGTCTAAGGTTCTTATAGAACAAAAATCATTAAATTCTGATAATTATTGGCTAAGTTATAGCCAATACAAGTTTTATTGTTAAATAATTATGGTTTATGGTGATTAGTGAGTGATTAGTAAAATTAATTACAGAATCACTAAACCAACCCACAACTAAATTCTATTTTACTCTAAGAGTGATCAGAAAGTGAATTTACTCAATTTGAATTATTATTTATGCTAATATTACCTAATCAAGTTTTAAGGTGATTAGGGCTAATTAAGAGATCTAATCATTGGATCTTAAATATTTTTGTAATTTACTATTAATTAGGTCTTCTTGATCTAAAATATATATTCGAAGACCTAAATTGAAGCTCAATTGACCAAGTTATGGTCAATTGAATTTCTAGGGTTATTTAGGGTAATTAGGGTTAGGTCCTAAAAGTGATTAAGCAAGTACAAATTCAAACAGAGAATTGAACACTACTATATTGTTCTAGAGGTTCTACTGATCAATTTAAGACTCATATTTCTTATGTTTAGATTAGTGGTTAAAAAGTTATTAGCCTTACAAGATTATGGTTTGGGTCAAAAAGTGCTTAGCCTAAATTTGTCTCAAACAGCAAATCTAATACTACTGAGATGATCCTTAGGCTTTGCTGATTACTTTGAGACCCATATTGGGTATATTTGGGTAAATGCGTGCAAAGTTTTAGCTAATTGAACATTTGTATCATTTTTGCAATTATTTAATACCCTAAAATGTCACCATGTGAAAACCACCTCCAAATGAAATTTTGACAGTGCCAAAGTATTCCTAATATTCTTTTGATTGAAATGACCTATTATTTTGCAATGTTTGGATAAGTAGATTTAAAGTTATGAAGAATTAAAGAATTTTATTCAATTGAATTATTTTAACATAATTAATTTAGCCTAACCCATAATCTAAACCTAACCGTATGCTTAGAGGCGCGAAAGGAGGGAGTAGATGCTCGTGGACCGGCCCAAGGTAAAATCTTGGGTCAAAAATGAATTCGGCCTAGCCCGGCCCAGGAAGGGAAGAGTTTTCTTCCACGATAGGTCAGCCGAAGGTAAGGGAAGATTTAGGGCAAGCTCCAGATTGACGCACGACCTCCTCACCGAGTAACCTTATAGTCATGGTTCGACCAATTTGTCGAGCCAAGAAACGGTCTTCACTTGACGGGGAGTGTTCTAATTCCTTAAGATTAGGGCAGGAGAACCTCCTAATTACTATCCTGCAGATATCGAACTCAGCTAACTAAGTTCGATCAACCCTTATGATTACGAAATTCACATAAATAGATCAATTGCAGTCTAAGGAAGCATTAAATTGTAAAACATAAGTCTTGACTACAAATCAAAAAGGCAAAATGCAAGAAGAGTCGAGTATATGGAGGATTCGTCTCGAACTAGGGATGCAAGATTAACACAATCGACACTCAAGATTGAAAGACTAAGGTTCACATAATGGAGTAGCCGTGAATGGTGGAGAGAGCCTTGATGACAAGCGGCGACGGACGCGTGCCCCGTGGGACATACACGTGCCCTAACATGAGCAAGGGAGGTCACCCGTGGCTTCGACTGAACCGACTGAACAGCACGGGGCCGGTTCACGCTGGACTGACGGCTCAGTCCAAAGGAATGGCAGACCGAGAATTAGCACAAGTGGGCCCTACCTAATATTCAATTATAATGCTTATATATATTATTAAATGATTTTTAAACATTTTTCTTTATTAAAATTAATTAATTAAATACATTTCTAAAATTTCTAATAAATCACTCCTAGCCAATTGAGGGGTGAGGAATGCAATGGCGTGATCAGATTTTTGTTTCAACGAGTATTTAATTATTTGATTTTTTAGGTATTTAGAATATAATAAAATATTCAATGAAAATCCAATGACTTCCAAATGCATCCAAAACAACACCCCTAGCTAATTTGGGGGTGTTGAACGCAATGATGAAGTCAGATTTTTTATTTGAGATCAAATTAAATAAGTCAGTTCTAGGGTTTCTGGAAATTTCCAAAATTAGTATTTTATCCATTTGATACCTGAATTGGACTGGATCATAGAGGTGAGTTCTAAATGACTTAATTAAGATACTAGAATTATAATTAGGACTTGTATTAGTTCTAATTGACCTAAGTAACAACTTGGGTTGTTACAATGTCTCCCAGTTGTACGCTCGATCATGAGCGTACGAGAGGAGGACATCCGTCCATCCTCTCTCCCATTCCCGCAGTTTTAGATCTCAAGTTCCATTGTAATAGATGCCTACCTCCATGATCGAGCCTCTGGTCGTGTTAATTTGGAGATGTGGTTGTCGGATCGAGCTTGGCGGTCAAACCCTATATCCCGAGAGGCGAACGAAAGGTACCCTATTATTTTGCTTAATTGCTATGCAATTTATCATTTAAGCATTTTGTTTCTTGATTTCAGTCGACTCCTTATCGTCTAGTGTCCTCAATTGGACTCGATCGAGGATTTTAATGCCTTCACTTAAGCACCTTACTAATAAGTCTGCATTAGATTGTAGTTAGCCAATTTATTTGGTTGTTGATTAGGATCTTTCAACCCTAAGATTCCTTGATGAACTTAAGGCTAGAAATCCTTCATATTAACCTTCTAATTAAGGTAACCACTAGTCTAAGTCCAATAACTTGATGAGATTATGAAGTTAGTAATGAGTTAAGCTTTCAATTCAATTTAGATTAGTACTTACACCTTTATTTCCATATAGATAACATAGAGTGAATCCTATAGTATAGGATAGTGAGATTATGGATCATACCTAAATCATGTGAATCACTTTGGAATAGTATTAAGTAATCCTTAGTATAGCACTTATGACTATGAGAGGACCTATAAGGAAAATAAAAAAGGAGACATTTTAGCAAGACTAATGCCTTCCACTTGAACTTAGTAAATGACCTAAGTTACTAGGTGAAACCTACTTGGTATAGTAGGAGTGGCCATAACATGCTACGTAAAAGACTTAGAGATTAATCTAAGTAGTTAAGTGCAACCTTCTTAGTAAACTGTAGTCAGTCATTTTATTCTAAGTTTGATGCTTAGGATCATTTAAAAAAACTAAATGACTAAATTAAAATTATAAGTGATCTTAGATAATAAAAAGGATTAGAATCTTAAGGCTTTAATATGCTAAGTAAGATCTAGATTTGGAATCCCTTAAGTGAAATCCATTAATTTAAGAAATAAAACTTAATGTCCATATTAATTAGACTTAGAATCCTTTAGAAGTTTAGTAATTGAGCTAAAGCTAGATCCTTCCTTACATATTAAGAGGCTTAGAACCATTAAGTGCTAAGTAATGAAGTGATAAAAATACTAAGACTTGGGAACAATATACTTTAAGAAGAGAAACGTGCTACCTAGCTTAGAAATCAAATGTGAACTTAAATTAGACAATATGTATCATAATTAGTATCATCCCTTTAGCTTTACCTTATGAGACTATAAGCATTATAAAACCCTTAAATCTAAGAATAGACTGGTGTTATACCACTAGTAAGTTATCTAAGACAAAGATAACTTAAGTAATTAGAGGATTAAACCTTCATGAGCATAGAACCTTTAAGATGTTAAGAAAATAGAATGCTTAGAGATTAGTAATAATTTAGATATTTGAGTAGTGTAATTCATAGATTCCTTAGAACCTTTGTAGTTAGACATTTAGATTGAACTTTAGAGAACCTTTTAGTTATACCTTCAAGTAACTTAAGATGAGTAAGCTGGAATCTTGTAGCTGGTAGGCTAGATTGCCCCACTAGAGTAGAAGTGTATTTTTGATACTTTATATAAGTGTAGTGTTAATAATATAAAAGGATATTTATTAGTAACTTTGCAATTATATTTGTAAATTTTTTATCACATTAATAAGACCTTAATAAAATCATTATTTTCAAGCCTCATCACGTTATATATTATTATGTATCAATTGATGAAGATATTCGATGAATGTCTCAGTCAATTGAGGACCTTAATTAGCTCCAATCATAGGATAGATAAGTCAAGTAGATAATAACACATATCATATGGTTTGAAATAAGCTTTGAATATCTATAAATGATGCAACACATTGAGACTAAATCTTTGAATACATTCATATAAACATTGAACATAAATTAAACTGATAATATTTACTTTGGGGTTTCATATGGTGGACTATGCCAAGGTAGGCAATGGTGTAATAAGGAGACCTCACATATCTTAGAGGGGAAACATGTGTGTTATGAGAAACCCCCCTTACTTAGCTATGCAGATATGCTTGACTCCTCACTTATTTCTGCACCCACAGAACAAGATTACAAGATAAATAACTTAATATATTATTGTCCTTTATGACTTTTCTTACTTTTCCCATAATCTTTGTGATTATAGATGATTCATTATAGTCTTTTGACTATGTTTACTTAGTCATTTATAACTGCTTTTACCTTACATTTAGTCCTTGAGACTAAGACTTTTTTTACTTGTATATATTACATGTTTACCTAAATTTATAGTTCCTTTTACTTACTTACTTGCAATATATATTATTATTTACTTACATTTATGCTTACATTGCTTCATCTTATATTACTTAGCATATGCCCATTTATACATATCTCTTACTATTTTTATGTCACACTTAATAGAATAGTTGTACCTATTTTCCTTACTTATATAGATGATTAAGGTTATACTAGCTTTCCTCTTTTTACAACTTTTAATCTTTGACTGTTACTCACAGTCATTTACTTTACTTAGTTTATTTCCCTTTTTATGGCATTGAGCTCTACTTAAATAATAATTGTAAATGGCTAATATGATATCCACTTAACTTAAAAAAGATTAGTTGCCTTAAAATGTAGTTAAACTTTTTAAGTCTAATCACTTATTTTTCTTTTACTGGTTGTGTCTAACGAATTCATAATTTATATCCTACTTTAAGGAAAATTTCATTCATTTCTCATATTAAAACTGCTTCCTTAATCCAATTTTTCTCATCTTTTCAGGAAAAAATACCTATCCAACGAATTCTGAGCAATATGGAAAATTCTCCAAATTTTCTAAAGGAAACCCGCTGTCGCGCGCTGCAGCGCGCTACAGCACGCTCCAGCGAGCCATTTTGCGAAATCGGGTACCATAGCGCACTGCATCGGAGAACTTTACAAGCATCAGCACGATCACACGCTACAGTGCGCTCCAGCGCGCTGCAGTGGACCAGTTTGCAAACGCTTGCACTACAGCGCACTGTAGCGACCCATTTTGCAAAAGGTTAGTGCCACAGCGCACTGCAGCGGAGCCTTTTTCGAAATCGCTTGAGACTGTAAATACACGTCTGTGTTTGCACACAAGTGTACATGGTCTGAAGTAATAAGTGAAAAGTGTTAGTTTTTGGGATTTATCAAACCACAGAGAATTGGTTATTTTGTTACTAATGTTTATCTATTCTCACTAATATTTAAGCTATGAGTAATTAGTTTGAGTTGGTTCTAAACTAAGCACAATAATCACTAAGTAGAAGTTAAGTCAAATAAAAGGAAGAGGAGAGTTAGGTTCATCCCACATGTCATGATAAGTTACTAATGCATGATGATTCCTCAAGCATTGTCTTTCATTTACTTTAAATTAAATTAACTGCACATTATTCTTCCTTGAGTTTTATCTCAATGTTTCATAAGTTCAAATCTTGTGCACGAAATGAACACACAGTTGGTTCTATTTCGGCACAAAGATTCTTTTAAGATTTTAGGTTTGTAATTTTCATCTTATCTCTTGATCAAGGAGATGAGGATTATTAAATTCTTAAGATCTTATAAGCATTGGTTCTATTTTGTTGGACTCATTTACCTTTATAGTTTTCTTTTTTAGCCTTTCAGAAAGCCACTGATATGCATTGTTAGCCATTTCTTTCAAGAGGACATAAGCTTCCTCTTGGGTTTTACCGCTAATAGAGCCACTGGCAGCTGCATCAATGAGTATCCTTATAGGAGCGTTCAAACCATTGTAAGAGGTTTGCACTTGCATCCATAAAGGATCTTCCAATTGAGTAAAGTTGGTTATCTCAATTCTCAATCGAGCAGTTTTCACCGGAGAGAAATATTTGGCTAAGAATTTCTTAGCCAAATCATCCCACGTCCAGATAGAATCGCTTGGAAGAGAGCTGAGCCAACTCTTGGCTCTGTCTCGTAAAGAGAATGGGAAAAGCCGTAATTTAACCGCATCTTCAGAGATGCCATTAAACCTGAAGGTGTCACATATTTCAAAGAAAGTTGAAATATGTAAATTTGGATCTTCCGTGGCTAATCCCCAAAACTAATTATTTTGCACCATACTCAGTATGGAGGGTTTGATCTCAAAGTTATTGGTTTCTATATTAGGTCTAACAATTCCATGGGAGATTCCCCTAACAGTGGGAAGTGCATAATCTCTTAGTGTTCTCCCCCTAGCCACTCGTACTGGCTCACCTAATGGCTCTACAAGATTTTCATTATTATTATCCATAACGGCTTGTTGGTTCAAAAGGTTTTGTTCTCTCCTAGCCTGCAAGTAGGTTCTTTCAATTTCTGGGTCAAACAAATAATTCGTGCAAACTCTTCTACTCATACACTATAATAATTAGGCTATCAAGAACAAATTTAGCAATAATGTTCAGAAAATCAAAAATAAAAGAAATCGAAAAAAAACAAAAAAGTAAATTGTTAGTGCTTATAATTACAAAAATCAAAAACTAAAAGTATATGCAAGAAAATACTTAAATCACTAGCTGCTTATAGATTATTCTTAATATGAACAAATTCCAATTCCCCGGCAACGGCGCTAAGAACTTGACAGACTGTAAATACACGTCTGCGTTTGCACGCAAGTGTACATGGTCTGAAGTAATAAGTGGAAAGTGTTAGTTTCCGAGATTTATCGAACCACAGAGAATTGGTTGTTTTCTTATTAAGATTTATCTATTCTCACTAATGTTTAAGCTGTGAGTAATTGGTTTGAGTTGGTTCTAAACTAAGCATAATAATCACTAAGTAGAAATTAAGTCAAATAAAAGGAAGAGGAGAGTTGGGTTCATCCCACATATCATGATAAGTTACTAATGGATGATGATTCCTCAAGCATTGTCTTTCATTTACTTTAAATTAAATCAAGTGCACATTGTTCTTCCTTGAGTTTTGTCTCAATGTTTCACAAGCTCAAATCTTGTGCATGAAATGAACACACAGTTGGTTCTATTTTAGCACAAAGATTCTTATAAGATTTTAAGTTTGTAATTTTCATCTTATCTCTTGATCAAGGAGATGAGGATTATTAAAATTTTAAGATCTTATAAGCATTGATTCCACTATGAGCGTCACTCGCATTGCACATAGTTGAAATGAGGGAATAATATGTTGGGTTCAATGACTATGCCACCTCGTTCATGAGCACACAACTATTTTTTTCCCTTCCTCAATTATGTTGAGCTAAGGTGCTCACTTAGTGGGTCGTAGCATCACACACATCAACACTTTAGTTGAGCTTAAATTAAGGTGCACTAAGCTCAAGAACTTTTCTCACATAGTTCTATGCTCTCATGCACTCATAAATCTAGCATCTAACAAAGGTCAGCTATGGAGGATAAGACACTTTAGTTATTGAGTTTATAAGTTCATTTTCCTTTAATTCACAATCAAGACTATAGTAATAATAAGCATTTCTTAGGTAAGGCATTGAGTTCATACATTTTATTAATACTTGAGGAAAGCTTCATATAATTAAAATGTAACTATCAAATATATAATATTACCCCAACCCTCCCCTAGGGAGATTTAACTATCCATTACCAAGGAGATAAAAAATAACACATACATGAATAAAGACCCTTTCATGATCAACTAAGAAATGATATTATAAAAGAAGAGTTTAGAAGATACTAGGAATATTTCTTAGAAGTTCTTTGGATCCTTCTTCTCCTTCTTGAGGCTCCTCTCTTAGGTTGCTAGTGCTACCTTCCTTCTTCTTCTCCTTGGTAAATTAGCTCTTCCACACTTGGGGAGTTCCTCTCTTCCACTATGTAACCCTCCTCCTTACTTAAGTTATTTGAGCAAAAATTGGAACCCTCCTCTAGTCAAGAGGAGTGATATTTATAGGAGAGGGGCTGCATTCATCACACTTAAGATCCAAACCAGCAATTCCTATTAAAAATTCTGAGCAATGATCGCAAAAATCTCAATTGATGGTGAGGTGACCAACCAATATCTTCATTTGTTTAGCCAATACATCACCTCATAAGCCTCATTTTCATTTAAAAATGTAGCAGCTGCAGAGGGAATTCAACAATGAATTTGTGTAGCCCATGACCGCTAGAGTAAATACAACGACCTTCGTCATCATCCTCTGGAGTTTAATATTAGAGACTTTGCATACCTAAAAGTCAATCCAATGAAAGGAGTCTCCAGATTCGGCATAGCTGGGAAACTTAGTCCCCGTTATGTTGGTCCTTTTGAAATAGTAGCCAAAATAGGTTCTTCTGCCTACAAACTCAACCTTCTAGATGACTTCGAGGCAGTCCACAATGTATTTCATGTGTCATCACTAAGGAATTGCCTCAGAGATCCGTCTCACCTCGTGCAGTTCCCAAAAATTCAAATTCAGCCCGATCTGTCATATGCCGAGGAGCCAATTCTAATTTTGCCCGCAATCGCAAGCAACTTAGGAGTCGTGCCATCAAAATGATCAAAGTCCAGTGGAAGAATCGTTCTTGAAACGAAGCCACTTAAGAGAAGGAAATCTGATATGCGAGCTAAATATCCTAGACTCTTCGAGAATCCAGGTATTCTTTCTTAGCATTCCAAGCTTATGAATTCAAGTCATATTTCATTTTTGCCTTCTTAATTTCTACTTGAGTGATGTCGAGGACAACATCGTCCTTAAGTGGGGGAGTCTGTAACAACCCAAGTTGTTATCTTAGTCAATTAGGACTAATCTTAGTCCTAATTTTGATCTTAAGTATTAATCAAGTCATTAGGAGTCAAATTTTAAGACCTAGTCCAAATCAGGAGTCAAATGGATCGAATCATGATTTCTGAAAAATTCAGAAACCTTAAAATTTGACCTAGTTAAATAGACCTCAAATCAAAAAATGGACTTTGCCATTGCACTCATTTCCCCCAAATTAGCTAGGGGAGATGTTTTCGTGTCAATCGGAAGCTGTGAAAATTTTGACAAATATTTTAATAATATTTAAATACCCTGAATATTGGAAACTTAAAATACTCATCGGATCAAAAATCTGACCTCGCCATTGCGTTCCTCACCCCTCAATTAGCTAAGGGTAAATATTTGGGATTTTCTCATATCATTTTATCAATTAAAATTAATTAATTAAAATAGGATTTTTAATTTAAATAATTAATATTTAGTTAAGGCTTAACAGGTCGGATCCGCCGTTCTTAATGGGTCGGATCCGCCCCGTTAATGGATCCGGATTAGAGGCAATAGCGGGTTGGGTCCTTATTGGATCCGGATCCGACATTCGAATCCGTTTCGATTCGATCCATCGGATCGAATCGAATCCAGGTCACAAGGGTTCCGTCCTCGTCTTCTCCGTCGCCTACCACGCATTGCTCCACCGCCGATTCGCCCAACCGGCGTAGCCAGAAACCTCGGCTGGTCCGTCGCTCGGCCCTTAAAGTGCCCTCTGTGCATCTGGCCTCGCACTTTGGCGCGATGAAGACCCTGCCGAGCCCCGCGAGCCCCGTACCTTCCGAACCATCGATCTTGAGGTACTCCTAACTCCCTCGATTTCCACTCATTTGCTGCGATTCAATTTGGTATCAATATTCCATGCTTGTGATTGATGAATGTGCGGACCCGATCGATCGATCGAGGCTTCGATCGATCCGATTTAGGATGTAATCCACAGTTGAAACAGTTAAAGTCTCCTCGCCGAGCCTAGGAATCTAGGGTTAGCTCTAGCTCCCTCCCTCGTGCGCCTCCGGCTTCTGGACCGGTCCCATCGGGTAAGTCTCGCCGAGACCTACCCTCGGCCGTGCGGGTTGCTCTCTATGATCGCCAGTACCTCCATCGAAACGAAGCCATAGCGTGCAGCCTCGGGGTCTCGTGCGAGAGGGAAGCGAAGCGTCTTAGGCCGGGTTAGGTCGATCCGGGCCCGCTCGCGGGCGGCTTTGCGCCCGGGGCGTGGGACCCGCCCGCAGCGCAACGGCTAGTGCCATTGCGCCGTGTGTCCCGTGGGCCCGCCGTCTCTGCCATGGCCAATCGTGGCCTGCCACGTGTCAGTGGCGGGTCCTGCCGCAATAATGACCCTGCAGAAAAGTTAAAAAAAAAAAATATATATATATATATATATATATGTATATATATATATATATTTACATATTTATAAGTATAAATATAGTTATATATATAATAGTACATGAAACAGACTTAATATACTTATAGTTATATATACACATATATATATTCACACAGTACATGGATATATTTATATGAGTATAATTAGTATAATCATTATTAATGGTTAAATGATAACTTAGAGTGGACTAATTATTAGGTTAAGTCATTAAATAGTAAATTAATTAGGTAGTTAAGATTAATTAATAGAATTAATAAAACAATGGAATCATTTAATTAATTAATTAATGATTTTCAATTTAATTTAATTAATAACTAGTTAATTAAGTTAATTGATTCTTACCTTAATTATTAAAAACAGTAACTGCATTAATTAAATTCAAACAGTAAAATAATATTAATAATAGTTAATTAGGATTAATTAATAAACAATCTAATATTATTTTAGACAGATAATTAATAAACTAATTAAATCATTAAATAAGTTTAATTATGAATTAATCCTAATTGAACAGTAAATTAATATTTAAATATAATTAGATTAATAATTGATATATCGAATTAACTAATTAAATTATAGATTAAGTATTATATTATTTAAATTAGTGATAATTAAATATAGATTAGAGATAATTAATTAATAATATAGAAAATTCATTTTTAACTTTAGGAATAAACAGTAAATTAATAAAATTTGAATAAATAAATAGTAACTTTATTTATTTAAATTATTTAATTCAAAATCTCTATAAGTTTAATAGTTTTTTGTATGATGATCCAAACATAATTAATATAAGTCTCATTTTACTCAGAAAAATAAAATGAACTAAACGGCGCGATGCAAAATTTAATTTTTGGGTACGTATAATGTAGTGACATTTTATGACCTAATTAAACACTCACAATTTTTAATATAACTGTCCAAACATAGGCAATATGAGTCCTAAAATACTCAAGAGAACAGCCCCATTACTAAAGAAGTATTAGTTTCCTCATTTGGAGCTTAGTTTGAAAAGTAACATTTAGAACCCTACCCTAAAAATGACCAAAATGCCCTTAGACTCTGATTGACCATAACTTGGTCAATTCAACTGCAAATTTAGAAATTCAAAGTGCTAACTAGCTTTGAATTTCTATGTCATCAATAAATTGAAATAATATTTAGGATCTAAACTCTAAATAATTAAAAAATAACCAAAATACCCCTAACCCTAGTTAGGTCATAACTTGACCATTTGAAATCCAAATTGGGTTTACTCCCTTGTCAAAACACTCGGTATATTATGGGGAAGCTAAAGAAACTGAGTTTGCTGAAATTGGACTTCAAACGGAAAAGTTCAGTTTTTCACCCGTTGACCGACAAAATTACCGAATTGCCCCTATAAATTGAAATAGTCATAACTTAGTCATTTGACCTCAGAATGCTGTGTTCTTAAACTCTATAGAATTCTTGAATAGTAACCAATAGTAAACTGCACAAAAATTAAAATTCCATTAGGAGTAAATTACAAGATTGCCCCTTAGGTCAAAAATCGTAGTTTGGACCTATAGGATCCGTTTCTTGTCCAAATTGAGCGTACTTAATGTCTATCTTCATGTTAGATAGTGAGGAATCATTTGGAAGTTAGAAATTCCAATTTGTAACCCTATTTCAAAAAGTAGATTTTTGGACCCTTAAGTAAGGGCAAAATGGTCATTTTGCCCAAAATTTAAGTTAAGCGTCTTTAACTCTTAAATAAGCTTCTAAATGAGTTAAACTAATGTAAGAACTCTAATAGAATCATTTTAAAAATCAAAATCAATAATTCAGTCAACATAGTAAAATTCCTTAATCTTCTCTAAGTTTTTTTCTTAGAATCTTTCATCTCACATTAGGGTTATTCCTAAGACTAGGATTAGATCATAGGCTAGATTTCATTCATTGAAAAATAGGATTTTTCAATGAATGAATTATTGACTTTATTAGTTTCTAGATTTTATAACTTATTTTGATTATTTTGTCTTCTAACTCTAGATTTAGGATAGAAGATTCATCCTATTAAGATTGATTGCTTAATAGGATTTACCTTAATCAATAAATCATTTTTAGAGTAAAACCTAGATCTTAGGTTTTACCTTTGGGATTATATGATTTAGCCCAATCTTGTGGTATTAAAATCCATAATCTCTAGTGTAGATTTGGACCAGCTAGTAGTTTAGAACATCTAAGCTCATAAACTAGGTCGTGAATATTTTTCATAATCGACAGTGATGCATATTAGGACCTAGCTAGCCTTAATATTTTGTAACTTATAAGAACGTACTTCTAAGTTACATTGGATAGTAAGAATTGGAGATCCTGAACTTGTGTAACTTGGAATAATTAGAATGTTTAAAATTAGACAGCAAATGATATCACCATGTATAGTAGAGTCCCTTGCTTACTATTTGACTTTGTGCTTTGCATTGCTTGTATTTTGTGCTTGTCTTCCTTTGACATATCATATAAGAAAATTATTGTTGCATGAAAATTAAAATTTAGAATATTTGGAAACCATTTGCATTTGGGTTCAGTTTATGGTGGATTATGGTGCACATTTACTCCAATGGACAGGGGAAAGGAGAGATCAGGATGCTTAACACCACTCATTGAGAAGAGTGTGTTAAGCTTAGGACCCGTTTAGTCTTGCAGATGTGCTTGACTCCTCAGCTTTTTTTGAATTTATCAACAGAAACAAAAGTAAAGTAACTAAAAGATATTTGCATAGTAATATATTATTGTGATATGTTTGCCCTAGCCCATAAAGGCTAGGGGAATGAATATATATTGGGCAAGATTGGCCAATTCTTTTTGGTATGTCAGTTATACGTTCTCTCAGTTTTCAGCTTACTGTTTATTATGTTGATGATGCATTTTATTTCAGTTAGCTGTATTTTCCTGTTTACCTACTTTCTTGAGTAGATACATGCATATATATATATATATAGAATGTTAGACTTTACTACTTATTATATGTACCATTTTTAGATTAATATTTTAAACTAGTATATGTTATACGATCATCAGCATGTTTAGGTTTAGCATTTTCTTTCAATACTTGTACTTACTATATTACATACATATGTCTTACCTTATTTAGTTTACTTGAGGTGTGTTTTTACCTCAATTCTTGCTTAGTTATAAACATTTCATTTATAACATACCCTCATTCCCTTATATGCTTACTTGCTCCCATGCTAGATAGATAATTTATTTGGTATAGAGTAAATTGGTAATATTAACAAATGCTTAATAAATTACTTGCCTAAAATGTACTTAGACATTTTATCTAACAAGATTTTTTTTTTTATTGGCTGGGGACCCGGTATTGTGAAACCGACAATGTTAGATATCGAGCAGTTTGAGGATCCTGTGCCTGATGAGGAGCCTTACTTAGAGGAGGTGTAACAGCTTGGACCAGAAGATATTTAGTTCCCTTCATATTTCATAGTGAGGATGAGAGTTATTTACTTCATTTCATAAACTTTTTTTTAATATTATAATAATATAGGTACTCGTGATAGTGTTGACTTTCTGCACATTATTATTTTTTGAGCTATTTTATTTTATTTCATGTCTGATATATGGTGAATGGATGTAATATTACTTCTCATATGCTTCCACACTCTGTATATATGTTAGATTTTAGTGATTGATTTTTATAAATATTTTGTGCACATCCCTAACCTATTATTAGATTGTGGATCATACCTAATCTAATGATAAGTGAGGGATTTGCCAAAATGACACTCCACTCTTTAGCCTAATGATTGGGGACTTAGGGAGTAGGGGAACCACAGTTTGTATCAGAGAATCCCATAAGGTGATAGATTCGAATTTATATTCCACTCTACCTAATTGATGATTCTTTTGCCAATCAGTCACTAACTGAATACATGAGTTACATCCAAGCATCATGATCATGAGCTCAGAATAATAAGAGTATAGAAAGGGAAATGCATGCACAAGTAAAATACTAGTAAACTAATGTAACTTAGAAAATTACTAGACATGCAAAGATGACGCTTAGGTGACATCTCCAATAATTTGAGGATAGGTGGGGATACATCATCCAACTTCATCAGCAGCACAAGAGGTATATATAACGAGTGTCTGCCCCAAAGTCTGAATGCTAGACCGACTACTCTTGCAAAGTGTATTTAGGGGATACGATCACCCCGTAGCAGCCAAGGAGTGGCTAAAGTGAGCAGATTTTGTGTTTGGAATTATTAATTGCCCAAACAACATTAGGATCCCCATTGTATTCCACCTCCTGCACAACAGAACCAAGGATTGGTGGAGCGTCACCCTATGGGCCCTCACCGTCGGCATGAAGGATTACAAAGGGAGGTCACCTATGCGGACTTTTGCCGTGTCTTTACCGCTAGACATATCGAATGAATCTTCTAGCTTTCATTCATATGCTACCTATTCTACTTTATGAATCTTTGTATCTTAATTTTGAATTAAACTATTATTCTTATGATGCTTGATCTGGATACCTAGGATTACTACTACACGATCATGTCGGTGAGCGATTTCTATACTCACGTTGATAATAAGTGGAAATTTGATGTGCTTATGGTGAAATGATATGGGAGGGAAGTCCCGAGAGTCTCCCCAGTGGGAGCTAGCATACTAGAAAGGATGCTAGAAGATGGTATATACAGGGGACTAGATTTCCCAATCCTAGCCACGGAATAGTTACAGAGAGTAACCAAAGCATTCGATGAGCTAAGCTACTGAGATCGTATCCGGCTCAGCATTGTTGAACTCCTACCCCAGAGCTATGATAAGGAGTGGTGGGCCCAAAGGCAATGGATGTTCAGACATGGAGCAAATCGCCTGCATTGAATAATAACATATGCAGACTTTTCCCAAGCTTTCACTGAAGAATACATAGAATAGATTCTATATTTTTTCAGTTGCTATCTTTCATTTATATTCTATATACTATTTCCAATGATGTTTTTTTCATCTTTCATCTATGATTAATAAAAGAGATAGAATGTTATGATCTCCTATTTTTTGGATTTTTGAAAGTGCATTATTTTTAATTCAGATTCTAGTAAAGGACAATGAATCCCGGATAGAGCCCATCTCCTGCTCCCTCCAGCTCTCCAGCAAGGTGAATGCCTTGCTGGAAGCGGTCAAAGTAATGGTGGAATCCCACCAGAAACAGGCGAAAGCCAGCCACAAGCAGGCTAAGAAGGCTGCAGACGCTCAGGCCAAGCAGGCCGAGTTGATGGAACGGCTACTGGTAGCTCAAATAAGCCAGAACCGCACCATGGCAAAAGTTTCCCCATTGTTACAATACTTCCATCAGCACCACATACAGTCCGTGAAAGGATTGCTGCACAGTTTCCTTCACTTGAGACCCCCCACCTTCAATGGGAGTCTCTCTGTAGTCGACACAGCTACCTGGATAAAAATGGTTGAGAAGAACCAGACAAGCATAAAGTGCTTTGACTCAAAGGTGGTCCTTCTCACTACCCACCTCCTACAAGATGAGGCCGAGTACTGGTGGGACACAACCGGTAGCACGCAGTTTGTCGAGGTACCATTAGAGGACATCACACGGGATGAATTCATTGAGGCCTTCCAGTCCCGCGTCATCCCTCTATCTGCCAAACATTGCTTGGGAGATATGTTTTTGAAGTTACAATTGGGTGACCGATCTGTAGCTGCATACGAGGCAAAATTTTGTCACCTTGCAAGGTTTTCCACTAGCTTGGTTCCTATTGAACTAGACCACTGCCACCATTTTTAGAGTGGCATGCGACCCTCCATCAGGATCCAAGTAATCTCTTTTCGCATAACAAACTTTGCGGAGCAACTTGAAACTGCCAAGGTGGTAGAGCAAGACCAGGCTAGGGAAGGACCCAAGAGGATTATTGGGTCCATGTCATTCCAGCAGAATCCCCCCAAATGAGCTAGAGTATACCAACTCGAGGCCAAAGATCCTCCTACTGATCCGTTCAATAGTTGCACCAAACCACACCCGTATGGTTGGTGTTACCACAAAGTTGTGTCTGCTTTACTTGTGGACGGCCAAGCCACGGACTCTATCACTGTACGGCTACAGAAATAATTGATGGAGATCAAATCGACCATTCTAAGCGTCACCACACCTTTAACTTATTTCAGAAGCCTATGACAACCTGTCCAGCACCACCCCCTACTCCGGCTATGAGGCGTGAGACAGCTAATGTCCCTCGCCCAAATGCACCTCGGCCACCTCCACGATAGACTTATAATAATAGGCCTGTTGGCCTTACATGTGTATACACCCTCATACCAGTTGAGGTCGTTGAAGACAATCACGTGGTATCAAGTACACGCTCTCGAATCTCTTTTATCTCCACAATAATTACTTGCTTTACGTAGTTAGTAATTAATTACCTCTGTAATTAGGCTCAATTTGCATAAATGACAAACCCTGTAACATTCTATTTGACACTGGAGCTAGTCATTCCTTTGTGTTTGATGGCTGGGCAAAATCACTTAACCTACCCTTGTATCGCCTAGCCAATCCTCTTAATGTTGGGTTACCTTCAAGAACACAATTGCCAGCTCACCAGTTTTATAAGGTACAAATTCCAATTGAAACTGAAAAGTACGAAGCCAAGTTAGTAGTTCTCCCAATAGCCAATTTTGATGTAATATTAGGCATGAATTGGCAAAGCTAGCATAACGCCACTATTAACTGCATAAGGAAGAAGATCACCTTGGGTAGTGGTAGTAAGGCCATATCCTTTATTGGTAATCTTAGCACTCGAGCCTCGCTAATCAATGCTATAAAAGCAAAAATATTAGTTCAGAAAGGTTGTGTTGCCTTCCTAGTAACAATACTAGGAGAAAAGAAAGAAGATGTTTCCTTATCCGAGAACCCCGTCGTTCGCGAGTTCACCGACATTTTTCCAGAAGATCTACCTAGTCTTCCTCCTATACTGGAAGTGGAATTTGCAATTAACACCATTCCAGGAACACATCCCATTTCTAAGGCTCCTTACCGTATGGTGCCTAAGGAATTGCAGGAGTTGAATAAACAGTTACAAGAACTGTTAGAGAAAGGTTTCATTAGGCCAAGCTCATCATCTTGGGGAGCATCGGTACTATTTGTAAAGAATAAAAATGGTTCTATGCATATGTGTATTGACTACCGTGAACTAAATAAGGTCACGATCAAGAACAAGTATCCATTACTGCGCATAGATGACTTCTTTGATCAGTTAGTAGGAGCCAAGATAGTTTCTAAAATTGATCTGCGATTGGGCTATCATCAACTATAAGTCAAGGACTCAGATGTTAAGAAGACAACCTTCAAGACTCGTTATAGACACAACGAGTTTTTAGTGATGTCATTTGGGTTGACGAATGCACCTTCAATATTCATGAACCTAATGCAGCGCATCCTTAATCCATACCTTTATAAATTCATAATCATTTTCATTAACGACATCTTAACCTACTCCTAGAACTAGAAAGAGCACGAAGAGCACTTAAGAATAGTGCTAGAAGAACTGCATGACCATAAACTTTATGCTAAATAATCCAAATGTGAGTTTTGACTCGATTCAGTAGCTTTTCTGGGGCATGTGGTAGATGCCCAAGATATTAAAGTCAATCAGAACAAAGTCAGCATTATCTAGGAATGGGTTCAGCCCAAGATAGTGACCGACATCAGAAGCTTCTTAGGCTTAGCCGGTTACTACCAAAAATTTGTAAAGGGCTTCTCCCAGATAGCCTCTCCACTGACTAAGCTAACCCAGAAAGCAGTGCCATTCGAATTGTCTCCAACATGTGAGGAGGCATTCTAAGCATTGAAGAACGCACTATCCACCGCTCTAGTTCTAGTCGTTCCTAATGAAGGAGTGAACTATCAAGTCTACACTGATGCCTCTGGTATAGGCTTAGGTACCATACTAATGCAAGAAGGGAAGGTCATAGCATATGCTTCTCATCAGCTGAAGCCCCATGAAAACAATTATAACAACCCTAAGTTGTAACCCTCCTCATTTACAATCTCAGTAATCCCTAATTGTAATTCTATTACTTTTAGAACCTCAAATGAACCCTACCCTAAAAAATTGAAGTCCATAGGACTTCTCTAAGTCCAAAATGGAAGTTTGATCAGTCTAGATGCCCTAGTTTAGACCTAAAATATTTTGATCTCAAAATTAAAATATGATTATATTTTTGAATTCCTCACCCCCAAATTAGCTAAGGGTGAAAATTTGGTACAATTTTGAGATCATTTAGACCATAATTTAATTTAAAATGAAATGGTCTAATTACATTTTAGGGTTACTAACAATCCTTATTTACAAACCTACCCTATCCTTTCAGCCGGTTGTTTTCAAAGCAGCGGGCACGATTTAAGCCGTCCGTTTCAAGGATCAGATCATGCGGTCGGCGCCGTAGTTAGATGCAATCCATCTCGACCGTTCCGCAGTTTCAACGATGGGATTGGATGACATCTAACCGCGCCCCATAAGTAGCTCGAATCGTCCGTCGGATATAGAGATTTAATCCAGCGGACGATCTGCTCCCCACGATCGGCCATTAGCCATCTGAAGATCTAAGTCATCCCGCATCAATGATCGATTA
Organism: Gastrodia elata; assembly: GCA_016760335.1. Lineage (NCBI taxonomy): Eukaryota > Viridiplantae > Streptophyta > Magnoliopsida > Asparagales > Orchidaceae > Gastrodia > Gastrodia elata. Next base: position 21,763,174 of record CM028669.1, read on the forward strand.
ATTTCGACGGTAGTCATGGATCCCGCACTGCTCATCGTCTTCCCCTTCTCCGCTCGAATCCTTGACAGGGAGAATCGAATCCCTGACATACAGAGCCTGCCCCCCACTCCCTTAGCCAGCTCTGCATAGCCGTTAGAGGTTTCCCTAATGCTGAGAAACCTCTGGATCGGGCTTTGCGGCTCGGTACTCCCTGGAATGGAAGCTCTGAGAGCTATCCATGACCCGAGCCCTCGGGTCAAGCCAAGCCTTAGCCCTACTCTTGACATTTCCCTGAGGCTATAAATAGCCTCCGTTCCCTCCTCAGAAGGCTTTTGCTATTCAATTAATTTTAATTGGAGTCCCTCCCCCCACACGCCATTACTGGTCTGCCGAGCTTCCTCCAGACGCTCCCGAGCTTGCGTACCACTGATAAAGGGTTACTCCTGGAGTTCAGGACCCCTAAGAGTCTCTCTACTACAGCGGACCACATTCTATCTTCTAGTCCAAGCTCCATCCAGCAAACCAGGTACCCCCAGTCTGGACTGAGTCACATTGGCTCAGCTCCTTATCAACGATAATTGTTGAACCCATCTTTAGTTCTGGCAAGTTTAATGCAATTGAATTGATGGTTTGGGTTTGGTCTGATCGATCGCATCGATTGAATGGACCACCTGCTTTGTGGAGCCTGAACCGAGTAGGATCCCAAAGATCTAGAGCCTCCCCAGTCATGCCAAGGTAGGGCTTCGATCCGTCGGTGCACCCTGATGGTGAATCGATCAAGCATTAATCTGGGCGAGCTCCCTGTGAAGAGAATTTCTCCTCACAATGAAGGACTTCCATACGAATTGGGAGAAATAGACTCTCATGAAATTAGCCAACTTCATATGGAATTTTAGGGTTCCAGTGGTTGGTTCTAGTCCTAGTAATGTGTAGCTATCGTTCTTACGCCCTGGCATGGCTTGATGACTGAGGAATTCGGCGGTTAGGGTTAGCCCTGTCCGTCCTCAATCGGGGGCCAGGCGAGGAGGAAGAAGATGACAGTACGGGTCGGGCTGACCCGCGACCCGCGCTGTCTAACAGTGATGGGCCTTTAAGCCCCAGCGGCCTGCGCATTTTGGGAACGGGCAGACGCCATTTATAATAAATATTAAACGATTAAATATTTATTTTCCTTATGGAAAATAGATTATTTAAATTAGAAAAATATATAATAAATTATTTAAATAACTTTTAATCCACTGGTCCAAATCCAATGTTATTATATATGAAAATGATCAGAAAATCATCAGGGATCTGAATATAAAATAAAATTTCACATCTGATGGTTAGATCTTTCATTATTACCTAATTATAGTAGAATTTAATTAGAGTGATTTAGCAATTATACTTAACCAAATTGCATGTTTAGGATGCCATTAGTTTGCTCATGATGAGTAGAGTGCATGTGCTAAGTGAATTATTTGTCTAAGTTTTGTATTTCAATTTATGCCCTAATCTTGCTAAAACATGATTACTAAAAATTTAGGGTTTATACATATTGGATCTTAGCAAACCTAGGCTCTGATTAATTATATTACTAAATATGATTTGTATGCCAAATTGCAGCAAATTTTGATGGTTATATTAGTAATTATGTGCTAATTTATTTGAATGGAATTAGGGTTTGATTAGCACTAATTACTTTCTATTTATTTGAAATTTTCCTTTTAATATAACTTATAATAGTAAGCTAGATGTATTAAAATCTTGTAAGTTCAACTATTAAGTATAAATGAAATAAATCTAAATTTGAAAACTTTAATCACCTTAATTAACTTAAGAAATCTTAAGACTTTGATCAAGCTATTAAGACTTGATCTAGGTCTGAGTTTGCCACCAATAATACATAATTAACCCATTAATTTGACATTGATCTATAAACATGCACTTAATCTTAATTAAGAAAGGAGTAGGGGTCAAACCCTAACCTACTTAAGTAAGATCCAAATCCTTAAATCTTAACTTAATTGATTTGATTATAAGATAATGAACTTGACATTTTCCAATAATGCATCTGAATTGATATTAATTCTAAACATTTGAATTAGACATATTAAGGTTGACAATAACTCTATGTGATTTCTTAATCTGAATCAAAACCTTAAGATCCTTGATTTTCTCCTAAATAAGAATACTAGCATAAAAGATTAATAAAATCATCTTGATTGAATAATTGATCTAAAACCTTAATAACATCTTTTGATTTAGATCCCACAATCCTAGCTCAAGTTGGCAGATGACTTAATCATCTGATCTGATCATTCCAAATCCAATTATGAACAAAAACCTAAGAGGTTAATATTGAAGTTTAGAATGGGAGATCTTAAGCATCTCTTCATAAGATCATCTTAAAACACTTAAAAGACATAATTTAAATATACTTTGAGGTAGGATGACTTGTAAGATTCATTGAGGTAGAATCTTAGATGATCCCTTAACCATAGAATTTGATCTTAACCTCTCGTGGTAGGAATCACCTAAGATATCAGAATGATACCTTTCCTTGTGGTAGCTCCATATTGAGTGATCCTTGATCACATTCTGTTGGAACCTTGTATAGGTCTTACCTATTTAACATAGGTCTTTATAGTCTTGATAATTCCTTGATTTATTAAGTAGACTTATTTGAACCCTGATTATTGGTGGTGTAGTATAGTATACCCATAGTACTGGTTTTTCAGTAGTATTCAGGATTGGTTGATTTACTCTAATAGGGACTTATGAGCAGGTGTTATACTGTGGGATTAGATGAATATAGTCCCGTTAGAATAAATCATTCAAACATAAGAGTGTATTAAACGGGTACTCATTACTTAGTTTGATTAAAATACAAGTTGCCAACGGGCAATGCCTCCTAGTGAAGATCACTTCAATTGGTATGGCTCAAACAAAATAAGTAATTGAAGTCACCTTCTTTGAGATACTAAGTATGATTGCGAGTAGGGCATTTTAATAACTTAGCTTGAGATACAAATTGCCAACGGGTGATGCCTCCTATCGAAGATCGCTTCATTAGGGTGGCTTAATCAAACTAAGTGATGAGAACCACCTTCCTTGCAAGGCCACTAAGTATGTGTATACCATCATTCTATATAATAATCTTTAATTAAATCTGCAACTTTAACCAATTATCATTCTAGAAGCTAGGAGTCAAAATCCTTTTAGTAGGATTCTGCACAGTGGAGACTTAAAATTCATTATCAGCATTCGAATCTTTCATGGATTTTTGGATTTTTACTCATATAGAATAGAAGCATGGGCATAAGCATGAGCATGGACTTAAAGTATCATTTCAGTAGTAACACATGAGTATCAGTGATAAAGTATGGGTTACGGAATGTTACATACACATACTGGGGAATGTCAGGGTGTATCTGCGTCACCATACCGTCTTCCCAACTGAGTGTATGTTTACATTGGACCGTACTACTCATAGTCTTTCAGTGATAACTCTGTGACATATCCGTGGCATACCTTGGTGTGGCATATTTGGGTGCATCATTACAGTGACATATAGCACAGCATTTGACATTTCTTTCATCTTGATTTCTGAGTATTCGATGTTTCCTTTACTTTCAGTTTTCATTTGTGTGATAGTTTTACTTACTTAGCCTCTAATGTCTTACTTATTTGGCTGTTATAGTTTTTCTATACTTAGTTCTTTTTCCCCAATTTTTCCTACAGTCTTACTTTACTTGTTACTTGTATTTAGCTTTATTTCTGCATAGTTAGTTGCGATGTGTTATACTTCTTATCTAATACGGGGTACTTTTGGGATCCGGCAATTTGCTAGATCCTGAACAGCTTGTAGAGACAGGACAGGAGAACATACAGGAGGTCCAGTGGGAGTACGTGGAGCCTTAGTGGATCGGACATCTACCGCTACTTAATGCTTTATTTCAGTACTTTAGATAGACTTTTTATTTCTGCATTTAAATCAGTCTGTAATAAATTATGGATGTATTTTTACTTTCTTTTTCTAAGATAAATGTTTACTTCTGCTTAGTGATGAACATATTTTGGATGTTTTGCTTTTTGCTTCCGCACTATGTTATACTACTATACTTAGTATTGTGATGCGATCAGCATACTAGAATTACTGATGTATTGGAAAGCATATGTTGGATTCTTATTTGCTTCTCTAGATCTAATGTACGTACTAGTCTAATACATAAGATAAGTATTCTACTCTTATCTTAGGTATTGACTCTCGATCCTACTCGTAGGTTCGAGTCAGCAGTCTTCACTGTGGCTCAGTCTCTAGCCTATTCGGGAAGATGAGTGTTGTTGGTTCTCATCCTCCCGAGTAGCGCACCGCTCCATCGCCGATCTGATTTAGTACTTGTCTTTTGTGCATGGCGATGGGACAGAACGCTACAAGAACTATGCAGTTCATGATCTCGAGTTAGCCAGTGTAGTGTTCGCCCTAAAATTTTGGCGTCACTATCTTTATGGGATTCAGTGCTCAATATTCACAGATCACCAGAGTCCGAAATATATATTCACTCAAAGAGTATTAAACTATCGATAGAGAAGATGGTTAGAGCTAATCAGTGACTACGACCTTGATATCCAGTATCATCCTGGAAAGGTAAATGTTGTAGCTGATGCTCTAAGCCATCATGCCACTTGATAAATCCATAATTTATATTCTAAATAAAGGAAAGTTTCATTCATTTTTCTATTAAAACTGCTTCCTTAATCAAATTTTGCCTATCTTTTCAAGAAATATGCCTATCCAACAAATTCTGAACAAATCTAAACAATTTCCCAAATATTTCTGGAAAAAATCCGCTGTCGCGCGCTGCAACGGTCCATCCTGCAAGGTGCTGGCACTATAGCACGCTGCTGTGGGCCATTTGCGAAATGCTAGCGCTATAGCGCACTGCATTGGAGCAATTCGCAAATGCGTTGGTGCCATAGCACACTACAGTGAGCCATTTGCGAAACACTAGCGCTACAGCACACTACAGCAGAGCAATTTGCAAATGCGCTGGTGCCATTGCACACTGCAGCGAGTTATTTGTGAAACACTGGTGCTATAACACGCTGCAGCGGAGCAAATTACAAATGTGCTAGCACTATAGAGCGTTGCAACGGACCATTTGCGAAGTGCTGGCGCTATAGCGCGCTACAGCGGTGCATTTGCGAAAAGCTGGCACTATAGCACGTTGCAGCAGGCCATTTGCAAAATGCTGGCGCTATAGTGCGCTATAGCGGTTCATGAAAATACAATCTAGAACGCCGCAGCACACCACAGCGGACCATCTCTCGAATATTCATCTACTATAGCGCGCCATAGCGCATTGCAGTGGTGTGCCAAAATTTTGTCTAAGTAGAGCATTAAATGCGGCTGGGACAAGACCGTTAACCAGCTCCTTATCTCCAACCATCATTCCTTCTGCAGCATATTTGTTTTTAAAGGGAAAATTGACATTTTGAGGTGATGTGGAGATTAAACAATGGAAAAGTGGAAGTCACTTCACCCCTCAAGTGGGATTGGCCATCATGACAGTAGAATTTTAAAAGCAATGCAGAATTTGAATGAGAAGGATGAAGAGTGCAGCCCACCTCTATAACTACTACCCTTCTTGACTTAAGGGGGGTTCCCAACTTAGTTCCCTACATCCTAAGTAAGGAGAGGGATGCATAGAAGAGAAAGAGAACTCCCCAAGGGTGGAAGAACTTCTCTTGCTAAGGGAAAGAAAGAGAAAGGTAGCACTACGGACCTAGGAGAAGCAACCACAAGCAAGGAGAGGAGAAGTCCGGAGAACTTCATCAAGGGAACATTCCTAGTATTTTCTAAACTCTTGTCTTATGTTTTTCTTAATTAACCATGAAAAGGTCTTTATCCATGCATGTGTTTTTTTTCATCTCTTTTGTAATGGAGAGCTAAACCTCCCTTGGGGAGGGTTGGGGTAATCCCACATGTAATGAAATATACTATGATGTATGAAATTTCTTCAAGCTTTAATAAAATTTGTGAACTCAATAACTTGTTAAAGAAATGTAAAGGACTATTGTGGACTTGAATATGGACCAAATTACAAGGGACTAAATGAATTTAAGGACTAAAAAGTCTTGAGCTCCATAGCTCATTCTTAATTTTGATTCTGGATTCATGAGTGCATGAGAGCTTATAACTATATGAGAAAGTTCTTCAGCTTAGTACACCTTGATCTATGCTCAACTAAAAACTTGAAGCGTGTGATGCTAAGATCCACTAATTGAGCTCCGCTACTCAGCATACATGAGGGAGGGAATAGATTCATTGAGTTCTCATGAACGAGGTGACATAGTCATTGAGCCCAGTGAAATCACTCCCTCATCCAAACTATGCATGATGCACGTGACGCTCTTAGTGAAATCAATACTTGTAAGATCTTAACTAAGGAATCCTCATCTCTATGATCAAGAGATGAGAGGACAACTAATAATCTAAAATCTTATAAGGATCTTTATGCTGAAATAGAACCGACTATGTGTTCATTTCAAGCACGAGCTTTGAACTTGTAAATCTTGGAGTTAAACTCTAAGGAGGATAATATGCACTTGATTAAAAAGAAAAGAAAAGTAAAATACTTGAGGAATCATCATACATGAGTCATCTAGCAATTCATGTGGGAGAGACCTAACTCTCCTCTTCTTTTATCATAGTATTCTTCTACTAAGTATTGTTGTGCTCGTCTAAGAACCAAATTCAATAAAACACACATAGCTTAAACATTAGTGATCATAGATATACCTTAGTAACAAAACACCCAATTCCCTGAGGTTCGATAAACCCCAGAAACTAAACTTTCCACTTATTACTTCAGACCACGTACACTTGCGTGCAAGCGTAGACGTTTTCTAGGTCTGTCACCATTCTCAATGCTCTTATCTCTAAGAGTCCTTTGGAAGAAAAAATTTGTAAATTGGACATCCAATCAGCGCATAGAGACCAAGTAAGTATGATGCTCTCAATGATTAATGTGGAGCCCACATTCCACAGAGAAGTATTTATTACCTAAACTAAAGATGATGAGTACCTAAATTTCAAACAAGCCATCGAAAGTGGTCGTCGTACCGATATTCAATTCCATAACGGTGCCATCTATCAAGAAGTTTGATTATGGATCCCTAAGTTCATGAATTAGTAGGTGCTTGTTGAAGGTCATAATTCCAGATATCAAGTTCATCCGAGGAGTTCAAAAATGTACCAAGACCTGAAACAATTTTTTCGGTGGCTAGGGATGAAGAAAAGTGTAGCTGAGTTCGTCGCCAAGTGCCACGCTTGCAATTTAGTCAAGGCATAGCACCAGAGACCCGGTGGTCTGCTTCATCCGCTTGAAATTCCTAAATAGAAATGGCTAGATATATCGATGGACTTTGTTATGGGATTACCTCGTACAAGATCTGGAGAAGATGCTATTTGTGTCATCGTTGACTGATTGACCAAGTTTGCCCATTTCCTTCCTATCCGTCAAGCAGATTCACTTGAGAAACTTGCAAAACTCTACATCAAAGAGATAATCAGGCTCCATGGGATTCCCAAGTCAATCATATCCGACAGGGATGGCAGATTTACCTCCAAGTTCTGGCAAGCCGTGCATCAAGATTTAGGCACAACTTTAGCAATGAGTACCGCCTTTCATCCACAGCCAGATGGTCAAGCAGAGCGAGTGAATCAAGTTCTTGAAGACCTACTCAAATTGTGTATACTTGACTTTGCTAGATCTTGGGAAGATTACCTCCCACTAGTGGAGTTCGCCTACAATAATAGTTTTTAAGCCAGTATCAAGATGGCTCCGTATGAAGCTTGTATGGCAAAAAGTGTAGTATTCTATTGGCATGGTCAGAAATAGGCAGAGTTCAGCAGTATGTGTCCGAATTAGTAGAAGAGACAAACAAGAAAGTCCAGTTGATTCAACAACGAATTCGTGCAACCCAGAACCGCCAGAGTAAATACCATGACCTTCATCATCATCCTCTGGAGTTTAGTATTAGAGACTTTGCATACCTAAAAGTCAGTCCAATGAAAGGAGTCTCCAAATTCGGCATAGCTGGGAAACTTAATCCCCGCTATGTTGGTCCTTTCGAAGTAGCATCCAAAATAAGTTCTTCTGCCTACAAACTCAACCTTCCAGATTACTTTGCGGTAGTCCATGATGTATTTCATGTGTCTTCACTAAGGAAGTGCCTCAGAAATCCGTCTCACCTCGTGCAATTCCCAGAAATTTAGATCCAGCCCGATCTGTCATATGCCGAGGAGCCAATTCGAATTTTAGCCCGTGATTGCAAGCAAATTACGAGTCGTGCCATCAAAATGATCAAAGTCCAGTGGAAGAATCGTTCTTGCAATGAAGACACTTGGGAGAAGGAATTCGATATGTGAGCTAAATATCTTAGACTCTTCACGAATCCAGGTATTCTTTCTTGGTATTCTAAGCTTACAAATTCAAGTCATATTTTATTTTTGCCTTCTTAATTTCCACTTAAGTGATGTCGACGACGGCATCGTCCTTAAGTGGGGCAGCCTGTAATAACCCAAGTTATTACCTTAGTCAATTATGACTAATCTCAATCTTAATTTTGATCTTAAGTGTTAATCAAGTCATTAGGAGTCAAATTCTAAGACCTAATCCAAATCATGAGTCAAATGGAACGAATCCTGATTTCTGAAAAAATCCTGAAACCCTAAAATTTAACCTAGTTAAATAGAACTCAAATTGAAAAACGAACTTCGCCATTATGCTCATTGCCCCCAAATTAGCTAGGGGTGATGTTTCCATGTCAATCGGAAGCCGTCAAAATTCCGACAAATATTTTAATAATATTTAAATACCTTGAATATTGGAAAATTAAAATACTTTTCGGATCAAAAATCTGACATCGCCATTGCGTTCCTCACCCCTCAATTAGTTAAGGGTGAATGTTTCAGATTTTTCTGAAATCATTTTATTAATTAAAATTAATTAATTAAAATTTAATTAATTAAAATAGGATTTTTAATTTAAATAATTAATATTTAATTAAGGCTTAACGGGTCGGATTCGCCATTCTTAATGGGTCAGATCAACCCTGTTAATGGATCCGGATCCGTGGCGATAGCAGGTCGGGTTCTTATCAGATCCAGATCTGACATCCGGATCCGTCTCGATTCGATCCGTCGAATCGAATCGAATCCCACGGTCACGAGGGCTCAGTCCTCATCTTCTCCGTCGCCTTCCATGCGTCGCTCCACTGCCAATTCTCCCAACCGACTGAAGCCAGAGACCTCGGCGGGTCCGTCCCTCGGTACTTAAGGACCCCTCTGTGCATCTGGCCTCGCACTTTGGCACGGTCAAGACCCAGCCGAGCCCCGTACCTCCCAAACCATCGATCTTGAGGTACTCCTAACTCCCTCGATTTCCACTCATTTGTTGTGATTCAATTTGGTATCATTATTCCATGCTTGTGATTAATGAATGTGCGGAGCCGATCGATCGATCGAGGCTCCGATCGATCTGATTTAGGATGTAATCAACAGTCGAAACCGTTAAAGTCTCCTCGCCAAGCCTAAGAATATAGGGTTAGCTCTAGCTCCCTCCCTTGTGCGCCTCTGGCCTCCGGACCGATCCCGTCGGGTAGGTCTTGCCGAGACCTACCCTCGGCCGTGCGGGTTGCTCTCTGTAATCGTCAGTACAGCCATCGAAACGGAGCCCTAGCGTGCAGCCTTGGGGTCTCGTGCGAGTGGAAGGCGAAGCGTCCTGGGCCGGGTCGGGTCGACCCGGTCCCGCCCAAGGCCCACACACGCGGCTCGCGTGCGGCGCTGCACCCGGGGCATGGGGCTCGCATCGGACGCACCGTGGGACCTGCTCGCAGCGCAACTACCAGTGCCGTTGCGCCGCGTGTCCAGTGGGCCTCGTCGTCTCTGCCGTGGCCAATCGTGGCCTGCCACGTGTCGGTGGTATATATATATATATATATATATATATAGATATTCACACAATACATAAATATATTTATACGAGTATAATTAATATAATCATTATTAATGGTTAAATGATGTTTTAGAGTAGACTAATTATTAGGTTAAGTCATTAAACCATGGATTAATTAGGTAGTTAAGATTAATTAATATAATTAATAAAATAGTGGAATCATTTAATTAATTAATTAATGATTTTCAATTTAATTTAATTAATAACTAGTTAATTAAGTTATTTGATACTTTAATTATTAAAATAATAATGTATTAATTAAACCATTAAATAAGTTTAATTGTGAATTAATCCTAATTAAACAGTAAATAATTAATTAATAATATAGAAAATTTATTTTTAACTTTAGGAATGAACAGTAAATTAATACAATTTGAATAAATGAATAATAACTTTATTTATTTAAATTATTTAATTCAAAATCTCTAAAAGTGTAATAATTTTTTGTATGATGATCCAAACATAGTCAATATTGGTCTCATTTTACTCATAAAATTAAAAGGACTCAAATGACATAATGCAAAAATTAATTTCGGGGTACGTATAATGTAATAACATTTTGGGCCTAATTAAACTCTCACAACTTTTAACCTAGTTATCCAAATATATGCAATATGGGTCCTAAAATTCTCCGGAGAATAATCCTCATCACTGAAGAAGTATTAGTTTTCTCATTTTGAGCTTAGTTTAAAAAGTAACTGTTAGGACCCTACCCTAAAAAATAACCAAAATACCTTTAGACTCCAATTGATCATGACTTGGTCAATTCAACTCTAAATTAAGTAATTCAAAGTGCTAACTAGCTTAAAATTTCTATGTCATCAATAAGTTGAAAAAATATTTAAGATCTGAACTTTATAAATTAGAAAATGACCAAAATACTCATAACCTTAGTTAGGCCATAATTTGACCATTTGAAATCCAAATTGGGTTTACTCCCTGTCAAAACACTCGGTATATTATAGGAAAGCTAAAGAAACTGAGTTTGCTGAAATTGGGCTTCAAACGGAAAAGTTCAGTTTTTGTCACTAGTTGACCGATAAAATTACCGAATTGCCCATAGAAATTGAAATAGCCATAACTAAGTCGTTTGACCTCAGAATGCAGTGTTCTTAAACTCTATGGAATTCTTGAACAGTAACCAATAGTAAACTGCACAAAAATTTAAATTCCATTAGGAGTAAACTAGAAGATTATCCCTTAGGTCAAAAATCTTAGTTTGGACCTATAGGATCTGTTTCTTATCCAAATTGAGCGTACTTAATATCTATCTTCTTGTTAGACAGTGAGAAATCATTTGGTAGCAAAAAAATTCTAATTTGTAACCTTATTTCAAAAAGTATATTTTTGGACCCTTCAGTAAAGGTAAATGGGTCATTTTGCCCAAAATTTAAATTAAGCATTTTTAACTCTTAAATTATCTTCTAAATGAAGTAAACTAATGTTAGAACTCTAATAGAATCATTTAAGAAATCAAAATTAGTAATTCAATCAACATAGTAAAATTCCTTAATCTTCTCTAAGTCTTTTCCTTAGGATCTTTCATCTCACATTAGGGTTATTCCTAAGACTCGGATTAGATCATAGGTTAGATTTCATTCATTGAAAAATGGGTTTTTCAATGAATGAATCCTTGGTTTTATTAGTTTCTAGATTTTACAATTTATTTTGATTATTTTATCTTTTAACTCTGGATTTAAGATAGGAGATTCATCCGATTAAGATTGATATCTTAGTAGGATTTACCTTAATCAATAGATCATTTTTAGACTGAAACCTAGATCTTAGGTTTTACCTTTGGGATTATGTGATTTAGCCCAGTCTCATGGTATTAAAATCCATAATCTCTAGTTGTAGATTTGGGCCAGCTAGTAGTTTAGAACGCCTAAACTGATAAATTAGGTCATGAATATTTTCATAGTCAATAGTGATTAAGCATATTAGGACCTAGCTAGTCCTAATATTTTGTAACCTATAAGGACGTACTTCTAAGTTACACTCGATAGTAGGAATTGGAGATCCTGAACTTGTGTAACTTGGAATAATTAGAATATTTAAATTAGACAACAAATGATATCACCATATATAGTAGAGTCCCTTGCTTACTATTTAACTTTGTGCTTCATATTTGTTGTATTTTGTGCTTGTCTTCCTTGGACATATCATATAAAAAATCATTATTGCATGAAAATGAAAACTTAGAATATTAGGAAAACATTTGCATTTAAGTTCAGTTTATGATGGATTATGGTGCACATTTACTCCAATGGATAGAGGTAAGGAGAGATCATGATGCTTAACACCACTCATTGAGGAGACTGTGTTAAGCTTGGTACCCATTCTGTCTTGCAGACGTGGTTGATTCCTTAGCTATTTCTAAAATTATCAACAGAAACAAAAGTAAAGTAACTAAAAGATATTTGCATAGTATTATTTGCCTCTTCAGTTATACAATATTATATTATTGTGATATATTTGCTCTAACTCATAAAGGCTAGGGGAATGGATATATATTAGGCCAGATTGGCCAATTCTTTTTGGTATGGCAGTTATACATTCCTTCAATTTTCTGCTTACCATTTTTTATGTTAATGATGCATTTTATTTCAGTTTGCTGTATTTTTCTATTTTACCTACTTACTTGAGTAGATGCATATATATATATATATATATATATATATATATATATATATATGATGCTAGACTTTATTGCTTATTATATGTATCATTTTCAAATTAATGTCTTAAACTTATATATATTATATGATCATCAGCATGTTTAGGTTTAGACTTTTCTTTCAATACTTTTACTTATTGTATTACATACATATGTCCTACCTTATTTAGTTTACTTGAGGTGTACTTTTGCCTCAATTCTTACTTAATTATAAACATTTCATTTATAATATACCCTCATTCCCTTGTATACTTACTTGCTCCCATGCTAGATAGACATTTTATTTTATATAGAGTAAATTGGTGATATTAACAAATGCTTAATAAATTACTTGCCTAAAATATACATAGACATTTTGTCTAATAAAATTTTTTCTTTTATTGGCTGGGGCCCTAGCATCGTGAAACCGTCAATATCAGATATCGAGCAGTTTGAGGATCCTATGCCTAACGAGGAGCCTTACTTAGAGGAGGCGCAGTAGCTTGGACCAGAAGATATTAGTTCCCTTCCTATTTCATAATGAGGATGAGAGCTATTTACTTTATTTCATAAACTTTATTTAAATGTTGAAATAATTTAGGTATTCATGACTGTGTTGACTTTTTGCACATTTTAATTTTCTTGAGCTATTTTATTTTATTTTATGTCTGATGTAAGGTGAAATGATGTAGTCTTACTTCTCATATGCTTCTGTACTCTGTATGTTAGATTTTAGTGTCTAATTTTCATAAACATTCTGTGCACATCCCTACCCTATTATTAGATTGTGGATCATACCTAATCCAATGATAAGTGAGGGATTTGCCAGAGTGACACTCTACTCCTTAGCCTAATGATTGGGGACTTAGGGAGCAGGGGTGCCACAAGATCTTATGTGAGTAGAACTGCTCTGCTAATATTGTGGCTCCCTGCTCCTTAAGTCCACAATCATTAGACTAAGGAGTGGAGTGTCACTCTGGCAAATCCCTCACTTATCATTAGATTAGGTGAGATCCACAATCCACTAATAAGGGAAGGACATGCACAGAATGAATATAAGGATCAGTCACTAAGTCTAACATATATACTGAGTGCGGAAGCGATATGAAGTAAAGATTACATCCATTCACCATACATCAGACATGAAATATAATGAAATAACTTAGAAATAATAATATGCAAAAAGTAAACACCATCACACCTGTATTATTACATCATTTAATTAAAGTTTAAAAGACTAAAAATGATAATATCACTTGTCCTCATAATGAAGAAAAAGGCAACTAGAGGTCTTTTACACTAGGCTGCTTGCACCTCCGCTAAATAAGGCTCCTCCTCAGGCACTGGCTCCTCAAACTGAACAAGATCTGACATTATCAGTTTCACAATGCCACGGCCCCAGCCAATAAAAAAAAATTCTTATTAGATAAATTATCTAAGTACATTTTAGATAGAATATTTATTAAATATTTATTAATACTACCTTTTTACTCTATACAAAACCAAGCATCTATCTAGCATAGGAGCAGGTAAGCATACAAGTGAAACTGAATAAGTTATAAATATAGCATTTATAACTAAACAACAAGTGAGGCAAAAGCACACCTCAAGCGACTAAACAAGGGGTAGACATACATATATAATACAGTAAGTGAAAGTACTGAATGAAAGATCTAATCTTATACATCCTGATGATCATAAGACATATGCTGGTTTAAAACATAAATCTAAAAGCGGTACATATAATAAGCAGTAAAGTCTAGCATCTTTATATGTATCTACACAAGTAAGCAGGTAAACAAGAAAAATATAGCTAACTGAAATAACAAGCAGCATCATCATAATATACAGTAAGCTAAAAACTGAAAAATGTATAACTGCCATATCGGAAATAATTAGCCAATCTAGCCCAGTATATTCCCATAGCCTATTTGGGCTAGGGCAAACATAAATAGAATAGTAAAGTAAAATTAAAGAGGTAGATAATACAATATAAATATCTCTTAGTTATCTACTTTTGTTTCTATCTATGGACAATTTTAGAAACAGCAGAGGAGTCAAGCACGTCTGCAAGACTGAGCAGGTTCCAAGCTTAACACACACTCCTCAATGAGTAATGTTAAACATCCTGATCCTCCTTACCCCTGTCCATTGGAGTAATGTGCACCATAATCCACCATGTACTGAACCCAAATGCAAATATTTTCCTAATATTCTAAGTTTTTATTTTTTTTTCATGCAATAATGTTTTTCTTATATGACATGTTCAAGGAAAAATAAGCACAAAGTTTAAGGAATGCGTAACACAAAATTAAGTAGTAAGCAAGGGACTGTACTAAATATAGTGATATTTTTTATTATCTAATCAAACCATTCTAACTATTCCAAGTTACACAAGTTTATGATCTCCAATTCCTACTATCAAGTATAACTTAGAAGTATGACCTTATAGGTTACAAAATATTAGGACTAGCTAGGTCCTAATATGATTAATCAATGTCGACTATATAAATCATCACAACCTAATTTATGAGTTTAGATATTCTAAACTAAAAGCTATTGAAAATCTACCAAGCTAGAGATTATGGATTAAACACTAAGAGATTGGGATTAATCACATAACCCCAAAAGTAAGACTTAAGATATAGGTTAAATCTAAATGTGAACTAATAATTGAGGTAAATTCTATTAAGCAAATCAATCTTAATAGGATGAATCTCCTATCCTAAATTTAATATTGAAAGACAAAATAATCCAAATAAGTTATAAAATTTAGAAACTAATAAAACCAAGGATTCATTCATTAAATAACCCCGTTATTCGATGAATGAAATCTATCCTATGATCTAGCCCTAATCTTAGGATCAATCCTATTGTGAGGTGTTGAATTTCCTAAGGAAAAGACTTAGAAAAATTTTAGGGATTTTAACAAATTTGACCTAATAGCTGATTTTACTCACTTAGAGGATTCTAATACAATTTTAATACTTATTTTATTGACTTAGAAGATAACCTAAGAGTTAAAGATACTTAACCTAAATTTTGGGCAAAATGATTATTTTGCCCCTACTTAATGATCTAAAAAGCTACTTTTTGATTTAGGGCACCAAATAACGATTTCTTACTATCAAATAATTTTTTACTATCTAACATGAAGATAGATATTAAGTACACCAAATTTGGATAAGGAATGGGTCCTATAGGTCCAAACTAAAGTTTTTGATCTAAGAGGCACTTTAGTAAATTGCACCTAATGAAATCTAAATTTTATGCAGTTTACTACAGGTTGCCGTTCAAGAATTCCATAGAGTACAAAAATACTAAATTTTGAGGTTTAATGAATTAGTTATAGCCATTTCAATTCCTAAGGGTAATTTGGTAATTTCCTAAGCTTAGGGGTCAAAAAGCTAACTTTTCCATTTAATGTCCAAATTCAGCAAACTTAGTGGCTATAGCTTTCCTATATCACACTGAGTACTTTAATTGGGAGTAGACCCAAATTGGACTTCAATTGGTAAAGGTATGACCTAATTAAGGTTAGAGGTATTTTGGTCATTTCTAATTTTTTTAGGGTTCAGAACTTAAATATTACTTCAAATTATTGTTGGCACTGGAATTTTAAACTATCTAGCACTTTGAATTTTTTGATTTGGAGCCTAGTTGACTAAGATATAGTCAAATCAATATTTAGGGTTTTAGGGGCGATTAGGGATTAAACCATCATCTAATGCAAAATTAGAAATTCACCTACATATTTATACAGTGCTCAATTTTACCTAAATTTGATATAATATGACCATACCAGGGTCCTATGGTCCTTAAAATTCAAAAACGGTGAAATTTTGGCCATTTCACCCGGTTATGGACCAATCCGGACAGTTTTGGATGCTACGGCGCGCTGTGGCACCTTCTGGCAGAAAGCCAGGCACTACGGTACGCTGCAGCGCTTTTGATGATATAGCGTGCTGTGGCAAAAATTTGCGTTGTGGCGCGCTGCAACGCTTTTGATGCTACGGCGCGCTACGACAGTTAAACTTTTGAATTACTGTTCAATTACTTTACCTATTGATTTCATATGGTTTTCCTGAAATGACCCTGCAGCCCGCTATGGCGTGCTGCAGCAGTTTAACTTTTGGGTTACTGTTCAATTAATTTTTCTCTTGATTTCCTATAGTTTTTTCAGAAATGACCCTGCAGCTCGCTGTGGTGCGCTGCAGCAGTTTGCTTCTAGGCCCTTATTTTGGCTCCAAAAGTGCTTGTGGCACATTGTAGTGCACTATGGTGGCTACGGCGGATTCAGTTCGAAACTCGGGCGCTACGGCACGCTGTAGCGCCCGACGGTGATTTCGCCTGAGCCAAAACTGTGAAGGGTCTACTTTCGAGCTCAAATACTCTCAACTGAGAGCACTTCACAAGTGGTGCCATATACCGATGGAAAGGTCTTTCCAAGAACTTTCCATTGATACTAAAATCAACCCCAAATGATTAAGTTATCAATGCAAAGACTAGGTGTGCAGAAATTCATTTTAGCAGATTTGCATATCATTCCTTATTATCTACAGCTTTTTATGATTTCGTACATCATGAACATGACTTCATAGATGCTCAACTAAGGTAACACAGAATCTTAAACATACCAATAAGCATAGATACAAAATGGAATTGCCATTGGATTAACCAATGGAGGGGAAGGGAGTACATTGGCTTGACAATGGCAGAATTTCTAATGGAGGCTTGAGAGCTTGAGAGGTTCTTTTCTTCTTCTTTTCCAACTGCTAGCAAGAAGAGAAAGAGGTTGAGGTTTCTTCCAGTAGGAAATCACAGCAATGCAGGGAAGAGGGGAATGAACTTTAGCTGGGCAAATGAGTGGGGTTGAAAGCTGAGAGCTGAGAGCCAAAGTCTCTCTTAATGGGGGAGAGGACTACCAATGTATGGGATAGGGGAGGGGCTGGTAGGAGATAGGGGTAGGACATGCTGAGCACACTAAGGGGGCTGAAGGGAAAGGGGCTCAGCCAAGATTGGATGGCTGTGGTTCCCACCCAGCCAATGAAGAAGGAGGAGGGAAAGAAGATAAAAATGGAGCTAAAAAAATTAATTTAATTAATCTCAAAAATTATATTTTATAAACGATCTCCGAAAAATCCAAAAAATTCAGCCCAAGCTAGTTTGGGGGTGAGGAACGAAACAACAAAATCGTATTTTGATTTCGACGACAATTTATTTTTTCTTATTTTTTAATTAATTTAAATATATTAAAATATTCAAGAAAATTTGACGACTTCTGAAAAATTCCAAAATTTCACCCTTGGCTAATTCGATGGTGAGGATCACAACGGTGAAGTAAGATTTTAATTCCGACGAGTATTTAATTTTCCTATTTTTGGGGTATTAAATATTATTAAAATATTCGATGAAATTTCGACGACTTTCGATTGGCACCAAAACATCACCCCTAGTTAATTTGGAGGAAATGAGAGCAATGACAAAGTCCAATTTTTGATATGAGGTCAATTTAGATAAGTCAATTCCAGAGTTTCTGGATTTCCCAAGAACCAGGACTTAATCTATTTGACTCCTGATTTGGACTAGGTCTTAATGAATGACTCCTAATTACTTGATTAATGCTTAGATTTAAGATTAAAATGAAGATTAGTCTTAATTGATAAGGGTAACAACTTGGGTTATTACAAACATATCCTATGTTAGTAGAACTACTTCGCTAATAACATGATATGCTTATGTGATTAATGATATGCTAAAGAGTTTAATAAACTAAGTGCTTTTAAATAATTAAAACCAAAAAATAGACAAAACCAAAGTGAATATCCCTTATTTTTGTCCAATTATTTAGCTTAATTCCTTATGCACACTTGCCTTGAATGTTATACATATAAAAAATTTAACTATATGAACTATATAATACTATTTTAATTATACTAAATTCATCATTTACTCAATACTGTATTTTTTATAGCATCCTAATTCACCACATGTTAAGAGTATTTTTTACATATATATGATTGGTATGTCCTAAGAAATATGATTCTAAGCATTTAGTTTGTTTAACTGCACTTATCATTGCGCACAAAGATAAGGAACATAATTCTTTTACAGTTTATTCTCTCAAATTAAGCTGTTAAATCCTTAACTTATAACATTCTTTAGACTTAGGATGTTTATCCGGAACTGAATTATACTTATCTATATACCTAAGATAATACTAAAATTCTACAATTCTATTTAGGGTAAATAAACTAATTCCATAATGCTGGATTAAATCAATCTTATGGATATGCACTACAATATCCATATAATAAAACTAATGTTCTCATCACTTATAATTCTAACAAACTAATTTAGAAATAAGGAATTGAAACTATAGAATTCAATCTCCATTGCAGTGGGTTTTATACAAATGGCTCCAAGGAAATGACATATAAGTCATTTCGTGGTGCCACGCCCCCTGGTCCCACAGGATTTGACCCAAGGGGTGGTGTGCCACTTTTGGCAGATCCCTCACTTATTATTGGATTAGGTAAGATCCACAATCCACTAACAAGGGAAGGATGTGCACAGAATAAATATGAAGATCAGTCACTAAGTCTAACATACATACAAAGTGCGAAAGTAATATGAAGTAGAGATTACATCCATTCACTATACATCAAGTAAGAAATAGTACTATAGCTCAGTAAATAATAATGTGCAAAAAGTAAACATAATCACGAGTACCTGTATTATTACGACATTTTAATTAAAGTTTAAAAGAATAAAAATGAATAAAAAGACTCTCATCCTCACAAAGATATAAGAAGGCTACTAAATATCTTCTGCCCCAAGCTATTGTGCCTCCTCAAGATAAGGCTCCTCCTCAGACACTAAATCCTCAAGATGCTTAAGATCTGACATTGTCAATTTCATAATGTCAGGGCCCCAGCCAATAAAGGAAAAATCTTATTAGATAAAATGTCTAAATATATTTTAGGCAAGTAATTTATTAAGTATTTATTGATATCACCATTTACACAACCCAACAAAAGTAAACTATCTAGCATAGGAGCAGATAAGTATACAAGGGAAACAGGATAAGTTATAAATATAATATTTATAAATAAGCAAGAATTAAGACAAGAGCACACCTTAAGTAAACTAAACAAGGTAGGGCATATATATGTAATATAGTAAGTAAAAGTACTGAAAGAAAAATCTAAGCCTAAATATACTGATGATCCTATGGCATATGCTGATTTAAAAGAGTAATTCTGAAAATTGTATGTATAGTAAGCAATAAAGTCTAGCATCTTATATATGTATCTACACAAGTAAGCAGGTAAAATAGGAAAATACAGCTAACTAAAATAACATGCAGCATCAATATAATAAACAGTAAGCTAAAAACTAAAAAGAACGTATAACTGCCATATCAAAAAGAATTTTCCAATCCAGCCCAATATATTCCCATAACCTTTCTGAGCTAGGGCAGATAGAAATTCCCATAGCCTTTTTGGGCTAGGACATACATAATAGAATGAAAGTACTAAAGAGGCAGATAATACTATGCAAATATCTTTTAGTTATTTTACTTTTATCTCTATGGGCACATCCAAAAATAACTAAGGAGTCAAGAACATCTGCAAGACTAAGCGGATTCCAAGCTTAACACACACTCCTTAATGAGTAATGTTAAGCATCCCTATTTTTTCTACCCCTGCCATTGGGGTAATGTGCACCATAATCGACCATAGACTGAACCCAAATGTAATGTTTTCCTAATATTCTAAGTTTTTATTTTCATGCAATAACATTTTCTTATATGACATGTCCAAGGAAAGTAAGTACAAGGTTCAAGTAATGTGTAGCACAAAATCAAGTAAGGGACTCTACTAAATATGGTGATATCATTTATTATCTATTTTAACCAATCTAACTATTCCAAGTTACACAAGTTTAGGATCTCCAATTTATACTATCGAGTGCAACTTAGAAGTACATCCTTATAAGTTAAAAAGAATTAGAACTGATCAGGTTCTAATCTAATTCAATTAAGTACGACTACAGGCTAAGAAATAAATCACAATGTCCTAGCTTGATGAATTTAGACATTCTAATTAAGATCTGATCAAGATTTACTAACTATAAATGATGGAATAAACACCACTAGCTTCGGCTTAATCACATAATCCAAAAGGTAAGACTTAAGATCTAGGTTTAAATCTAAATGTGAACTAATGATTAAGGCAAATTCTATTAAGCAAATCAAACTTAATAGGATGATTCTCCTATCCTGAATTTAAGGTAGAAAGATAAAATAATCCAAATTAAATTGTAAAATTCTTGAACTAATAAAACTAATAATTCATCCATTGAATAACCCATTTTATCTAATGAATTAAATCTAACTTATGATCTAGTCCTAGTCTTAGAAATGGTCTTAATGTGAGATGAAAGGTCCTAAGGAAAAGACTTAGAGAAAATTAGGGAATTTTACTAAGTTGATTGAATTACTGATTTTGATTACCTTAATGATTCTATTAGAGTTCTAACATTGGTTTAACTGATTTAGAAGCTAATTTAAGGGTTAAAGACGCTTAACCTAAGTTTTGGGCAAAATGACCATTTTGCCCCTACTTTAGGGTCTAAAAGCTACTTTTTGAATTATGACTCTAATTTAGAGTTTCTTATTGCTAAATGATTCCTTACTGTCTAACTTGAAGATAGGCAGTAAGTATACTCAATTTGGATAAGAAATGGGTCATATAGGTTCAAACTAAAATTTTGACTTAAGGGGCATCTTTGTAATTTACTCCTAATGGAATCTAAATTTTTTATGTGGTTTACTATTAGCTACTATTCATGGATTCTATGGAGTCCAAGAACACTATATTCTGAGGTCAAACGGCTAAGTTATAGCTATTTCAATTTCTAAGGGCAATTCGGTAAATTTTATCGGTCAACGTGGGACAAAAAGTAGAACTTTTCCATTTGAAGTCCAATTCTAGAAATTCAGTTTCTATAGCTTCCCTATAGTATACTAAGTGCTTTAACAGGTAGTAAGCCCAATTTGGACTTCAAATGGTCAAGTTATGACCTAACTAAGGTTAGAGGTATATTGGTTATTTTTGATTTTTTATAGTTCAGATCCTAAATATTATTTCATTTTATTGATGATACTAAAATTCTAGGCTAATTAGCAATTTGAATTTCTGAATTTGGAATTGAATTGACCAAGTCATGGTCATTTGAAGTCTATGGGCATTTTGGTCATTTTTAGGGTAAGGTCATAAATGTTACTTTTCAAACTAAGCTCCGAATGGGGAAACTAATACTTTTATAGTGTTGGAGCTTTTCTCACATATATTTTAAGACCCATATTGCATATGCTTGGATAACTAGGTTAAAAGTTGTGAGGGTTTATTTAGGACATAAAATGTCACTATGTTATACGTACCCAAAACAAATTTTTGAATTACGCCATTTGATTCATTTTATTTTTCTGAGTAAAATGAGACTTATATTTGCTATGTTTGATCATTGTACAAAAAGTTATTAAACTTTAGAGTTTTGAATTAAATAATTTAATTATCAATTCAAATTATCATATATTTAAATATTAGTTTACTATTTAATTAATATTAATTATCCTAAATTAATTATTATTAATACTTATTTAATAATATTTAATTTTATTATTTGAAATGTTTAATTTGATTAATTTAATTTAATTCTATTAATTAATTAAGATTAGATTAATTAATTTTAATTGATTAATCACTAATTACTGCTTAATGCATTTAATTAATTTAATTTTGATAATTACTAATCCTCTATTTTTATTTAATTATTTGCTTAATATTTAAATTAACTAATTAATTATTTTACAAAATTAGATAATTATAATGTTAACTAAGTTAATTATTTTAATAATCATTATTTAATCATTCAACTAATTAATTAATTAAATTAACTAATAATTAGAAATTAATTAATGGAATTAGCCCTCCATTAATTATTAATTTAACTCTGTAGTTAGTACTAACTAGTCACTGATTAACAATAATTAAGTAAATACTAACTATTAATTTAACTAACTTAATATTATACATATGTATAATTGCATCTTAAAGTTTCTACTAAAGTCTCTATTAATATATATATATATATATACATATATTTCTATATATTTATATATTTATTTATTTATTATTTAATATGATATTTTATTCTGCGGGATTTGACTCAGGCGGGACCCACCATGCTACACGGTGGCACCAGAGTGGCTAGAGCACTGCGAGCGGGCCCCACATGCAACACCATCAGCCAAAGAGAGGTTGCGGACTGCTGGTGGGACCCACAGCCAGTGTCACGAATGGACATCGGGCCCCACAGCGCAGCGGGGCTGACACGCGGCTGGTTCGTGTTGGACCCACGCACACGCGGGTCAGGCGCGACCCGACCCAGCCTGAAGGCTCTTCGCCTCCTCCCCGCACCCAGGAGCCTAGGCTTTTGAAATGCCGGTGTAACAACCCTAGGTTGTTACCCTAGCTAAAACTAAATTAATTGAGCTAAACTAAGGTTTGATTTTGATTTCATTGGATTCAATGGGTCATTTAAACCTAAACCTAGAAGTTTGAAATCAATCAAAGCTAAATTAGAAAATTTGGTATTTTTGGCTATTTTTAAGCCCTGAAAAATACCTAAATTATTTTGATCTCCAAATTAAAATCTGATTTCATTTTAAAATTCCTCACACCCAAATTATCTAAGAGTTAATTTTTGGGAATTTTTGGAGCTCATTTGATTCTAAATTGGATTTAGATAATTTAAGATAATTATATATTATTTAATTAGATTTATTTAAATTAAATCCTGGGATTCGCTATCGGGACCGCGACAGATCCGCTGTGGGGTCCCGACAGCGGCGCATGGCTTTGCGCCTGTAGGATCGCTAGCACGCATCTCAGCACAGTTTCGATTCAACGGCTCGCACCTTCGACCAGATCCGTTAGATCTCGACCGTTCCTCGGTTCTGAGATCTGATATGGCGGCTCTTAATCCATCAGCCTAAGTAAATCCGATCGCCCGTTCGATCCCCGGATCAGATTTGATGGCCGATCCAATCCCACGCATGACCGTTAGATGTCGGGTGATCAGGACCGTCCCGCACCAACTAACGAACCATCACACGGCCCGGGCGACCCCGCTACTGTTCACCTTCGTCCCCAGAGGACTTCGCCTCGACAGGAAAAATTCGCAGAAATTCGCTACATAATTCCTGTCTGCCACTCCCCGCGCCAGGTCAGCTCGACCGTTGGCACCTTCCCGTAAGTGGCCGAGCCTAGCCGGCTGAGCCAGGAGGCCTGGACCTCCCCAATTTTGGGAATTTAGGGAAGAGCCTCGGGCCAAGCCAAATTCCTAACCCGGGCCCTGGCCTCCATGCCTGTGCCCTCCTAGAGCCTATAAGTACCCCTGGGACTTCACAATGAGTCCCTTTGCTCACTGTGAATCCCCAATTTCCCTGCTGAAGGCTGCTGGAGCTCCCCCTTCCCTCGGTGATTTCCCCGCTTTTGTAGAGCTTAGGACCGCTGATAGAGGGTTCGTCTGGTGTTCAGACCCCCTGTGCTCGATCGTCTGACCTGCAGGAAGCCTAAGAGCATCTCAATTTCCCTTGGCTTTGCCTGTAGCTCTAAATTTAGGTACAGCTTCCTCCATTAAAATTTTCTGAAGCTCCTTTCATTTCTGTCTTCTGGAATGAGCTCTGAATGTCATCTAAGCAGCCTTAGCCACCTAGGAAACTCCTGTGATTGTCGCCTGGGGCTAAGCTAGCTCGAGTCGATCGTATCGATCGACTAAGCTAGCCATCGAGCCAATGGCTGAGTCCGAGTAAGGACCTAGCGATTGGCTACGCCTCAGGTTAAGATAGGTTGGGGTTTCGATGCGTCTAGTCTCCCTGAATGTGTAGGGATCAAAATCCAGTCGGATCGAGGTCCCTGTGAGGAGAATTTCCCCCTCACAGGCGACCTGAGAAGTCTCGCAGAAGGACTTCTCGGGTGAGCTAGACCCCATCGATCCAGAGGGATCCAGATGGGGGTTCTTGGTCCAATCGACGCGTCTCGACTCAAGGAACGTGTAGGGATTGATTTGAGCCCCGGCCATCGCCGGAGCGCCAAGAATTTCAGCTTTGAAATTCGACGGGCTCAGGACCCATCAAGAGGTAGAAGATGAAGTCGCGGGTTCTGGGTCAAGCCGACCCGTGACCCACACCTTTTTGATTTTGGGCCGCGGTTATTATCGAATTATTGAATAACATTTTTAATGGTTTTGAATTTAATAAATCAAGTCCTATGATTTTAATTTAAATAAACATTCAGAATTAATTAATTTAATAACTTTAGTTATCCAGATCCAAATGGTATGATCCAATATACCATTTGAATCAGAAAAATTCAAGAAATCTGAATATAAAATAAAATTTCAAATCCAATGGTTGGATTTAAAAATATTGGCTAAAACTTCTCTGTTCTTAAATAAATCATATAAAAT
Source organism: Gastrodia elata (assembly GCA_016760335.1). Taxonomy (NCBI): domain Eukaryota; kingdom Viridiplantae; phylum Streptophyta; class Magnoliopsida; order Asparagales; family Orchidaceae; genus Gastrodia; species Gastrodia elata. The sequence goes on from CM028669.1 coordinate 21,788,353, forward strand.
CATCTAAATATCCAATTTATGAGTTTAAGGGCTTTGATTGCTCCTTGTACCCTAAGTAACAATTCCAGACCCTTAAATTAATTTTGGATAATTAATTTTCTTAATCACTCCTTAATCACCCTAATCAAGGGTTAGTAAATTAAACCCTAATTAAGCCTCTGATTTGGGTGGGGTTGGTTCCTAATATCATATTAGACCTAGTATAACCTAAGTGTAAGGTTGGATTGCCCTAAAGTGCCTTAAATTCACTAATCATCCTAAATGGCTTAATTAAGTGATTAGTGCTAATTAAGATCATTTAGGTCATCAAAATCTAAATGGAGGGTGTTTCCCACTTCAATAAGCAATATGAAACACTTTAAAATAGATTAGAACAAATTTGAGTAAGTAAACCCTAAAATCCCAATTTTTGTCTTAAGAGGGGTATTTTGGTCATTTTGACCAAAATGTGATTTAATGTTCCTTAAGGATTGAAAATTTCAGTAAGCCACTATAAAATAGATTGGAAATGTTCTCTGAAGTCCTAGAACAAGGATAGTGTTAATGTGATCCTTAATCCATGAAATCTTCATTTAGTCCTTTATAAAGATACCTAAACCTTAAGCATTCCTTAAAAGGATCATTTGGCCTTAAACTTATTAAATTTAATAATTAAAATGGTCAGTTATCCCATTAATAAGTTCAGTTAAGATAACTTAAGAATTAACTGTTAAAAGAAAAGAAACTGGAAATGTCTAAGTAAAATTCTTAGCTTAAGATCTAAAGTGATCAAAACTCAGACCCTTAGACCTTAAGTAACCAAAGAAGGTCAATATGGGTTTAATGTTAATCTAATACTTGGAATTATCAATTCTAACCTTAATAAGCTCCTTATAGTTAATTATGAAATTAGATTCTAAGGAACATCACAAATAGAAACTCTTAAGTCAAAACTCTAATTAGAAGTCTAAAGTGATCAAACTTCAGATCTTTATATCTTAAATCTTATACTTAGATCTTCAATTTGAATCAAACCACCTCCAAATTGAAATTCTTTAATGATTCATTGTTTAATCTTTTGAAACCTTCCATGTGGGTATATGATGATTCAATCAATAAGATAATGAAGTTATCTTAAAGATTGAATATAGATCTTAAATTCTCAAGTTCTTAATTGATTATTTTATCTTATAATTAGTAGAATAGCCTTTCACTAAGATCTTAGTTCCTGAATCCTTCAACTTATAGGATTCTTTACCTTTGGGATTAAGTGAGAAACCTAGATCCTATTTTTATATCACCTTGGATTTGAAATTTGAACTCAACATAGGGTTTAAGTTCTAAATTCTTAAATCTTAATTTATTTGATCAAGACTTGGGTAAGAGAGTAAAATATTCATAAAATTAGGTCGTTGATTTGCTTATTTAAACTATGCAGTCGTCACATGATTTTTGGATTAGAACTCGTTAAGTTCTAATATTTGACTTTAAGGACATAAATCTGAGATTCTATTCGATAGCTGGATATTAGAGATCCTAAGCTTGTACCTTCTCAGAGTAGTTAGATTTGGAAATTAGACAATAACAGATATTACATAAGTCTAGATTGAGTCTTTTGCTTACTTTGACTAGATTGCTTTGCATATCTTAGATTTTGAGCTTTAGCCCTTGAGCATAATAGGAAAAACTTAGGATGATGCATCCTAAGCTAGTATTAAAATTATATATCATTCAGTTTTGTTTTGTTTGCAGTTGGTAGAATATGTCTTAGCTTAGTTTGCCTCTTTAACAATAGTATTGTATAGATTGGACTTAGATCTAACATATTTGGATGGCTAGGCTGGGGATTGATGGATTGATATTGCAGGCCCTGTATGGCCTATTGGCTGGTATGGCAGTACTAGGACTTAGGCTTATTACTACTTTAGCTGTATTGTATTGTTTTATTTTTTGATTGGCTTTGCCACATGCTTCAGTGTCCTTATTTTCAGTATTTGCTCACTTTGCCACATGTCTCAGTGGCTTTATATGTTATATATTGCTTTGCTTTTGCCACATGTCTCAGTGGCCTTTCCTTTCATCTTAATCTGCATGTTGTATATATACTTTCATGGCTTAGATATATATATGAATGGCATGTTTAGGATGCTAGAATTTTATCGTATTCAGTACTTGTGTTTTCTTATACTCAGCATGTTTTACCATGATCATAATCATATTAGGATCATGTTTATTCAGTAGCTGTAATTATTTTGCTTTTAGCCTTACCTTGCTTATTTAGTGTTTTGTATGTCACTTCACATACATGTTGCATACTATAAATAGATAGTTTATAGTATTCCATTTCTTTCATAGCTTGTTGCCCCTTTACTGCTTGCATGTGTAGTTAAATTAAATGTGATATCTTTTAATATTCAGTTCATTTAAATAGCCTAAAATGTACTTAGACAATTGCCTAACTGTAATCTTTTTATTTTGTTGGCTGGGGCCCTGGCATTTGTGATACCAACAAATATCAGATTCAGACGTGTTCGTGGGCAGTGTAGTGGAGGAGGAGCCAGTTTAGGAGGAGGACCTTCCCGCTGCTGTTTAGATAGTTTGCATTGTTTATTTCAGTAAGGATGAGAGTCTTTCATTTTTCAGTTATTCATTTCAGTTTGTAATAATTAACTTTCTGGATGTACTCTAATTTCTGTATTGTGACTATATTGCATTTTCCTTTTCCTACTATGTATGCTTGTGGATGTTACTCTATTTTGTACTGCTTCCGCCACTTTGATATTTATATTGATGAATGTTATAGCACTTGGTGACAAGTCCTTGACTTAAGCCAGGTTGGGTACGCCTAACTTTACTTAAGTGAGGGATTTGCCACAGTTGGAGCATCGTACTTCCTTATTTCCAGTACGGGGGCCCCACAGCCAGTGATGCTGTTGATGGGGAGCGCCAGCCCGCATGTCCGAGGGTAGGTCTTGATGAGGCCTACCCAATGAGACTAAGACCGAGTACGGGGGTGCACGAAGGAGAGGACTAGAGCTAACCATAGCTCCTAGGGTTCGACGTATCGACGTGTAACGGCTTGTACTGTACCCCGTAGTAGTGCCTCACCCTGTCACCGCGTGCAAAAGAGAAGAGAATCATAATTTTTGCGGTGGAGCGGTGCACTACTGAGTATGAACAAACAACAACATCTTCCCGAATAGGCTTACTAAAACTAGTCACACTGAAGGGCTGCTAACTCAAACCCAAGGGTAGGATCGAGGATCAATACTTAAGATAAGAATATAATTCCTGTCTTAAGTATTAGACTAATATGTACATTGGATTTAAAAGGTTAAATAGGAATCCAATATATGTTATCACCATATCAGCATTTTTAGTACGCTGATCACATCACAATACTAAGTATGGTAGTATAACGGAGTGCGGAAGCTAAAGCAAAACATCCAGAATACATTCATCACAGAGCAGCATATTCAACTTACAAAAGAAAAATATAAAATACATCTATAATCATTACAAACTGATTTTATACAGCAAATATAAAGTCTATCTAAAATATTGATAAGAAAGTAGCAAGTAAAAGGTAGAAGACAGATCTACTAGGGCTCCATGTACTCCTCTGGGATCTCCTGTAAGTCCTCCTGCCCTGCCTCAACAAGCTGCTCAGGATCTAGCAAATTATTAGATCCCAAAAGTACCCCATGCTAGACAAGAAGTCAAATACATCACAACTAAACTAAGCGGTACTAAAGTAAATATAAGTATATAATAAAGTAAATAAAACTATAGGAAATAATCATAGAAGCACTATACAACTGAAACTGTAAAGACTAAACAAAGTAAAAGTGAACTGAAAGTTGAAAGGAAGCGAAAGGTAAATAAAAATATTAAATACTCATACATCAATGTAAAAATGTCCAATGTTGTACTATATGTCACTAAAATAATGCACCCAAATATGCCACAACACGGTAAGCTACAGAAATGTAACAGAACTATCATTAAAAGGCTATTAGTCGTACGGTCTAATGTATACATACATCCAGTTGAGAATACAGTTTACTGTGATGCCGATGCATCCTGAAATTTCCTAGTCAAGGTATGTAATATTCCGTAACCCATAATTCATCACTGATACTCATACATCACCACTAAATCATTCATCATGCTCATGCTCATGTTTATGCCCATACTTCTATTCTATATGAGAAAAATCCAAAAATGCATAAAACTTTGAATACCGATGATGAATTCAAGGTCTCCACTGTGCAGAATCCTGCTAAAAGAATTTTGAGTCCTAGCTTCTTGAACGATAACTGGTTATAGTTGAAGATTTACTTAAAATTCATGAGATGGGATGATTGTATACACATATTTAGCATATTTGCAAGAAAGGTGGTTCTTAACACTTAGTTTGATTAAGCCACCATAACGAAGCAGTCTTCGATAGGAGGCATCGCCCACTGGCGATTTGTATCTCAAGCTAAGTTATTAAGATGCCCAACTCACAATCACACTCAGTGTCTTAAAGAAGGTGATTCTATTTACTTAGTTTGTTTGAACCACCCCTATTGAAGCAGTCTTCGCTAGGAGGCATCGCCCGTTGGTGATTTGTATTTCAATCAAACTAAGAAATGAGTCCCTGTTTAATACACTCTTAGGATCGACTAATTTAATCTAAGCGAGGTTGTATCCGCCTAAACCTGCAGGATAGCCTAAAGATAAATATTACTTAGAGTGACTCAACCATTCTCGAATACTACTAAAATAATCCGGTACAATGGGTATACTTTACTACACCCAACTAATAATCCAGATTTAGAGAGCTCTATTTAATCATCAAGGGTTTATCAAGACTATTAATTCCTATGCTAAATAGGTAAGTCCTATACAAGGCTCCAAGAAAAGTTGACTAAGGATCACTCAATATAGATTCTACCATAAGGAGAGGTATCATTCTAATATCTTAAGTGATTCTTACAATGAGGGATTAAGATCAACTTATAAGGTTAAGGGATCATTTATGTTTCTATCTCAATGAGTTATACAAATTCTTTTACCTCAATATATATTCAATTTAGGTCTTTAAAATATTTCAGAGATGATCTTATGTTGAGATGCATAAGATCTCACACTCTTAATTCTAATGCTAACATTCTAGGTTTTACTTATCATTTAGGTTTAGAGTGATCAGATCAGATGATTAAGTCATCTGATCATAACTTATTCTAAGATTATGGGATTTAAATCAAGGATGTTATTAGAGTTAGATCAATTATAAAATCAATATAATTCCATAAATCTTTTCATGCTAATAATTTTATTTAAGAGAAAAATCAAATATCTAAAGTTTAGATTCATAATCAATTTATTCATAACCTTAACATGTTTAATTCAAATGTTTAAGATCAATACCAAATTAGTTGCATTATTGGAATAATGTCAATTATATTATCTTATAATTATGTCCATTTAATAAAGATTTAAAAGTGTGGATCTTAATTAAGCAGGTTAGGGTTTAATCCCTACTCATATCCAATTAAGATCAAAGGTTCATTTATAGATCAAATGTCAAATCAGTGAATTAGGTATGTATTATTGGTGATAATATTAGACCTAGATCAAGTCTTAATAGCTTGATCAAAGTCTTAAGACTTCTTAAGGTTAATTGAGATATTTAAGATCTTCAAATTTAGGTTTATTCAAATTATACATTATAAATTTGTACACATGGCTTTAATACATCTAACTTACTGTCATGAAGCACAATAGTAGAAAAATTCATAAAAACAGAAGATAATTAGTGCTAATCAAACCCTAACTCAATCTAAAAGGATTAACACATAAATACAAATTCAACCATCATAATTTTATGCAACTTGGCATATAAGTTTTATTTAATCATATAATTAATCAGAGACAAAGTTCGATAATATCCAAAGATTAGAAACCCTAATTTTTACTAATCATGGTTTAATAAGATTAGGGCATAAGTTAAAATACAGAGATCAGAAAAAGAAACCACTTAGCTCATTCATTCTATTAATCAAAAGAAAACTAATAGCACACTAAACATTCAAGTTAGTTAAGTGGTTATGCTAATCAACCTTAATCAAGATCTGCAATAATTAGGCAAAGATGGAAAATCTAACCATTAGATATTCAATATTATTTTATTCTTATTCCTGAGGATTTTCTAATCAATTTGATTTATAATATCATAGGGTTTGGACCAGTGGATTGAAAGTTATTCAATTAATACATTATGTATTTTTCCAATTAAATTTTCCTATAATTTGATTAATTGAATTATTTTCCTTAAGAAAAATAAATCCAATTAATCGAATTTTAATTAAAACGGGTTCGGTCCGAATCCAAAAGGCGCGGGTCGACCGGGGCCCGGGTACCCGGCATAGTCCCGTAGCGCGGGTCATGGGCTGACCTGGCCCGCACAGTGCCATCGTTCTAGCCTCAACCCTTCTCGGTAGAGACCGATCCGAAAAACTCTAGACGGAGAAATTCTCCGTCCAGAGCGCATGCCTTGGCCTCGGGTCGACCGGGAATCAATCCCATAGACAAGATGCATCGATTAACACTCGAAGCCCCCTGTGAGGTGGTCCGGATCGGCCGAACTTTACTCACCCGAGGGCTCCCTTAATGGAGCTACTGTGGGGAGACAATTCTCCTCACAGAGGTCATGCCAGACCTAGGGCTCATGTAATGACACCAATAATTGGATAGAAGATTAATCCAAATATTTGGATGTTACCTTAGCACCCAACACTTGATTAGAAGAAAGAAAATCAAGTGTAGAGGCTAAGTGGCCAAGTCACTTTATAAGTAGTTGTAAGTTAAGAGAATGAAAATGAAGATACATATAAATGCAATGTTGCAAGTATTTACAATACTAAAAATTAGATTAATCCACTCAATCATCCCAAGCAGTTTTAAACATAGAAGATACAACACATATTGAAACTGTAGGCAAGAGTAACTTAAGCAGTTTATAATCTATTTATTACAAACCTTTTTAAGAGTAAGAGGAAAATGCAGTAAGTAAATCACTCTCTCTCTTTATTATACAAGTAAACTATTTAAAATTAAGCGGAAGTAGATTTCTTTATAAACCCTTCAAGTACTTGGACCTGCATCACCTGAATAAAAGGGCTCTTAATCTATTATATTTTGGTATTTAAATATGATAGGGCAAAGCCAAAGAAATGAAAAAGTGTAGTCAGATTAAACAATCTAAGCACATTTTAAAATTAGCTATATTTTTATATTAACAAGATATCACAATTATAATTTACAATTTAAAGTAAGCAGTGGTGCTATAAAAGCTATAAAGTATGGGAAAATGAATAAGCATAACTGTAAGGAAAATAGTATGAAATCAGTTGAGTAAGGATACTCACTTTAAAATTCTAGCTTGTATTGAAAATTATTAAGGGAATGCATTCAAAATGCTAGAAACTACTATGTGCATGAAATGAAAGCAATATGTTCAATAGAATTTATGCTAAGTAAGAAATGACATACAGTGCAACAATAATTGAAATTAAGCAATATACACTATATTCAATTTAAATTGAAGTAAGCAATACATAATACTGAAAATAGAGAGTGTAAAGCCAAGGAAATAAGGAAATATCTTAGATTCTCAATCTAAGACAAATATAGTCTAAGACTATGAAATGTAAGCATAATTAAACAGTTATAAAGAGATCTTTTAATCAAATAAATTGTAGAAGAACTCTCATATCTTTAATTAAAGTTATATTTGGAAATTATCTCATTCTGGAGGAGTACACAACAGAATGGGCGAGGAGTTAAGCACATCTGCCTAACTAGATACAGTGGAGAGGTTGGACATTCACATTTACCCTCTCTAAAATGTGAAGTACTATTATAAGCGCTTTCTTTTGTACTCAATTTGCCATAAGGCACTCCCCTTTAAAATTTTAAGAAAATCTTTATTTATGCACAATGATCTTGAATGAATGTTCAAGGAAAGAGGCTCAAAGCTAAGCAAGCATTCAATAAATTACAAAAATTGTAAAGTATGTGATATCTTTTTGTTATCTAAACTTTTAATAATTTACTCTATAATTGGAGTTAATTAAACCCCAAATTGACTTATAGATATTTGATCTTAAGTCAATTCTAAATAGAAGTAGAATGAATGTAAGTTTATTTTCATGTAATTTCAAACTTGGAAAAAGATAAATTAAATTCAATTTTTGAATTAATTTAACTTATGATTGTAGGAGTTTAGCAAGAAGACTTATCTAAAGCTAAGAAAAAGAAACTATTATTTTCAATCAAGTTGATTGAGAGTTAAAGTTCAAAAATGAACCATTTGAAATGCATATTTTGAATTGAATACTAAAATTTTCTTAAAAATTTCTAAGTCTTAAAATTCTTAGAAATTTCAGCAGAGTCTCCTTTGTTTTGTTTAAATAAACAATTTTCACAATCAATATATAAGTCAATTTTATTGACTATCTCCAGTTCTAAAATAGAGTTCAACCTTTTTTATATGATTGCTCATTTCCAGTTCTAAAATAGAGTTCAATCCTTTTTATAGGATTGCTCATTTCTAATTCTACAATAATTTCAAATATATAAAACTAACCAAAGCAGTTTATACATCCTATATTAAACATCAAATAAAAGAAATACAGAAATAAAATTAACAATTTATAAGAGCAGCGTTATGTGACTTTTGCACATAGCTTTTAATTTAGCAATCCTGTATTAATTTTACAACTCAACCTGCAAAGAATAACATCATTAAAGTTAGCATTTAAAAATAAAAGAAGCCAGATTTATTTGATTTTAAGGGTAGCAAATGATTCCATTAAAAGAAGGGCAGCATTTGAATTTACTTAGACCTTATGGTAGCATTTAATCAAATGTAAGTTCAAAGGCAGCATTTGTATCTTTACAAAATAAATGACAGTATTTGAAATACATAACAGCTTATGGTTTTCTCAACTCAAGTGGTAGCATTTTTGGAGTTCCTAAATTACATGGTAACACTTGTATCTTACTAAGTAAACTACAACATTTGAATCTCCTAAATATATAGCAGCGTTTGACTGCATTTGAGATCTGACAGCATTTATTAAAATAAAATGGTAGCATGTGAGACTAATAAGAGAAAACTGTAATATATAATCTCATATACAATTTATGGCAGCATTCATGTTCGATTTTATAAAATATATGTAGTTTTTGATTGTTTTGAAATAAATAGCAACAATTATCCCATTAAATTTGGGAAGAAAGGCAACATATGATGGAGGCATCTTATCTTATTACTTTTAAAATAAAGGCAACATGTATTTGATCTCATATTAAAGATGGTAGCATTTGTTTACTTTTGATCCATATACAAAATGACAGCATATAGTTTTACACATAATAAATGATGGCATTTGATTTTTTAATTAAAAGACAGCATACGATTCTATAAAGAGTGGACAGCATGTGATTCAAAGAAAAGAAATGATAGTATTTAATTTCATCAGCTTGACTATAAGCATTTAGTTTATAATGAAATAAATAACAATACTTATTATTCCCTTAAAATAGATAGCAGCAGTTGGCATCAATTGAGATATAACATACGATCCTATAAAAGAATAACAACTTTGATGCTCATATAATCTATTGACAACTTTTGTATATCCAAATTAGATAGTATCAATTTAATAGAATGACATCATTGATACCCATATAATCAATTATTAGCATTTGATTATATAGATTCTCTAGTATCATTTGCTTTACATAAATGAATGGACAACACTTCGATTCTTATAGCAACCTTCAGATCCCATAAAACTCATTGCAACATTTGTACTTATGAAAATATTTATATCTCCTAAAATTCATTTGTAAATGAATGGCAACAACTATCTCAACTTACAAGGAAATAAAAACACTTACTCCCTCTTAACACTGATAGCAACATGTGATATTGAGAAAGATTGACAGCGTTTGTTATACCTATAAGGCAGCAATTTGATTCATAATTTACATGGGAGCATCTTGAATCTTATACATTTGATGGCATCATGTGACCTTATTTATAATAAAGAGCAGCATAAATTCCCTTATGAAACTGAAGGCAACATAAGATATTAAGAAAGAAGATGATAGCATTTATAACAATATTTGATCTAAATGTAAATTACATTGACAACATTTAGATCTTATAATAGAAATGGGGGAAGCATTCATTTTCTTAAACAATTGATGGACCAATTGATTCTTAATATGATACCTAGCAGTATGTGGATCTCTTATAAATAATGAGCAGCATATAAATCTAGTAAAGTATGTCATGCTAATAAGGGAAACAATAATACATATCCTCATATAAAGTTAATGGCATCACATGATCTTATATATATTAAATGACAGCATATATCTCTTTTAAACCATAGATGACGACATATGAATTCATTTAAAAGAAAAATGGCAGTATTAATTACTTTGAGATAAATGGCAGCATTTAATTATTTGACTTCTTATGACAAAATGACAACAATTGATTTGATACGTTAGATGACACATTTGGATCTTATTTTATACATGGTAGCATTTGATTAAGGTAACATCATAAAGTGCAGAAATATTTATTTAGCGTTATAAGTATGGCAACATAAAAATCAGCATAGTAATGTATTGTGACACATTACTAAAGTGTATTTTAAGCTGGTTTATCTCAATCCTAACTGAATAAGCATTCTTCCATGTTCTTGGTAATGAAACATTTACTGCTATTTGGAAATCCCTTGCTGCCATTTATGCCTCAAGCTTCCAAATTTAAATATAGCAGTTGGAATACCAACTATGAAACATCAAAAAAAAAAGTTCCCATTCTATGGTTGATTTTATAAATAACACTAAAAACATTGCACACTAGCTATCAATAATCAAATCTCAAACTTTTGAGCTCTTTAGTATTTTAATTGATCAAGAACCGGAATATTCTTCACTGGTTGTGGCTATTAAAGCACAATTAGATCCCATGCCATAAGATTTATTCACTAGAATATTGATTAATCATGGTATGAAGTTTGATGATTCACAAAATCAAATGGATACAACAGAATATGACATCCTACCGAACCAAGGTGATACTAGAAATTTATCCTCACCATATCTAGATTCACCAAATGCAAACTATAATTATCACAAAGGACAGGGTTGAACTCATCGCAGTCAAGGTCATGGACAGGGATGAACTTGAACTGCAGCAGTCTGTCAGTTATGCAATCGTCTGAGATACTTAAAGGTGAACTATTATCACCGGCAAAATTTTAAACAGTACCCATCCCAAAGGCAACTTTAAATTCAAATCACATCCTATGCAGCCACAACCTCAAAAGAACCATGAATCTTAGATTTAGGGAAATGAATTCAGCCAATTAAATCCTCAAAGAGGATATATGTAACAAGGTATGGATTGTGATGGAGATACCGTTGTTCTTTGAGATGCGGCTAGAAGAAGTGATTGGCTTGGAAGGAGACTCGGTGGGAGGAGCTCATCGAGTGGATGGCTTGGCTGGATGGAGACTCGGCGAGAGGAGGGCTCGGCGAGTGGAGAGGATCGGCGAGGAGAGGTTTGAATAGGGTTTGTTGTCCTCTTCGCTACTTTTCCTTCGGATAATCCTCCCTGCCGAGAGGATGAGAAGGCGTTGTTAAGGGGAGGGATCGGTATGGGTTCGAGCCTTCCCATTGGAGAGGCCAATGGCGCGATCCACGCGTCATCCTCTCTTCTCGCTTGCTCGAGAGATAAGGATGAGGGGCTCGATCCCGATCGCATGAGGAGTTCAGCTTGCGTAGGAGGAGGTGGAAATTTTGGCTGAGGAGAGGAATTAGATAAGGATGATTTAGGTTAGATGAGATATATAAGTAAATCTAGGATCTATATAAGCTATTGGATCAAAGATAAATGACTGGAATTTGTGAGCGAAGATTTGAAGTCATTTAAGCTCCAAAAATTACAAACTTGGTATCAAAATGACTGCCTCAATGAGATGAACGTACGCATCTAAAAATTATTGAATTTAAACAAGTATTTTATTTTATATTAATTTTTAAGTGAAAACCTTGAAAAATTAATTACGATAAATTGGAAATTCAAAAATTAATGAAACTTGAAACATAGCATCCTCATATGATGCTTGACTTAGATATATAAAAATTTCCAAATTCCAATTTATATTTTTTATATTATTAGCCTTTAAAATTTAAATTTATGAATTTATTCATGACAATCCGGGATCGCAAACGTGCTCAAATATTTGCAGTAAGATCCTTTTAATAGGAATTATAAGAGAATATTTTTATTAAATTTTTATGTTACTTCAATTAGAATCCTGATTTTGACAAAAATTTTAGAGCGATCAAAATACAACAAGATATTCGGGAAAATCAACGACTTCCAAAAATTCCCAGAATAACACTCTTAGCTAACTTGGAGCTACTAAGTCTAATGGCGGACTTCGTTTTCAATTCTGAGGTCTAAATAATTTAGGCATTTTCAGAATTATCAGAAAACTAGAAAATACTAGAAATCGACAAACGATCTCTAATTTACACGAAATTTGAAATGGAAGCTCCTAATACTATTATATGACTAATAGAAAAGATTAGAATCAATTAGGTTACTAATTGATGGGTAACAATATATGGGTTGTTATAGACTCCCCCCCTTAAAAGAGTGTCGCCCACGACACACCACAATTAAGAACAGGGAAAATAAAATGCAAAAGGAAGTTTAATGAAATGATAATGAAAATGAAAGAACTAAATCTATCTGATTAAAAACTGCATAAGTTTGTGGCAAGCGTCATACTTATTTCTTTATCTATCATACGTAGCCAACTAAACTACACTTGATCAGATGGATTTTCTTAGAGGTCTCTTATATAAACTTGGAATCAGAAAGTTAAGAGTTTCCTACTTTAGTCCAAGTAACTGGAGTTGTACATCTTCTTCCAAAAGAGTTTCAGAAGGAGTTATACAAATACTAGAGTGTAGGCAAACTCAATTAACACTTAATGATCTCCCCATGATTTACTGAAATCTATAACATGAAGATGCAAGAGAACATTCATAATTTGATTTACTCATTCAGCATGACCATCGATCTAGGGATGTACCACAGTACTCATATCTAAGATGGTCCCCAGATCTTGCTAAACTGTTGATCAAAATTCAAATGTAAGTATGCCGTCTTTGCCTTATAGATATGATTCAGTGTCTCGAGTAGACAAAAGATCATTAAAGAATGGAGCTTGACTAACCTTTCTGCTGAGTTAAATTAGAAATTTGGAAGGAAAGAAATGGCTTGGTGAGTCTATTGAGGAACACCAATTTCACAACACTTCCTTGGTTAGCTCTTTGTCAAGATTTAAAATTAACTATAGAGATGAAAGACCACTCCTAAAAAGAAATTTTATCAGCTTAAGAATTCTACTAAGCTTCTGGTGCACAGTCTTCACCAATCATAGGGTAGGCACTTTGAGATAAATATGGCAATACCTCTTTTAGTGCTCGGCCACCAAAAGGACTTCTACAAAAGCTAAGACAACCTACTGCCACCCAATAATATTAAAGGAACAGACACAAGTGTAGTTTCTGTAGACTCATCTGCAGCCGGATTTACAGATTCTATACTTATCTTTCACTTCTCTATTATTGGTGAAACTATCATTCTAAACTATACTGGGAATACACAAAGTCAGGATCCACAAGATCCTACTATCAGTGTAAACTCAGTTGAACGGTCTTATAAAAGTCAAAGCATTAGAACTCATCAAGTTCTAACTTCAATAAATCAAAGTCGTCTAATGAAGTTAAATGGCTTAATTTGATTGTCTTATTTACACTAGGATCAAACATTGATATAATCTATCAAGATTAAGAGTCAAGAGATTAAACTCTAAATATAATGTTCAAGTCTCTTAATTTATACTTCTAAACACATAAGGTTTAGGATTTTTAATAACTTAAAAGCTAAAGTCCTATATATCATTTTAAGTAGGGACTTAACAGACTAACTATCTTAATGCTAATAAGATCTACTTAGATACTATAGGATCTCCCCATTATCCCATTTTAGCAGAGGAATAAGCTAGCTCGTCTTACCCCTTACTAAGATCTAAACATATGCTAAGGTAATTTCCTTATTATTCTAACTAGGAAGAAGAGAAATAAGATTTCTATCTAAGCAGTGCAAGAACAATGCACTACTCAAATCCTAATTAAGAAGCTAACTTAATTCCTAATGCTCCATAATGAGGAATGGAATTACAAAAAGTTAAGATAGGAATGACTGAAAACTTTAGAAATTAAATTTGAAATCAAGCCTCATGCAGTTCCTGCCTTCAATGGTGACAACTGGAAACAAGGGCATACACCTTCAATAGAGCAGTGAGAAGATTAACTGCATATCTATTCAGATCAGTCCTTAGTAAGGGAAATGATCTTGCTACAGGGGAAGACATGATTGTATAAGCTGGAGTTAGAAATTTAATAGAAAATGGTTTTCAGATTTAAAGGATGATGATCGATCTACACCTAAAGTTGCGGTGGTTAAATCACTAGAAAAGCTCGAGGTGATTGGATTCCTATCCTCCGAGGATACTTTAAAATCCTCTAAGGAATATAAGGTTTCACCCTCCGCCTCTACTTCTTTTTATGGTATTCTATTAATCTTGTCCGTTTAGCAATTTTGAGAAATTAATATAGTGGCAGGATACAAGATGATTTTAAGTCGAGTCTCCTATATTTTATAAGTAACGACTAAGTCTAGCTTCTTAAGTCCTCACCAATTCAGAAGAATAACTTAATAGATTCTCACTTAGAATTCGTCGATTAAGATTCACTTAACACCTTGAGTCGAATGAATTCTACTCAACAATCCATACTTAAAATTATATCAAAGTTTGTAATTGACATAAAGATAAGTTTGGATCAGAATTCATGCTAATAGAAAGAAAAAGAAAGATTAATCAAAAGCTTGAAAATTTTGGAAAAGAAAATTCTCCTTAATTTGGAAGACTTTGAAGATACATTAATCAAAAGGAAGAAGGAAAAGCATAAGTGGAAAGAAACTATATACATTAAACTATTAAGGAAGAAGCAAATAGTGCAAAAAGAAATAACACTATACTTGATGAAGTCTATTATAAAACATAGATCTAAATTTTTCATAGGAAGAAGCTTAGTGTAAATGGTTGTACCCACGAACTGACATATTATATGTATGATCAAACCAGTTCATGGCATAGATATCAAAGAATTGTTCTAACATCAGCAGACGCATAAGATTTGGACATTCAATGGCATCGAATACTAAAGTATCGTGATGGAGCCATTCTCTTGCTAATCTAGGAAAATCGTCACCCCTAAAGATACAATACTTTTAATATCTTAATTAACACATTTTCACCGACCAGAGATATTTCTTGGTATTCACGACCAAAGGTCAAGTCATACTTATGAAGACCCTAGGCATTCATCCAACTCTAAGGGAATTTATTTTCTTAGAGCAGATTGTTATAACATTATACTAACTCAATCGATCCAATCTTAAAATATATGTCAAAATTTGTAATCGGCATTATGATAAGCTTGGATGGGAAGAGTTGGTTATTGATAGGGATGCCTACCAAACATAACATGTTACAGACCTTTCAACACTTATTGTATTTGCATTATCTAAGCATTACCCAGGTGGAAATGCTGGAAGCTTAAAGAAATGTATAACTTACTGATCTGCAGAAGTAACAAGCACCCTTAACGTAGAGAGTGACACTAAGTTGGTTCATAAAATTAGAGTTCCTTTAACGAGGAAAATAACTCTAATTATAA
The DNA here is from genome assembly GCA_016760335.1 of Gastrodia elata. NCBI lineage: Eukaryota > Viridiplantae > Streptophyta > Magnoliopsida > Asparagales > Orchidaceae > Gastrodia > Gastrodia elata. Next base: position 21,804,232 of record CM028669.1, read on the forward strand.
CTAATGAAATTAATAATATGAAGTATGAAAAATAAAAATGCAGAGAGAATGAAATATAAAAAAATATGAAAGTGGAAAGGTTGAAAATGGGTGAAAGGGAGCATTTATAGAAGCAATCTTCTCAGCCGCCATTGCTTGGGTTTCAACCAAAACTTAAATCTCTTGCATTAACTCCCTTATCTCCTCATTAGGAGGTGGGGCAAAAGATTCAACTTTTTTACTTGTTGAAGGAAAGGATTTATCTGATTATAATCCATTCTTAGAAGATTAAGAAAATAAAATTGAAAGTTTGGAAAAGAAATGATTCTCATAGAATTTATTTAAAAGTTATAGTACTTTGGAAAAGTACATAGAAAGAGTATAAATGAATAGGAATTTACAAGTCATAAGTGACTCTGAAAAAAATTAGAAGTGTATTCTAGTTCAGACTCTAGATTAGTTCATCTTAAAATCAATTACTTAATTCAAATAAGATTTAAATCCATTATTGGATTTGAAGTTCGTTCACTTTTCTAGGGTGACATTCTTTAAGTACTTTTACCTTTCTATGTTGTTGACTTGGATGAGTGGATATCTCTTTTTAACTTAACATTTTCAACCTTGGCTCTAATACCAACTATAACGACCCCAATAATTGGATAGAAGATTAATCCAAATATTGAGATGTTACCTTAGCACCCAACACTTGATTAGAAGAAAGAAAATAAGTATAGAGGCTAAGTGGCCAAGTCACTTTATAAGTAGTTGTTAAGTTAAAAGAATGAAAATGAAGATATATATAAATGCAATATTGCAAGTATTTACAATACTAGAAATTAGATTAATCCACTCAATCATCCCAAGCAGTTTTAAATATAGAAGATACAACACAGATTAAAAGTGTAGGCAAAAGTAACTTAAGCAGTTTATAATCTAATTATTATAAACCTTTTTAAAAGTTAGAGGAAAATGCAGTAAGTAAATCACTCTCTCTATTTCTTATACAAGTAAATTATTTAAAATTAAGCGGAAGCAGATTTCTTTATAAACCCTTCAAGTACTTGGACCTGCATCACCTGAATAAAATGACTCTTGATCTATCATATTTTGGTATTTAAATATGATAGGACAAAGACAAAGAAAAGAAAATGCATAGCTAGACTAAACAGTCTAAGCATATTTTAAAATTGGCTATGTTTTTATATTAACAAGATATCACAATTATAATTTACAATTTAAAGTAAGCAATGGTGCTATAAAAGCTATAAAGTATGGGAAAATGAATAAGCATAACTGTAAGGAAAATAGTATGAAATCAGTTGAGTAAGGATACTCACTTTAAAATTCTAGCCTGTATTGAAAATTATTAAGGGAATGCATTCTAAAGGCTAGAAACTACTATGTGCATAAAATGAAAGCAATATGTTCAATGGAATTTATGCTAAGTAAGCAATGGCATACAGTGCAGCAATAATTGAAATTATGCAACATACACTATATTCAATTTAAACTAAAGTAAGTAATACACAATACTAAAAATAGAGAGTGTAAAGCCATGAAAATAAAGAAATATCTAAGATTCTCAATCTAAGACAAACATAGTCTAAGACTATAAAATGTAAGCGTAACTAAACAGTTATGAAGATATCTTTTAATCAAATAAATTGTAAAAGAACTCTCATATCTTTAATTAAAGTTATGTTTAGAAATTACCTCATTCTGGAGGAGTACACAACAGAATGGGCGAGGAGTTAAGCACGTCTGCCTAACCAGATAAAGTGGGGAGGTTTACCCTCTCTAAAATGTGAAGTCCTATTATAAGCACTTTCTTTTGTACTCAATTTACCATAAGGCATTCCCCTTTATAATTTTAAGAAAATCTTTATTTATGCACAATGATCTTGAATGAATATTCAAGGAAAGAGGCTCAAAGCTAAGCAAGCATTCAATAGATTACAAAAATTGTAAAGTACGTGATATCTTTTTGTTATCTAAACTTTTAATAATTTACTCTATAATTGGTGTTAATTAAACTCCAAATTGACTTATAGATATTTGATCTTAAGTCAATTCTAAATAGAAGTAGAATGAATGTAAGTTTATTTTCATGTAATTTGAAACTTGGAAAAAGATAAATTAAATTCAATTTTTGAATTAATTTAACTTATGATTGTAGGAATTTAGCAAGAAGACTTAACTAAAGCTAAAAAAAAGAAATAATTATTTTCAATCAAGTTGATTGAGAGTTAAAGTTCAAAAATGAACCATTTGAAATGCATATTTTGAATTGAATAATAAAATTTTCTTAAGAATTTCTAAGTCATAAAATTCTTAGAAATTTCGGCAGAGTCTCCTTTGTTTTTGTTCAAATAAATAATTTTCACAATCAATATATAAGTCAATTTTATTGACTATCTCCATTTCTAAAATAGAATTTAACCCTTTTTATATGATTGCTCATTTCCAACTCTAAAATAGAGTTCAACCCTTTTTATAGGATTGTTCATTTCTAATTCTACAATAATTTCAAATATATAAAATTAAACAAAGCAGTTTATACATCCTATATTAAACATCTAATAAAAGAGATACAAAAATAAAATTAACAATTTATAAGAGTAGCGTTATGTGACTTTTGCACATAGCTTTTAATTTAGCAATCCTGTATTAACTTTACAACTCAACCTACAAAGAATAACATCATTAAATTAGCATTTAAATATAAAAGAAGCCAGATTTATTTGATTTTAAAGGTAGCAAATGATTCCATTAAAAGAAGGGCAGCATTTGAATTTACTTAGACCTTATGGTAGCATTTAATCAAATGTAAGTTCAAAGGCAGCATATGTATCTTTACAAAATAAATGACAGTATTTGAAATACATAACAGCTTATGGTTTTCTCAACTCAAGTGGTAGCATTTTTGGAGTTCCTAAATTACATGGTAACACTTGTATCTTACTAAGTAAACTACAACATTTGAATCTCCTAAATATATAGCAGCATTTGATTGCATTTGAGATCTGACAGCATTTATTAAAATAAAATGGTAGCATGTGAGACTAATAAGAGAAAACTGTAATATATAATCTCATATACAATTTATGGCAGCATTCATGTTCGATTTTATAAAATATATGTAGTTTTTGATTGTTTTGAAATAAATAGAAGCAATTATCCCATTCAATTTGGGAAGAAAGGCAACATATGATGGCGGCATCTTATCTTATTACTTCTAAAATAAAGGCAACATGTATTTGATCTCATATTAAAGATGGCAGCATTTGTTTACGTTTGATCCATATACAAAATGACAGCATATAGTTTTACACATAATAAATGATGGCATTTGATTTTATAATTAAAAGACAGCATATGATTCTATAAAGAGTGGACAGCATGTGATTCAAAGAAAAGAAATGATAGTATTTAATTTCATCAGCTTGACTATAAGCATTTAGTTTATAATGAAATAAATAACAATACTTATTATTCCCTCAAAATACAAAGCTGCAGTTGACATCAATTGAGATATAACATACAATCCTATAAAAGAATAACAACTTTGATGCTCATATAATCTATTGGCAACTTTTGTATATCCAAATTAGATAGCAGCAATTTAAAAGAATGACATCATTGATACCCATATAATCAATTATTAGCATTTGATTATATAGATTCTCTAGTATCATTTGCTTTACATAAATGAATGGACAACACTTGGATTCTTATAGCAACTTTCAGATCCCAAAAAACTCATTGCAACATTTGTACGTATGACAATATTTATATCTCCTAAAAATGATTCGTAAATGAATGACAACAACTACCTCGCCTTACAAGGAAATAAAAACACTTACTCCCTCTTAACACTGATAGCAACATGTGATATTGAGAAAGATTAACAGCATTTGTTTTACCTATAAGGCAGCAATTTGATTCATAATTTACATGGGAGCATCTTGAATCTTATACATTTGATGGCATCATGTGACCTTACTTATAATAAACAGTAGCATAAATTCCCTTATGAAGCTGAAGGCAACATAAGATATTAAGATAGAAGATGATAGCATTTATAACAATATTTGATCTAAATGTAAATTACATTGACAACATTTATATTTTATAATAAAAATGAGGGCAGCATTCATTTTCTTAAATAATTGATGGAGCAATTGATTCTTTATATGATACCTAGCAGCATGTGGATCTCTTATAAATAATGAGCAGCATATAAATCTAGTAAAGTATGTCATGCTAATAAGGGAAACAATAATACATATCCTCATATAAAGTTAATGGCATCACATGATCTTATATATATTAAATGACAGCATATATCTCTTTTAAACCATAGATGATGACATATGAATTCATCTAAAAGAAAAATGACAGCATTAATTACTTTGAGATAAATGACAGCATTTAATTATTTGATTTCTTATGACAAAATGATAGCAATTGATTTGATACGTTAGATGACATCATTTGGATCTTATTTTATACATGGTAGCATTTCATTAAGGTAACATCATAAAGTGCAGAAATAATTATTTAGTGTTATAAGTACAGCAACATAAAATTCAGCATAGTAATGGCTCGGCTAGATGGAGACTCGGCGAGAGGAGGGCTCGGCGAGTGGAGAGGATCGGCGAGGTAAGGTTTGAATAGGGTTTGCTATCCTCTTCGCTACTTTTCCTTCGGATAATCCTCCCTGCCGAGAGGATGAGAAGGCGTTGTTAAGGGGAGGGATTAATATGGGTTCGAGCCTTCCCATTGGAGAGGTCAACGGCGCGATCCACGCGTCATCCTCTCTTCTCGCTTTCTCGAGAGATAAGGATGAGGGGCTCGGTCCCGATCGCGTGAGGAGTTCAGCTTGCATAGGAGGAGGAGGAAATTTTGGCTGAGGAGAGGAATTAGATAAGGATGAATTAGGTTAGATGAGATATATAAGTAAATCTAGGATCTATATATGTCGTTGGATCAAAGATAAACGACTGGAATTTCTGAGCCAAGATCTGAAGTCATTTAAGCTCCAAAAATTACAAACTTAGTATCAAAATGACCGCCTCAACGAGTTGAACGTACGCCTCTAAAACTTATTAAATTTGGACAAGTATTTTATTTTATATTAATTTTTAAATGAAAAACTTAGAAAATTAATTACGATAAATCAAAAACTCAAAAATTAATGGAACTTGAAACATAGCATCCTCATATGATGCTTGACTTGGATATATAAAAATTTCCAAATTTCAATTTCTATTTTTTATATTATTAGCCTTTGAAGTTTAAACTTCTTGAATTTATTCAGGACATTCCAGGATCCCAAACGTGCTCAAATTTTTGCAGTAGGATTCTTTTAATAGGCATTATAAGAGGATATTTTTATTACATTTTTATTTAACTTAAATTGGAATCCTGATTTTGACAAAAATTTTAGAGTGATCAAAATATAACAAAATATCCGAGAAAATCAACGACTTCCAAAAATTCCCAGAATAACACTCTTAGCTAATTTGGAGATCTAAAGGCTGAACGGTGAGATCAGCGGGACACCACTGTCGCATGACCTGGGCTTCACAGCGGATCGCCAGCGGTCTGTACATCGAATCCCGACCGTTTAATCGGGTATATGATAGATTTGCAATTTCAATTTGTGGTATACCCTAAAATGCAATTAGATCATTTTACTTAAATGTGAATTATGGCCTAAATGATTTCTAAATTGCACCAATCTTTAATCCCTAGTTAATTTGGGGGTGAGGAATTTAAAAATGCAATCAGATTTTAATACTGAGATCAAAATATTTTAGGTCTAAATTAGGGCATCTAGACTGATCAATATGCCATCTTTGACAGAGGAGTTCAATGGATTTCAATTTTGCAGAATATGCTTGAATTAATATTCTAAGAGAAATGAGATCAAAATTAAGGAGTAATAAAGCTATAGATTAGCAAGGTAAAAACTTGGGTTGTTACACCCGTCCCTCGATACACCTTGATCGGGTTTGATCGAACCTGATCGGACTGTAGGATTTGCTATCGACGGTATGCAATCAAGTTATGAAATAGAAACGAGATGATCAAATGTAAGGATCGCTTGGTAGAGGTACCTGATGATTGACGGCAGTGGGTGGTTAGGGCTGTCAAGCTCGGACTGGGTCACCTCGCGTAAAATGGCGAGTCTCGGGCGCACGGGAGGGTATTTATGGACTTACCGATGGACTCACCGAGGCCGAGGTCGCACAGTTTGAGAGGCGCAAGAGGCGGAATGCCACGTGGACTCGGGGCAGATCGATCGATGGCGATGATTCTACGACCATCCAATCAGTCCCGGATCGGACCGTCCGAATATCAGATACGGATCCGATCCGCGGATTCGACCCACGGCGCTAACGGGTCTGACCCGATTACGGGATCCAACCCGTTAAGATATTTAAAATATAAATAATTATTTATTTAATTCATTAATTAAATAATTTATTTTACTGATTTAATTAATTTATTTTGGTTAATCTATTGACTCTCAAAAATTTTCATATACTCACCCCTAGCTAATTGAGGAGTGAGGAACATAATGGCAAAATCAGATTTTTGATCCAACAAGTATTTTAATTTGTCAATTTTTTAGGATTTTTTATCCGACAAGTATTTTCGTCACAATTTTGACGACTTCCAATTGGCACGAAAACATCACCCATAGCTAATTTGGGGGCAATAAGCACAATGGTAAAGTTCGTTTTCCAATCTAAAGTTAATTTAGATATGTTAAATTTTAAAGTTTTTGAATTTTCCAAGAATCAGGATTTGATCTATTTGACTTCTGATTTGGACAATGACTTAGGGGATGACTCCTAATGACTTGATTAACACTTAGGATCAAAATTAAGACTGAGATTAATTCTAATTGACTAAGGTAATAACCTGGGTTGTTACACATTCAATTTAGGATAACTACCACAAATAATAACTCAATCTAAGTCTCTTAGGTTATTCTAATATAAGGCATAAGGTCAGTTATCTAGGGTTGTTAAGGTTCATCTAAGATTCTACCTCAAAATTACATTTTCTACATCAAATATTATATTGCTTAAAGGCATGGTATTCACTTAAACTTAAGACTATATTTATACTTTAGAGACCTACATTTTGTATTTATTTCATAAAATCTAAGGTACTTTGAATTAATTCTAATTCAAGTAGTGTAATCATATGTAAATTTATATGTTCAATTTTTAGGTTAAGATGCAAAATCAAGAATACTGATCATCTAAACTCTATCTTAACCATATACACTAAACTTATGGAGTAAAATTATAGAATTATTAGGAGTTTTTTGTTTGCAAATATATCATATTTTATTGAATTGTTAAGGATCAGTTTATGATAGTTCTTCTTATTTAAGAGAAAATTAAGTAGATCTTAAGGTTTTGATTGAGATAGTTAAATCACATTAACCTCTCTAAGGCCTAATCTTTTATCTTGCTATTATAAGATCAAATCATAAAATCAGCAAGTGTTAGTTAAATCCATGCAAATCAAGGAGTGCGAAATCAGTGATTTAACTTAAGTTTAGTCAATTGTAGAGCTTAATTAAGATTATTTAAGGCTTATGCTAAATAAACATAATTAAGGTTTCTTATGCAAAGTTTGGCATGCAAGTTGACATTAGATTAATTATCAACATTGAAGTTTGAGTCAGTAATATGTTCAATTTTGGTTAAATCAAGATTCTTAGTTAAGCCAATTAAGGTTAATTATCACTAATCCTATTCCAATGTAATTAGCATTTTATTTACAAAATAACATGTAGAAAATAAATCTAGCCTAGCTAATTAATTCTAAACATCCAAGTGAACCCTTAGAAACTAAAGCATGCCATTTAGGTTAAGCAGATCTGTTAATCTTCATTAATTATACAAATGAATAATTAAAACATCATTAGAAAAATTAATCACATAAATTAATTCTAATTATTTATATTATGTTCCTCATGATATAATGAAACCATAGGGACAAAAGCCATGCAAATTGGAAGGGTGAGCATCCTAATCAAGATAAATTGTGATTTGGGAAAAATTAGTAAATTCATTGACAAAAACTGAAATATTTTTACAGTTTATTAATTTACTCATTTTTCCAATCAAAATGGTCAATAAATTCATATAATTTGAATTTAAATTGACAAACTTATTCAATCAACTTAAATAAAATTATTTTAATTAAATTAACTTTAAGGATTATTTAATCTGATTATTTTTCTTAAGGAAAATAATTTTGATTAGTCATTTATATTTCCCCAGCCCAAAATCAAAAGGTGCGGTCGATCGAGCCTGACGGCCTGCTACTGTCGAACAGCGTAGGTCACGGGCTAGCCCGACCCGTACTGTTCGACATCTTCACATGTATTCCTCGACGCCCTGCCGAATTATGGTTAGGATTATACCAAAATTGTCGGGTGCTCCGACCACGCCACAGCCATAACTCAATGACTACACGATCAAAAGGTCGAGACGCGCCGAACACACCAAGAAGCCTTATGTGAGGTGACCAAGGGCACCTAAACCTTACTCACTTGAGACATGTGGTATGGAGTTATTGTAGGGAGACAATTCTTCCCACAACGATTGAGCCATGTCCATGACCCGATCCCAACACCATCATGGTGCCAAGACGGATCGAAGCTGTAATAACCCTAGGTTCTTACTTAACTTAATCTCAAACTTAATCTTGCTCTAATTTTAATTCCATTTCATTCAATAGACTTATTGTGGTTCCCCACCCCCTAATCCACCAGATTTGACTTAAGTGGTGGTGTGCCACTCTGGCAAATCTCTCACTTATCATTGGATTAGGTAAGATTTACAATCCACTAATAAAGGAAGGATGTGCACAGAATGAATACATAATATCAATCACTAAATCGATACAAGTACAAATTGTGGAAGCATATAAAGTAGATAATACATCTATTTCACCATACATCAAATGAGAGAAAATAATGAAAAATAATTCAAAAATAATAGTATAGAAAAGTAAATATAGTCACAAGAATACCTGTATTATTACAAAATTTACTTAAAATTTATAAATAAAATAAAAAGCATCTCTCATCCTCACAATAAATAAATAAAAGGATTAAAGGTCTTTAACTCCACCCTGAAGTGCCTCCTCCAAATAAGGCTCCTCCTTAGGAATTGGATCACCAAACTGTTCAGATTCTGATATTGTCAGTTTTACAATGCTAGGGCCCCAGCCAACAAAAGAAAAATCTTATTAAACAATTGTATAAGTATATTTTAGGCTTAACTTTGATATGCATTTATTAATATTACCAATTTCCTAAACTTAAAGCAGAAGAAAAATAAACTAGGATCAATAAGCGTCAAATGGAAAAGTAAGTTATAAATTAAGCATTTATAACTAAACAAGAATGAGGCAAAAGACATACCTCAAAAGTAATTAAAAATAAGGCTAGGCATACATATATGGATAAAGTAAATAAAGTACTGAAAAGAAAGACTACATTCTAAACATGCTGATGATCATATGATATATATAAATTTAATAGAATCAATCCAACTGTGGTACATATAAGTAAGCAACAACAACAAGTCTAGCATCCTACAAGTAAAGTAAGTAAAGTAACTGACTGAAGTAAAGTAAATTGAAAAGGTATAACTAAAATCAGAAATCTAATATAAGTGAAATAATGTAAATTGTGTAATAACTGTAATACAGATGAGGGCTAAATCTAGCCTGCTGAAATCAAAAAGATTCTTAGTGTCAACAAGGAGGCTAAGGTGACAAAATTTCTTAGCATCAACAAGGAGTCTAGGGCAGAAATATTTTTAACGACATAAGTGGCTAAGGTTGAAAATATATATAAAACTGAACTAAGAGACAATATTAACACATGTAATTTATATTTTAGTAATTTACTTTACTTCTGTGGACAATTTTAGAAGTAGGTGAAGAGTCAAGCATATCTGTAAGATTATTCGGGTTCCAAACTTAACAACACACTCATCAATGAGTAATGTTAAATAATCCTTATCTCAAATTCCCCCTGTCCATTGGGGTACTATGCACAAAAGTTAACCGATAACTGAACCCAATGCAAAGTTATCCTAAATATTATAAGTTTTTTTTTTCATGCAACAATATTCTTGTATGATATGTCCAAGGATTGAAGCACAAAATTCAATGAATGCGTAAGCAATAAAATTCAAAAGTGAGCAAAAGACTCTACTAAATATGGTGATATTATTTGTTATCTAACTAAACCATTCTAACTATTCTAAGTTACACAAGTTCAGGATCTCCAATCCCTACTATCGAGTGTAACTTAGAAGTATGGCCTTATAGGTTAAAAAGGATTATAATTGATCAGGTTCTAATCTAGTTCAATCAAATACGACTATAGGTTAAATAATAAATTAAGAGTTTTAATTGATGAATTTGGACGTTCTAAACTAAGATCTAATCAAAATTTGCTAAATTAGAGATTATGGATTAAATACCATGAGCTTAGGTTTAATCATAAAATCCAAAGGTACAGTCTAAGGGATATAGGGTTTAACTAAGAGTGAATTACAAATTAAGACAAATCCTATTTAAGCAAAGTTAAGCTCAATATAATGATTCTCCTATCCTGAGTCTAAGGTTGAAAGATAAAATAATCAAAATTAAGTTATAAAATACAGATACTAATAAAACCAAAGTTTCATTTATTTAATAACCCATTTTATTTAAGAAATGAAATCTAACTCATGATCTAGTCCTAGCCTTAAGAATAGTTCTAATGTGATGTGTAATTTCCTAAGGAAAATACTTTGAGAAATCTTATGTAATTTAACTAATTTGATTTAATAGCTAATTTTATTCACTTAAATGATTCTAATATAGTTATAATATTGATTTTAGTGGTTTAAAAGATAATTTAGGGGTTAAGGGCACTAAATTTAAATTTTAGGCAAAATGAACATTTTGCCCCTACTTAAGGGTCCAAGAAGTTACTTTTTTTTTATTTAGGGCTTCAAATCAAAATTTTTTATTGCCAAATGATTTCTTACTGTCTAACATAAAGATAGACAGTAAGTATGCTCAATTTGGGTTAGAAATGGGTCATATAGGTACAAACTAAGGATTTTGACCTAAGGGGCAATCTAGTAACTTACACCTAATGGAATCTAAATTTTTATACTATTTATAGTTGGTTGCTGTTCAAGAATTCCATAGAGCCCAAGAACACTAAATTCTGAGGTTAAATGGCTAAGTTATGGATGCTCTAAAATTGAGGGCAATTCGATAAATTTCCTAAGGTCAAGGGGGCAAAAAACCAAACTTTTTCATTTGACATCCAAATTCAGCAAACTCAGTGCTTATAACTTCCCTATAACACACTGAGTACTTTAACTAGGAGTAGACTCAATTTGGACTTCAATTAGCCAGTTGTTATTCAGGTCACTCCTAATTTTGGGTAATAGGATCATAAAAATATACTCTATCCAACGATATTTTTAGTTTGCCCTAATTTTGAAGTCACTCTAGATCATATTTTTTAGTCAGGTTTACTCCTAATTATCCTAGTAATGAATTGGATCATTACACCTTGGAGGCCACATTTTCTCAAAATGGATGACTACTATAAATTTTTGTCTCTTACTTCTATGTCTAATTTGAGCCTTTTCTTTTGTGTGTGAGTTTGCTTAATGTTATGGATTACGAATTCCATTCCAAATCTAATGCAAAATATTCTTATAAATCCTTTTTTTCACAATGGATAAATAAAATAAATTGAATAATATTCCTCTACAAAGAAATAACAATCTTCCTTTTATAGAAGATTTACAAACACTTTATAAGGATTAATCTACAAACAAAGAAATAGATATCAAATTATGATGAATTTAAAACTAATCAAAATTCTTCAAAATTGTGTTGTTGGCAACCTTACAAAGATTACAATAATAAAATTAAAAAAAATCATAATACAAATAATAAATGATTATTTTAATTCAAATTACTATTAGTTAATAACTTTATTAATCTTTCTCTCATCTAACTCTCCCATATTTTTATAAGAGTAAACTGATCAATGTTCAAAGAAATTTTTAATAGGCCAATATTCGATATTCAAATAAATTGAAATGATGAAATAATCTGAATGATTTTAATAACAAATTATAAATAAATTAGATTAAAATATAAATGAATACACTAAAAAAGAATTATTTTAGAATTTGAATAAACTTTGAGAGCATAAAAGAAAGACAAACTCACAGCCGAAGCTAGCTCTCTGTTCTCCTTAACAGATTATTGTGGGCAGGAGGGCTTTGCATATTCACACTGCGAATCAATAGATCCCGCTGACACTTATGCAACGACTCTGTTGCAGGTACACCTTAAGTGTATACGTGAGAAAGAAAGCGTGCGTGCAGACTTGGGTGGAAGCTAGCTGAATTGGGCGACAGAGGGCGGCTGGATCGATCTAACTGGAATGTTATATTGTGGAGACCAATCAGATAATCATGGAGATGCTAATGGAACTTTGGCTGCGTACTTAAGGAGACTTCTCAGTCAAATCGGACGAAGAAAGTAGTGAACGCATGCGGCTTCTTGCTTCGTCTGCGACACCGAATGTCCTCGTCCTCGTTTGAACCGAAGGTTCTCACTTCGTTTGTGATGTTATCCTCATTCGAATCACACAAAAGTTTTGTTTGGGTCTTTTAGGATTTAGAATTGCATGCGATTCGTTCGAATGTGGCACGCAGTGTTCGAACATTTTACTCCCTTTCGGATGATTGCACGAAATAGAACGACGGAAGAACTCGCGTGATCAATGGTCGTCGACTTCAGGATGATCGTGCCAACAACAAATTGATCGCACAAAGATTCGGCCTGGCTCGTTCGAAAATGAATCCCTTGTCCTTAGGTTTTGAAATTTTATTCATTGGTTCTTAAAATGGTCGGAGAGGACAGCTTTGCTTCAACGCAGAAAGTTGATCAATCGTATAGGATGCAAGGCATTTGTGGTTGTTGGAAATTCCAATGTGATGCTTATATATTTAAGAAGCTTTACTTCAACAACAATGCTATACTATACGCACAAAAGAATTGCTAAAAATCAAGCGAAACATAAGTAAAAAGGGCCCCAGGGCGGTGCACTCATGGGGGCGTTCCGCGCAGTCGTGCACGCCGGGGTGGAGCCGTGGGATGGGGATGTGTGATTTTTCTTATTATTCTTATGATGTAACAATTTTTTGCTTTGGAAACTCTACTCTAAATTGCCAAGCATCGTCGTTTGAGCTCATGACTTATGAATTTAGTAGTCAGTCTGCTCAACTCGAGAATTTAGAATTAAATTCAAAATTTCAGCCTAACAGAAGTCTAAAAAAGCGTCTTGAGAGGAGCGGATCTAGTGGCGGCCATGTGGTTCAAGATGCCTCTGACCAAATGTGCGTCATTTCTGAGTTGTAGATCTGATCCGAAGCCATTTATTATGGAAGTTTTTTCATTTATATATAAATATAAAATGGAAGAGTCCTTCGTGCCTTTCCCTCCGCATTCATTCACCGTCGTTCCGATGGGAGGAGAGGAAAGATCCGCCGTCCATACTGATGACGCCGCCATGGACGCCGTTCAGATGCGGCTGATGCTCGAGGACGAGTGAGCACGTTGCTTTCCCCTTTTTCTTAGATCCCTGAAAACGGATTCGTAAATCTTTCATCCGTTCTCAGTCTGTATTTGCTTATTTTCATCTTCGTCTTCATCAATATTGATTCGGAACTGACAATCAGATATTGCGCTCGCTCCTTTCTTGATTCGTATATTAAAGGATATTTGTTTTGAACTTTGTTCCAAGCATTTTTAGCAGAACAAAGCCTCGAAATAAAATCCGCACACTTGTTAAGCTAATTTACTTTGTGTGGGTTTTATCAGGTGTATTTTGGTGGATGAGAACGACAACGTTGTTGGCCATGAATCCAAATACAACTGTAAGTGATGAATCACAATTTCAACTTTCCTTAATTGCATGCAGAATATTTCTTCCTTTTTTTACCTTCTGCATAGCAATGTTATGCTGTAATGACTCTCAAATCTTAATTGCACAGATAATCAATCTCAGTGTTCTGTTGGTGCCCTGAGTTTGGTTTTAACAAGTTTCAGTTTTTCCTCTGATTTGTGAAATCTTAATTGCACAGATAATCAATCTCAGTGCCCTGAGTTTGGTTTAAGCAAGTTTCAGTTTTTCCTCTGATTTGTGCCTTGAAGTTGGTATAATAGCAGCATTTTCGTGTTTTTCTCATAAATTTAGTGCTCTTTTGTGCCTTCATATTTTTTTCTGCGGTTGTGTTCTGCGGCTATGCTTTGAGGGTCTTACTTTGGAGAACTCATGGTGGCTTTTTGAGCTTAATGGATGTTTAAATTATTAGCTTTTCTTTCATGAGATATTTTCTTTGATTTGCTATATGACGAACCCCTAAATTAGTACACTGATACTTCTTTTTCTTAACATATTATGTGATGCAAGTTCTGTAGCTCCTGCATTGTTTTTTTTTTTTTCTAAGTTTGAGGATTAGCATATCCTAATTTCTATCTAATACATATTTTTTATCTGATAAAATGTCATGATAACTTGAATAGATTTAAGACACCCACCCTAAAAGTAGGTGGTGTTGAAGAGGGCTAACATTCTATTGATCCGAAATAGACCTGTTATCAATTTGTATACGGGTTAAATTGACCTGTTATGCCTCAACACAGCATGATTTCTTTCACAAATTTGTTGCATGTGCTTTATAGTTTTGGTTCAGCATGATCCATTTAGCTCCAATCATATACGTCATTGAGGATGCAACCACGGGTTTGACCGTTGAGAGTCACCGAAGCAATATCGTAACAACACAAATAAAAAATTTAATTACAGAACAAGCCACACAATCACAAACATACGAATACATGAAATTTTATGTGAAAATTCTGATAACGAGAAAAATCACGGAGCCACACCACTACAAGAGAAATCCACTATGAACGAAATAATACAGAGTTATAGAGAATTTACCAATCTCATGAGAAAGCAGAAACCACCGCCTCTCTCATATTTCTCTCAAGCTCTCACTTAGGGTTTTTTGGATAGCAGCCATCACAAAAGATCCTAAGTTAACAACACTCACTTGGCTTAAATACCAACCCTAAAGGTCTTAAAAAATAGCTCAAAATAGCCCAAAGATTACTTTTTTTCACTCACGAAACGCTCCTATTCGCCACACAGCTGTCGCAGGTGCCTGGGAGCCCCAGCCTCAAGTTGGACCTGTTTCACGGGTGCTTGAGCGCCCAGCTTTGGATGCCCAAGCAGCAGCACAGACGCTTTGGATGCCCAAGCAGCAGCACAGACGCTTGGCTCACTGGCGGCCCAATATTGGCTTACCCCGGAACCCACCGGGACTTCGTCGGCACCTCTTTTGATGATCGAATTGATCTCCACACCTGAGCATACGTTTGACACAAAACCAATGGCGCATTAACATGAACCCAACACCTTTTTTTTTTTTTCTTGCACGGGTCTAAATTAGGTTGGTTTCGTGTACTGGCGATCAACATTAACCTGAATTCAGTAATAACTGTGTCTAGATACTGGTCCTGAATCGTATTAAATAGCAATTAAAAAGACATTAAATATTTGAAAAATTGGGCCGATGTCACTTTCCTTACTTTAAAGTTGCACAAAAATAAAAATTTCATAAATTTATTGTAATAAAGAGATTAAGCGATCTTAATATAAATTATATATTCCATGCAATGCCATTTGATTAGTACGGTGATAGTGAATGGTGAATACATTTGTAGACGTTATATTATTTGAATTATAAGTATGCAAACTATATTTATGCAATTGTTGGAAGAGATATTTGTAATTTGTAATTCATTAATTTCTGCAGTAATGCTTGATTTCTGTTTGGCAGTCAAGTATTATTGCCATCTTTATGAGTCATGAATGATTGATATAATCTATACCTCATCAGCATCATCATTAGACACAATAAATCTATATCTATTATTTGCTATTTTAAATGATTTTAGAAGTATTATCCTAATAGATTTCAATAAATATTTGGAGAATATGCGGAGCAGCCGAGCGAACGAACGCACGCGTTCAACTTCTCTGACGAACGAACGATTCTAGCGAATCATTCATTCGAGCGAACGATTCGATCGTTCGTTTCGTTCGAAGGAATCCCTTCCAAGGAATCCTTAAAAAATTTCAAAAAACTTTTAATATTATAAAAGTTCTATATAATATTAAAATTTGTATTGAGCTTCGAACATGAACGGGCTGAGAACACATACTTGTATTTTTTTATCATAAATGAGCTCAAGTTTGGAACAAAGACTAAGCTCAATCGAGCCGCTCCCCTAAGCATTAGTTTTCATTTTCCTGCATTATTTTCATCTCCAGACTGCTTTATAAGCTCTTGATTAACGTTCTGCACAGGCCATCTGATGGAAAAGATTGAGAAGGAGAATCTGCTTCACAGGGCTTTCAGCGTTTTCCTGTTCAACTCAAAGCACGAACTCCTGCTGCAGGTACACATATTTGATAATTCTATTATGACCAATTCATATTTAATGCTCTGTCAACACATACGTCATGTTAGCATAATATATTATTAATGCTGAACAATTCTGAAAAATCTGTACTCACCCTTCTTTCCGCACAGCAAAGATCAGCTACAAAGGTCACCTTCCCCTTGGTATGGACAAACACCTGCTGCAGCCATCCTCTTTTTCGCGAATCTGAGCTCGTGCAGGAGAACTTCCTCGGTACTTTTTTCGTCTCTCTTCTAGCATAGCTAATTACTGATCCTCAAAATTTACCTCTTTCATAGAATCATACTTATATATATATAGATTTGGCTATATATTGGACTGGAATCGAACCGTTTGATCGAGTTAGATAAGACTCAAATTTGAAAATTTTGATTTAAATATGACTCGAACTTGGATTGTTCAAATCGTAACAGATAAGTTACGAACTGACTCGAATTTTATTCAAGTCAAAACCATGTGAGTCATTCAACAGAGGTTCTAACCCGAGATCTGTGCATAAAGGCAAAACAGCATTGTTGTTATTTTTGTGAGCAAATGATATAATTTAATTAAATATATGCATATATATATATATATAATTTAATTTAATTCAAATAATTTTGAAGTTTTTGATAAAATTGTGAGCTCTATTTTATTATAAACAGTGTGGAAGGATGAGTGTGTTGAGAGTTCAATTTCCAAACAAGGCAACATGGGAGAGGGGTGAGAGGAGTGAGAGGGGTATAAAAAAATAAGCAAAAAATTATGAAAAATATTTCAATATTCTAATAAATGTATTAATACTATTCTTTAGCTTATTATTAGTCTAATAAATTTTTAATTATAATTTTAGTTATTGAATTTTATTTATTATGAATTAATCATTAATTTTAAATATATTGGTATTGTAGCAGTTTCCTAAAAGTCATATATGTGAATATATATATATATATATATATATATATATATATATATATATATATAGCAAATTGATTTGTTTTACCGAACACAGGGGTCAGAAATGCCGCTCAGAGAAAGCTGCTGGACGAACTTGGCATCCCCCCCTCTGACGTCCCCGTTGACGAGTTCGTACCTCTCGGGCGCATGCTCTACAAGGCTCCTTCGGACGGAAAATGGGGGGAGCACGAATGTAAGTCGTCTCTCCCCTTGCTGTTTAGACCTTGAGCGAGCAGCCTGACAAGCACATTCGTGCAAAATGTCAGCTGCCAGCCCATTTTGATCAGGCCGTTTGCAATACTGTCAACGTGTATTAATATTAACATACTGTTCCAGTGGATTATCTCCTGTTCGTCGTTCGCGACGTCAGCCTGAAACCGAATCCCGACGAAGTCGCTGACATCATGTACGTGAACAAGGACGGGCTCGCCGAGCTGCTGAGAAGGGCCGATGCCGGGGAGGACGGCGTAAAGCTCTCTCCTTGGTTGAGGCTGGTGGTCGACAATTTCCTCATGAAATGGTGGGATTTCGTCGAGAAAGGCACTCTGCGTGACGCAGCTGACGTGAACTCCATTCATAAGCTGGCATGAAAAATAATACTTCATTTAATCCCTATTTTTTGAGCTAAAAATAAAGTGAATGTTGCTGGTGGTGGGATATATATACATGTGTATGTTAAAACCTTTGTGGTTGCTTTTTGATATACTTATCGTATGTATCCTATGCACATCTTTAATCTTCTTTATATTTGGATCCATGAAATAAAATGATCGATATCTGCACCTCCCCATCCCAAAAGGGGATGGAGCAAGTCTAGACGTCCCCGTCGTCGTTCTAGAAATGCGAGTATCATCACAACCACCTCCTCTTTCACTTATAGTCGAGTCTTTCCCTCAATCTTCCCATGGAATGAGATCTCCTGATCTTACCAAGGTTCCATGTCTCGATGCTTCCAACCCTTCTATTCCCCCTTTTTCTTTTGGCCCCCATTCCCCAGGAGAGCCTTAACGGAGAATTACTGAGATGCTGACTCCTTCATTTTTTAAACGCTTAGGAATAGACAATGGCATCCAAGGACACGGATGCTAATGGTCTGAGCTGCTCATTTGAGGGTTAGATCATGATAATTTGATGTTCTTATACTCGTGCGTTGAGGTTTTGTTATATTTGGTTTCGTTGCTCATGTTACGTGTCAGTTTTGTATGGCTTCTTATTAATATGTGTTTCTAATGGTTATAAATTCTCTTATCATAATGTCCTGAATTGTCCGGGGCCTTCATTCGGATGTTCGTATTCACTATTTGATCTCTCATGCAAGAAATTACAATTCAGATAGCGCAGCGAATAGTTTCACTTGGGATAACCAGTACGCAGATTCTCCTATAAAAGCTCAACTGGGTCTGCCAAGTCCTTCCACCCTCCCCTTCAAACCATTCTCCATTCATGTTTTCAGCCGCTGCTTACTTTAGGAAATGTGTGAAGCTATATGAAGCAGTTATCATGGGCTTTGTATTCTCTTATGACAAAATATCTCTTCTTAAACTAATGAACATTGGGTGGAGTCAGAAAAAAAAGTTCTCAATTAGATTACCTCAAAACATAGCAAAATCTTTTGATGTCTTGCATTGAAACTGTTCAAACAATTTTGTTTAGTTGTGAGAGTTTCAAATCTCTTGGGCTAAATAGAGAGCTAAGGCACACTAGTTGAATATGGGAGAGGACAATCTAAATTTTTTTTATTCTCAAATGTCTACACATCAATGTAGGAACTAGAACATTTCTTTTTCAAATAAAAATTTGGAAGCTCAAGCTATTCTCTATTTCTCAACACTTCTGAATACTCCTGCGGTCAGGGCACTTATAACTCTCCGATTTCATATAACTCTCCGATTTCATCCACCTTATCCAATGTTGCTCATGCTGACTTATGAAGAAATCCATTGTTCAATGAGGTTAAAATGGCATTTTTGCTATAAAAGAATTCAATGCAATGAGCTTAAAAACATAAATCTTTCATAGTATCCAATTTACCAATATTTTGAACTTTAAAACATAAGAAATAAACCAATTTGGAAAATTGACTAACTTGGGATAATCCCAAGCTAGCTCGTTAGCCCGTAGCATAACTGCCTTTGTTTAATAAGAGTCAAGCCAGAGTGAGCTTATTTTTATGCGATCATATATGTCTATTCTATGAATCCTCTCAGGTAATTTATGAAGTTCACTTATACTTTCAAAACCATGGTATTATCCACCAATCCACTTGTCCCTATACTCAGGAATAAAACAGACTAGCTAAACATAAGCATAGTCACCTCCTCGAAAAACAAGATCTTTACTCCACACCAATCACATCCCCCAATTCTTGTGGCCCAAAACACTTCTCATTGCCGCATTTCTCATCAACCACAAACCTCTCTAACCATAAATAAAAAATTTCCATTCAAACTCTTATTGACCACACCCTGATTATAAACTCTTAAAAGTTTTTAAATGTAGCTTCTTTCCTTTTCTCCCACTTAATCACTCTAATAAACTATCCTCCAAGTCCATCCACTGTACTTTTGTTGGCTACTCTTGCCACCAAAGAGGCTTCAAATGCTATAATCCTCTCACCTGACAAATCATTTCTCCTTCAACATCAAATTCCTTGAGAACAACTTCCTGTAAAGACCCACTTAAATAGTAATAAGTAAAACTCTTAAACATCGAGGTGCATCTTCAGATAACGGTGGAATTCCTGATAAGAACTCCAAAGTTAAGCGTGCTCATGCAGGAACACTCCCAGGATGGGTGACATGCTAAGAAGTTATCTTCTAAATGTAAAACTGTAAGGCCTTTTAGACCAAAGCGACAATACCTTGGTACTTAAGTGTTTGAGATGTTACAAATGGTATCAGAGCAGGTCATAGAGTATCAGATAGGAGCTAAGTGCCATATAGGATAAAGTACCACTTCATGTGAGTAATTTTTTAAACCCATGATGGTTAAGATGCTACATGGTTGTGGATACCTCTAGAGCCTGTAGGGGCCACTTATAGTTATATCTAATGAAGATGTCAGTTACTTAAGTTTGGGAGATTGTAAGGATCCACTTAAGTAGTAATAAGTGAAGATCTTAAACATCGAGACACCTTTTCAGATAACAACAAAGTTCCTGATAAGAACTCTAAAGTTAAGCGTACTCATGTGGGAACACTCCCAAGATGAGTGACATGCTAGGAAGTTATCTTCTGAGGGCAAAACCATGAGACCTTTCAGACCAAAGCGAACAATACATTAGTGCTTAAGAGTTTGGGCTATTATACTTCCCCTTTAAACCCACACAAACAATACCTACTACCAGTGCTACATCAACTCAACCCTCTAATTTTCACCCTTCCTCATAACTATCAATTCCAATCGCACTCCCCTCCTCTTTTCATCAACCTAAAACTTCACTCCCAAATTCACCTCAGCCTCCAATTAATGGATCCATATCTATGATTTCCCCACTTAATTATAATATTCCACCCATTCCAGCTGACTTCTTACCACCAATTGATACACATCCTCAATACTCCATTCTATCCCACACCTCCAACAAACACCACATGATCACAAAATCTAAATTTGGCATACTGTAACCCTGTTAAATTCTTCATCTATCCCTTCCTCCACCAAAGTGCACCAACTTGCTATACTATTGCCATCAAATTCAAGAAATTGTGCAAAGCCATGTTAGAATAATTTCAAGACTTACAAAAACAAGGCACATGGGTCCTAGTGCGCCCCCCCGTCTCTTCCTCTCAAAACATCTTAGAAAATAAATGGACTTACAAAATCAAACTTAACTCTGATGGCAACCCTCACGATACAAAGCCAGATTTGTGCTAGTCTTCAAACAACAGAATGACATTTACTACAAAGACACGTTTTGTCTAGTAGCAAAAATGCCATCCATCAAAAATTTTCTCAATGTTATGGTAAACTCTCGTTGGCATATTTTCCACCTTGATGTTTATAATGCATTTCCTCATGGAAGCCTAGACGAAGAAGTTTACATGCATCAACCACAAGTTTTCGAGAACCAAACCTCCCTCAACATGTTTTCCTTCTCAAAAAGGCATTCTACAACCTCAAGCAAGTTGATAGTCAATGGTTTACCACATCCACCACCTAACTACAACACTTCAGCTTTCACTCCAAGTTTGCCGACCCATTTCAACCACATACCCTCCTAAACCTCTCAATAACATCCCACCCACTCTAGTCGCCACCTCAACCTTGCCATATATGTAGATGACATTCTTCTCACCGGTGACTGATTGACAATAATCAATCGATTGATTCCTTCACTATTTTTGGGGATCCAAATAACTCAATAAGACAGCCGCATTACGCTTTCCCAATCCAACTATGCGTCCTCAATCCTAGACACTGCAAGAATACACAATTGCAAACCTATTGCCAGCCCATCTAGCTCCAAAGAAACCCCTATAGCCAATGTTGACAGCCCCTATGTTGATCTTGAACTCTACAGACAACTAACCGGTTCTCTTTTATATCTCACAATCATGAGAACAACATCTCCTTTTTTGTCAACTGAGTATGTAAATACATGCACCATCCCTTCAATCGACAACATTCTCAAAACGGATCCTTCAATACATCAAGGGGACTACAGACATTTACCTTCTTATACAACACGATGATCTAACTCTACACTCTTACTTGGACTCTGACTGGGCAAGTGATTGTTATATTACGGAGACCATTTAGTTCATCATGGAGACACTAGTGGTACTCCAGTGAGCTTCCGAGGCAATTTAGAGCAAGAAGTGAAGTCCAGAAACAACACAGACGCCGTGGCGTGCCGTAGCGCGCTTTGGCGATCCCAACCCAAGACGGAGGCGCTACTGCGCGCCGCAGTGAGTGCTGACTCGAGATGCGGGCGCTACCACGCACCGCAGCGAGTGCTGACCGGAGACGTGGGCGCTACCGCGCGCCGCAACGGGTGCCGACCCTAGACACGGAAGCTACCATGCTTCACAGCGGGTCCCAACTCGAGAGTCAGGCACTACGGCGCGTTGCAGTCGGTGACGACTCGAGATGCGGACGCCACCCCGCGCCGCAGCGGAGTGCCGATCCAAAACGCGGGAGCCATCACCCGCCGCAGCGGGTACCGACTTTGGACGCGGGCGCCACCGTGCGCTGCAGCGGGTGCCGACCCGAGACGCGAGAGCTACCGCACGCCTCAGCGGGTCCAACCCGAGAGTTAGGTACTACGGCGCGTCGTAGCACCTAGCGGAAATCGATTTTAGTACAGGTTTTGCCCTAAGCAAATTGAAGGGCATTTTGGACCTTTTAGGGTCCGAATTTCAGCTGGATACTTAAGCAAAGAAGTTCGGAGGAGATAATGTTATTGGCATTTCAGTTTGGAGGCTTAGTTTTGCTGTGAGGAGGAGATTCCAAAGAGAAGCCCTAAGGAAAATGTTGTGTAAGATATCTCTTACATGTTGGAGGAGTGAATCTTGGTGGTGGCTGCTTCCTCTCCCCTCCATATTAGAGTAAGGGCTAGTATATTTCAGCTAATGAGATAAGTTCTTTAAAACTCTGTAACCTTCAAGTCTTTATAGTAGAATTTTTTGTGGTGTGGCTCCGTAGTTATTCCCGTTCTTGGATTTTTCACACAATCTTTAGCGTTTGGATATTTTGTGTGTTGTGATCTCTTACATGCATGTGCCATAATTTTATTTATATAGTTTTGTGATTTCAAGTTGCTTGGTAATCATCAACGCAACCCCGATCCTCAAATATGAGTACGCACTCTTCATCAATCTGTTGTCGCTGCGGGATTGTGTGTGCTCAGTGGTGCTCAGGTTTATCGCCAACAGTGATACCACTGATCTTCCATCCACTTCTAGTACTGCTTCTTCCTTGGGTTTACCCTAATATCATGGCATGTCAAGAAGCAAACCACAGTTTCTCTTCCACTTAAGTAGAATGTCAGGTTCTCTCCACTGCAGCAACTAACGTCATATGGCTTCGTCGCCTTCTTTCAGAATTCAACATTCTCATATACAAACCTACCATCATCCACTGTGATAAAATCTTAGTCATTGCTCTCATTAACAACATGGTCTTTCACGTCAGAACCAAGCACATCAAGATTGACCCACTTCATCAGAGGCTGCATAAAAAATAAGGACATCCTTGTCCACCACATTCATGTTTTCGACCAACTGGTTGATTTCTTTACAAAGACGATATCAACTGACATTATTTGGCTCCAACTGACTCTCTACTCTCCGAGCCTCAACTTGATAGGGGTGTTAACCTCAATAGAATAAATTCGGTCACATGAATGAATGTGTAACGAATGGTCACATTCATTCATGTGTAACGAACAGTCACATAAATGAATGTATAATGAAATGTCACATTCATTCATGTGGAAAATAATAATCATATTCATTCATGACATTTATTTATATGTATATATCCTTATTTTATTAATGAAGAATATATATTGTTTCTATCATTATTTCTGCCTCACGGCTTACATTTAAGTTTTTCTTCACAAAAAACAAAAGAATGTCATAGGCCAAAATATTTGACCTTGTTAACAAGTGCAAAAATTGAAAGGATGGTAGACTAAAGAGAATGCGCTAAAATGCACTTCAACATTTAAATAGCTTATTATCTTAGTTAATTTGAGTGATCTATTAGTTATATTTGTAAAACAAAAATATTAGGTTGTTAAGAATAATTTTGGAGAATTTTGAGAAAATTTTCCATCAGAGAATTATTCCCGATTATTTTATAATTGATTTAAATCAAAATAATTATAAAAACTTTTTGGGTGTCAAAATTTAATTCTTTTTTTTTTGAATTCTAAACTATCTAATTAGTAATTAACGAAAATTTCATAAATTTTGGAACTAAAATGGATGAGTTTTGATAAAGATACATTGCAATTAAAAAATAAAATTTTTTTGGTCATTACGGTTTTAGTAAACATAATTTTGGACAACTTTAAAATTAGATCCCGAGACAATCACATGGCCAAATTAGATAATTTTTATGTCTATGAATTTCTTTCAATAAGATCTACATTTTGAAACATTAATTTTAAATTTTGGAGATATATTTTTTATTAATTTTAAGAAATACTAAAATTTTATTTTTAGCAAAATTAAACAATATTGTGCCATAATTTTTGGAGGTCTTGCATTTAAATTACCTAATTAAAGTCACCAATTGATATTCCAACGAAATTATTCTCAATTAAGTCAAATTATGTTAAGCTATTCAAATTCCGTCATAATTAAACATACACTGTTGGATCTTTGTTAAAGTCTTATATAGACTCCTAGACCTTTTAATCCTAATTAAAAACTTTAAATTCTATATTTATTTCTTTCTTACCTCCACTTAAAAGTATTTGTCAAACTTCTTTTCTCATCCTCTTCTCCTCCTCTCAAAACCCTAAGGACTACATCCTTAAGCAAATCTAACGGTAAGGATAAGATCTTGGAAGCTCTAAACTATATAAAGAAGGAGATCTATGCTACAATACCTCATTGTTTTCACAGCAAGGAGAATATCTAGGTTTCATCAATATTTATTTGCTTCAAGGTACTCTCTTCTTTGATTCTCTCATTCTTTTCCTTCCTTACTAAATATATTTCATATTTGAAATATATAAATATATCGATCAAATAAATGATAATTATAATATTGGTAGGTTGTAGTCACACTCACAATAATATTTTAGATTGCTTAATTTATATGTGTATATTCATTAAACTTCAAGAAAAATTTCTTAGATTTATTCAAATATTTTATAATTCTTCATCTTCATTTGGTACTATCATAATTCTTGTTCTATTTAAAATTAGTTGGTGTAATTTTACACACACATTCTTATATGTATTTTTAACAAATCAATAGAAGATACTACACTTTAGTGTTGCCTTTAAGATGTTCAAAAATCACCCTAAAGTTGAGAGATAAATTCTATTTTATTTAAACATTTTTTTTCCAGAAATTTCTACTTTTTGTCAACTTTGGAGAGTTGTAACTTTTCAACCACTAAGTATTGAGTGCTATAACTTTTCATGATTACTCTCCTATAGTTTGTGAACAATTTCACAAAAGATATTATTGGTCCATTTGAACTCCAAGGTCACCATTTAAGTACTCAAATTTTAATAATCACCTATTTAAATCCAGAGAACAATTTTTGGCAGATTTTAGAAAATTTGTTGCTATATTATTGTTGACATAAATGCTAATTTAACCATTAGATTTAGCTGATTTTTGGCATGATTACTCTGTCTCATATTAGGAACAACTTCACTATTGAACACAGAACTTAGGCTTTCCATTTAGGTCTTCATTTTTAGGTCTAAAGTTTAGAAAATAATGTGATTATTTCTAACTTAAAAAAGTTCAAAAATAGTAAATCTTTATCTCAAACATTGCACATTCATAACTTTCAAAATACTTTGAATCGGTAACTAAAATTTGGTATGCTTAATCCCCAATCCTTTATGAACAACTTTCATTTAGATATCAGTAGTTGAAAATATAATTTGGACATTCTAACCCTAATTAGAAACATTAAATCCTGCCTTTATTTTTTTCTTACCTACATTTGAAAGCTTCTGTCAAACTCTTTTTATTTTTCTCTTTTCCTCCTCTCCAAGCCCTAAGGACTTCATCCTTAAGCAGACCCCATGGCAAGGATAAGATCTTGGAAGCTTTAAACCATATAAAGTAGAAGATACATGTTACACTATCTCATTTTTTTCACGATAAGGAGAAGATTAAGGCTTCATCAAAACTTCTTTGCTTCAAGGTATTCTCTTCTTTGATTCTCTCATTATTTCCATTCCTTACTAAATATATTTTATGTTTGAAATATATATATATATATATATATATATATATATATATCAATCAAATAAATGATAATTTTGATATTGGTAGGTTATAGGCATACTTACAATGATATTTTAGATTTTTTAATTTATATGTGTATATTCATAAAATTTCAAAATTAATTTCATAGGTTTATTCAAATATTTTATAATTCTTCATTCTTATTTCGTACTAACATAATTCTTGTTATATTCTAAATTAGTTATTGTAATTTTGCACACACATTTTTATATGTATTTTTAATAAATCACTAAAAGACACTATACCTTAGTTTTGCTTTAAAGATATTTAAAAATCACCCAAAGTTGAGAAAACAATTATAATTTATTTAAACATTTTTTTTCAGGAATTTTTATTTTTTTGTCAACTTTAAAAAGTGATAACTTTTCAGGCACTAAGTACCGAGTGCAATAATATTGCATGATTACTCTCTTATAGTTTGTGAACAATTTTATAGAATACACTATTTGTCCATTTGGACTCTAAGGTCACCATTTAAGCACTTAAATTTTAATAAATACCTATCAAAATCTGAAGAACAGTTTTGATAGATTTTAAAATTTTCTTACTATATAGTTATTGTTATAATTACTATTCTAACCATTGGTTTTAGATGATTTTTGAAATAATTATACTCTATTATGTTAGGAACAACTTCATTGTTTAATATAGAACTTTGGCTTTCCATTTATGTCTTCATTTATTGGTCAAAAGTTCAGAAAATAATGGATTGTTTCTTACTAGAAAATTTCAAAAATAGTATATCTTTTTCCTAAACTTTGCACATTCATAACTTTTAAAATACTTTGAACCGATAACTAAAATTTGATATGCTTAATCCCTAGTTTATTAGGAACAACTTTCATTTAGATATCAGTAGTTAAAAATATAATTTAGACTTTCTAACCTTAATTAGAAACCTTAAATCCTACCTTTATGTATTTCTTAACTCCATTTGAAAGCATTTATCAAACTCGATTTGTCTTCCTGTTCTCCTCCTCTCCAAACCCCAAGGACTTTATTCTTAAGCAAATCTCAAGGCAATGATAAGATCTTGGAAGCTCTAAACCATATAAATGAGAAGATCTAAGCTACACTATCTCATTTTTTTCACGGCAAGGAGATGATCTAGGCTTCATCAAAATTTCCTTGCTTCAAGGTACTCTCTTCCTTTATTCTCTCATTCTTTCTTTTCTTTACTAAATATATTTTATGTTTGAAATATATATATATATATCGATCAAATAAATGATAATTGTAATATTAGTAGGTTATAGGCACACTCATAATGATATTTTAGATTTCTTAATTTATATGGGCATAAAATTCTAAGATTTTTTTTTTTAGATTTATTCAAATATTTTTTAATTCTTCATCCTCATTTGGTATTATCATGATTTTTATTCTATTCAAAATTAGTTGTTGTAATTTTGCATACACATTTTTATATATATTTTTAATAAATCACTATAAGACACTACACTTTAGTTTTTCCTTTAAAATGATTAAAAAGCATCCCAAAGTTGAGGAAAAAATTATATTTTATTAAAAAAAAATTTCTAGCAATTTCTATGTTTTTGTTAACTTTGGATAGTTGTAACTTTTTAGCTATTAAGTATCGAATGTTATAACTTTGCATAATTATTCTCTTATAGTTTGAGAACAATTTCACAGAAGACATTATTGGTACATTTGGACTCTAAGGTCACCATTTAAGAACTCAAATTTCTATAAACACCTATTTAAATCCAGAGAACAATTTTTGACAGATTTTAAAAATTTTCTTGCTATATTGTTGTTGTCATAACTGTTAATCTAACTAGTGGATTTAGTTGATTGTTGGCATGATTACTCACTGTTATGTTAGGAACAACTTCACTATTGAACACAAAGCTTAGGATTTCCATTTGTCTTTATTTTTAGGTCCAAAGTTCAAAAAATAATGTAACAATTTCTTAGAAAATTTCAGAAATAGTTAACATTTTCCCCAAACTTTACACATTTATAACTTTCAAAATACTTTGAACTAGTAACTAAAATTTGATATGCTTAATCCCTAATCTATTAGGAACAACTTCCATTTAGGTATAAATAGTTTAAAATATCATTTGGACCTTCTGTGTTCTGTGATGACCCCAATATTGAGAGTCACTTAACTCAACATTGATACGTCACCACAATACCTAATACTAGATTAGAAGAAAACTAATCTAAATCATTAGATATTGTGTTTGGCCATGGATTTAGAAGAGGGTCTTAAGTTAAGATGAAAGGGAAATTATGAATGGTATTTAGTAGATTAAAAGTAAAGATACAATACATGTACTTTATAAATAGGAGTGAAGTATAATTTAACATATGATATATGCGAGAAGATATGAGATTGTAATTTAAAATAATGGAAATAAACACTTGCAACCTTAGACATGAATTTCTAGATATTTAGTGAGTATTTAACATGTGAGTTATGAGTACATTTTCTATTAAAATTTCTAAGTCTAAAATTTCTTAAAAATTTTGACAGAATCTCCTTTGTAAATGGCTAAGGAAACACCTGCAAGTTCACATGCAAGACTCCCATTCCAATGGGAGTTAAATTTTGAAATAAAAGACAACCTAAACTAACATGCATTCAATCCACTTTAACTCTAATTTTAATATAGAGTTCAATATTTTTTATAGGATTGCTCATTTCTAATTCTACAATAGTGTTCAATCCCTTTAATAGGATTGCTCGTTCAAAATTTTAAAAGTTTTAAGGGAGAAAATCACATGTGTAACAATTATCTATCCTAAGGTTTACTTTATCATAACATTCAATACTCATATGAAAATATGCAAGGACTATTACTTCAATAAGAAACTAGATTCTAATTCTATAAATAAATGAATATACAATGAATTCCATTTATCATTCTAAGTAAGTATGCAATGAGAGACTTAATTAACATGCAAATTTTATACATTTATAACCATTCATCCATTCAATACATTCATCCATTCATTCATCACAAGCATTTAAGTATATTATAAGCTCCAATAAGTATAATAAAATTTAAAGTAAATGACATTATTATAAACCAACAGTAAATTTAAGAAAGAAGGAAATTTGATAGCTCACTTGAAGTTCTTAATAAGCTATAATTTAACATTTAATAAGCAGAAGCAATTTTTAATTTTTAGCACTTGGTCCAGCTCCACTAGCCTCCAAGTGCATCTGATCTATCACATTTTAGCATTTAAATATGATAGGGCAACACCAAGAAATAAAAAAATTTGGTTAGACTAAACAGTCTAAGTACATTTTAAGATTGTCTAAACATGTTATTGTTATAATTGGATATCATAGTTTTAGTTACAAAGTAAGCACAAGCATGGGTGCAATATGGTAAGCATACAAATAAGGAAAAGTATGTAAGGAAAACAAGTGAGTTAGAAGACTCACTTAATATACATTCTAGCTTACAAATAAAACAAGGGTAAGAGCATCCTAAATAGGCTAGAAATAGACTAATGTGCATATGAAGTACATGAAGTAAAGTATGTATATGTTCAAATGAACTTATGCTAAGTAAAGAAAATAAATAGTGAAGCATTTAAATAAAATTATACAACATTCATTGTAACCTAAATAAATTGTAAATAAGTAAAGTATAATTCTAA
The DNA here is from genome assembly GCA_016760335.1 of Gastrodia elata. Classification (NCBI taxonomy): domain Eukaryota; kingdom Viridiplantae; phylum Streptophyta; class Magnoliopsida; order Asparagales; family Orchidaceae; genus Gastrodia; species Gastrodia elata. The sequence continues at coordinate 21,834,364 of CM028669.1, forward strand.
ATCATAGAAACTGCATAGTAAGGAAATTGAAGGAAAATCTTAGACTTTTGATCTAAGATATACATTGCCTAGGACTATGTAAAGTAATATAGCTAAAAGCTATGATGAGCCTTAGCATTCAATAAGATTGAAGATCTCACATATTTATTAATTGAAGTTATTTTAATCTGTGCTCATTCTATGGGCATATTCAGAATGAAATGAAGAGTTAAACACGTCTGTTTAACAACTAAGAAAATCAGGGTCAAGTCCTAAAACACTCACATTCACCCTCTGAGAATGCGATGTCTCCTTATCACTCCTTATTCAATCTGCCCTAAACTGATCCACCATATAAAACCCCTAGTAGTTTTAATGTGAAAGTTTTATTTATGCACAATATAATATATAAATAATTCAATGGATAAGGCTCAAAGCTAAGTAAGTATTCAAGGAAATTCAATAATTGTAACTAAGTGATATCTAAAGTTATCTAATTTTAATGATCTACTTAATGATTAGAGCTAATTGAGCTCCCAATTAACTTTGAGATATTGATCTCATGTTAATTAAAATATAGTAGTAGTTGGGATTTTGAAAGTAATAGATTCAATTCATTTAATATGATATGACAAAATAGTTTATAAGTATAATTATTATTATTAGAGACTAGCTCTTAATCTCATCCTAAACTATAAGATCTAATTACAATAATTAAATCAAGGCTTAGGTAACTGGTAGGTAGAGATTGAGATAAGAAATAATCTAAATTAAGAAATTTGGAACTAAAATAATTCTACTAATTTTCATTAGAGTTCACTAGCTAGTTATGTTTTGAATGTTCTAATCAAACAAATATTAATCTATCTAAGTCATAAGTAATTGTAAGGTTTAGAATAAGTACTTACTAGACTTAAGAACTACAAGTTCTATGTTTATTATTAATTGATGTTTAAGGAGTTCAATAGGATTCCTAAACTAATTTAAGTAAGTTAGGGATTCCTATTACTACAACTTAAAATAATTAAGAAAAGGCTTTAGGGATTAGGATGTATAAACAAAGTCCTAATCTAATCACTAAAGCTAAATCTAGTTGATTCACAATTTTATAATTACTAATGCATTAAGACTATCTGCTCTTAATGGGTGTAACTAATAGACTTAAGATTCAACTATAGATCAATTACAAATCAATCCTAGGGTTTCTACCTTAGGGTTGAAAGGTGAATTAAGCAATTGGCAATTAATTCACATATTTAGAAAATTAAGAACTAAGGTCATAAAAATATAATCTAATTGGTAAGGGAGATAATAATGTGACATATTAGCTATCCTAGGGTTTTATAAGACCTAAAACATGATATTTAGAAATATAGAATAATCACAATAACACTAAGTAAGAGTCAAAAACCTAAAATCCTAAATTGTTGTCTAATGGAAATGATTTATATATCAATGAAATCCTTATTTCATAATGAGAAGAATGACACTAAGTATATCAATTTTGGACAACTTTGGAAAAATAAGGGTTTTAATGACTCCTCATTAGGTTAAAAAGTGATTAAAAAAATTAAGGTTCAAATATTAAATTTTATTTCATATTATTATTCCTCATATTTTTAGAAGTGAAATGGACTATTTGATTATTTAATTTGGATCTTAAATGGTCAATTTAGGTAACATGAAATGATATAGATTAATTTATAATTAATTAATTAATCCTAAATATTGGCCCCTTAAAATAATTGTCAAAATAGAAATTAAATTACATATTATTGATCTACTCATTTTTGTTATCAAAATGATATATAATATTATATATTTTGGATTTATATTTTTCAATTTATATTTATAATTAAAATTCACTTTATTTAATGCTAATAATATTAATTTAAACATATCATAGTTTTCTTAATCGAATTATACATCTGCTTACATTAATTAAATGAGATGGCGGAGCGTACCAGAGTAAGCCACATGGATAGAGATGAGACGGCGCGGTTCAAGCTTTAATGAACCGTCCAGTTCAACGAACGACGCTTCTCGACCCATCATCGTCCCCGACTGATTCACGGGAATAGGAATTTAGGGCATCTATGCATAGGTATTAGGGGATCCTTCACGGTGCAGTAGTACCTTTGAATGAGAAGTATCCCACTGCCGGTTCTCGTAATTGACCTAGTTGTCAAATGTTTGAGGCATAGCCTTATGAGACGATGCCCTAATTCTTTCCCCTACTAGCATTACAGAGTAAAATAATCATCCATTAATGAAATTAATCAATTACAGCTTAGCAAATGACTTACCAAACTTACAATAAGGACTTCACAACTAAAAGATCCAAATTACATTGATCAATAATTGATTTTCAAAACATACAAAGAAAGTAAAATGAGGAGGAAGCAGATTAGTCTTGCGCCGATCTATAGATAAGAATCAATCTACTCAATTCACCCTCACCTAATTGAGGTGTGGGGAACTCAAAAATATAATCGGATTTTTTTTTATCGGAGGTCAATTTAATTATCTTTTTTTTCTAGGTATTTAAATATTATTAAAATATTCGGGAAAAATTCGATGACTTCCATACACTTCCAAAATACCACCCCTAGCTAATTTAGGTGTGGTGAGTCCAATGGTGGACTCTATTTTTTATTTTGAGGTCTAAATAAATTAGGCATTCTCAGAATTATCAAAAAATCAAAAAATGTTAGAAATTGCCAAATGATCTCCAAATCACACAAAAATTGAAATGGAGACTCCTAAGATCATTATAAGACTAATGGAAAAGGACTAGAGTCAATTAGGTCACTAATTGATAGGTAATAATACTAGAGTTGTTACAGACTCCTCTCCTTTAAAAGAGTGTTGCCCACGACATACAACCAATAAAAGCAAGGAAAAATGAAATACACTATGAAAGTCTAAAGAACTTAACAAAATTAAAAGAACTTAATATACCTGATTAAAAAAAGAATTTTGAGAACTTCTTTAGCATATCCTCTTCCTTCTCCCACGTGGCTTCACCAGCTGGATGATTCTGCCAGTGAACTTTGACCATAAGAATGCTACGGTTTCTTAACTGCTTAAGATCCCAACCTAAAATCGCAACAGGGTTAACACAAAAGTCAGATTAGGTTGCAATTCCATTTTAGGTATATGAACTTGCTGACTTGGATCTAGCAAACACCTTCTTAGTGATGAAATGTGAAACACATTATGTACAGCCGAGAAGTCTTCTAGCAACTCTAATCTGTAAGCAGTTATTCCAATCCTCTCAATCACTTCAAAGGGTCCCAAATACCTTGGACTCAGCTTTCTATACACGCTAAATCTTTGTACACCATGCATCGGACTAACTTTAAGATAAGCTCTATTGCCTACTTGGAACTCCAACTGACGATGACGAGCATCATGATATTTCTTCTGTCTATCCTGAGCTGCAGTCATATTATGCTTGATTAGATGAACTTTCTTAGTTGTCTCTTCTAATAACTCAGAACCATAAAGTTGAGAGTCTCCTACTTCAGTCCAAGCACTGGAGTTGTACACCTCCTTCCATAAAAAGCTTCGTAAGGAGCCATACCAATACTGGACTAATAAGTGTTGTTGTAGGCGAACTCAACTAACGCTAAATGATTTTCTCATGATCCACCGAAGTCTAGAACACAAAGACGCAAGAGATCTTCCAAGATTTGATTAACACGCTCAGTTTGTCCATCTATCTAGGGATGGAACACGCTAAACTCGTTCCCAAATCTTGCTGAACAGCTGACCAAAATTTGGAAGTGAATCTACTGTCTCTGTTAGAAACTATACAATTCAGTGTACCATGCAAACAAATGATTTCTTTAATATAAAGCTTAGCTAACTTCTAACCAGATCTATCTAACGAATAGCTAGAAAATGAGTTGACTTGGTGAGTTTATTGACTATCACCCAAATAGAATCAAAACCAGATCTACTCTTAGGCAAACCTATAATGAAGTCCATAGAGATATCAGACCACTTCCATTCAGGAATGTCTAAGCGTTGAAGAAGTCTACCAAGCTTCTGATGTTCGGCCTTGACCAAGGAACAAGGATGTTACTTAGAAATGAAAATAGTTATATCTCGTTTCATGCCGGACCACCAAAATGATTGCTTGAGATCCTGATATATCTTACAACTACCTGGGTGCATTGAATAGCCAGAATTATGAGCTTCAGACAATATTTGTAACTGCAAGCTTTTTGGAATCCATAATCTGGACTTTTGAAATACAACACCTTCATCATCAAGACATAATTAAGATCTCTTGCCACTAACGGTTTCAGAACTTAACGTAGAATAACTTGTATCTTCCTTCTAAGCTTTAACATTCTTAGATCTCAAGGAATCATCTGACTGAATAGCAAATAGTAAAGTGCCTAAATTAGTTGAACTAATAGGCTCAAGATTCAATTAGACAAAATCTTCGATCAAGGATTCATTGCAACAAAGAGAAGATAAAGTCACTTTATGACTTAGGGCATCAGCTATGACATTAGCTTTACCCAGATGGTATTGGATTTCCAAATTATAGTCGCAAAGTACATCTTCACCCCAAAAGTTAAGTTTTTTTTGGGTGAAGATGTACTTTAAACTCTGATGATCAGTAAACATCTCACACTTAACTCCATACAGGTAGTGTTTCCAGATCTTTAGAGCAAAAACTACGCTTGCAAGTTCAAGATCGTGTATAGAATAGTTCTTCTCGTTAGGCTTAAGTTGTCTATAGGCATAGGCTATAATGTGGCGATCTTGCATCAGAACACAACCAAGTTTTACCTTAGAGGCATCAGTATAAACTTGAAAATCTTTACCCTTATGAGGTAGTACTAGAATAGGAGCTGAAGTCAATAACTATTTCAACTTCTAAAATGATTCTTCACAGGCTATGCTCCAGATGAATGGAATGTCCTTTCTAGTTAACTGAGTTAACAATGAGGCAATTAGAGAGAAACCAGGAATGAACCTTCTGTAATAACTAGTGAGTTCTAAGAAGCTATAGATCTCAGTTACAGATTTAAGTTGAACCCACTATTGAAAAGTTTGGATTTTCTTTTGGTCTACTCTAATGCCTTTAGCATCAATCACGTGACCCAAAAATGCCACAGACTTGAGCCAAAACTCGCACTTAGAAAACTTAGCAAAAAGTTTATTCTCTCTTAATAATTCTAGAACTATACGAAGATGCTCTTCGTGCTCAGCAGCTGACTTTGAGTAGATTAAGATATCATCAATGAAAATGATGATGAACTCGTCGAGATACGGCTTTAGGATACGCCGCATCAGGTCCATGAAGATGGAAGGAGCATTTGTCAGTCCAAAAAACATGACTAAAAACTTAAAATGCTCATAATGGGTCTTGAATACAGTCTTGGAAACATCTTCATCCTTGACTCTAATCTGATAGTAATGATCATAAGTCAATCTTGGAGAAGATCTTCGCTCCGGTGAGTTGATTAAACAAATCATCGATCCTAGGGAGAGGATACTTATTCTTTACTGTCACTTTGTTAAGCTCACGGTAGTCTATACATCCACATTGATCCATCCTTCTTCTTGATGAATAAGACAGGACCTCCCCAAGGTGGCATGCTTGGGCGAATAAATCCTTTCTCTAATAACTCTTACAACTGCTCTCTTAGCTCTTTCAGTTCTTTTGGAGCCATTCTATATGGAGCCTTAGATTTTGGTTGAGTTCTAGGGACAAGTTCAATTGAAAACCCTACTTCATGCAGAGGAGGTAGTCCAGGTAAGTCTTTTGGGAACACATCCAGGAACTCTCTAACTATGATAGTCTCTTTTGGACTACTTACTTGCATCTCTTCACTGATTAGAGTCACTAGAATCGCATAGCAACCTTTACTAACGAGATACTTAGCTTCAATAGTATTGATTAGGGATGCAGTCAAGCTAAGTTTTCCTACAAACACTTCAAGTTTCTTTCCAACCTTAAGTGATACTCGCTTACGAAAACAGTCTATTACGACATTAAACTTACTTAACTAATCCATTCCTAAGATTATGTCAAAATTCATAATGGACATAACGATAAGCTTGGATTGGAAGAATTGGTTATTGATTGGGATGTCTACCAAACAGAATTCACTAGCACACATATCAGCACCAGATGGCATTTGAACTATTAAAGGATTGCCTAGGCTAAAATGTTAAAGATTTAAAGAAGATGCACAACTCACTGACATGAAAGAGTGACTAGCACTAGTGTCAAAGAGAGTGTCACAGAACTAGTTTTTAATAATTAGAGTTCTTATAACAGAGAAAATAAACCCTAATTACACTAATGAAAATTTAAAGCAGGAAAATGTTGAAATTAAAATTGCAGAAGAAATTGAAAGCAGAAAATTGGAAATTAAATTTAGAACATATTGGTAACAACACTATTATCATCTTGTGCAGCTGAAGATGATAGCGCTTATACTCTTGGTACTGCTGGTGATTGAGCAATGTCCTTGCCCTTATCCTTCCTACTATAGTGACCTTGCTTGGAAAAAGAAGGTACACCCTTTTGGTGTTGAGCATTTCCACTAGTAGGGGATGCATTAAGGCAAGCGCTGGTGCTTGGGTATTCAATGGAATTGGATTTTGAACAGAACCTTAATGATTAATCTTCACCTTATCCATGGTCCAGTTGGCATGGCAGTCCCAATGTTTATAATTGGTTCTACTACATATGTAACATTTACCACCTGAGTGGTAACACTTCCCATATAGATGGGGTCTATTACATATTGCACCTAGTCTTCCTTGCTGGCCTTGCCTGGGATTCTAGTTTGGGTTTTGGATAAAAGTTAGTTGGAAGATCTTCAGACCATGAGAACAATTTCGCTTAAAGGGTTTTGATCTGGAAGATTGAGGATGGGAGCGCTTCCTCGATTCCATCTGAGATTGATGGTACTCCACCATGCGAGCACCTTCTAAGAGTTTGGAAAAATTGTCATGATGTTAGGACATAAAATGACTCTTGACGGAATATCTTAGTCCGGACAGGAATCTTGTACACCTAGCCATTTTAGTATGGAGTAGATTTGGAGCAAATCGAGAGAGTTTGCGAAACTCCATCTCGTAGGCATGCACAGAATGATTCCCTTGGACAAGCTGCATGAAATCATTTTCTATTATAGTCTGGGCAGAAGGAAGAATAAACTCCTCACGAAAAACTTGTTCAAATTCATCCCAAGGGATGTCTTCCATTTGAACTTCAAAGAAACGAGTCTTCAACTCACTATCCGACCAGTATTCTGCCTCACCGTGGAATAGGTACGTCACAAGACGGAGACACTCGCTCTCTGGACACTTAATACTAGCAAGTGTCTTTTCTATAGCCTTCAGCCAATCAATGGCTTTATAATGGGAAACTGAACTATTGAAGGTTGGAGGGTTCAGATGAAGAAAGGTAAGAAGGCAGGCATCCACCATGGGGCCTGAAGAGGGCTATGGAGCCAAAGGGAGTTCAGGAATAATGGGAGAAGAAGCTTGAGGAGGAGTTGGGCAAATTTGAGATGGGACAGGAGAAGCCTGGGAAAGGTTGCAGAATGAAGCCATCCTTTTTGCCGCACGTGTTTGTGCTTCAATCATTACCTTCATCATATGCAACAAATTTTGCATTTGTTCAATTTGGGTAGTTGTAGTGGAAGTAGGTTCTTCCACTATTGGTTCAATAGGAATATTTGAATTTGGATCTAACCCTAATTAGAAACCAAAAGTCCTAGATTTATTTCTTTCTAACCTCCATTTGAAAGTATTTATTGAACTCCTTTTCTCTTCCAATTCTCCTCCTCTCCAAGCCCTAAGAACATCATCCTTAAGCAAATCCCACGGCAATGATAAGATCTTGGAAGCTCTAAACTTTATAAAGAAAGAGATCTAGGCTACACTATCTCATTCTTTTTACGGCAACTAGAAGATCTAGGCTTCATCAAAATTTCCTTGCTTTAGAGTACTACTTTTTTGATTCTCTTATTCTTTACCTTCTTTACTAAATATATTTCATATTTAAAATATATATATTTTGATCAAATAAATAATAATTGTAATATTGGTAGGTTATAGGCACACTCACAATGATATTTTAGATTACTTTATTTATATGTGTATATTCATAAAATCACAAGAATAATTTCTTAGATTTATTCAAATATTTTATAATTTTTTGTCATCATTTTGTAATATCATAATTCTTATTCTGTTCAAAATTAGTTGCTGTAATTTTGCACACATTCGTATATTTATTTTTAACAAATGACTAGAAGACACTACACATTAGGTTTGTCTTTAAGATGTTTAAAAATAACACTATATTTGAGAAAACATTCTATTTTATTTACACATTTTTTTTAGGAATTTCTATATTTTTATAAACTTTGGAGTGTTGCAACTTTTCAACTACTAAGTACTGAGTGCTATAACTTTGCATGACTCCTCTCCTATAGTTTGTGAACCATTTCACAGAAGATATTATTTGTCCATTTGAACTCTAAGGTCACCATTTAAGTACTCAAATTTTGAAAACCATCAATTTAAATCCAGAGCAGTTTTTGGCATATTTTTGAAATTTTCTTGCTATATGATGTTGCCATAACTGTTAATATAACCATTAGATTCAGTTGATTTTTGAAATGATTATTCTCTGCTATGTTTGGAAAAACTTCACTGTTGAACATAAAACTTAGGCTTTCCATTTATGTCTACATTTTTAGGTCTAAAATTTGAAACATAATGTGACTGTTTCATATTTAGAAAATTTCATAAATAATAAATATTTCTCACAAATTTTGTACATTAATAACTTTCAAAATACTTTAAAGTGGTAACTGAAATTTGGTATGCTTAATCCCCAATCCATTAGGAACAACTTTCATTTACATATCAGTAGTTGAAAATATTATTTGAACCTTCTAACCTTAATTAGAAACCTTAAATCCTGCCTTTATATTTTTCTTACCTCCATTTGAAAGCTTTTGTCAACCTCCTTTTCTCTTCCTCTTCTCCTCATCTCCAAACCCTAAGGACTTCATCCATAAGTAAATCCCACAACAATAATAAGATCTTGAAAGATCTAAACCAGAAAAAGAATGAGATATAGGTTACATTATCTCATTTTTTTCACGGCAAGGAGAAGATCAAGGCTTCATTAAAACTTTTTTACTTCAAGGTATTCTCTTTTTTTATTCTCCAAAGTTGACAAAAAAATAGAAATCACCTCAACTTTTTTGCTTCAAGGTTCCAATTACTCGGTACCGAGCGCAATTGTAATAACCCTAGGATGTTACTTAGCTTAATTGCATCCTAATTGTCATTCCATTGAGTTCATCTGCTCATTAGAATTAATCCCCGAAGATTTGTAGCTATTTAGAGCTCAATTTAATATTTGGATTATTTTAATAATATTTAATTAATTAGAAAATTGAAATATTTAATTTGACCTCAAAATCAAAATTCGACTTCGTCATTACGCTCATCACCCCCAGATTAGATAGGGGTGATGTTTTAGTAGTAATTGGAACCTGTCGAAAATTTATCGAATATTTTAATATTTAAAATACCCCAAAAATTAAATACTCGTTGCAATCAAAATCCAACTTTATTGATGAATTCCTCACCCTCAAATTAGCTAGGGATGAATTTTTAGGATTTTTTCTGAGCACATTCATAAAATCTGATTTTAAAGCATTAATTAATTGAATAAATTAAGTTAAAATTTATTAAATCTCCATTATTCCTTTTCCTATTTTTCCACTTTGCCTTTTCCCTCCTTCCCAGCACCTTCCTCCCCATGCCCTGCACTCAAGAGATTTTTGCCATCCCTTATCTTCACAACTAGGATGGGACAACTCATGCCTATCTCATCTAAAGCCATGCCTCCCCTTCTCCTTAAAAGAACCTCAGCTCTCCTCCTTTCCTCCATTTGCTCAGCCAAAGTTCTCCTCCCCATTCTCTATTTTTGATGTGCTACTTGTTGAAGAGAAGCTCTACATCCTCTCAAGCTCTCAAGTTCCCAAGGATTTCTAGAAGGAACTTCCATTTGCAAGTCTAAGGTACCCCACTTTCCCCCATTAAATGAATTTAATGGCTACTTCATATTTACACTTATGCTTATTTTACATCATTAGAAATATATGAATGGGATATGGAATCCATTAGAGCTCCTTGAGATAGAAAACTTTATGGAAGAAAATAAGCTCTATTTTTCTTCTTTTTGCATACCTGAACATTTAACCTCTTTGTTTATGTTGTTAAAATAATCCTTTCATGCCAATTTTAGTATCAATGGAAAAGTCTCAAAAATACCTTTCCATCTGTATATGACACTACTTGTGAGGTGGACAAAATTCAGAGTATTTTAGTGTAAAAGGAGACCCGTCACGGTTTTTGCACATGCGAAATCCCCGTCGGGCGCTACAGCGCGCCATAGCGCCCGAGTCTCGGGTTGAATCCGCTGCAGTGCACTGTAGCGTGCCACAGCGTGCCGCAGTGGTATATAAATTTGGTGAAATTAAATTAAATGTGTTGCATCACTGAAATTTGCCGCAGTGTGCCACAGCGTCTAAAAGCGCTGCAGCGCGATGTAGCGCCTACCAGGGAGCGCTACAGCGCGCCGTAGCATCTAGCTCTTGAGAACTCTGGCGCCATAGCGCGCCGCAACACTTTCAGGCACTGCAGGGAACCACAGTGTTGCAATCTGCCGTAGTGCGTCGTGGCTCCTAAAAATGCTACACTGCGATGTAGCATGCCATAGCGCGCTGTAGCGCCTGGCTTTCAGCCAGAAGGCGCCACAGCGCGCCGTAGTGCCCAGAACTATCATGAATGATCAAAACTTCACCTTTTTCACATTCTAATGACCCTAGGACCCTAATGGGGCCAAAATATATCAAAATCAAAGCAAGTTTTAGTAAGCATTATATAAAATTGTAGGTAATTTTTGAATATGGAAAAATTAGGTTTTAACCCTTTTTATGAAAATATAATCCTAACATTAAAATGACCATAACTTGATCATTATACATTAAAATTCAAAGTTCTTAGACTCTATATAATCCTTGGATAGTAAACATCAATAAACCAACTGAATTTTTAGATTTTATTAAGTGAAATTATCAAAATGTCTTATAGGTTAAAATCCTTAAATTGGACCCTATATAATTTAATAATTGTCCAAATTTAATGTACCTACTGTCTATATTCATATTAGACAGCAAGAAATCATTTGACATTAATATAATATAATTTTGATCCCTTAATCAAAAGTAGCATTTTAGACCCTTAAGTAGGGGCAAAATGATCATTTTGCCCAAAATTTAGGTTAAGTACCCTTAACCTCTAAAATATCATTTAAATCATTAAAATTAGTAATAAAACCAATTTTAGGTCAATTTAGAACCCTTAACCCCATTACTAAGCAATTTGGTAAAATTCCCATTAAAGACTTGAGAATTTTCCAAGTAAAATATATGCGCTTTTAACCTAGTTTAAACTTTACATCGTAATTCCTTAAGTAAATTAGACCAACAATTAAGGAATATAATATAATAACTATCAAAAACTCCTAAAATTCCCTAAATTATTTATTAGGAGCTTATTTGGAATCTACACTTCATTTTAGAATCTTTTTCTTAAGATTAGGAATAGATACTATGTTAGATTTCACTCATTGAACAAATGGGTTATTCAATGGATGAAACCTTAGTTTTATTAATTTTTAGATTTTCATACTTTAATTCTGATTATTTTATCTTTAAACTTTAGATTAAGACTAGGAGAATCATTCTATTAAGCTTGAGTGTGCTTAATAGAATTTTCCTTGATTATTAGTCCATATTTAGACTCAAACCTTAGTCCTTAAGACTTACCATTTGGATTATGTGATTAAACCTAATTTGTGGTGTTTAATACATAATTCCTAGTTTTAGTAGATGTTGATCAGATCTTAATTTAGGACATCTAAATTCATCAATTAGGATGTGATAATTTCTTATTTAACTTATATTCATTATTGATTGAATTAAATTAGAACTTAATCAATTATAATTGCTTTTAACTTATAATATCATGCTTCTAAGTTACACTTAATAGTAGGAAGTGGAGATCTTGAACTTGTGTAACTTAGAATAGTTAGAATATTTTAAGTAGATAACAACAAATATCACCATGTATAGTAAAGTCCCTTACTCACTATTGTTTTACTTGTGCTTTCATGTTTCTTGTACTTTGTGCCTTTATCTTGAACATATCATACAAGATATCATTATTGCATGAAATGAAAACTTAGAATTATTAGGATAACATTTGCATATGGTTCAGTTACTTGTTGATTTTGCACATTTTACAATACTGGATAGGGGTAAGGAGAAATAAGGATTACTTAATATTACTTTATGAGGAGTGTTGTGTTAAGTTTAGAACCCAAAAAGTTTTGCAGATGTGCTTGATTTCTCAGCTACTTTTGGATATATCCAAAGAAGTAAAGTAAAATAACTAAAATTTACTACATTTATGATTACTTTCTCTTCAGTTCAATTTCTATTTTATTATTTCAGCCTAGCCTTAGATGATGCTAGGAATAAACATATACTTGTTGCAGTATGCTAGATTAGCCCTCTTCTGATATGGCAATCATTACATACCTGTTTACTATTAAGTATTTACTATATACTATTTATCTTTTACTTTTATATATTACTTCAATCAGCTTTACTTTACTTGCTTACTTACCTATAGGATGCTAGATTTCTTATTGTTTACTTAAACATATCACAAATTGATTACTTGCTTTTAGACCTGCATATTTCATCTGATCATCAGCATCTTTAGGATGATTCTATTCTTTCAAGTACTTTTCTTACTTTAATTATATACATGCCTAACCTTGTCATAACTTAGTATTGAGAGATATTCTTTTACCTAATATGTTGCTCAATTATAAATATTGTATTTATAACTTTCCATATCCTTTTGTATGATTATTGCACCCTTATGTTTTGTTTAATTTATAATTTAACTAAAATGGTGATATCAAAAAATTTATGAAAAATGACAGCTAAAATATACCTAGATAATATGTATAATCAGATTTTTCTTTTCTTTGGCTGAGGCCCTATCATAATGAAACTGATAATGATAGATTCTGAGTTATTCGAGGTAGTCGAGCCTTCTAAAGGCTAGATTCAGGAGGAGGAGTGTGCTGTTGCTGGAGATCCTTAGCGTAGCTTCTCTTTTATTTTTGTGAGGATGAGAGCTTTATCATTTTCATTAAAACTTATTTAATATTTGTAATAATTCAAACATTTATGTATGTTTTATTACAGTACTATTTTATTCTTAGCTGTATGTTTACTTCTTACTTGTATTATGATGGATTTGATGTAGCATATTTTATTATCTTTTCTTTCGCACTCTGATGAATGTATATACTTAGTGAATGATTGCGCTGCATAATTCAGGACACATCCTTCTCTTATTAGTGGATTGAGGATTACACCTTAATCTAATGATAAGTGAGGGATTTTATAAAGTGCCACACCTCTCCTTAGCATTGATTGTTGGCGGTTAAGGGGCGGGGCGCCACAGCAATAACTTTGCATGATTACTCTCTTATAGTTTGTGAATAATTCTATAGAATACATTATTGGTCATTTGGATTCTAAGGTCACCATTTAAGCACTCAAATTTTAATAAACACTTATCTAAATTAGAAGAACAATTTTGATAGTTTTTAAAAATTTTCTTACTATATTGTTGTTTTCATAACTATTATTCTAACTGTTAGATTTAGTTGATTTTTGACATGAGTACTCTATGTTATATTAGGAACAACTTCACTATTGAACACAGAACTTTGGCTTTCCATTTATGTCTTCATTTTTAGGTCCAAAGTTCGAAAAATAATGGACTATTTCTTACTTAGAAAATTTCAAAAATAGTAAATCTTTTTCCCAAACATTGCACATTTATAACTTTCAAAATACTTTGAACCAGTAACTGAAATTTGATATGCTTAATCCCCAATCCATTAGGAATAACTTTCATTTAGATATCAGTAGTTGAGAATATCATTTAGACTTTTTAACCCTAATTAGAAACCTTAAATTCTGCATTTATTTATTTCTTAACTCCATTAGAAAGCATTTGTTGAACTTCTTTTCTCAACCTGTTCTCCTCCTCTCCAAACCCGAAGGACTTCATTCTTAAGCAAATCTCATGGCAATGATAAGATCTTGGAAGCTCTAAACCATATATAAAAAAGAAGATCTAGGCTACACTATTTCATTTTTTTCACGGCAAAGAGAAGATCTAGGCTTCATCAAAATTTCTTTGCTTCAAGGTACTCTCTGCTTTAATTCTCTCATTATTTCACTTCTTTACTAAATATATTTCATATTTGAAATATATATACATATTAATCAAATAAATGATAATTATAATATTAGTAGGTTATAGGCACACTCATAATGATATTTTAGATTTCTTAATTTATATGTGCATAAAATTCTAAGAAAAATTTCTTAGATTTATTCAAATATTTTTTAATTATTCATCCTTATTTGGTATTATCACAATTTTTGTTTTATTTAAAATTAGTTAATATAATTTTGCACACACAATCTTATATGTATTTTAACAAATCACTAGAAGACACTAACCTTAATTTTGCCTTTTAAATATTTAAAAATCACCCAAAAATTGAGAAAACAAATTCTATTTTTTTAAAATATTTTTTTCAGCAATTTCTATGTTTTTGTCAACTTTGGAGAGTTGTAACTTTTCAACTACTAAGTAGCGAATGCTATAACTTTGCATGATTACCCTCTTATAGTTTGAGAACAATTTCACAGAAGACATTATTGGTCCATTTGTACTCTAAGGTCACCATTTAAGCACTCAAATTTTAACAAACACCTATTTAAATCTAGAGAATAATTTTTGACAAATTTTAAAATTTTTTTGCTATATTGTTGTTGTCATAACTATTAATCAAACTTGTATTTTGTTGATTATTGGCATGATTACTCTCTGTTATGTTAGGAACAACTTCATTGTTGAACATAGAACTTAGGTATTCCATTAATTTCTTCATTTTTAGGTCCAAAGTTTAGAAAATAATGTAATGATTTCTTAGAAAATTTGAGAAATAGTAAACATTTTCCCAAACTTCACACATTATAACTTTCAAAATACTTTGAATTAGTAACTGAAATTTGGTATGCTTAATCCCCAATCCATTAGAAACAACTTCCATTTAGATATCAATAGTTGAAAAATATCATTTGGACCTTCTATCCCTAATTAGAAACCTAAAATCCAACATTTATATCTTTCTTACCTCCATTTGAAAGTATTTGTCAAACTCCTTTTCTCTTCCACTTCTCCTCCTCTCCAAGCCCTAAGAACTTCATCCTTAAGCAAATCCCACGGCAAGGATAAGATCTTGGAAGCTCTAAGAAATATAAAGAAGGAGATCTAGGCTATGCTATCTCATTCTTTTCATGGCAAGGAGAACATCTAGGCTTCATCAAAATTTATTGCTTTAAGAGACAATTTTTTTTTATTCTCTCATTCTTTCCCTTCTTTACTAAATATATTTCATGTTTGAAATATATATATTTTGATCAAATAAATAATAATTGTAATATTATTAGATTATAGGCACACTCATGATGATATTTTAGATTACTTAATTTATATGTGTATATTTATAAAATCACAAGAAATATTTCTGAGATTTATTCAAATATTTTATAGTCATTCATCATCATTTTGTATTATCATAATTCTTGTTCTATTTAAAATTAATTGTTGTAATTTTGCACACATTCTTATATTTATTTTTAACAAATGACTAGAAGACACTACACATTCAATTTGCCTTTAAGATGTTTAAAAATCACACTAAAGTTGAGAAAAATTTATATTTTATTTACACAATTTTTTTTAGGAATTTTTTTTTTGTCAACTTTGGAGGGTTGTAACTTTTTAACCACTAAATATCGAGTGCTACAACTTTGCATGATTACTCTACTATGGTTTGTGAACAATTTCACAGATGACATTATTAGTCCATTTGAACTCTAAGGTCACCATTTAAGCACTCAAATTTCAAAAATCACCAATTTAAATCCAGAGAATAGTTTTTAGCAGATTTTAGAAATTTTCTTGTAATATTATTGTTGCCATAAATGTTAATCTAACCGTTGGATTTAGTTGATTTTTGATATGATTACTCTCTGTTATGTTTGGAAAAACTTCACTACTGAACACAAAACTTAGGCTTTCCATTTGTCTTCATTTATAGGTCCAAAGTTTGCAAAATAATGTGACTTTTATATTTAGAAAATTTTAGAAATAATAAATATTTCTCTCAAACTTTGCACATTAATAACTTTCAATTTACTTTAAAACGGTAACTGAAATTTGGTATGCTTAATCCCTAATCAATTAGGGATAACTTTCATTTACATATCAGTAGTTAAAAATATTATTTGGACCTTCTAACCTTAATTAGAAACCTTAATCCTGCCTTTATATTTTCTTACTTCCATTTGAAAGCATTTGTCAAACTCCTTTACTCTTCCTCTTCTCCTCCTCTCCAAACCCTTAGGACTTCATCCTTAAGCAAATCCCACAGCAATGATAAGATCTTGGAAGCTCTAAACCATATAAAGAAGGAGATCTAGGCTACACTATCTCACTTTTTTCACGGCAAGGAGAAGATCAAGACTTCATCAAAACTTCTTTGCTTCAAGGTATTATCTTCTTTGATTATCTTATTATTTCCATTCCTTAATAAATATATTTTATGTTTGAAATATATATATATATATATATATATCAACCAAATAAATGATAATTGTAATATTGGTAGGTTATAGGCACACTCACAATGATATTTTAGATTGCTTAATTTATATGTGTATATTCATAAAATTCTAAGAAATATTTCTTAGATTTATTAAAATATTTTATAATTATTTATCCTCATTTTATACTATCATAATTCTTGTTATATTCAAAATTAGTTACTGTAATTTTGCACACACATTCTTATATGTATTTTTAACAAATCATTAGAAGACACTATACTTTAGTTTTGCCTTTAAGATGTTTAAAAATCACCCCAAAGTTGAGAAAAAAATTCTATTTTATTTTTTCAAAAATATCTATTTTTTTGTCAACTTTGGAGAGTTGTAACTTTTTAACCACTAAGTTTTGAGTGCTATAACTTTTTATGATTACTCTCCTATAGTTTATGAGCAATTTCACAAAAGGCATTATTGGTCCATTTGAGATCCAAGCACTCAATTTCAGAGAACAATGTTTGGCAAATTTTAGAAATTTTCTTGCCATATTGTTGTTGTCATAACTATTAATCTAATCATTAGAATTTGTTGATTTTTGTTATGATTACTCTCTATTATGTTCGGAACAACTTCATTCTTGAAAATAGAACTTAGGCTTTCCATTTGTCTTCATTTTTAAGTTCAAAGTTCAAAAAATAATACGACAAATTTGAACTAGTAACTAAAAGTTGGTATGCTTAATTCCCAATCCATTCGAAACAACCTTCATTTAGATATCAGTAGTTGAAAACATCATTTGAACCTTCATTTAGGTATCCAAAGGTCACCGTAAAACTTTAATCACATCTCCTAACAAATTTTAAGGTTTTCACCCAAACTTTGTAATATTGACCCAAAACTTTTATATTATCATTTCCTAAGTTTTGAAATAGTATATTATTGTATACAAATTAATTTTTAATAGATTTATGTAAGTAAAGTTTTGCGAAGTAAATGAACGGATTAGGTACATAGAGATATTCTAATTGTATTATTTTTAGCATTGTTTGAGCTTACTTTTTTTGAATGTATACAACCTTTGCATGTACCCCATTATTATGATAAGTTAAATTGTATTCTTACTTTTCATAAATGCTTGTGACAAATATATGTGGTGAGTCTTTGGAGATTGAACAAAACTGAATCTATACAGGTAGGGTTTGCTAGCAACCCTTGAAGAAATAAGGAGGAATCTAGTCCACTAGGAACGGATAGAAGATCCAAAGGAAAGACTATCCAAAATGATATTTATGCAAACAATTATCGATGGGTAATTGTATACCTTCCTAGAATAATTTTGATGCTAGTATCTGAGTTTCCTAATGAAGTTTGGGGGTCTTAAGCCCAAAATGATATATTTATGTCACATAGTAATTTATGCTAAGTTATCCCCATTCATGCCAATTTATATTTATTAAATTATTTCCTTTTATGCCAATTTATATTTTGCTTTAAAATTATTTTAGCCGCTTGAGCATTGCCAGTTGAAATTAGCATAATCCACAGATTGTAATGATGATATTTCCTTCATACTTTATTGCATTAATTTGAAACCTACATAGGATGCTAAAAATTAATACTCTTAGATATTCTACGTACTTCTACCTGATAGGAAATGTTGATAATTAATACAGGTTGTGAGAATTAGAAGCAGAAACTCACTTGATTTCAAGAGATAGGAAGGATCCTATTATCAAGAATGAGATGGAGACTTGTTATTTGAATTTTATAGCATTTTATATTTAAGTTAAGATAATTTGTACAAGTTTAATTTAAATTTTCTGGCTCTATGATATATGTATGTTATTTTATTTATTAGTTTTGTGATGAATGATTATTCTCGAATTATTGCTTGTAATCTTTCAACCCCAGTCTTTATGTCATTACAATTGGTATCAAAGCCTGGTTGGGAAAAACTTAAGTGGTAATTCGAGTAGAGTTAGGACCAACAATAAAAGAGTAGATATTAAATGATAGGAGTTTAGCAACAAAATATTAATTATAATATTTATATTAGTAAGAAAAAAATTTATCCAACCAGGTAGATGAATCACCATAACCAAATTAATAATTCTTCTTCAGATGATAGAGGCTGTTAGACAACTCTGAGCACTAATGATCCCGCCTCACCTCACTACGAGACAGTCTGTAACAACTCAAGGTTATTACCCTAGTCAATTAGGACTAAACAAAGCCCTAATTTTGATCCTATCACTATTAAATAATCATTATGGCCACACCCTAAAGTTTTGGTCCAAATTTGGTGTCAAATGGATTAAACCTTGATTCTGGGAATTTTAGAAGCCCTAGAAATTAACCTCAAATTAAAAATCATACTTTGCCATTGCACTCATCACTCCCAAATTAGTAAGGGGTGATGTAGCAACCCCAGTTGTTACCCAAGCTAATTAGGACTAACCCAGGTCCTAATTTTTTATATTAAGTGCTAATTAAATCATTAGGAGTTCACTACCGAGACCTAGTCCAAATTAGGGGTCAAATGGATCGAATCCTGATTTTGGGAATTCTAGAAACCCTGAAAACTGACCTGATTATTTTAACCTCAGATCAAAAATCAGACTTAACCATTATGCTCATTACCCCCAAATTAGCTTGGGTGATATTTTGGTGGCATTCGGAAGTCGTCAAAATTTTGTCGAATATTTTAATAATATTTAAATACCCTAAAAAATGAGAAAATTAAATACTTGTCAGAATCAAAATCCGAATTTGTCGTTATGTTCCTCACCCCTCATTTAGCTAAGAGTAAATATTTGAAAAATTTTAGAAGCCACTTTATTATTCAATTTTTCTTAATTAAGAAAAGATTTAATTTAATAATTAAAGGAAATATTATTCTAAAAGCATTCAACGGCACCATCACTAGTGCTGCCACCCATCCCACTTTTCCATCTGCCTGCTGTTCGATCTAATGGCATGATCAGACCATTCAATCAGACGAATCGAACGGCCTCTGCTTCGCCTTCCCAGCCCCCTCTGTTCACGCTGCACTTGACTCGGCACCGTAACTTGTGCCCAATCGCCAAGTGCGGTGACCTTGGTTTCTCCGCCAAACCCCCCTTTTATTATCCTAGTGGCTAGTTAGGTTAAGACCTTTATGCAAAACAGTGAGTCCAAACTTGCGACCTGGAACCCTCGCGGATCTCGAATCTGGTACTCCTCGACCTCTCTATTTCCATATGCAATGCTTGCAATTAAGATTCAAAAATCAATTTCACTAGTTAGATTAACTTTTGATCGGTCCAATTAAGTTGATTTGCATTCGATCAATCATACTCATGAACATATCCATAGTGTTCAGTAGTAGGATCGCTCGGGTCCGTCTGCCAGAGCTAGGGTTCGGGTTTGCTTCCCACCTAGACTCCCTCGCCCGCTGGCTCGTTAAGGATTGTGTAGATCTTGTTGAGACCTACACGTAGCCATGCAGGTGTGGACCTGATGCTGTCAAAATCACCAAAATTTTCCTGTTCCTTAGATGCTTTTGCTCGGGTTGTTCGGGAAGAAGGTAGAAGCCTTCGGGTTGGGCCAGGTCAACCCAGGCCCGACCTATGCGCCATCGGGTCGTTTGCGTGGTAGCAGTGGGATCTGCCAGGCTTGCATGTCAGCTTCTCTTTGGTCCGCGTTGCATTTGCAGCAGCTGCCATAGTGGGTGGGACCCACCTGTCCCCATCAACCCGAATGGGTCAGCTCCACGAGTCCTGTCCAATCAGTGCAGTGGGGCTCGCCTGTACATTATGCTACGATTGCTGTTCCCGTCGACAAGTTAATAATTGAAAAATTATTTAAGTTAAATACAGTGATGTTAAATTAAATTAATTTAATTGATAATGATTAATTAAATTGCTAGAACTTTAAAGCCTCATAATTTCTTAACCACAAGTCCAAATATATTAAAAATATATCTCATTTTAATCGGAAAAATGAGAGGAATTTAATGGCAGTATTAGATTTCCTATATGATGCTTAGACAACATAGTGACATTTTAGGTCATCCTCCCACACAATTACCAAAACTTTGAACCTTCATAACTTTGCACACACTCACCTAAATATATCGAACATGAGTCTTAAAGTAATTAGGAGAACCTCAAGAACACTTTGATTATATTAGTTTTACCATTTGATCATTAGGATGCCTAATCACTTTTAGGACCCTCACAAATGACTTTAAAAACCCTAGAAATTGAAAGTCCATATCTTAGTCATTTAGACTCTAAATTTAAAAATTCAAAGGGCTATCTAGCTTAGAAATTCATTGTCAATAGTAAACTGAAATAAAATTTTGGTTTTGAACCTTAGAAACCCTAAGTTGACCAAAATATTCCTAACTCTAGTTAGGTCATAACTTAGCCAAGTGAGGTCTAATTTGGCTCTACTCTTAGTTAAAGTACTCAATATAATATAAGGATGCTATAGCCATTGAGTTTGTTGAATTTAGACACAAAATAGAAAAGATAGGTTTTTGACCCCTTTTAACCTTAGAAAATTCCGTAATTATCTTTAGAATTAAATTAGCCATTATTAATCCAATAGACATCAGAATTTAGTGTTCTTGGACTTTATGACATCTTTGAACAGTAGGCAATAATAAACTGTACAAATTTTTAGATTTCATTAGGTTAAAATCATAAAATTGCTCCTTATGGTAAATTCCTTAGTTTGGACTTATAGGACCAATTTCTTATCCAAATTGAGTGTACAGAGTCTATCTTTATATTATATAGTAAGAAATTATTTGGCAGTAAGAAAATCTAATTTGGAGACCTAAATCAAAAAGTAGTTTTTTGGACCCTTAAGTAGTGGCAAAATGATCATTATGCCCAAAATTTAGGTTAAGTGTCCTAGAATCTTAGAATATCTTTTAAATTATCAAAATCATAATAAAACTGATTTAGGAGCAATTCAAGTCTTAAATCCCATAATTTGAATAATTTGTCAAATATCCTAATAAAGGCTTAAAAATCCCTAAGTAAGGTTAATATGCCTTACTTAGCTAAAATTCACTCTCAATCTTCCCTAAATAAGTAAAATAGTAAAGAAAATTGAATTCTATATTTTCTTAGGTTTTCCCTAAGTTATTTCTTTAGGATTATTCACCTCATATTAGGACCTTTTCCTAAAATTAGGAATAGATCCTAGGTTAGATTTCATTTGTTGGATAATGTGGGTTATCCAGTAAATGAAACTTTAGTTTTATTAGTTTTTAGATTTTCATACTTTGATTTTGATTATTTTATTTTTCAATTATATAATAAGATTAGGAGAATCTTTCTATTAAGTTTGATTATGCTTATTAGAGTTTAGCCTTAATCTTAGTTCACACTTAGAATTTAAACTTTAGATCTTATGTTTGACTCTTGGATTATGTGATTAACTCCAATCTCATGGAGTTTAACTCATAATCTCTAGTTTAGTAGATTTTGATCAACTCTTAGTTTAGAATATCTAAATTCATAAGCTAAGTCGTGATGATTTATTATTTAACTTACATAGTCGACATTAATTTAATAATTTTATGACCTAGCTAGTCCTAATATTTTGTAATCTATAAGGCCATATTTCTAAGTTACACTCGATAGTAGGAATTAGAGATCTTGAACTTGTTTAACTTATAATAGTTTGAATGATTAAATAGATAATAACAATGTCACTATATGTAGAAGAGTCCCTTGCTTACTATTGATTATTTGTACTTATATATTTCTTGTATTTTGTGCTTATTTCCTTGAACATGTCATGTAAGAGAACTTTATGCATAAAATGAAAACTTAGAATAATTAGCATAACAGTTGCCTTGGGTTAAGTTATATTCTAGTAGATTCTGGTACACATTTACCCTAATGGACAGGGGTTAGGAATAATAAGCATGCTTAACATTACTCATTGAGAAGTATGTTAAGTTTAGAACCCGTATAGTCTTGCAGATGTGCTTGACTCCTCAGCTACTTCTGGACGTCTCCACAGAAGTAAAAGTAAAATAACTAAAATTTACTGCATATATATTTACTGCCTTCTCAGTTTTGTTGTACTGTTCTGTTTGCCCTAACCTAGAAAGGCTTTGAGAACTTTTGCTTGCCCTAGCCCAGAAAGGCTTTGGGAATTATACTAGGGTCCGATTGGCAAATTTTCTTATATGGCAATCGTACATACCTTTTTTTCTATTTAAGTAATTCTTGCTTACTGTTTTAATGATGCTTGTTATTTTAGTTAGCATTCCTTTACCACTTTCTTATATATTATAGGATACTAGACTTTGCTGATGTTTATTATGTATGTATCACGATCAAATTCCTTATTTTATTCAGCATATGTCATAAGATATTCATCATGTTTAGGATTCGACTTTTCTTTCAGTACTTTTACTTATTGTATTATACATGTATGCCCATCCTTGCTTAGTTTAATTTGAGGTGTGCCTTTTAGTCTCAAATCTTATTTAGTTATAAATACTATATTTATAACTTGACATTCTCCTTATATACTTATTGCTCCCATGCTAGATAGTTTATTTTGTATTGTTAAGTAAAATGGTGACTATTAATAATTCATGAAAATATTCAGCCTTAAATAGTAACAACCAAAGGTTGTTACACTATCAATTTAACTTTAATTTGATCAAATTAAGTTAAAATTTAGATCCTGATTTAAGTTAAATAAAAATTAAATAAAAATATCTTCAAATAAAGCATATTGAGGGGATCCTTCTACCATAATTTGAGCCCAATCGGATTCCGAATCGTCTTAAATAAATTCAAGAAGTTTAAACTTCCAAAATTAATAATTGATAAAATATAAGTAGGAATTTAAAAAAAAATTTGTATATTTAAGTTAAGCATCATATAAGGATGTTATGTTTTGAGTTTCGCAAATTTTTGAGTTTCGGATTAATCGTAGCATTTTTTTTTAGTTTTTCCTTTAAAAATTAATATAAAATAAAATACTTGTCCAAATTCAAAACTTTTTGGATGCTTGCGTTCGTCTCGTCGAGGCGCTAATTTTGGTACCAAGTTTGTAATTTTTGAAGTTCATTTGGCCATCAATTTGGGCTCGAGAATTTTCAGCCACCCTATTTAAATCCAATGGCTGATTTTGATTAGAGTTGCCTTATATAGATTCCTAAATACCAAAACATAAACCTACTCCTTTTCCTCCCAGCCGAAATCTGCTCTTCTCCATCTCTCTACCTCTCCATCTCTCCACCTTTCCACCTCTCCACCTCTTGGGCCGAACCCCATCCTGCCGAGAGCAGCCATCTCCTTCCCTTTCGACTTGGCCGAGAGCTCCTTCTAGCGCCATCAAGCCGGCTCTCTCGATCGAGGCGGGCGCCTCTCCTTCTTCTCACCCCAGCTGAACCTCCCTCCAAGCATCTTCTTCCACGAACGTCACTGGCGAGGTACTCGACTTCCCACCTTATTCTTGTTTCAACCTAATCTAATATCTCTAGCATGCTTAAGTACCCCATAATCGATTTTTTTTAGTAATCCCTATCAATGGAGTCACCATTATGAATTGTCAGCTAAGTTCTTCTGTATGTTATTTTGATTTATTATAAGTGATCTTTTGAGTGATTTCATTTATATATATATATATATATATATTCTTTTCTTCCTAATATTCGTAAGTCCTTTTGGCGTTACTTTTAAATGGAGATTTAGGACTTCAATCTTTATGAAATTAAGATCATATATAAATAATATTTCTAAGTTCTTTTGCACGGTTTGACTATGAGCCGCACGTAGAGGATTAAGTCATGTTCTTATGCGTGAAATATCTGTGAATGGCGATGTCCTATTTTTTTTTTTTTTTCATTGGAGAAGAAAGGGACAAAGTCGAACCGGGTTCCTTAAGCAGCTCTCGTAAACTGGCCTGATTTTCTTAAGAGAGGCTTAAATGGCGTTGTGGGACCCCCTTCAACACGTAGTTCCCTTATAGGGGCGACACATGTCTTCTCGATTGTATTCTAGGTGTATTAGGGATTAATAACTCATAATTAAGTCCTTAATTTATGAAACTTCCTTATCAGAGCCGCATTAAATTCTGTATTAAAATTGACAGCTAATAATTATGAAAATGGTCATTGATAAAATTTAATGAATTAATAATATTAAGTTTAATTGTTAAAATTTTCATTTGATAATAACTTACAAAATACTTAGCTGAATCATACCATATAATATGCCATAATTACCTGTAGAAAAATATTAGAATAATATATATATATATATATATATATATATAGTTGATTAACAGAAGGATTAAATTAGCTTAATAATAATAAGACAGTAATTAATATATATATATATATATATTAATAAGTTATATATATATATATATATTAATAAGTTAAATATATATATATAGTAATAAGTTAAATATAATTAATGCTGATTAATCTAATTAATAGGGACTAATAGGATTAACTAAATAGTAAGTAATTAATCAACCCATGATTAATCAATACTAAACCATAGTCATAATTAATTTGATTAATTAATTATAATTAAATGATACCATAAATATAATCAAATAATTATCAAACAGTAAACTCATACTAATAGATAGTATTAATATCAATCAATTAGAATTAATTTAAATATTATTTCATATGGTTCATTAATAAAGTCTAAAGAGTAATATATAATTTAATTAAGGTTTAATTTACTTAAGATAATAATTTAACAAAAAAAAATTAATATTAAATAAGTATTAATAATAATTAATTATTTAAATATTGTATAAATAGATGATTAATAAGTTAATTAAATTATTAATTGAACTAAACAATAAGTTAGTGATAAATAATTAATGTTAAGCCAAATTAAATAGTAACTTGATATTTTACAATATATAATAATTAAATTGATTTGATTAATTAATTAAACAGATAATTAATTAATAATTAAATAAAATTAATGACTATTAAAATAAATTAAGGATAATTAATTAATTAATAAATACTAAAAAATATATTTTAACTTTAGGAATAAACAGTAAATTAATACAAATTGAATAAATTAATAGTAACTTTATTTATTTGAATTATTTAATTTAAAATTCTTAAAAGTTTAATAAATTTTTGTAGGATGATCTAAACATAGTCAGTATAGGTCTTATTTTATTTAGAAAAATAAAAGGGATTGAATGGCGTAATGCAAAAATTAGTTTTTAGGTATCATAACGTAGTGACATTTTAGGACATATTTAAAGCCTCATAACTTTTCACATAATTGTCCAAATATAGGCAATATAGGTCTTAAAATACTCAGGAGAATAGCTCCATCATTGTGGTTATATTAGTTTTCCCATTTGGATAGACATTAGGATAAAAAGTCAACCCTTGACCCCACAGTTGACTTTAGAGAAAAATGACCAAAATGCCCCTAGAATTCAATTGACCATAACTTGGTCAATTCAACTCCAAATTCAAAAATTCAAAGTGCTAACTAGCTTAGAATTTCAATGTCATTAATAAAATGAAATAATATTTAGGATCTAAACCCTAAAAAATTAGAAAATGACCAAAATACCCATAATCTTAGTTAGGCCATAACTTGACCATTTGAGGTCCAAATTGGGTCTTCTCCCTATCAACGCACTCAGTATGTTATAGGGAAGCTATAAAAATTGAGTTTGCTAAAATTGAACTTTAAATAAAAAGTTCAGTTTTGTCACCTGTTGATCGACAAAATTACTAAATTGCCCATAGAAATTAAAATAACCATAACTTAGTCATCTGACCTCAGAATGTAGTGTTCTTGGACTCTATGGAATCCTTGAACAGTAATCAACAGTAAATTGAATAAAAATTTAGATCCCATTGGGTGTAAATTACAAGTTTTCCCTTTAGGTCAAAAATCTTTATTTGGACCTGTAGGACCCGTCTCTTTTCCAAAATGAGCGTACATACTGTCTATCTTCAAGTTAGACAGTAAGAAACTTCAAGTGGGACTCTTAAATCAAAAGTTGACTTTTTGGACCTTTAAGTAGGGGTAAAATAGTCATTTTTCTCAGAATTTAGGTTAAGCATTCTTAACCTCTAAATTGTCTTTTAAATCACTAAAACTAATATTAGAACTATAATAAAATTATTCTAAGTGTTAAAATCAATAGTTAGGTCATAATGATAAAATCCCTAAAAATCTCTCTAAGTTATTTTCCTTAGGATCTTTCACCCCACATTAGGACCATTCCTGAGATTATGAATAGATCATAGGCTAGATTTTATTCATTGAAAAATGGGGGTTTTCAATGAATGAATCATTGGTTTCATTAGTTTCAGACTTTTACAACTTATTTTCATTATTTTTTTTTTTAACCCCAAATTTAGGATAGGAGATTCATCCTATTAAATTTGATTTGCTTAATAGGATTCACCTTGATTAATAGATCACTTTTAGCATAAAACCTAGATCTTAGGTCTTATCCTTTGGATTATGTGATTAAGGCCAATCTTGTGGTGTTTAATTCATAATCTATAGCTTAGTAGATCTTGATTAGATCTTAAATAGAACGTCTAAATTCATAAAATTAGGACATATGATTTATTTGAATTTGTAGTCGTATTTGATTGAATTAGATTAGAACCTGATCAGTTCTAATCCTTTTTAACTTATAAGGCCGAGCTTCTAAGTTATACTCGATAGTAGGAATTGGAGATCCTAAACTTGTGTAACTTGGAATAGTTAGAATGGTTAAATTAGA
Source organism: Gastrodia elata (assembly GCA_016760335.1). NCBI lineage: Eukaryota > Viridiplantae > Streptophyta > Magnoliopsida > Asparagales > Orchidaceae > Gastrodia > Gastrodia elata. The sequence continues at coordinate 21,861,945 of CM028669.1, forward strand.
AAATAATAATATCACCATGCTTAGTAGAGTCCTTTGCTTACTATTTGATTTTTTTGTGCTACGCATTCCTTGATATTGAGCCACATTTCCTTAGACATATCATATAAGACTTTGATGCATGAATAAAATTTTAGGGAAATATGGAGACTCCTTAGATTTCTTATAAAAACATTAAAGTAAGAGATTGAAGATAAATTGCATGTGCTAAAGCTGCCTCTCAGTTATATCTTCTGCCTATGCCTCCTTGTTGACGCTAGGAGAAGACTTTACTTATATTTTATGCCTATGCCTCCTTGTTGATGCTAGGAGAAAATTTGTTATGTGTTTTCTGCCTATGCCTCCTTGATGATGCTAGGAGAAAACCTTATATTCTATCTATGCCTCCTTGATGACGCTAGGAGAATATAGTTTTGCACCTTAGCCTCCTTGTTGATGCTAAGATCCTTTTGATATTCAGTGGGCTAGATTAGCTATTTTCTATATGGAAATTAGTACACAACTGTTCATATATAGTATTGATGTTTTGTATATGCTTCAGTATTTTCATTTGAGTCAGTTATTTCATTATTTTACTTATATATATTTTAGGATGTTAGATTTATTACTGCTATTTATATGTATCATTGTTGAGTTTATTTATTTAACTTGCATAATTCTTATGATCACCAACATGTTTAGGATGTAGTATTTTTCTTTTAGTACTTGTTCAGTTACTTATACTTATATGCCCTGCCTTGTTTATCTTATATTTGAGGCATGTCTTAGCCTCCTTTTTGCTTAAGTTATAAATATTGTTTATAGCTTTCTCCTCTATATTGTTATGCTAGATGCTCCCTTACTGATTTAATTATTGCATAGAGTATGTTAAATAGTGGTATTACAAAACACATAAAATTTACCAGCTTAAAATGTACTTGGACAATTTTTCAAACAATATTTTTCTCTTTTTGGGTGGTGCCCTACATTGTGAAATCGATAATGGCAAATTCCCATCAGTTAGAAGATTAGGTGTTTGAGGTGGAGCCTTATCTAGAGGAGGAGCCTTTAGAAGGAGCTGCTATTTAGTATTCTTACAAGTGAGGATGAGAGTATTTTTGCCTTTAATTATTTAAACTTTAATATGATATAATAATACAGGTACTCATGACTATGTGTTTTGAATTACTATACTATTTATTTTGAGTCATATTTCATGCCATTCATATTGTGATGCGTGGATGTTTCTTATTTAAATTGCTTCCGCACACTGCATGAATTTCTTATATAGTGACTAATTATTTGATTATGTGCTTACTCCTTCCCTTACTAGGTAGATTTAGGATTTCATCCTAATCCAATAATAAGTGAAGGGTTGTTAGAGTGACACACCACTCCTTAACTTAATCTTGTAAATTAAGGGGTGGGGCCGTGGCATTATGAAATAAACAATGTCAAAATCGGATCATTTTGAGGAGCTTGTTCTTGAGGAGGATACATAATGGAGCTGTATCTTGAGGAGGGGCATCAGGAAGGAGCTAAAGCTGTTTAGTCTTTTCTGCTTATTATGAGGATGAGTGTTTTTCTTTTAATTTATTTAAACTTAATTAATGTTGTAATAATACATGTACATTTAATTATATTTTTTTTACTGTACTATTTATTATGAGTTGTATGTTGCATTTTATCTATTTATTATAATAAATTAGATGTATGTTTATTTTACCTTATTTTCGCACTCTGATTCTGTATTTTCTTAGTGACTAATTATTTAGCATGTATGCAGTGGCTCATCTCTTCCTTATTAATGGATTAGGGTTTACACTTAATCCAATGTTAAGTGAGAGATTTGCCAATATGGCACACCACCTCTTAGTTTAATCTTGTGGATTAAGGGGCGAGGAGCCACAGGTTGGTATTAGAGAATTCCATAAGGTGTCAGATTAGAATTTGCATTCCTCTCTACCTAATGGATGATTATTCTGACCAATTAGTCACTAGTTAAAATATTATAGTTACATCTAAGGTACTATAATATCATGCTTAAAAATAAAAGGTATAGAATGGAAGATGCATTCATAAATGATATAACTTAAGTAGGAATGAACTTAAGTTTAATATGTAGATAACCAACTCAAATTAAACTTTCATAAGACTTATAAGATCAAAAAACTTGAGATGTTAGGCCTTAACTTCCAAACTAAGACATTTGAATCCTTATAGGAGTTCAACCATCAAATAGGTTTTAGACTATTCTTAAGCAGTTTCATCCTACTTTCTAAATTATGTCATCCTTAGGCATAATAAGAGTGCAACCTACTTTTGTGAATCATTAAAGCTAATGGTATCCCCTCTTAGCATTTAAAGTATACATTATCTCCAATTAGGTGGAAGTGAATCATGGACATTCATCTTCCACTCCCATTGCACCCCACAGTTCTACTAGAGAGATCAATGCTCTGGTCAAACTATTAGATTCCTAGTAGATGATTATCTACAGTAAAATGATTAAATTGAAAGACCATTCATTACTAAATGCCACCAAAACTCTTTAGTTGTGTGTATGACTTCTATATCCTAGTATCCCCCTCAAAACTCATTATCAATTCACTACTAAGTGCTGCATATCTTTATCCACTTAGGAACCCTGATTAAGAACTCCAACTCTTCTTCTTAAATCAGGTTGTGGCCTTGTTTGAAAACTAGGTTCAACAACCTTAAAAAGAACTTATAATATCCAAAAATATAATGATATTTAGGATTCTATAAATGGCTTAGATTTCCAAACTAGACTAAACTATGAATAGTGTGTAGCTTTTATATATGAAACTCCAAGGATCAAGAATAGTTTTACGCTTTAAGGATGGCCATTTCACCCGTAAGCTTAGATTTAAGCTAGTATCAATAGTTTAGGCTTAAACTTTTATTATCTAAACCACTTCCAAACTTTATAATATAGATAATTTACCCTATCTTAGTAGGATAAATCCATATCTGAACATACTACCTGTAATAAGCCTAATATTACATTCAAGGTGTCTTTTCATTAATTGAGCAAATTACTTCTTCTTATCCTAGTCAATCAAACCTTAGACCATGAGTCATGCTTTTATGACTTATAACAATAGTTCCTCTGCTGAGTAGTGACTTACCCAATTGGGTAAATAACTTCTCACTCCTTAAGTTGACTGAATCATCGAATCCTTGAGCTTATTTTAGGTAGGTCACAATTGTGAAACTGAAATGCTATCTTAGCATTCCCTTAGGTTTCCAACACATCATTCCATTGGGATGAGCATCTCCATATCTTTTTGGAGTGGAAAATTTGTCACCATCGGACCTTAGCTAATCAAGTCATAGTTTATGACTTAATAGTTGCCTTATGATTTGTATCCTAGTTTATCATCCTAATTGGATGAGGAACCCATCATCTTGATTCATTTGTGAATCCTTCCAACCTTTCAATATTGAGTCATATTTTGTGACTTGATGCATTAAGCTTCCCTCTCCCTTGAGGTTAATTATCCAAGTTGGATGATCAACCTCTCTATCTTGATATTATTCCCCAAGCAAGGATGAGCACCTCGATTAATGATAGAAGCCTTAGATGTTTATGGTTAGTTTGCCCTAGCCCTTCCTAGCGTGGGGATACATCATGGTTAGATTATTCTAAATTTATGTTTGTAAACTCACAAATATAAATTATAGTAAAATTTGCTTCATTAGACTTGGTCTAATAATGGTGTGTTAGCTAGTTTTTAACTATAGCATCCTTTCTAAGTCAAAGAATCTTTGTTTTTTGAAAATTTGACATCCTTGTAAGTCGCCAAGCACTTGAATTCTAATTCTTGAATTAGAATTTTTAGTTATTCTTAGGAATATTCTTAGTGAAGTCACTTGTGGTAGCTTAATGAGATAGCTTTGTATCTCCCTTGTCCATCTCAACGGGATGGAAATTCCCCTTCCTTAGTATAATCTCTCTTAAGTGATAAGTGTCACTTAATTATAGTGGTGGAAGATCTTATTCCCTTAGAATAAGAAATCATCCTTCCCAAGTAGCTTAAGTTTAATCCTTAAATGTGTAGGTCATGATGTGACTCAAGTATTTATTGTTCATTCCATTGGAATGAGCTCTCCTTCAAACTAATTCAAGTTTAACTTTTATGTCCTTAATTATCTAAGCCACATCTGGTGACTCAAATTTTAGCCTTTGGTTCTAGAACCTTTGACCTAAGTCATATATTTTAACTTATGGTTGTAGCATAGATCCCTATTAAGTCTCCTAGCACTTATCTTTATAGATAAGTGGGTTCCTTGACCAAGCCATAGCTTATGACTTGTGTTAAGAACCTTTTTGTAACCTCTTAGATCTGTAGTGTTAATTCCTCATATGTGACTTAATACCTTAAGATTCTCTTAAACCTTAAGGTTATGTATCCTAATCAGATATTGATCCTCTTTGCCTTAGTGAAACTCTTGGTAAGAGATGAGTGCCTCTTGCTAATTCAAAATCCAATATGAGCAAATGCATATAATTAGTTCATCCCAATCTTATTCTCTAGGTAGGATTTAACAGTAAATCCCTTGGCTTCATTATTAGACTTAATCTAATAGGTGATCCTTTAGCTAGCTTATAATCTTAGATTCTAATAGAGTAAGTAGTCAAACAACTCTAAATCTTTATTGCCAAGCCTTTGAATTCTAGTTCATCAAATGAGAATTCTTTAATCTTTGCTAAGTCTCATAGCGACTTAGCTATCTTGCCTAAGCTCTCTTAAGTGATGAATGTCATTTAAGTATATAATCTTTAGGATCCTTGATCCTTAATTTATCATGTGCTTAGTATGTCATGTCACCTGCTAAGTAGTAGCTCTACCCTATAGTGCTAAGTCATGTGTTATGACTTAGTATTTAATCCTTAATTCCTTAAAGTTACATTCAACCTGGTCGAATGTTAGCTTTTATTTCCTTTGTTGTTATCTCTACTAAGTGATTATTTTGACTTAGTTAATTAGCATTCCTTAGCCTTTGACTATAAGGTGGGATAATGAAGGTTTAACCTTAAACCTTATATTTTGGGTTCTAAATGGTGAACCCTGGCACTTTCTCATCTCTCTCATTTCTGCTTTATCCAAACCATTCATGCTTTGTTCTTGCACTTGAGTGATGTGGCGACAGGGGACCAAAGTTCAAGAGTCTCTAAAGAATGATTCATACAACTGGAAATATTCATTTATGAAAATAAAGAAAATAAAATACATGAATATCCATATTTACATTAAGAGCCATACACATATGAATTTATAATAGTTTAAATATTTACAATAAAAATTTATCCACTGCTCATATCTCACATCTCTCTTCTCTTGTTTTCTTTTATTACTTTGGTAGATCTTCAAAGCTTTTTAATTATCAAAACCTGAAAAATTCAGTTTACCAGTTAGGTAGGAGTACGCAAATTGTTCTTATAAGAATAAATCTAGCATCCTATAATAGGTATGAATCAATTATGAAGATGACTAAAAATTTGCATAGAAAATAAAGCAATATCCAAATTCAATTTCTGCCCTGCAAATTAACTATGAAAATTCAACGTATATGAACAGCATGAAATAAATTTTATCAAAAGCATTTGTAACAATAAGTCGAGCCGGAGACTCCTGAGCCCAAATGGGTAAACCCATAGGCATGACCTGTAGGAAGCTTATCTCGCCACCCGTCGGTAGCTTACTCAAAATAGGAACTGATGGTGTGTCTTTCCTCTGATTTGCCTACTTCCTATAAGAGTTAAATCCCTCCATATAACTCCTAGGGGCTTGCTAGCTAGCCCAATCTGTACAGATTCTAGTTTTGCATTCCACCCTCCAAAGACAAACACCACAAAATATATATAAATTATGTTTCATTCTTTTTGTTACATGCTATTTGATATAAATCTTTTGCAGATTAAAATGCGGTAAGCAGTGCAAATAATACTCAAATGGAAAATTGCTCAAATAAGAATACTGAAATAAGACTTATAAGTAAATTTTACGTACCTGACTTGTTTTGATTCAAAAATCAATCAATTCAATTTCTTTGATCTGCCAAAATAATGAAACTTATTATGTTTTTGTCATGATTTGTAGTATTATATTATAAAATGACTATTTTGATTTATTTGAATTATTTTTATTAAGTTATATAATTATTATGCCTTATAAGGTCAAATAGGGAATTTGACCTTATAAGGGAATTTTAGTAATTTTACCATTAATATAAAATTTATGTTAGTTTATTATAGATTATGTCCTAAAGTTTTTATAAGTCCAAAATTATCAAATTCTGATATGAATTGGCTAAGTTATAGCTAGTCTAATTTCTAATATTAATAATTAGGGTTTATTATAATTAGAGAGTGATTAGTGATTTTAGTCACAAAATTATTAAACTGATTATATATTTAGGTTCTAATTTACTTTATGAGTCATTTAAAACTGAAATCACTTAATTTGGATTATTATATTTGCTAATATTCATTAATCAAGTTTTTAGAGTGATTAGGGTTAATTAGAAGATCTAACCATTGGATCCTAAATATTTTTACAGTTTACTGAAATTTAGGTTTTTCTGATCTAAATAAATATTTGGATTTCTTAATTTGGAGCTAAATTGATTAACTTATGGCTATTTGAAGTTTCTAGGGTAAAAGGCTTAATTAGGGTTAGGTCCTAATTGCGATTAGTCAAATTTTAATCCAAACAGTAAAATTAATACTTCTAAAATAGTCTTTATATTTTTTTGAATATTTTAGGACCCATATTCAATAGGTTTGGAGTAGTGAGTGTAAAGTTATGGCTAAATGAATTTTAGTGGTATTTTTGTAATAATTTAAATACCTAAAATAATATCATTATGTGAAATAATGTTCTTACAGCCAATTATTTGTATTTTTAAATTCCTCACATTTTTCTAATGAATTTAGTATATTTAATTGTATATTTTGGATAATTATTTTAGGATTTATTTAAATTTAAAGTTTAGTTAATTAATTGAATTATATTATGATTAATATGTATTTATTAAATATTTCTGATTAATAATTTAATTCTGTATTATATTTATATAATTTGTTATTTTATTAAATTATTTATCTCTTATTTTTTTGTTATTTTTAATTTATGAATTTTTATATTTATATTAATTATTGTATCTGTTTTAGTATATTATTTTATTTAATCTATTTCTTAAATATATTTATTAAATATTATTTTATCATATTTATTTAAATTTTCTATTATCTATATTTATTAACTAGATTTAAATTTTCTGTTATTATTGTTATTGTATTTTAATTAATTTGATATATATATATATATATATATATATATATATAATATTTTCTGTTTTATTTTTATTTACTGTATTTTGATTATTTATTTTACTGTTTTTATTATTTTATTTATAATATATATATATATATATACGTATATATTATCATTAGTTTTAATATTATAAAAATTTAAATTAAATATGTATATATATATATTTTTTAATTATTCTGTTTTTATTTTATTTAATTTATTCGTTTTCTATTTTTATATTTATATGTATATTAATATACAAGTATAGTTAATATATTACATATTTTTATCTTATAAATATTATTATTATTATTATTATTATTTTTATTTAATTCTTTTCTGCAGGTGGGACCCGCGGTTGTCTCGGTGACAGAAGGAAGCCACGTGGCGTCTTTTCATTTGCTCGACGGCTGGCGTGGGTCCCACGTGTTTAAGTTTTAACAGAGGCGGGTCCCACGCGGTGTCTGCGTACGTCGACCACGGGTTGGGCCGAACGAATTGGGTTGGCCCGATTAAACCCAATGATTCAGATTGAATCGAACGGTTTAGATTCCTTAGGTTTTCATCTGACGGACCTGATCGACTTAGGCGAATCGAATCGTTCTTGATTCGATTCGTCGTGATGATTCGTCTTCTCCGTCGTTCGACAGGTAAGATGGAATGCTAGGGTTTAGGCGAAATTGCTTGTTTAGACAAATCACAATACTTTGATTTAGATACAAGTGAGGAAGGAGGTAATACCTTTATGCGAAAGGTTGAAACAGGTCGATCGATGCGGGATTTCTTTGGTCTTTTTAGGGTCTACTCATGTGAAAATCGACGAGAGGAAATAATTGAAGACTTAAATAGGGTTCAAAATACTGATTATCGACGGTGGGAGTGGCCATTTGAAGACACACGGTGAAGGAGACGCTACGTGCCCTAATACGGGACACGCGCAGCTCTTCGCTTGCGATCCAGGAGAGATAATCTTCTGACCGTCCGATCGATCAGAAGATCCGTCTGAATAAACGATGGTTTAAAAAAATAGAGAACGGCGTTAAACATAAGTAAACGGCGCCGTTAAAATATAATTAAATAAATAATTATTTAATTCAATTTAATTAATTTAATTAATTAATCTTAACTTAATAATTATATCCCACAAATTTTAAAAATATCAATCCTAGCTAATTGAGATCTTCTGAACACAATGGTGCACTCGGATTTTTGATCCGATGAGTATTTAATTACTTGAATTTTCAGGTATTTAAATAATATTAAAATATTCGTCTAGAAATTAACGACTTCCAAATGTGTTCAAAACTTTACCCCTAGCTAATTTGGAGGTGGTGAACGCAATGGTGAAGTAGGATTTTCAATCTGAGATCAAAATTATTTAAATATTAATAAATAATTAGATTGAGATTTTTGGTATTTTACATTCTCTCCAACTTAGAAGAGATGTTGTCCCGACATCAATCTAAAATTTGAAAATATTTACAAGATCTAGAATTACTTACTAGTGGAATAAGTGAGGATATGCTTTCCTCATACTTGATTCTTCTTCCCATGTGGCTTCTTCTTTGCGACAGTTCTTCCATTTGATCTTTATCATGGGAATATATTTATTTCTTAATTTCCTCTCATCTCGATCTAGAATCTCTTTTGGTTCGATCACATAGCTAAGATTTGGTTGCAAATTGATATCTTCTACTTCTACTCTCATTGAAGGTTCAGATAAACATTTCTTTAAGGAGGATATATGAAACGCATCGTGCATCAGACTCAGATGTGCTGGAAGTTTGATCTGATATGCTACTTGGCCTACTCTTTTCAAAATTTCAAAAGGTCCAATAAATCTTGGACTTAATTTCCTAGAAACTCCAAATCTGGAAACTCATCTGAATGGGTTCACTTTCAAATATACAAAATCTCCAACAGAAAATTTAATATGACAATGATGAGCATCAAAATACTGCTTCTGTCTGTCTTGAGCTGCTTTTATTCGATGCTGAATTAATTTTATCTTTTCTATTTCCTGAAGAATCAAATCTGATTTTAATATCTTATTTTCTCCAACACTATTCCAGGATAAAGGAGTGATACACTTTCTTCCATAAAGGGCTTCATAAGGAGCTATTCCAATACTTGCTTGAAAACTATTGTTATAAGAGAATTCAACTAATGGAAGGTGATCATCCCAACTTCCTCCAAAATCTAAGACACAAAGGCGAAGAAGATCTTCTAGAGTTTGATTCACTCTTTCAGTTTGTCTATGAGTCTGTGGATGAAAAGCTGTACTCATACAGAGCTGTGAACCAAGATCTTGATGAATAGCTTTCCAGAACTTTGAAGTGAATCTACTATCTCTATCAGAAACGATGGTTTTTGGAATACCATGCAACCTTACTATCTCTTTTAGATAGATTCTTGCCAATTTGTCTACTGAATCTGCTTGCTTAATGGGTAAAAAGTGTGCTGATTTTGTAAGCCTATCCACAATTACCCAAATAAAATCATTATTAGATTTTAAACGAGAAAATCCAGTTATAAAATCTATGGAGATATCTTCCCATTTCCATTGAGGTATAGCTAGTGGTTGAAGTAATCCACCTGGTATCTGATATTCTGCTTTTACCAGGTTACAGGCTTCACACTTTGATATGAACTTAGCTATACTTCTTTTCATTCCTGGCCACCAGAAATGTGATTTCAAGTCTTGATACATCTTATTATTTCCAGGATGAATTGAGTATTTAGACTAGTGAGCCTCTTTTAACACTTTAGATCTTAACTCAGCTTTATTAGGTATCCATATTCTGGATCCACACCAAATATTCTTATTTGAATCTAAATTCAGCTCTAAGTGCTTTCCTGATTGAATAGATATAAATAAGGAGCTATATTCTTCATCAAGATGTTGAGCTTCTTTAATCTCATCCATTAATGAACATTCAACAGTCATTTGAAATAGCTTAGCATTTGCTGGTAATATGACTTCTAATTGAAGGTCTTCTATTTCCTTGAGTAATATAGGATTAGAAGTCAAAATATGCAAATGTGAAACTTCCTTTCGACTTAATGCGTCTGCTACTCCATTTGCTTTGCCAGGATGATATTGAATTGATAAATCATAATCTTTGATTAGCTCTAACTATCTTCGCTGTCTTAAATTGATCTCTTTCTGAGTAAAAATATACTTCAGACTTTGGTGATCTGTGAAGACTTCACATCTTACTCCATACAAGTAGTGTCTCCATATCTTAAGTGCAAAGACTATTGCAACTAACTCCAGGTCATGAACTGGATGATTCTTTTCATGAACTTTAAGCTGTCTAGATGCAAAAGCTATCACTTTTTCTTCTTGCATGAGAACACAGCCTAACCCAATACCAGAAGCATCACAATAAATTTGATAGTCTTTTCCTTCAATTAGCAGAACTAGAATAGGAGCTGAGGTTAGACATTCTTTTAATTTCTTAAATGCTGACTCACAAGATAAGTCCCAAACATAAGGTACACCTTTTTGGGTGAGACGAGTAAGAGGGACTGCAATATGGGAAAAGTTCTTAACAAACTTGCGATAATATCCAGCTAATCCCAAGAAACTTCGTATCTCAGTTACTGAAGTAGGTTGGGGCCAATCCTGAATTGCACTTATCTTGCTGGGATCAACTGATATTCCTTCCTTGCTAATTATATGGCCTAAGAAGGCGACTGAGTGTAGCCAAAATTCACATTTTGAGAATTTGGCGTACAGTTGATGTTGCCTTAGCAAGTTTAAGGTGATTCTAAGATGCTCTTCATGTTCCTTAGCATTCTTAGAATAAATCAATATATCATCAATAAAGACGATAATAAAAGAATCCAGATAGGGTTTCATTATTCACTGCATCAGATCCATAAAATAAGATGGGGCATTGGTTAACCCAAAAGGCATCACCAAAAATTCATAATGCCCATATCGCGTTCTGAATGCAGACTTAGGAATATCTTCATCTTTGATACGAAGTTGGTGATAACCAGATCTTAAATCAATTTTGGAAAATATGGAAGTACCAACTAATTGGTCAAATAAATTATCTATTCATGGTAATGGGTATTTGTTCTTAATAGTAACCTTATTCAATTCTCGGTAATCGATACATAATCGCATACTTCCATCTTTCTTCTTAACAAATAAAACTGGGGCTCCCCAAGGAGAATTACTTGGTCTTATAAATCCTTTTTCAGTTAACTCTTGAAGTTGATTCTTAAGTTCCTCTAACTCTTTGGGTGCCATTTTATATGGAGCTTTAGATAAAGGATTCGTTTCTTGACTTAAATCAATACTAAACTCCACTTCTCTTTGAGGTGGCAGACCTGGAAGTTCATCTGGAAATACATCTGCATATTCTTTCACTACAGGAGTCACTTCTAAAGTTGTAGTTTTAACTTCAGAACTTGAGAGTAAGGTTAAGAATATGGGATACTTCTTTCTAATGAACTTTTCAATCTTGTTTGCTGGGATAAGGCTAATAATTGTACTTCTTTGACCAACAAAGGTTACTCTCTTATCTTCATTATAAATATATACCCTCTTCTTTGCACAATCAATCAATGCCTTATTCTGACTCATCCAGTCCATCCCAAGGATAATATCAAAACTAGTTATAGGGATGACAGTGAGTTTGGCTTCCCAAGAATTTCCACTTATATTTAACTTGCAATTACAAGAAATATTTGTTTCTAAAAACTCTCCTGATGGTAGATTAACCTTAAGGGCTGATGAAAGTTGTTCTACTAGTAATGAATATTGTTGAACTATTTTTGACGCAATAAAAGAATGTATAGCTCCAGAATAAAAAAGAACTGAACAAGGGTACTGGAGTAATAAAATGGTACCTGTGACCACATCAGGTTCCTCTTTGGCCTCTTCTTGAGATAGGTTGAATATTCTGGCCTGGGCTTGATTATTTCTTGGATTACTGGAAGATGTCATATTATTTCCTTGGTTTACTAGTGGTCTTCCTGGATTCTTCATAACTGCTTTTCCTTGATTTGGAATTTGATACCCATTGACTGTATAGGTGGCACGACAGAACTTTATGGAATGATTTGTTCTTCTGCATCGGTGGCATTGACCCTCACCGGTAAAACACTTATCTGTAGTATGAATTTTTCCACAAAACTTGCAAGTGTTAGGTGTTCTCGGAGTAGGTCTACTTGAGTTTCCTTGAATATTGTACACTTTTCCTTGAGGTCTGGAGAATTGCTGCCTCTTGGATTGAAAATGAGGGGAGAAAGCTGGTCTTTTCATCCTGGAAGAGTACTGCTCTTCTTGAGCTTCCATAAGTTAGCTTTCTCTACTAATTGAGCAAACTTTAAGATCTAAAGAGGTGTCAAAATATGTTGAAAATTATTCCTTAATCCATTAAGGAACAAATGGCATCTGACTTCTTCAATAGTGACCATTTCTAGGGCAAAGCTTGCTAAACGAGTGAATTCTTCCTCATATTCAGTTACTGTGTGACTTCCTTGCTTTAGGTTTAATAGCTCTTTTCTCATCGTTTGCCTAGCAGACTGAGGCACATATTTGCCTAAGAACATTTTCACAAATTCCTCCCATTGGATCTCTTCTTCTGTTCTATTTTGGAATGTGGTGTTCTTGGTCATCTTCCACCACTTTTCAGCAGCTTCTGTCAGAAGATAAGTAGCTAGAGATACCTTCTGATCTTCTGAGCTCTTAGCACATCTATACTCTTTTTCTATTCTTTGAATCCACTCCTCAGCTTGGTAGGGAGTTGCTTTGCCATTGAATCTGGGAGGTTGAAGTTTGAGAAAAACATGCATATCTTCATTTACTACTTTCCTCTGAATAGGATGTGGGTTTTGAATTTGTTGATTGTTCATGAATTGACTCATCATATTCATGAATCGGAGCATCTGATTTGCTCCATTATGATCAAAGGGATAGACTGCTTCAACATTAGGTGAAACAGTCTCGTTATGACTAAGAGTGTTTTGAGGAACATTTTCCTCCTGTATATGATTGTTGTTGTTGTTGTTGTTGTTATTGTTTTGACTATCCATAATCTATGAAATAATAAACTATACTTAGTTGGCTCTCCAACTTAAAATCTAACTTCTAATAACTTAGTAACTGTATTCATATAGTTGGCTCTTCTAATGAATTATTCCTTAAATAGTCTTAAACTTCGCTCTGATACCAATTTCTGTGGCGACCGGGGACCGAAGTTTGAGAGTCTCTAAAGAATGATTCATACAATTGGAAATATTCATTTATGAAAATAAAGAAAATAAAATACATGAATATCCATATTTACATTAAGAGCCATACACATATGAATTTACAATAGTTTAAATATTTACAATAAAAATTTATCCACTGCTCATATCTCACATCTCTCTTCTCTTCTTTTCTTTTATTACTTTGGCAGATCTTCAAAACTTTTTAATTATCAAAACTTGAAAAATTCAATTTACCAGTCAGGTAGGAGTACGCAAATTATTCTTATAAGAATATATCTAGCATCCTATAATAGGTATGAATCAATTATGAAGATGACTGAAAATTTGCATAGAAAATAAAGCAATATCCAAATTCAATTTCTGCCCTGCAAATTAGTTGTGAAAATTCAACGTATATGAACAGCATGAAATAAATTTTATCAAAAGCATTTGTAATAATAAGTCGAGTCCGGAGACTCCTGAGCCCAAATGGGTAAACCCATAGGCATGACCTGTAGGAAGCTTATCTCGCCACCCGTCGGTAGCTTACTCAAAATAGGAATTGATGGTGTGTCTTTCCTCTGATTTGCCTACTTCCTACAAGAGGCTAAATCCCTCCATATAACTCCCAGGGGCTTGCTAGCTAGCCCAACCTGTACAGATTCCAGTTTTGCATTCCACCATCCAAAGACAAACACCACAAAATATATATAAACTATGTTTCATTCTTTTTGTTACATGCTATTTGATATAAATCTTTTGCAGATTAAAATGCGATAAGCAGTGCAAATAATACTCAAATGGAAAATGGCTCAAACAAGAATACTGAAATAAGACTTATAAGTAAATTTTGCGTACCTGACTTGTTTTGATTCAAAAATCAATCAATTCAATTTCTTTGATCTGCCAAAATAATGAAATTTATTATGTTTTTGTCATGATTTGTAGTATTATGTTATAAAATGACTATTTTGATTTATTTGAATTATTTTTATTAAGTTATATAATTATTATGCCTTATAAGGTTAAATTAGAAATTTGACCTTATAAGGGCATTTTAGTAATTTTACCCTTAATATAAAATTTATGTTAGTTTATTGTAGATTATGTCCTAAAGTTTCTATAGAGTCCAAAATTATCAAATTCTGATATGAATTGGCTAAGTTATAGCTAGTCTAATTTCTAGGGTTAATAATTAGGGTTTATTATAATTAGAGAGTGATTTGTAATTTTAATCACAAAATTATTAAACTAATTATATATTTAGGTTCTAATTTACTTTATGAGTCATTTAAAACTGAAATCACTTAATTTGGATTATTATATTTGCTAATATTCACTAATCAAGTTTTTAGAGTGATTAGGGTTAATTAGGAGATCTAACTGTTAGATCCTAAATATTTTTGCAATTTACTGAAATTTAGGCTTTTCTGATCTAAATAGATATTCGGATTTCTTAATTTGGAGCTAAATTGCCTAACTTATGGCTATTTGAAGTTTCTAGGGTAAAAGGCTTAATTAGGGTTAGGTCGTAATTGCGATTAGTCAAATTTTAATCCAAACAACAAAATTAATACTTCTAAATATTCTTTATGTTTTTCTGAGTATTTTAGGACCCATATTCAATAGGTTTGGAGTAATAAGTGTAAAGTTATGGCTAAATGAATTTTAGTGGTATTTTTGTAATAATTTAAATACCTAAAATAATATAATTATGTGAAATAATGTTCTTACAGCCAAATTATTTGTATTTTTAAATTCCTCACATTTTTCAGATGAATTTAGAATATTTAATTGTATATTTTGGATAATTATTTTATGATTTATTTAAATTTAAAGTTTAGTTAATTAATTGAATTATATTATGATTAATATGTATTTATTAAATATTTCTGATTAATAATTTAATTCTGTATTATATTTATATAATTTGTTATTTTATTAAATTATTTATATCTTATTTTTTTGTTATTTTTAATTTATGAATTTTTATATATATATTAATTACTGTATCTGTTTTAGTATATTATTTTATTTAATCTATTTTTTAAATATATTTATTAAATATTATTTTATCATATTTATTTAAATTTTTTATTATCTATATTTACTAACTAGATTTAAATTTTCTGTTATTATTATTGTATTTTAATTGATTTGATATATATATATATATTTATAATATTTTCTATTTTATTATTATTTACTGTATTTTGATTATTAATTTTACTATTTTTATTATTTTATTTATAATATATATATATATACGTATACATTATCATTAGTTTTAATATTACAAAAATTTAAATTAAATATATATATATTAATTATTCTGTTTTTATTTTATTTAATTTATTCGTTTTCTGTTTTTATATTTATATGTCTATTAATATACAAGTATAGTTAATATATTACATATTTTTATCTTATAAATATTATTATTATTATTATTATTATTATTATTTATTTAATTCTTTTCTGCAGGTGGGACCCGCGGCTGTCTCGGTGACAGAAGGAAGCCACGTGGCGCCTTTTCATTTGCTCAACGGCTGGCGTGGGTCCCTCGTGTTTAAGTTTTAACAGAGGCGGGTCCCACGCGGTGTCTGCGTACGTCGACCGCGGGTTGGGCCAGACGAATTGGGTCGGCCCGATTGAACCCAACGATTCCGATTGAATCGAACGGTTCAGATTCCTTAGGTTTTTATTTGACGGACCTGATCGACTTAGGCGAATCAAATCGTTCTTGATTCGATTCGTCGTGACGATTCGTCTTCTCAGTCGTCGACAGGTAAGATGGAATGCTAGGGTTTAGGCGAAATTGCTTCTTTAGACAAATCACAATACTTTGATTTAGATACAAGTGAGGAAGGAGGTAATACCTTTATGCGAAAGGTTGAAACAGGTCGATCGATGTGGGATTTCTTTGGTCTTTTTAGGGTCTACTCATGTGAAAATCGACGAGAGGAAACAATCGAAGACTTAAATAGGGTTTGAAATACTGATTATCGACGGTGGGAGTGGCCATTGAAGACACGCGGCGAAGGAGACGCTACGTGCCCTAATACGGGACACGCGCAGCTCTTCGCTTGCGATCCGGGAGAGATAATCTTCTGACCGTCCGATCTTTCGATCGGACGGATCAGAAGATTCGTCTGAATAAATGGTGGATTTAGAAAATAGGGAACGACGTTAAACATAAGTATACGACGCCGTTAAAATATAATTAAATAAATAATTATTTAATTCAATTTATTTAATTTAATTAATTAATATTAACTTAATAATTATATCCCAAAAATTTGAAAAATATCAACCCTAACTAAATGAGGTCTTCTGAACACAATGGTGCACTCGGATTTTCAATCCGACGAGTATTTAATTACTCAAATTTTCAGGTATTTAAATAATATTAAAATATTCGTCTAAAAATTAACGACTTCCAAATATGTTCAAAACTTTACCCCTAGCTAATTTGGAGGTGGTGAACGCAATGGTGAAGTCGGATTTTCTATCTAAGATCAAAATTATTTAAATATTAATAAACAATTAGAATGAGATTTTTGGTATTTTACAAGTGATGTCGAGGATGACATCGTTCTTAAGTGGGGGAGCATATAACAACCCAAGTTGTTACCCAATCCAATTAGGACTAACCCAGGTTCTAATTTTTGATCTTAAGTGCTAATTAAATAATTAGGAGTTCACCACCGAGGCCTAGTCCAAATCAGGGGTCAAATAGATCGAATACTGATTTTGGGAATTCCAGAAACCCTGGTAATTGAACTAATTATTTTGACCTCATATCAAAAATTGAACTTTGCCATTGCGCTCACTACCCCAAATTAGCTTGGGGTGAAGTTTTGGTGGCAATCGAAAGTCGTCAAAATTTCGTCTAATATAATATTTAAATACCCCGAAAAATGAGAAAATTAAATACTCGTTGAAATCAAAATCCAATTTCACTGTTGCGTTCCTCACCCCTCATTTAGCTAACAGAAAATATTTGGAAAATATTAGAAGCCACTTTATTATTCAAATTTTCTTAATTAAGAAAAGATTTAATTTAATAATTTAAAGAAATACTATTCTAAACAATGACGCCGTCACTAGTGCTGTCACCCATCCCGCTTTTCCGTCTGCCTGTCGTTCGATCAAATGATAGGATCGGATTATTCGATCAGATGGATTGAACGGTCTCTGCTTCACCTTCCCGGCCCTCTCTGTTCGCGCTGTGCGTGGCTCGGCGCCGCAACTCACGCCCAACCGCTGAGCACGGTGACCTTGGTGCTCTGTCGGACCCCTTATTTATCATCCTAGTGGCTATCTAGGTTGAGACCTTTTCGCAAAACGGTGAGCCCAAGCTTGCAACCTAGAACCTTCGCAGACCATCGAATCTAATACTCCTTGACCTCCCTATTTCCATACGCAATGTTGCAATTAAGATTCAAAAATCAATTTCACTAGTTAGATTAACTTTTGATCGGTCTGATTATGTTGATTTGTGTTCGATCAATTGTGCTCACGAACACATCCATAGTGTTCAGCGGTAGGATCTCTTGCGTCCGTACACCCGAGCTAGGATTCGAGATTGACTCCCACCTAGACTCCCTCGCTGGTTGGCTCGTTAGGGGTTGTGCATGTCTCATCGAGACTTACACGTAGCCATGCGGGTCTGAACCTGAAGCCGCTGGGATCACCAAATTTTTCCATGCTCTAGATACTTCTTCTCAGGTTGTTCGGGAAGAAGGTAGAAGCCTTCGGGTTTGGCCGGGTCAACCTGGGCCTGACCTGCGCACCATTGGGCTGTTCGCGTGGCAACGATGGGATCTGCCAAGCTTGCGTGTCAGCTTCTATTTGGTCCGCATTGCATCTGCAGCTGCCACCGTAGTGGGTGGGACCCACCTGTCCTCACCAACTTTGACGGGTCAGCTCCACGGGTCCCATTCATTCAGTGCAGTGGGGCCCACCTGTACACTGTGCTGTGATTGCGGGTCCCACTAACAAGTTAATAATGAAAAAATTATTTAAGTTAAAATAGTGATGTTTAATTAAATTAATTTAATTGATTATGATTAATTAAATTGCTAGAACTTTATATCCTCATAATTTCTAAACCACAAGTCCAAATATATCAAAAATATATCTCATTTTATTCAAAAAAATGAGAGGAATTTAATGGCAGTATCAGATTTCTTATATGAAGCCTAGACAATATAGTGACATTTTAGGACATCCTCCCTCACAATTACCAAAACTTTGAACCTTCATAACTTTGCACACACTTACCCAAACATATCCAACATGAGTCTTAAAGTAATTAGGAGAACCTCAAGAACACTTTGATATTATTAGTTTTATCCATTTGATCATTAGGTTGCCTAATCACTTTTAGGACCCTCACTAATGACTCTAAAAACCTTAGAAATTGAAAGGTCCATATCTTAATCATTTAGATTCTAAATTAGAAAATTCAAAGTGCTATCTAGCTTAGAAATTCAGTACCAGCAGTAAGCTGAAATAAAATTTATGTTTTGAAGCTTTAAAACCCTAAGTTGACCAAAATACCCCTAACCCTAGTTTGGTCATAACTTAGCCAAACGAGGTCTAATTAGGGTCTACTCTTAGTTAAAGTACTCAGTGTAATATAAGGATGCTATAGCCACTAAGTTTGCTGAATTTAGACACCAAATAGAAAAGAAAGGTTTTTTACCCCTTTTAACCTTAGAAAATTCCATAATTACCCTCAGAATTGAATTGGCCATAATTAATGTAATAGACATCAGAATTTAGTGATCTCAGATTCTATGGAATCCTTGAATAGTAGGCAATAATAAACTGCACAAAATTTTAGATTTCATTAGGTGGAAATCATAAAATTGCTCCTTATATCAAATTCCTTAGTTTGAAAACTATATGACCCATTTCTTATCCAAATTGAGTGTACTTACTATTTATCTTTATGTTAAATAGTAGGAAATAATTTGGCAATAAAAAAATCTAATTTAGAGTCCTAAATTAAAAAGTAGCTTTTTGGTCCATTAAGTAGGAGCAAAGTGGTCTTTTTGCCCAAAATTTTGGTTAAGTATCCTAAAATCTTTAAATATTTTTTAAAATATTAAAAATAGTAATAACACTAATTTAGGATCAATTCAAGTCTTAAATCCCATAATTTGAATAATTTATCAAGCATCCTAATAAAGGCTTAAAAATCCCTAAGTAAAGTTAATATGCCTTACTTAGCTAAAATTCACCCTTAACCTTCATTAAATAAGTAAAATAGCAAAGAAAATTGAATTCCATATTTTCTTGAGTTTTTCCTAAGTTATTTTCTTAGGATTCCTTACCTTATATTAGGACCTTCTCCTAAGATAAGGAATAGATCCTAGGTTAGATTTCATTTGTTGGATAAAGTGGGTTATCTAGTAAATGAAACCTTTGTTTTATTAGTTTCCAGATTTTCATACTTTGATTTTGATTATTTTATCTTTCAATTCTAAAATAAGATTAGGAGAATCTTTTTATTAAGTTTGATTATGCTTAATAGATTTTAGCCTTAATCTTACTTCACACTTAGAATTTAAGCCTTATATCTTATGTTTGACTCTTGGATTATGTGATTAACTCCAATCTTATGGCGTTTAACTTAAAATCTCAAGTTTAGTAGATTTTGATTAGCTCTTAGTCTAGAATGTCTAAATTCATAAGCTAAGTCGTGATGATTTCTTATTTAACTTACATAGTCGACATTGATTTAATCATATTAGGACCTAGCTAGTCCTAATATTTTGTAATCTATAAGATCGTGTTTCTAAGTTACACTCGATAGTAGGAATTGGAAATCTTGAACTTGTTTAACTTAAAATAGTTAGAATAGTTAAATAGACAATAACAGTGTCACCATGTGTAGAAGAGTCTCTTGCTTACTATTGATTATTTGTGCTTACACATTCTTTGTATTTTGTGCTTATTTCCTTGAACATCTCATGTAAGAAAACCTTATGTATGAAATGAAAACTTAGAATAACTAGGAAAATAGTTACCTTAGATTCAGTTATATTCTAGTAGGTTCTGGTGCACATTTACCATAATGGACAGAGGTAAGGAGTAATAAGGGTGCTTAACATAAGGCAACTGATTGAGGAGTGTGTGTTAAGTTTGGAACCCGTATAGTCTTACAAATGTGCTTGACTCCTCAGCTACTTCTGGATGTGCCAACAGAAGTAAAAGTAAAATAACTAAAATTTACTGCATTTGTATTTACTGGCTCCTCAGTTATGTTGTACTATTCTGTCTACCCTAGCCTAGAAAGGCTTTGGGAATTTATGTCTGCCCTAGCCCCAAAAGGCTTTGGGAATTATGCTGGACCCGATTGGCCAACTTTTTGATATAGCAAGTGTACATACCTATTTTCTATTTCAGTTTACTACTTATTGTTTTAATGATTCATATTATTTCAGTCAGTGTTCCTTTACCTCCTTACTTGTATATTATAGGATGCTAGAGATTGTTGTTGTTTATTATGTATGTATCACGATCAGATTCATTACTTTAATCAGTATATGTCATATGATCATCAGCATATTTAAGAATTAAACTTTTCTTTTAATACTTTTATCTACTATATTATACATGTATGACTATCCTTACTTAGTTTAATTTGGGGTGTGCCTTTTTGCCTCAAATCTTATTTAGTTATAAATATTATATTTCTAACTTGACCTTCTCCTTGTATGCTTGCTACTCCCATGCTAGATAGTTTATTTTGTGTTGTTAAGTAAAATGGTGACATTAATAATTCATGAAAATATTTAACCTAAAATGTACTTAGATAATTGTCTAATAAGATTTTATTTTTTGGCTGGGGCCCTGGCATTGTGAAACTGACAATGTCAGAATCAGATCATTTTGAGGACCTTGTTCCTGAGGAGGAGCCATACCTAGGAGTGGAGTCGTATCTTGAGGAGGGGCATCAGGAAGGAGCTGAAGCTGTTTTATCTTTTCTGATTATTATGAGGATGAGTGTTTTTCTTTCAGCTTATTTAAACTTAATTAATGTTCTTATAATACATGTACCTTTAACTATATTTTTCTTACTGTACTATTTATTCTGAGTTGTATGTTGCATTTTCTCTATTTATTATGGTAAATTGGATATATGTTTATTTTACCTTGCTTCCTCACTCTGATTCTGTATTTGCTTAGTGACTGATTATATAACATGTATGCGATGGCTCATCTCTTCCTTACTAGTGGATTAGGGTTTACACCTAATCCAATGTTAAGAGAGAGATTTTCAAAAGTGACACACCACCGCTTAGTTTAATCTTGTGGATTAAGGGGCAGGGCACCACAAATGATGTTTTGGAGGCGATTGGAAGTCGTTGAATTTTCATTGTATATTTTAATATATTTTAAATACCCTAAAATATAGGAAAATTAAATAGTTATCAAAATCGAAATCTAACTTTATCATTGCGTTCATCACCCTTCAATTAGCTAAGGGTGATTTATTTAAAAATTATTTTAAAGAGAATTAATTATATAATTTTTGTAATAAATAAGAATTGAATTTATTTATTAAATAATAATAATATTATTATTCCTTCTAACAACATTGTCTGCATTCGTTCGATTGAACGATGGGATCTGACCATTCCATCAGATGGATCGAACAGTCCTCGACACGTCATCCCCATCTCCTCTACGTGCGAGGCACATGTCGCATTGCCATGGCCCATGACCAACCACCATGTGCGGTGGCCTTACAAGCTCCGCCAAGCCCCCTTTGATAGCACATAGGAGACATAATTATCTTTTTCACAATCGGTGAGACCTGATTGTTCATGAACCCACTGACCCAAAGAAGACCCATCTACTTCCTCTAAGCCTCAGCCATTCGAATCGGTACATCGTGATCCCTTAACTCGATTATTCAAATGTTATAATTTCATTTTGAATATTGATTTCCCTAGCTTGATTAGCGACTGGTCAGTTCGATCGAGTTTGATTGAACTTGATCAACTGAATTTGATCCACAGTAGCACACAATGCTATGCAAGGTTCATCGCACCTAGCCACTTTGGGTTAGCTCTCATCGATAGATCAGGCCCCTTCAGGTCTCCGCGCAACAGCTGACGGCAAGCTCTCACCATCCCCTACCTGACGTCGTACGGGCCGAGCTATTCATTGTCGGGTGAGCCACCAAATTGCAAGACATAGTACAGACCTTACAGTCCGTGTCAAGAAGGCAAGTTTAGCCCGTCTCGGGATGGGTCAGACCCAGCCCATGGCCCATCCTTTCAACCTGTTGTCTTTAGTCGTGTGGACCCCACTATCTTCAGCCGCGTGGGCCCCACATGTCTGCCAAATTATGTGGGACTTGCCGCCTTTAACTTGCAGATTAATTTAATTAAGCATAAGAATATGTAATGTTAGCTAATTTAATTCAAATAAATTGCAGAACTTCAAACCCTCATAATTTGCAAACTAGTAATCTAAATATAATATTGTGTGTCATTTTAACTAGAAAATTATGAGGAATTTTGTGGTAGTGTTCTTTTTGTTGTTCGATGATTATTTAGCATAGTAACATTTAGGACCTCTTGATTAGTTCAAAACCCTAAAAAACTTCAAATAATCATATCCTTATAATCATTGATGCAATCATAGGCAATATGGATCTCATTTTAATCAGGAGAATCTCAAGAATCTTTTAGTAGTATAAATTTTATCGTTAGGCTCACAATTTGACTAATGACTTTTGGGACCCTTCCCTAAGTACCCTAATTAACCTAAAATTTTCACTTAGCCATAACTTAGTCAATTTAACTTTAATTTAGGCTATCCAATAAATCATTTTCATTAGGAAAACTTATGGATCAATAAGTTACAAAAATAATTAGGTTTTGGTGATTTGTTTTCTTAATTTGTCCTAATCACCTTAAAACTTAATTAGCACATAACTTAATCAAATAAAGTCCAATTTGGGGTTACTCCTAGTCATAATACACAATGTGTTATAGGGAAACTATAGCCAATGAGTTTGCTGAATTTGGACATCATTTGTAAAAGTTAGGTTTTTGGATCTTCCATAAAACTCATTAATTACTCTTTTACATCCCAATTTTGTTTTGGCCATAACTTAGCCAATTGACCTCATAATTTAGTGATCTTAGATTCTATGAAATCCTTATACAGTAAATAATAAGTGTATAACTTAATTTTTTATTTTCCTAGGTAAAATTACTAAATTATCCTTAGTAAGCTAAATACTTAAATTGGGCTTACAAGGCTTAATTCTTGGCTAATTTGGGTGTACTTACTGTCTATCTTCATATTAGATAATTAGTAATCATTTTCCATCAATAAATTTTAATTTGGAACTCTAAATAAAAAAAATAGCATTTTTGTAACAACCTAAGATGTTACCCTTATCAATTAAGACTAATCTCCATCCTAATCTTGATCCTAAGTGTTAATCAAGTAGTTAGGAATCTTCCACTAAAACTTAGTCTGAATGAGGAGTCAAATAGATCAAGTCCTGATATTTGAGAAATCCAGAAGCCCTGGAAATTTGCATATCTAAACTGATCTCAGATCAAAAATCGGACTTCGCCATTGCGGTCATTGCCCCCAAATTAACTAAGGGTATTGTTTTGGTGGCAATCGGAAGTCGCCAAAATTTCATCAAATATTTTATTAATATTTAAATACCCAAATAATAGGAAAATTAAATACTCATTGGAATTAAAATATGTCTTCGCTATTGCGTTCCTCACCCTCAAACTAGCTAAAGGTGAAATGTTGGGATTTTTCGGAGCACATTTATAAAATCTGATTTTAAAGCATTAATTAATTGAATAAATTAAGTTAAAATTTATTAAAACTCCATTTCTTCTCCTATATTTTTCCACTCAACATTTTTTTTCCCTCATTCCCAGCACCTTCCTCCCCTTACACTCAAGTGATTTCTATCATTCTTTTATTTATGCTACACCTGCCACCCTTGTCCCCCTTCCCTCTCTTAACCTCTTGCCACCTCCCTATCCTTTGCCAGCCTCACCAAGTGGGATGGGTCAACTCAGGCCATCCCATCCCATGGCAGGCCTCTCCTCCATTAAGAGAGGCTTTGGCTCTGAGCTCTCTGCTTCCTCATTTACCCAGCTGAAGTTTATTTCCCTCTTCCCTGCATTGCTGTACTTGCTGCTAGAAGAAACCTCAACCCCTTCCTCTTCTTATTAGTAGTTGGAAAATAAGGAGAAATGATCTCTCAAGCTCTCAAGCCTCCCTTAGAAAATTTGCCATTGTCAAAGCCAAGGTACTCCATTTCCCTCCATTGGTTAATCCAATGGCTATTCCATTTTGTTTCTATGCTCATTTGTATGTCTATAAATTTGTGATAACCTTAGTTGTGCATCTATGAAGCTATGTTTAAGATGTAGAAACTCATGAAAATCTATAAACAATAGGGAATGATATGTAAATCTGCTAATACAAATTTCTGTACACCTATTATTTTAACTCCATTATTTGCATTAATAAATTAATCGTTTGGTATCGATTTGGGTATCAATGGAAAGAACTCAGAAAGACCTTTCCATTGATATATAGCACTGCATGTGAAGTGCTCTAGGTGGAGAGTATTTGAGCCCAAAAGTTGACCCATTGCAGTTTTCTCACAGGCGAAATCATCGTCGGGCGCCGCAGTGGTCAAACTTTCGAACTCGGCATAATAGTTTAACGAAGCATAAAAATGAATTTTTTTTATAAAATCTGCCATAGCTGTAGTGCCTGGAGTTTTGAATTCAGGTCTAATAGTTTAATGAAGCGTAAAAAATATTTTTTTTTGAAATTAAATTTTCCTACCGTAGCGCGTCGCAGCGCTTGAAAGCGCCGCAACGTCTGAAAGCACTGCAGCGCGCCGCAGCACCCAAATTTTGGATAGTTTTCTGCCACAACACTGCAACCCGCCACAGTGTGCAGTAGCACCTGAAAGCACCGCAGCGCACCGTCGTGCCTGGCTTTCTGTCAGAAGGCTGCCACAGCGCGTCGTAGCGTCCATAACTGTCCGGATTGGTCCAGAGCCGGCTGAAATGGCCAAAACTTTACAGTTCTTAAATTTTAAGGACCCTAGGACCCTATGACCCTGGTGGGGTCAAATTATATCAAATTTGAGCATTGTATATATGTGTAGGTGAATTTCTAATTTTGCATTAGATGATAATTTAATCTCTAATCACCCCTAAAATCCTAAATATTGATTTGATCATATCTTAGTCAATTAGACTCCAAATCAAAAAATTCAAAGTACTAGATAGCTTAAAATTCTAATGCCAACAATAATCTAAAATAATATTTAAGTTTTGAATCTTAGAAAAATTAGAAATGACCAAAATACTCCTAACCTTAATTAGGTCATAACTTAAATAATTGAAGTCCAATTTGGGTCTACTCCTAGTTAAATTATTCAGTGCGATATAGGAAAACTATAGCCACTAAGTTTGCTAAATTTGGATACAAAATAGAAAAGTTATCTTTTTGACCCCGTTAGCCTTAGGAAATTCCATAATTGCCATTGAAATTGAAATGGCTATAACTAATTCATTAGACCTCAGAATTTAGTGTTCTTGGACATTATGAAATCCTTGAATAGCAACCAACAATAAACTATATAAAAAGTTAGATTTTATTAGGTGTAATTTACTAAAATGCCCCTTAGGTTAAAATTTTAGTTTATACTTATAGGACCCCTTTGTTATCCAAATTGAGTGTATCTACTATTTATTTTCATGTTAGATAATAAGGAATCATTTAGCAGTAAGAAATCTTAATTTATAGCCCTAAATCAAAAAAATAGCTTTTTGGACCCTTAAGTTGGGGCAAATTGATCATTTTGCCCATAATTTAGATTAAGTACTCTTAAGCCCTAATTTATCTCTTAAATCACTAAAATCAATATTAGAACTGTACTAGTACCTTTTAAAGTGAATAAAATTAGCTTCTCATAAAATTGGTTATATTCCAAAAATTTCTCTATCTTCTTTTAAGATCTTTCACATCATATTAGGACCATTCCTAAGACTAGAACTAGATCACATGTTAGATTTCATTCATTGGATAAAATGAGTTATTCAATGAATAAATCCTTAGTTTTAATAGTTTATAGATTTTACAACCTAATTTTGATTATTTTATCTTTTAACCTTAGACTCAGGATAGGAGAATCATTCTATTGAGTTTAACTTTGCTTAATAGGATTTACCTCAATCATTAGTTCACTTAGAACTGAAACCTTAGACCCTTAGATTTTACCTTTGAACTATGTGCTTAACTCCCATCTCATGGTGTTAAAATTATAATCCCTAATTTAGTAGATATTGATCAGATCTTAGTATAGAATGTCTAAATCCATTAATTAGGTCATAATGATTTATTATTTAACTCATAGTCGACATTGATTTAAACATATTAGGACATATTAGGACCTAGCTAGTCTTAATATTTTCTAATATATAAGGCCATACTTTTAAGTTACACTCGATAGTAGAAATTGGAGATCCTAAACTTGTGTAACTTAGAATAGTTAGAATGGTTTAATTAGATAATAACAGTGTCACCATGTATAGAAGAGTCCCTTGCTTATGACTTGATTTATTTGTGCTATGCATCCCTTATATTTTGTGCTTAATTTCTTAGACATGTCATGTAAGAAAACTTTGTGCATAAAATTAAAACATAGAATAATTAGGATAACAATGGCCTTAGGTTCAGTTATATTCTGGTAGGTTCTGGTGCACATTTACCCTAATGGACAAGGGTAAGGAGTAATAAGGATGCTTAACATTACTCATTGAGGAGTGAGTGTTAAGCTTGGAACCCGTATAGTCTTACAAACATGCTTAACTCCTCAGCTGTTTCTGAACGTGTCCACAGAAATAAAAGTAAAATATCTAAAAGATTTTTCATTTATATTTATTGTCCTCTTCAGTTTTACTATTCTATTCTATCTGCCCTAGCATAGAAAGGCTTTTAGAACTTCTGTATGGGCCCGATTGGCCAATTTTCTGATATGATAGTTATACATACCTGTTTCAATTTAGTTTACTATTTATTGCATTATCGATGCATGATTATTTCAGTCAGCTGTATTTCTTTACTTCCTGCTCACTTGCACATATGTATAGGATGCTAGATTTTACTGCTTATAATATGTACCCTTTTCAGATTTACTATTTTTAATCAGCATATGTCATATAATCATCAGCATGTATAGTATTTGATTTTTCTTTCAGTACTTTTACTTACTGTATTATATATGTACGCCTATCCCTTGCTTAGTTTGCTTGAGGTGTGCTTTTACCTCAATTTTTACCTTAGTTATAAATACTATATTTTTTAACTTACCTTGCTCCTTATATGCATATTGCTCCTATGCTAGATAGTTGTTTTTTTTTTGTATACATAAATGGTGACATTAATAATTCATGTAAAAATATTTAGCCTAAAATGTACTTAGACAATTGTCTAATAAGATTTTTTTAATGGCTGGGGCCCTGGCATTATGAAACCAATAATGACAGATTCAGGTAGATTCAAGGAGATGGGTGTTGAAGAAGAGGAACCATATATTGAAGGGGAGCATCAGCTAAGAGAGCCAGATGTTGCTTAATTTTCTTTTTGCTCATTGCGAGGATGAAAGACTCTTAGATTTATTTTTAGTCTTTTAAACTATTTATTTAATGTTGTAATAATACAGGTACTTGTGATTGTGATTACTTTTCTGTACTATTATTTCCTGAGCTATTTATTTCATTTTATGTTTGATGTATGATGAAATGGATGTATTGTTTATTTCATATGCTTCCACACTCTATGTTTGTGTTGATTTAGTGACTGATCTCCTGTATTCATTATGACAACCTCCTTCCCTTATTAGTGGATTGTGGATCTTACCTAATCCAATGATAAGTGAGGGATTTGCCAGAGTGGCACACCACCTCTTTAGTCTAATCTTGTGGATTAGGGGGTGGGACGCCACAATTTTAGACCCTTAAGTAGGGGCAAAACAGTCATTTTGACAAAATTTAGAGTTAAGTATTCTTAAGCCTTAAGAACCTGATTCAGTTAGTAAAATTAGTAATATAAGTGATATAAAATCAATATTAACTCAATTAAGTTCATTAATCATTAATTTCAATAAAACTCGTAATCCTCCTTGGATTAGGATTCTTCCTCAAACCTTAAGGACTTTCCTTAGGATTTATGTGTAGATTTAAGTTAGAGTTCATTCATTAGGTAAATGGGTTACTCAATGGATGAAACCTTGGTTTTATTATATTCTTATTTTCATACTTTATTATGACTATTTTGTATTTAAACTTTAGTCTAAGTTTAGAGATCTATCTTATTAATCTTGACTTTATTTAATAAGATAACCTTAACTTGTAGAACATAAAAGTTAGGATTAACCCTAGATCCTTAGTATTTAGAACCTTTTGGATTAAGAGGGTAAACCCTAATATTTGGAGTTAACTCTTAATCCCTCAATCTTGAATTGTTTAAATCAAGATTGGCTTGGGATTTTTTTAATTCATTAACTAGGATGTTTGATTTATTATTCAATGTAAGTAAGCATCATTGATTGAAGTATATTAGAACTTGATTTGTTATAAATATATTAAACCTTATAGGACCTTATTTCTAAGTTTATACTGGATAACTGGATATTGGAGATCCTAAGCTTGTATCCTCTCAGATTAGTTAGAACAGATTAAATTAAAAATAAGTGATATTAGAGATTTTTGTGTAGTACTATTTATATCTTATTTTGATGCTTTGCTTCCTTGTATTGAATATTTACATTATGACATATCAGGAGAAACATTGTATATTTGATGAATATCCTCTTCTAGTTTTGAAATTGCATAATTCATTTAAGATGATAAAATATCAGATAAGATCAAATAAATTAGAAAGATAATAATTTAGTGGAAATGTGTCCATAGTTAGACTGCCTCTGCAGTTTGGTTTTTACAGTGCAATTTTAGTTCTAAGGCATTAGTGTCCTGGATGATTCAGTTGAGATTTGTGGATCTGGGGATGTAGGAATCAGTGCCCTAGATACTTCTATAACACCCCGCCCCGTCACCGCGCGCAAAAGGGGTACTCACAATCAAGTTTGGCGGCGGAGCGATGTGCCACTCGGGGAGGAATATCCCATCTCCCCGAATAGCTCTAACAAAACCTGTCTGAAAGGCTGCTGACTCAACCCCAAAAGAGGGTTGAGAGCTAATACCTAAGATAAGAGTAGTATCCTTATCCTAAGTATTAGATAAATACATATATTGGATTTAAAATACAATATGAAGAATTCAATATATGTATAAGATATCAGTATTTCCCGTATACTAATCACATCACAATACTAAGTATAAGTAGTATATAAATAGAGTGCAGAAGCTAAAGTAAGCATCCAGAAACATTTATCACAAAAGTTGTATGAAATATTCATCTCAAAAAGAAAAGAAAACACATCCAGAATTATTACAAATAGTTTACTGAAATACAAAAATAAAAACTAAGTACTGAACTGAAATAAACTAAGTAGAATAGTAAAGCTGGAGAAGAGTCCACTTGTGCTCCATGAATTCTTCTTAGATCTTCTGAGTATCCACCTGATCTGGCTCCACTAACTTTTCTAGATCTAGCAAATTGCTAGATCCCAAAAGTACCACATGTTAGATAATAAGTCTAACATATAGAAACTAATCTAATGTTTCTAATTATTCATTTAACATTTACATAATGTAAATAAAGCTGTAAAAATACTATAAAGGTAACTAAAAGTATAAAATTATATAAAAAATAGCATAAAACTGAAGTAAGGTAAAGTAAAGCTGAATTATAAATTGAATACTGAAAGTAAACCAAAATAGTAATGAATCTGAAACTGAGTAATAATATGTAAAACTATGTTGTATGTCACTGAAGTCATGCATCTGCATATGTGATAATACAATACTGATATGCAACCAAAATATCACTGAACGAGTATGAATTGTATGGTTCAATGTCTACATATATCCAGTTGGGAATCCAGTACTAGTCATCCTACAAATTCCCCAATTGATATATGCAACATTCTGTAATTTATAAATCATCACTGATACCCATGTGCAATGCTCATGTTCATGCTTATGTTCATGCTCATATTCATGCTACATGCCTTAAAATTTAGAAATCCAGAAAATAAGTTAAAATCAGATAATAAATCAAATATCTCCATTATGCAGAATCCCTCCAGATGGATTTTAGCTCCTAGTTCTATTTTTAATAACTATCTTTGCTTAGGATTCTACTTAAGATCATTAGTTGGAAAGGTTGTATACACATGATTGTATATTTCTAAGAAAGGTGGATTTAACCATTAGCTTATTTAAAACTACACTTATCAAAGCACACTTCGATAGGTGGCAGAACTCGGTCACAATTTATATCTCAAGCTAAGCCATTAAATAATCTAATTATTAGCATACTTAGTGTTCTACATAAAGTGACTTGAGATACTTAGTCTGCTTAAACTATAAATATCAAAGCTCACTACGATAGGAGGATATATTGCATTAATTGTAACACTCTTAGTCTTAGAAGATTTAGTCTAATAGGATTGTATTTGTATAATCCCTCAGGATAGCACCTGATCATAAGTCCGCATTAGAGTGACTCAACCAATCCTGAATAATGCTGAAGTGACTCAGCACCATGGATATGCATAATCATATCCAACCAATAATTTGGGTTATAGTAATTCTATTTAGCAACTAAGGATTTACCAAAGCTATGAATACTAACTCTAATTGGGTGAATCCTACATAAGGTTACAAGAGTGTGACCAAGAGGTCACTCAATATAGGTTACTACCACATGGGAGGAATCTCATTCTAAGGACTTTGGGTGATCCTAACACAAGGGTTTAAGATCAATCTTCTAAGGCTAAGAAGGATCATCTAAGTTCCTACTTTAGGATGTAACAATAAGTTCTTTCCTACATCAATATATTAGCATAAATTAGGCCTTTTAATTACATAAAATTCTATTATAAGATCATCAAGATCTTACACATCTAACTCTTAACTTAATATCTTACATAAGTTGCCTTTACTAAGTCAGAATTGGTTTGATCAGATCAAATGGTTAGGCTCATCTAATCACATCCTATACTATAATCATGGGGTAAAATCAAGAGTGTTATTAAGATTTGGTCTTGTGATAAATTAACTTAGTTTTATAATTAACTTTATGCTTGGCATCTTATATAAGAGAAAATGAAGGTTCTAAAGTGTAAGTTCAGATACTTAATCACACACGTTCTTTAATTACCTTAGCTCTTCTAAGTTAATGAATTAAGATCAATGTCAAATCATATGCATTATTGGAATCATGTCAATTGAATTATCTTTCAATCAAAGTTTCTTGATTAAGGTGATTAAGGTTTAGATCTTAATCAAGACAAGTTAGGGTTTAACCCCTAGCCTTACCAAAATTAAAACCAATGGTTAATTTAAAGATCAATGATGAATCAATGTATTATTGGTGTATTATTAATGTCAAATTTTAGATTTAGATTAAGTATCATCTACTTAATCAAGTTTTCTAGATTCTTATGTTCAATTATAGTTTAATATCAATTTATGCACATCACAGTGCCCAAAATAATTCGTAAGGTTCTCTAACATACATCCTAATATCATTAAAGCATAGGAATATAAAGTGACATAAAATAGAAGGTAATTAAGGCTAACCAAATTCTAAATCAAACCAAAAGGGTTAGCACTTGATTACAGCTCTAAAAAAGTTAAGTTTCATGCAATTTGGTTATTAAGACCTACTTAGCCAATATAAGCATTCAAGGGTTCTATTCTTTAATATTTGGAACAATATTTTTAAGACACATAAGAGATTTTAAGCACATGTTAAAAATTAATTACTTTCAAATTTAATTTCCACATAAAATTTTATGCAATGCTCAATTTTAACTAAATTTGATATAATTTGGCCCCACTAAGGTCCTAGGGACCTTAAAATGTGAAAAATGTAAAGTTTTGGCCATTTCAACCAATTATAGACACTTTCGGACAATTCTGGGCGCTGCAGCGCACTGTGGCACCTTCTAGACGAAGCCAGGTGCACTGCAATGCTTTTAGACGCTGCAGTGGAAAAGAGCACTGTGGCGCACGCCAGCACTTTCGGGCGCTGCGGCGTGCTACGACACCTGATTCGAGGGCTGGATACTATGGCGCGCAGCAGCGCTTTCAGGCGATGCAGCGCGCTATAGCGGATTAACTTTCAAAACACTGTTCAATTAAGTTATCCCTTGATTTCATATGGTTTGCCCGAAATGATGCTACAGCTCGCTGTGGCGCGCCGTGGAGCGTTGCAGCCCGCTGTGGCGCCCTGTGGCATGCTGCAGCAATTTGCTTCTAGACCACTGTTTTAGCTCCAGAAGCACTGCAGCGTGCTGTAGGGTGCTATGGGACGCTTCAATAGATTTAGTTAGAGACTCGGGCACTACGACGCGCTGTAGCGCCCGACGATGATTTCGCCTATGTGAAAACTGTGAAGGGCTCATTTTGAGCTCAAATAATCTCAATCCAAAGCATTCCATAAGCGGTGTCATATATTGATGGAAAGGTCATTCCGAGACCTTTCCCTTGATATTAAAATTAGCAAGAATGGATCATTCTAACTATATGAACACTGGAGATAAAGGTTAGAGTATGCAAAATAGAAGAAAAACAGAGCATGAGATTTAATACCTTAAAGACCTATAATGGCTTCCATACTTAATCATGAATGTCTGAAGATGCAAATAAGCATAATAGCGAAAGAAATGGCCAAGGAAGAAAAGCAAATGGGTACCTTAGGCTTTAGAAGATGAGGAAGAAAACTCTATTTTCTTCAAGAACCTTGGAGAGGAGCTTTTCTTCTTCAACATAAGGGCAGCAATGGAGGAAGGAGGGAGAGAGCATCAGCTCTTGCAGCAAAGAGAAGCAGGAGGGGGCTAAGTTCCTTCTTAAAGGAGGAGAATGAGAGGAGAAGGTAGAGCATGGGAAGAAGAAGTGGAGAAGAAGTGAAGGGAAATGGCCTCAGCCATGCTTTGTGCCAGAATAGGGAGGGGAGGCGCAGAAATGCAACCAGCAAGGAGAGGGAGATTAGAAAATAGGGAAAAAATGAGAATAAATAAATATTTATTTCTATAATTATTTAAAAATTCAGATTTTAGAAACGCTCTCCGAAAATCCCAAAATTCACCCCTAATTGGGGGTTAGGAATTCAACGACGAAGTCGAATTTTGATCCAAACGATTATTTAATTATGCTAATTTTCGGGGTATTTAATTATATTAAAATATTTGCAAAAATTCAATAACTTCCAAATGCTTCCAAAACATCACTCCTAGCCAATTTGGGGGTGACGATCGCAACGGCAAAGTTAGATTTTGATTTCAATGTCAAATTAAATACCTTAATTTTCTAATTAATTAAATATTAGAATAATCCAAAATATTTGATTGAGCTCTGAATTGCTCTAAATTTTCAAGGTTTGGTACTAATGGATAGATGAACTTAATATAATGATAATTGAGATATGATTAGGCTAAAATTAAGCTAGGTAACAATCTTGGGTTGTTATAACTTCAGTCTTGGATATGGTGGCTAGTTTAGCCAATTTGGCTGTTATGGCAATTCTAATGTAGGCACATGTCCAATAATGAATATTTCAGTTAATTCAGTTCAATTTTAGTATTTATGCAGCACTTTTAGCATTTTTCAATATTTTTAGCATGCTTAGCATTTACAACATTTTTAGTATTTCATCTTTGGTTTAAAATCAGCATGTATGGAATGATCATATTTACTTAGAATGTTTCTTGTATTTAATAGCTTATTTACATGTTCATTGCTTAATCTTTCAACAGCTTTGGGTTGAGGTATGTGCGTATCTCATATTTTACTTAAGTTATATATATGATTATAGCTTTTACCACTTTTTTTTTTTGCTTTATTGCAACTAAATTCAGAATGTTTTTAATATCATTTAATACATGAAAATTCATAGCCTAAAATGTACTTAGACAATATATCTAACTAGTATTATTTTTTTTTTGGCTTGGGCCCTGGCATTATGAAATTGACAATATCATTTTCTGAACATTTTGAGGAGTTAGCACCCGTGAAGGAGCAGTTCCAGGAGGAAGAGCACCTTGGAGCTAACGAGTTTTATTTTAGGTTGCCTACTTTTATTTAAGTGAGGATGAGTGTTCTTTATTTCTTCTTAGAACTTATTTAAAAAATTGTAATAATATAGGTACCCATTATATTTTTCTTTACTACATACTTTTATTATGAGCTGCATGTTCTCTATTTATAGCATTATGGTTCTCAATGAATGTAAACCTATTATTTCTTTATTCCACAATTTGATTATTACGTATGTTATTTGGTGAATAGTTCCGCTGTTACATAGTGCACATCCTTCCCTTATTAGTGTATTAGGAACTATAACCTAATCTAATGATAAGTGAGGGATTTTCCAAGTGACAATCACCACAACCTACCTTATTAGGGAATGGGTCGCCACACACTCTATCCATTAAATCATGATAGGGCAAATCAAATGTTGCAATTTATAAGCACGGTGGCTCAATTTGTAAATGTAGCGCCCCGCCCAGTCATCGCACGCAACTGAAGTATATAATAACAAAATAATCGGTGGCGGAGCGTTGCACCACTCGGGAAGGCATTACCCATCTCTCCGAATAGGCTAAAAATAAGCTCATATAAAGGATTATTGGACCCCAAAGAGAAGGGTAGAGAGCTAATACTTAAGATAAGAGTAGTATCCTTGTCCCAAGTACTAGATAAATGCATATATTGGATTTACATATGAAATAAAGAATCCAACATATATATAACATATCAGCATTTCTAGTATGTTGATCACATCACAATACTAAGTATAAGTAATATATAAATAGAGAACAAAAGCTAAGCATACATCCAGAAAAATTTATCATGGAAACAGAATAAAAACATTCATCTCAGAACAGAAAAATAAACACGTCCTGAATTAATATAAATAGTTTACTAAAATGATACTAAAATAAAGTCTAAGCACTGAACTAAAATAACAAATCAAAAGCTGTAAGGTTTGAGGAGAGATCCGCTAAGGCTCCACAAACTCCTACCAAACCTCCTCCACGTCCTTCTTATCTGGCTCAACAAATTGCTCAAAATTTAGCAAATTGTTGGATTTCAAAAGTACCACATGTTAGACAATAAGTCTAGCACATCGAAACTAATCTAGTAGTTCTAAATGCTTGCTTTACATTTGAATAATATAAACCAAGCTACAGGAAAACTGTAAAAGTAACTAAAAATTTGAAACTGTATAAACTGAAGTAAAGTAAAACCAAGTATACTAAATACTGAAAATGAATGAAACTGAGTAAATAACATGTAAAACTATGCGGTATGTCAATGAAGTCATGCATCTGTATATGCCACGATACAAAATGCAACTGATATGCAACCAAAATATCACTGAACGGGTATGAATCATATGGTCCAATGCCTACATATATCCAATTGAGAATCTGGTACTAGTCATCCTGCAAATTCCTTGATTGATATATACAACATTCCATAATCCATAAATCATCACTCATACTCATACATTATGCTCATATTCATGCTCATGTCTCTGCACTACATGCTTAAAATTTAGAAATCCAAAAAATAATGTAAACTCAGATAATGAATCAAATGTCTCCATTATGCAGAATCCATTTAAATGGGTTCTGACCCCTAGTTCTAATTCTAATAAATTTATTTTACTTGAGATTTTACTAAAGATCATAAGTTAGAAATGTTATATACATAAATTTAGTATGTTTCCAAGAAATGTGGATTTAACACTTAGTTTGTTTGAAGCCACACCTATCAAAGTGTTCTTTGATAGGAGGCATCACCCATTGGAGATTTCTATTTCACTCAAACTAAGCTATTAAATACCTAAACTATAAGCATACTTAATGTCCTCAGGAGGTAACTTGAAATACTTAGTTTGTTTGAGGCCACCACTATCAAAACCTTTTTCGATAGAAGGAATCACTCGTTGGCAATTTTTATTTAAGGATTTAAGTCCCTAATTATAACACCCTTAGAATCGAAGGATTTACTCTAAGTGGACTGTATTCACCTAAGCCCGTAGGATAGCACAAAGATTAGTTTTACTTAGAGTGACTCAACTAATTTTGAATACTGAATTGATCCATTATTATGGATACACACTACTATACTAAACTAATAATTTGGGATTTAATGAATGATATTTAATCAACAAAGATCACCTAAGCTACAAATTTAGATGTTATTAGGATGAATCCTATACAAGATTCTAAGGATGTGACCAAAAGGTCACCCAATATAAGCTACTACCACATGGGAGGAATCTCATGCTAAGTACTTTAGGTGATTCTACCATAAGGTTGAAGATCAACCTCTAAGTTTAAGGGGAAAATATCTAAGTTCCTACCTCAAGGTTCAGCAAAAGTTCTTCCTACCTCAATGTGTTATAAATTAATAAGGCTTTTTAATTACATTATAAATCCTATCGTAAGATCATCAAGATCTTACACATCTAACATTTATCCTAAATTTTATAAGTTTCATTTATTATACTTGAATTGATATGATCATATTACACGGACGGTTAGACCCATCTGATCACATCCTATACTATAATTATGGGGTGAACTCTAGAATAATATTGTGATTTGATCTTGTAATAAATCAACATAGTCTTAAAATTATCTTCACACTAAGAGTCTTATAAGAAAAAATCAAAGATCTTAAGCTCAAGTCCAAATATTTAATCACATAATTTCTTTTAATAGTCATAGCACTTTTAATTCAATAATTTATGATCAATATAAAATAAGATGTATTATTAGAATTATGTTAGTTGAATTATCTTTCAATCAAGTTAATTGATTTAGTGATTAGGGTTTTAATCTTAATCAGATAGGATATGGTTTAACTCCTAGCCTTTCTGACTTAAGATCAATAGCTGATTTATAGATCAATGACAAATTAATGTATTATTAGTAAATTATTGATGACAAATTTTAAATTTAAATTAAGTATCAATTACTTACTCAAGTTCTTAATATTTTTATGTTCAAATATAGTTTAATGTCAAATTAGGTAAATCAAGATGTCCAATTTAAAGTTAAAGTTCTCTAACATATATAAACATCACATTAATTAAGACAATGAGTAATTAAAGCTAATCAAATCTTAATTCAAATACAAAGGTGTTAACACTTGATTATAAATATAAAACAATTAAATTCATACAATTTGATTATTCATTTCTATATTGACCATGCAAACAATTAAATATCCTAACATTTCTATTCGACATAAAGTATTCAAGTAATTTCTTTATGAGGTTTAGAACATACTATACATGCTAAAATAGTGGATTTCACATTAAAATTCATATACACTTTTGTACAATGTTCATTTTTACTAAATCTAGTTTTAATTTTAGTATGATTTGAGCCCATTTGGGTTCTAGGACCATTATAATGCATAAATATCAAGTTTTGACCATTCTGGACGATTCTGGATGGTACGGCGTGCTGTAGCACCTTCTGGACTAGAGCCAGGCACTACGATGGATATCAGTGCTGTGGCGCACAGCAGTGCTTTTGGTGCTGCGGTGCGCTACGATGCCAGAACCTTCCTAGGTCGGGATGCTGCGGCACGCTGAAGCATTTTCGAACACTATGGTGTGCTACGGTGAGTTTCAATACTGTGACGCATTTAATTTAATTTTAATAATATTTATATGCCACTGCGACATGATGTAGCTCACTATGGCGGACGCATTTTCGAAGCTTCGGGTGCTACGGCGCGCGGTAGCGGTCGACGGTGATTTTGCCTGTGCGAAAATTGTAATGGGTCTCCTTTCGCACTAAAATACTCTCCATCTAGAGTACTTCATGTGCGATGCCATATACCGATGGAAAGGTCTTTCCAATTTCTTTCCATTAATGCCAAAATTAGCACAAATTAATTATTCTAAAAAACATAAATTAAAGTTTTAGCTACGAGTATACATAAATCATGTAGTTTTTGACTGAAATTTTAAATGAAGGAATGGGGGATCGAACTCATTCGAGTCCGATTAAGGCATGAAGATCATGCATAGAATCCATACAGTAATTTAATGGAAATATCATTCACAACACTTAGCTACATATTAAGAGAATATCACAAGGAAGAGTTTAGCAAAAGGGTACCTTGGCCTTAGGAATGGAAGAAGAAGACTTGGCTGGTTCCTTGAGAGCTTGTGGGATTGAAGGATCCTTTAATAGAAGCATAATAAAGAAGGAGGGGGGCTTAGCTAGTGGCCAAATAGAGAGGAAGAGAGGGTTGAGCCTCCATTTAAAGGAGAAGGAGAGCATGACTCTCCCTTAAATTCTCCCATCAATTATGGGAGAGAAGAGGACAGGTCATGAATCTTTTTTCTTTTTAATTATGTGCATTAGTGGAGAGGAAAGGGAAGTGAATTTTGGTTGAGAGGAAAATAAATAGTTAGATTTTGGCAGCTTATTAGGCTTAGAAACTATTTAGCAATCTATTTAAAGCCATAACTAATATCAAGGCAATCATTAGATTAAAGTTGGATGGCTGAACTTTCTCGAGCCATAATCTATAGCCATAAAAACTCTAAGGCTTATAAATTTGGTATTGAAATGAGTTTCTCGATAAGAGGAACACACACATCCAAAAATCATTAAATTTGGACGAGTATTTTATTTTATATTAATTTTTAAGTGAAAATTTTCAAAAATCTGCTTCAATTAATCCAGAACTTGAAAATTTATAAAATTTAAAACATAGCATCCTCTTATGATGCTTAACTTAAATATACAAAAATTTTTAAATTATGACTTATATTTTAACTATTATCAACTCCAGAAATTTACACTTCACAAATTTATTTAGGAGAATCTGGAATCCCAATTGCGCTCAAATGTTTGCAGGAGAATCCCCTCAATACGCTTTATTTGAAGATATTTTTATTTAATTTTTATTTGACTTAAAATTAGGATCTTGATTTTTGACTGAATTTGATCAATTTATGTCAAATTGACTGGGTAACAATATTGGGTTGTTGCAGACTCCTCCACTTAAGAATGATGTCGTCCTCAACATCATTGCTAAGAAAGGGAAAGGAACATAAAATAAGAATTGAAATTTGGAATTTTAACCTAGATTCTCAAAGAGACTTGGATATTTTTGTTACATATCTGCCTCTTTGTCCCACATGGATTCCTCGAGAAAGTGATTCCTCCACTGAACCTTTACCATAGGAGTGGAATGATTTCTCTGCTACTTCTAATCACGAGCTAAGATTTTAATAGGTTCCTCTGCATAGGAAAGATCTGGCTAAAGAGATACTGCTAGAAGTGAACTAGGTAAGATGGATTATGAAGACACCTCCGCAGTGAGGAGATTTGGAATACATTATGAATTGCCAGAAAAACTTCAGAGAGTTTCAATATATAGGCTGTGGAACCGATCGTTTCAAGAACTTCAAATGGTTTGACATAGCAAGGACTGAGCTTCCCAACTACACTAAAATGATATACACCTTTTATCGGATTGACTTTAAGATACGCAAAAGCTCTGACATTGAATTCCAGAGTGCGATGATGAGCATTATGATACTTACTTTGGCGATCTTGAGCTGTTTTAATTTGCTGCTAAATTAATTGAGCTTTTTAATTTGTCTCTTCAACTAAATATGAACCATATAGCTGAACACTGCCAATTTCAAACCACGCTAAGGGGGCACTGCATTTTTTACCATATAATGCTTCATACGGAGCCATGCCAATACTTGCTTGGAAACTGTTATAATACGCAAATTCTACAAAAGGAATATGGTCTTTCCAGAAACCTTTGAAATCTAGAATATAGAGATGAAGAAGGTCTTCAAGAATCTGATTGACTCATTCTGTCTGACCATCTATTTGAGGGTGAAAGGTGGTACTCATGGCAAGGGTAGTTCCCAAGTCTTGATGCATGACCTGCCAAAATTTTAAGGTGAATTTGCTATCATGATCGAATATGATTGATCTAGGAATTCCATGAAGCCTGATGAATTCCTCGATATGCAGCTTTGCCAATTTCTCCACAATCGATTTGATGCATGGGAATAAATTATGCTAATTTGGTCAGTTGATCGATTATGACCCAGATAGAATCAGCATCGGATCTTGATTTATGCAGACCCATAATGAAAGTTCATAAAAATACTGAACCACTACTATTCAGGATTGGCCAGATGATGGAGAAGTCCTCCAAGCTTTTTGTGTTTTGCTTTAACTAGGTTACAGACATGACACTTTGTTATAAATTAATCCACACTCTTTTTCATTCTAGGCCATCTGAATAATTTCTTCAGATCCTGATACATCTTAGTATTACTAAGGTGAACTTGTTAGCCAAAATTGTGACTTTCCACCCAGATTTCTTGGTGCATAGATTTTGGAATCCATAAGCGATTTCTTTGATATATAACGCTACCTTGTAGCTACAGATTGAAATGACGACCACTTTCGATCTCCATATTAAATTTTATTTAGTCTTCATCTTTAGTTTGGGAGATGGAGACATCTCGGTGAAAAGTTGGTTCTCCTGAACTTATAGATATTATCGAGCTCAGCATAACACTACAAACTGATCGGATATCTAATTTCCTAAATTCTTCTTCCAGAGGACTTGAAGCTATTAAGGATGAGAGTGTAGCATGACAACTGAGTGCATCAGCTACAATATTTTCTTTTCCAAGATGATATTGAACATTCAGATCATAATCGTTAAGCAATTCCTACTATCTCCGCTGACAACAGTTGAGCTCACATTGGGAGAAGATATACTTTAGACTCTGATGATCGGTGAAGATGGAACATTGGACGCCATAAAGATAATGATGCCAAATTTTTAGAGCAAAAACTACGGCAGCTAATTCAAGATCATGGATAGGATAATTCTTTTCATGAGTCTTTAGCTGACTAGATGCATAGGCTATAACTTTTCCTTCTTACTTCAGCACACATCCCAATCCTATTCCAAATGCATCGATATAGACTTGGTAGTTAAGGTCCTCCTTAGGAAAGGCCAGTATAGGAGCAAAAGAAAGAGCATCTTTTAATGATTGAAAGGCATTCTCACACTCAGGGCTCCAAACGAATGGCATTGCCTTCTGAGTTAGCTTTGTAAGAGGTGTCGCAATTTGAG
Source organism: Gastrodia elata (assembly GCA_016760335.1). NCBI lineage: Eukaryota > Viridiplantae > Streptophyta > Magnoliopsida > Asparagales > Orchidaceae > Gastrodia > Gastrodia elata. The sequence continues at coordinate 21,903,856 of CM028669.1, forward strand.
AAGATCCCTTTCGGCTAGTCCCATAAAACTACTTATATTAGTCGCAGACTTTAGTTGTGGTCAATCCTGAATGGTGCTAACTTTATTCTGGTATACTCTAATTCTTTGGGCATCTATGACATGACCCAAAAAAGTAATTGAGTCAAGCCAAAGTTCATACTTGGAATATTTGGCATAAAACTTGTGGTTTTGGAGTTCTTGCAGAACTATTCTCAAGTGTTTCTCATGATCAACACTGCTCTTGGAATAAATGAAAATATCATTAATGAAGATGATGACAAATTTATCTAAATACACTTTTAGAACATGCTATATTAAGTCCATGAAAATAGACGTCGCATTTGTTAAGCTGAAACACATCACCAGAAACTCGTAGTGTCCATAATGAGTTCTGAAGGCAGTTTTCTCAGTATATGAATCCTTGACTCACAATTGGTGATAACCAGACCTCAAGTTAACTTTTGAGAATACTTTAGCTCCTGATAATTGGTCAAACATATCATCTATGCGTGGCAGAAGGTATTTGTTCTTGATGGTTACTTTATTCAGCTCTCTATAATCGATGAACATTCTCATTGATCCATCTTTCTTCTTCAAAAATAGAATTGGCGCTCCCCAATGAGATGAACTTAGTCGAATAAGACCCTTCTCTAGCAACTCTTGAAGTTACTTGTTCAGCTCTTGAAGCTCCTTAGGCGCCATACGATACGGAACCTTAGATAACAGTTGAGTTCATGGAATCAGTTCTATAGCAAATTCTACTTCTCTAATGGGAGGAAGACCAGGTAGGTCTTCAGGAAAGACATCAAGAAATTTACAAACTATTTGATTCTCAGAAATAAGAATGACTTATTTCTTTTCTCCCAATATTGTTATGAGGTACGCATCGCATCCCTTTCTGACTAATTTTTTTGCTTTCAATTCATTGATCAATGATGCTTGGATATTGAATCTTCTGACAAAGTTTTTTGACTGACTTCCACTTCCCAAAGTAATTTTCTTCTTTTGGCAATTTATGGAAGCACCGTGTTTCCTTAACCAATTCATGCCAAAATTATGTCAAAGTTTGCAATTGGCAATATAATTAATTTAACTCCAGATTTTTGTTCACCAATAGGAATATCTATATTTCATAATTGTTGTGATTGCATGCGGGCTACGGAAGGTAACCCGATGCTCAGCAAGTTTGCTAATCGATATATTGGTAGCTTAAGATTCTTAATCCAACTTTCTGATATAAAGGAATGAGTCACTCCAGTATCGAAAGGAATATTGCAAAGTTTATCATTTATTATTAAGATGCCTAAGATTACAATAATTAATGAGAATCGCTACTCAAACATTAAAAAATATTGAAACAATAATGATTGAATAAATATAATTTATGACATACCTAAAACGACATCATTGTCTTCAAGAACAGATGCGGGAGTCAACATAGAAACTCTCGCAGGAGCTGTAGGTTGTTTACCCTGGGGCCGCTGGCCTTGGCAATTGTAAGTTGGCTTTGGAATAGGTACAACTGCTTTAGTTAGTTGTGCACTGAATACTTGTTTATGATGGGAGTGGTCGATGAACACTCCATTGATTGTTGTTTTAGAATCACAGTCAAGATAACGGTGGCCACTTCGACCACATGTAAAATATACACCACCAAAGTGGTAGCATTTCTCATACAGATGGATTCGCTTGCATTCGGAGTTCTTATGTTGAGATTGTTATGCTTTGATACTATAAACCTTTGCCATCTTGCGATGACCAAAGTGCTCCTTTCTTGGCTGCACAAACACAGCCTTACGCTTACGGTCCATTTGACCTTGAAATCCTTCATGAAGGAGAATTGCCTCGATCATTTCTATCAAATTCTTGATTTGGCAGGACACTATGTGAACTTTTATTGAGTCAAGCAGCCGTTTTAAGAATCGGTGGCATCTAGTTGCCTCAGTTCTAACCAGGTCCAAAACAAAATGTGATAGTCTCCGGAACTCATGTTCATAGTCGAACACAGATTTGTTTCCTTGAGTAAGATGGAGGAGTTCATCCTCCAGAATTGCTTGTGCCGAAGCCAGAATGAATGCTTCATGAAATGCTTCCAAAAACATATCCCATGGGATATCTTTTAACTCATAATCAGTGAATTTATTATTTCATTCATTCTCCCACCAATGCTTTACTTCCTCTTGAAATATGAAAGTGACTAAATGAATGGCTTCTGAATTAGAGCATTTAATACTGGCTAGGTTCTTTTCAACTATTTTAAGCCAATTCATAGTATCCATTGGGTTTAGTGCTCAATTAAATGTGGGTGTCCTGAGACAAAAGAAACTATGTAAGATCCCATCTCCCGTGTAATTTGAGGATGATGCAAATCCCATTTGTGGTACGAACTATTGATGAATAGACAAAATCAGGGCACAAGTCTCTTGCGCCTGTTGCGCATTACTTTCTATTAAGGCTCTCATCAGGTTAGCTATTGAACTTGATTCCTCGGGTCCGCCAGATGACGAGACCATATTTTTGACCAAGGTAAGAGCAGAAGGAGATCCGGATTCATGACTACAAATAGAGTATAGATTCAACAAACAAAATAAAATTCCATTCAAGTAATGGTTTTAATTATTTTTTTGTAATTACAAATACCTTGTTTGCATCTCTTTTCTTTAATGTGCGTTTCAAACCTTAGGATGTCCATTTCACGTTTGATTATCACTTTTTGTTGATATTATTTTGTTCGTTCAATTACTAGGATGTCCTCATTCTAGACATTTTCAGTTTTTAATTTTGAGATTCAATTGATGAACATTGGATGTTGCTTTCCATACACTTAGTGATTTGTGATCTTCTTTGACATAGAAAATAGATCATAAAGTAGATAGGAACAATGTCCTTATCTGACACTTTATGATATTTCTCTAGCACCAACTATAGCGCCCCACCCCATCACCATGCGCAACTGAAGTATATAATAATAAAACAGTCGGCGGCGAAGGGGTGTGCCACTCTGGAAGGCATTATCCATCTCCCCAAATAGGCTAAAAATAAACCCATACAAAGGATTGCTGACTCATTCCCCAAAGAGAAGGGTTAAGAGCTAATACTTAAGATAAGAGTAGTATCCTTATCCCAAGTACTAAACAAATGCATATATTGGATTTACATAAGAAATGAAGAATCCAACATATGTATAAGATATCAACATTTCTAGTATGCTGATCACATCACAATACTAAGTATAAGTAATATATAAATAGAGTGCAAAAGCTAAGCATACATCCAGAAATATTCATCACAGAAATAGAATAAAAATATTCATCTCAGAACAGAAAAGTAAATTCATCCAAAATTAATAAAAATAGTTTACTGAATTGATACTGAAATAATGTCTAAGAACCAAATTGAAATAACTAATCAAAAGCAGTAAGGCTAGAGGAGAGATCCGCTAAGACTCCACAAACTCCTACCGAACCTCCTACACACCCTCCTGATCTGGCTCAACAAACTACTCAGAATCTAACAAATTGCCAGATCCCAAGAGTACCATGTGTTAGACAATAAGTCTAACACATCAAAACTAATCTAACAATTTTAATTATTTACCTAACATTTAAATAATGTAAACCAAGTTATAGGAAAACTATAAAAGTAGTTGAACATTTGAAACTGTAAAAAACTGAAGTAAAGTAAAGCTGACAGTATACTGAATATTGAAAATGAATAAAACTGAGTAAATAACATGTAAAAGTATGCAGTATGTCACTGAAGTCATGCATCTGTATATGCCATAATACAAAATGCGACTGATATGCAACTGAAATATCACTGAACATGTATGAATCATACGGTCCAATGCCTACATATATCCGGTTGGGAATTCAGTACTCTACAAATTCCCCAATTGATATATGCAATATTCTGTAATCCATAAATTATTAGTGATACTCATACATTATGCTCATGTGCATGCACATGTCTCTGCACTACATGCTTAAAATCTAAAAATCTATAAAATGATGTAAAATTAGATAATGAATCAAATGTCTCCATCGTGCAGAATCCATTTAAATGGATTCTGACTCCTAGTTCTAATTCTAATAAATTTGTCTTACTTGAGATTTTACTTAAAATCATCAGTTTGAAAGGTTGTATACACATATTTAGATTATTTCCAAGAAAGGTGGATTTAACACTTAGTTTGCTTAAAGCGACATTTATCAAAGTGTTCTTAGATAGGAGGAATCACCCATTGGTGATTTTTATTTCACTCAAACTAAGTTGTTAAATACCTTAACTACAAGCATACTTAGTGTCCTAAGAAGAGTAACTTGAAATACTTAGTTTATTTGAGGCTACCACATCAAAGTGTTCTTCGATAGAAGGCATCACCCGTTGTGGATTTTCATTTTACTCAAACTAAGGATGTAAGTCCCTAATTATAACACTCTTTGGATTAGAGGATCTACTCTAAGTGGACTGTATCCACCTAAGCCAGCAGGATAGCACAAAGATAAGTCTTACTTAAAGTAACTCATCTAATCTTGAATACTACTTAATTGATCTAGTACTATGGATATACACTAATGTACTAAACTAATAATTTGGGTTCAGTGAATACTATTTAATTAACAAGGATCTCCAAAGCTATGAATTTAAACTTTATTGGGATGAATGCTATACAAGGTTCCAAGGATGTGACCAATAGGTCACCTAATATAGGCTACTACCACATGGGAGGAATCTCATGCTAAGTACTTTAGGCAATTATACCACAAGGGTTAAAGATCAACCTCTAAGTTCCTATCTCAAGGTTCAGCAAAAGATCTTCCTACCTTAATGTGTTATAAATTAATAAGGCTTTTTAATTACATTATAAATCTTATTGTAAGAACATCTAGATCTTACACATCTAACATTTATCTTAAATTTTATATGTTTCATTTATTATACTTGAATTGATCAAATCAGATCAGATGGTTAGACCCATCTGATCACATCCTATGCTATAATTATGGGGTGAAATCAAGAATATTATTGGGATTTGATCTTGTAATAAATCAACATAGTTTAATAATTATCTTCATGCTAAAAGTCTTATATAAAAGAAAATCAAAGATCTTAATCTCAAGTCCAAATATTTTATCACATATATTCTTTTAATAGTCATAGCACTTTTAATTTAATAGTTTATAATTAATATCAAATCAGATGCATTATTAGAATCATATCAGTTGAATTATCTTCCAATCAAGTTGATTGATTTAGTGATTAGAGCTTAGATCTTAATCAAATAGGATAGAGTTTAACTCTTAGCCTTTCCAACTTAAGATCGATAGTTGATATATAGATCAATGACAGATCAATGTATTATTAAAAAATTATTGATGACAAATTTTAGATTTAAATTAAGTATTATTTATTTACTCAAGTTCTTAAGATTTTTATGTTCAAATATATTTTAATATCAAATGAAGTAAATTAAGGTGTCTAATTTAAAGTTAAGGTTCTCTAATATACATAAACATCACATTAATTAAAATAATGAGTAATTAAAGCTAATCAAATCTTAAATCAAATACAAGGGTATTAGCACTTGATTACAAATATAAAACAATTAAGTGCATACAAATTGATTATAAAGTTCTATATTGACCATACAAGCAATTAAAGATCCTAACATTTCTATTCGGCAAAAAGTATTCACCAATTTTTTTATGAGGTATAAAACATACTATACATGATAAAATAGTGGATTTCACATTGAAATTTACCTACACATTCGTATAATGCTCATTTTTACTAAATCTGGTTTTAGTTTTAGTATGATAAGACCCCATTAGGGTTCTAGGACCATTATAATGCAAAAATATAAAGTTTTGACCATTTCGGACTATTCTGGATGCTACGGTGCGCTGCAGCGCCTTCTGGTGGAGAGCTAGGCCCTACGGCAGATATCAGCGTTGTGGCGCACAGCATCACTTTTGGTGCTGCGGTGCGCTAAGGCGCCAGAACCTTTCGAGATCGGGATGCTGCAGCGCGTGGTAGCATTTTCAGACGCTGTGGCACACTACGATGGGTTTCAATACTGCGATGCATTTAATTTAATTTTATTAATATTTATATGCCACTGTGATGCATTGTAGCACGCTACAACGAGCTATGGTAGACGCATTTTTGAAACTTCGGGCGCTACAGCGCGCGGTAGCGCCCGACGGTAATTTTGCCTGTACAAAAACTGTAATCGGTCTCTTTTTGCCTATGTCATATACCAATGGAAAGCTCTCTGAGATATTTCCATTGATGCTAAAATTGGCATGAATGGATTATTCTAATAAATAGAAATGAAAGTTCTAGCTACGGGTATGTAACAACCCTAGGTTGTTACCCTATTTAATACCTAACATAATTAAGTATTAATTGTGATCCCATTAATTTTAGAACATCAAGTTAAGCGAGTCCTGAAAATTTGAAGTCAATTGGACTTTTTAAGTCAAGTTAGTATTTTGATCAATCTAGATATTCTAGATTAGACCTAAAATATTTTGATCTCAGAATTAAAATTTGATTACATTTTTGAATTCCTCACCCCCAAATTAGCTAAAGGTGAAAGTTTGGTAAAATTTGGAGATCATTTAGGTCAAAATACAATTTAAATTAAATTTGTCTAATTGTATTTTAGGGCTTCCAACAATTCAATTTTGCAAATCTACCCTCAACTAATTTAGCCATTGGGATTTGTTGTGCGGACTGCGGGTGATCCGCTGTGGAGCCTGGGTCACGTGACAGCGGAATCTCGTCTCATCCCACCGTTCCTCCCGTGGATCCTATAACTAGGATCTAAGATCTGCGGAAGCAAGATCTGCCATTTGATCTGCTCGACCGATACTACAGTCTGGATTGCTTCTGCGATTAGTCATTAGGATTCGAGTAATCCGAGTCATTCCGCTATCTGATCGATTGATCAGACAGCATCCGAAGGTCCCGCTATTGTGGACCTATGTCTTCCTCTCTCTCGCGCTCGACAGAAGATCCTCCCCGTACTGCCAACTACTGAGCTTGTCCCCCACTCATGCCTCTAGCTCAGTAAGGTTGTTATGACCTCTTCCGTTATGTTTTGGAGTTCTGATCGAGCCTTATGGCTCGGCCGAATACATTTCATAAAATTGAGAGCTTGGCCATGGCCCGATATCTCAGGCCTCCCCAACCCAAGCCAATGCCTATGGAAGCTTCCTCATTCTATACTGATGCAATAAATAGCCCCAATATTGCTCCCTTTGATCCTTGCTGATCAATTGAGCTTGATTGCCTATTTCTGCCATTGCTGATTGTCTGAGCTCTCCTGGGTAACCCAGGAATACGAACTACTAATAGTAGGCTCTCCTGGTGTTCAGGATCTTTTGCGTAATCTGGAAGCTTAGCTAGCGCCCCCATCTCCCTCTGCATTGTTTGCCAGCTTGCTCGTTAAACCAGGTACCCTCGTTTGCAAGCTTTGGGCCAATGAGGCTCAGGCTCATCTCCTTTTGATTCGTATGAGTGTGTATTGTCATTTTGAACTCAATGTGATCGTGCATCTGCCTGAAGCTAGCTTTGATCAATCGGGATAAGGCCCTTAAAGGCATTGGGTTCGAGTAAGGACCCAACAATCCAGCCCACCTCAGACCCTCAGGCTAGAGGGCAATGATTCGCCTCACCTCCCTGAAGGTGCAAGGATTGATCCTTGGGCAAATCATGGACTCTATGGGGAGAATTGTCTCCCCAAAGTAGCTCTAGCTCGGGAGCTCTCGGGTGAGTAAGGTCCAGGCAAACTAGACCTTCTCACAGGGGGCTTCCAGTCCCAATTGGTATGTCTTGGCTCAGGGATGGATTTACGATTGACTCGTGACCAAGGCGTGCACTCTAGGCATGGAATTTTGTCATTTAGGGTTTCCCTATTCGGCCTCTGTCGAGAGGGGTCGAGGCGGGGACACCGACACTATGCGATTTAGGTCAGCCCATGACCCGCACTGTGCGATAGTGTCGGGTTCACTGGGCCCCGGTCGAGCCGTGCGGTTTGGACTTTGGGCCTAGCCCGTTTTATTTAAATCTGATTAATTGGACTTATATTCCTTAAGGAAAATAATCCAATTAATCAAATCATAAGGAAATTAAATTGGAAAAAAATGCAAACTAAATTAATGTGATAACTTTTGATCCACTGATCCAAATCCTATGATATTATATACCAAAATGATCAACAAATCATCAGGAATCTAAATATAAAATAATGATTTTTTGGATTTACCTAATTAATGTAGAATTTAATTTGGGTTGATTAGCATGTATACTTAGCCAAATTGCATGATTAAGGTATCATTATGTTTCCCACACCTTGTTGAATGCATGTACTATGTAAATTAATTTTCTAAGCATTATAACTTTAATTATGCCCTAATCTTGTAAAACCATAATTAGTGAAAGTTTCTAATTACTGGATCTTAGTAAACTTAGTCTCTGATTAATCAACTGCATGTATGAAATATAACTGCTAACTTTTATAATGTTCTAATGGTTGGATTTGTGGCTAGGTGCTCATCTATGTATCATGATCTAGGGTTTGTTTAGCACTAATTACTCCCTAATTTTTTATAAATTTCTATTAATATGCTTTTATAATAGTAGCATGAAAGTAAATAAACCCTCACATGCAACTTCGACTCTTGATTTTATGAAATGATAATTACACCTCTGAAACTTAAGAAATCCTATGATCTTAATCAAGTGATTAATACTTGATCTAGATCTTGGATTGCCATCAATAATGCACCCCTAATTTATCTAATTTTCCAATTGACCTTTAAATAAATAATTGATCTTAGTTGGGTAAAGGTAGGGGTTAAACCCTAACCTATTTGATTAAGATCTAAACCTTTGACTGCTTAATCAAATGACTTGATTGTAAGACAAATTAATTGACATTATCCGAGTAATGCACCAGATTTAGTATTGATCTTAAATCTTTGAATTAGAAGTGTTAAGGTTAATAATGAATCTATGTGATTGAATAATCTGAATCTAAGCTCTAGATCTTTGATTTCCTCTTATATAATACTATTAGCATAAGATAAATAATAAAATTGTATTGATTTAACAAATGATCTAACTCTACTAATATCTTTGATTTCATCTCATGATTATAGAATAGAATAGGATCAAATAGGTTTTATCATTTAATCTGATCATTTTAATTCAAGTTAATAAATAACCTTTGAATATTAGCTTAAGCACTAGAAGTGTGAGATCTCAAGGATCTTACGATAGGATCGTTCTTAAAATATTTAAAAGACCTTAATTGATGATACATTAAGGTAGGGAGAACTTTTGTAACTTATTGAGGTAGAATCTTAGATGATCCTTTCTAATCTTAGAAGTTGATCTTAACACCTCGTGGTAGGAACACCTACAGTATTTAAAGTGAAACTTCTTCCTTGTGATAGAAACCCATATTGAGTGATATTTTGTTCACATCCTTAGAGCCTTGTGTAGGACTCACCTGATTAGATTTAGGATCGATAGTCTTGATAAATCCTTATTGAATAAATAGAATCATTGAACCTAGATAGTTAGTTGGGTCTAGTAGGGTATACCCATAATATTGGATTATTTCAGTAGCATTCAGGGTTGGTTGATTCATCTTAGTGTAAGATTATGTTTGTGTTCTATCCTGCGAGTTTAGTCGGACATAGTCTCACTTAGACTAAATTATTTAATCCCAAGAGTGTTATGATTAGGGACTTAGATCGTTAGCTTATTTCAATAAAAATTACTATCGGGTGATGCCTCCTATCGAAGATCGCTTCCAAAGGTGTGCTTTAAGCAAATTATGTGATTCTAATCACCCTCTTTACAACACTAAGTGTGATTGTGAGTTGGGTATTCTAATAGCTTAGATTGAGATACAAATCGCCATCGAGTGATGCCTCCTATTGAAGATCACTTTGTTAGGTGTGGCTTAATTAAACTAAGTGTTAAAAACCACCCTTCTTAGAAATATGCTAATTATGTGTATACCATCTTTTCATCTAATGATTTTCAAAGTAAATTCTCAACTTCAACTAATTATCAAAATTAGAATCTTAGAGTTAGAATCCTTCTAGTAGGATTCTACACAATGGAGATCTTGGATTCATTATCAGATTTTGAAGCATTTCTAAATTTCTGAATTTAACTCATTTAGTATAGAAGCATGAGCATGAGCATGAGCATGAGTGTGATAAATGAGTTCCATGATAATGTATGAGTATCAATGATAAATTATGGGTTACGGAATGTTGTATAGATTGACTGGGGAATGTCAGGATGCATCGGCATCACAGTATACTATATTCCCAACTGAATGCATGTACACATTGGACCGTACGACTTGTACCAGTTCCGTGATAGTCCTGTTGCATATCCGTGGCATAGAGTATTGTGACACATTCAGATGTATGATTCCAATGGCATATTGTACAGCATTGGATGTTTTTACATTAATTTCAGATCATTTGTTATTTTCATTTACCTTTAGCATTCAGTTTACAGTTCAATCTTACTTTATTCAGTTTATATAGTCTCAGTTATACGGCACCTTTACAGCTTTTCTGCAATTTTATTTACTTTACTATTATATTATGATATTTTAGAACTGTTTAGTTAGTTCGATGTGTTAGACTTCTTGTCTAACATGGGGTACTTTTGGAATCTAGCAATTTGCTTGATCCAGAGCAGCTTGTAGAGCTAGGATAGGAGGACTTGCAGGAGATCCAGGAGGAATACGTGGAGCCTTAGTGGACCCGTATTCCACCTTATCACTTTCTTCTTTTATTTCAATACTATAGTTGAACTTTACTTTTACATCATTTTAAAATAGTTTGTAATAATTTTGGATGTATTTTACCTTTTTTTCTGAGATGAATGCTTACTACTTTTCTGTGATAAAAGTATTATGGATGTTTTGCTTTAGCTTCTCCACTCTATTATTCTATTACTATACTTAGTATTGTGATGTGATCAGCATACTATAAATGATGATATATTGAGAATATATATTGGATTCCTTATTTACCTTTTTAATCCAATGTATGTATCAGTCCAATACTTAGAATAATTTACTCTTTTCTTAAGTATTGACTCTCAATCCTTCTCTTGGGTTGAGTCAGCATGCCTTCAGTGTGGCTAGTTTCATTAGTTAGCCTATTCAGGGAGATGGGTTTTGCCTTCCTGAGTAGCGCGCCGCTCTGCCGCAAAATTAGTTTATGTTTTGCGCACAGCGACGGGGCGGGGCGCTATAGTTAGTATCAGAGATGTATCATAAAGTGTCAAATAAGGAGTTTGTTCCTCTCTATTTTATGATCTGTTCTCTATATCGAGTTAAGGTCACAAGTTACTAAGTGTAGGAAAAGTAAACATCCAAAAATTCATCAAGTTATCTCAAAATGAAAGTTTGATTATGTCTAGAATGAGGACATTCTAGGAATTGAATATACATTATAACATCATTAAAACTCTGAACTGCTAAATATAAATTGGACATCCTAGGATTTTAATGAACTTTAAAGAAAGTAATAAGATATAAATAAAGTACTTATGAGTTGAGTTACTTTAAGGATGGAATACACGTAGCTAGCATTTTGGTTCTACCTTATAAGATTTGAAGAATACTGGTTAGATGATCTTCGAGATGGCCAGATCTACGGTAGGATCATCAATGGAGTGTCATCTCATGGAGTCGAAGTACTAGATAAGATCCTTGTCCATTCATCCTTTGGAGGTACCAGTATTTTAGCACTCGCCAGAGAATGGTTGGATCGTGTTACTATCGAACTTCGAGCTATCCTGAGGAGTATCGTCTTGAGATCATGGAGATCCTAGTGAGGGGATCAGTGAGTCATTGGTGATTTTTGGTCTATAGGAGGTTAGCTTGAAGGAGCCATATTGTAACAACCCTAGTTGTTACCTTAGATAAAACTAGATTAATTAAGCTAAACCAAGCTTTGATTTTGATTCCATCAGACTCAATGGGTCATTTAAACATAACTCTAAAAATTTGAAATCAATCAGAGCTAAATTGAGAATTTTAGTATTTTTGGCTATTTTTAAGCTCTAGAAAATACCTAAATTAAATTGATCTCCAAATTAAAAATCTAATTTCATTTTTGAATTCCTCATACCTTAATTAGCTAAATGTAAATTTTTGGGAATTTTTGAAGTGCATTTAAGCCTAAATTGAATTTAAAATTTATTAGGATTAACTAATTATTAATTAAATGATTTTATATTATTTAAATTAAATTATTAATTAAAATTAATCAACGGGATTTGCTGTCGGGACCACGGCCGATCCGCTGCGGGGTCCCAACAGCGGCACACCAATCGGTGTTAATGGATGGGTTAGCACGCATCTTAGCGCAAACCATCGAACGGTAGGATCTCCTCCGAGGTAGGATCTAATCCTAAGCATCGGATCCATTGTTTGCATCTGATGGCTATGATCCCTCTCGCTTAAGTAACGCATCTGAGCTGTCCGAGGCTGATGGTCTACCCATTAGACGGTGGACACAATCCCGAGCACTGTGGATCGTCTCCCTCGCCTCGCCCCGTCTATGTCTGGTCCCTTTGACAGCCCGGCATCTCCCAGCCCCCATGGCAGTACTGGAAAGCCACGTATTTTCCCTTTCTGCCCTCGGCGCAACCTCCTGCCTGCAGTGGACTCCCTAAATTGCCCATGACCATTAGAACCTGGCCTCTCCTTTGGCCCGAGCCTCCTGCCATCCCCGAGCCCTGGTCTCCACTCCTAGGACTCCTTAGAGTCTATAAATACCCTCAAGACTTCACAGTGAGTCCCTTTGCTCACTATGAATCCCCAATAATCTAGCTGAAGGTCTATTGGAGCTCCCGTCATCTCGGCAAGTTCCCAGCGCTTTCTGGAGTTTAGAACCACTGATAGAGGGTCCGTCTGGTGTTCAAACTCCCTGCAAACTTGCATCTGCCTCTAAGGAAGCTTAGAAGCACTTCATTCCTCCTCAGGCAAGCCTGCAACACTAACTTCAGGTACAGCCTTCCTCCATTGAATTTCCTTGACTCAATTCTCCCTTCTATCCTTGAATTGAGCCTCTAGATGTCCCCTAACTAGCCATAACCACTTAGGGAACTAGTTGTAATTGCCGCCCGGGGCTAAGCTAGATGGAATCGATCGTATCGATCAATTGAGCTAGCGGCTGAGCCATGGCTGAGTCCGAGTAAGGACCCAGCGATTGGCTGCACCCCAGGTTATGAAACCATGGGGGTTCGACTCGCCTAACCTCCCTGATGGTGCAGGTATCGAGCCCCAACTGATTGATGGCTTTGGTGAGGAGAATTATCTTCTCACAGTAAACCCTAATCACTTGTAAAGAGGCACCTCGGTAGAAGTAACACCCCAATGATCAGGTGCATCCCAGATGGGGGTTCATAGTCCAATCGAAGCATCTCGACTCCAGGAACGTGTAGGGATCGAGTTGAGTCGCCATCGTCGTTTGGGTATCGAGAATTTCAGCGCTGAAGTCTGACTGGGATGGAGCCAGTCGGGAGGAAGGAGACGAAGTCACGGGTCTAGCCGACCCGTGACCCGTGCATTTTAATTTTGGGCCAGCAGTTTAATTAAAAGGATTTTTGGATTTAATTTCCTTAAATAAATTAAATTAGAAATTAAATCCTATGATTCTAATTAAATAAAAATACAGAATAAATTACTTAAATAACTTTAGTTATACTAATCCAATTGGTATGATCTAATATACTATTTGAATTAGAAAAATACAAGGAATCTAAATATAAAATAAAATCACAAATCTAATGGTTGGATTTAAAATAATTGCTTAATTCTTTTCTATTCTTAATTAAATCATATTAAATCTAATTAAATCATATTAAATCTAATAAATATCCAAATATGGTAATTGAAGGCTCTGATTGCTCACCAAACCCTAAGGAACCTATGCAAACCCTTAAAAGCAATTTGGGAACCCTAATTTTGTTAATCACTCCATAATTACCCTAAATAAGATTAGTGAATTAAACTCCAAATAAGCCTCAGATTTTGGTAAGTTTAATTCCTAATGCGATTCTAAGTATAGTGGAACCTATGAATAAGGTTGGATTGCCTTAGAATGTCCTAGATTCCTTAATCACCTTAATTAGCTTTAATAAGTGTTTAGTGCTAATTAGACTAATTAGGTTGCCAAAACCTAAGATAAGTGTACTTCCTACTTTATTAACCATTGTAGAACTCATTAAAATAGACTAGAATCAATTTGGATAATTAAATCCAAAAATCCCATTTTTTTAACATTAAGAAGGGTATTTTGGTCATTTTGACCAAAATGTGGTTAAGTATCCCTGAAACCTTGGAAAATTTAGCAAAATATCCTTAGTTAGATTATTAGTACCTTTATGGACCCTTAGGTTAATAATCTTAGTGATAAGTAAAGAAATCTTAAACCAATCTTAATTAAGACATTTAGATCTTAAGGTGATCATAAAGGAACCACTTTGCCTTAATAATTGAATCTAACAATCTCAAATGCTAAATCTTAATTTAATAGTTCAATTAAGTTAGTTCATGAGCTTTAATTTAAAAAGGAACACTCTTGTAAAATTCAAAGTCTAAAACCTAGCTTAAGTCTAAAGTGATCAAACATCAGTTCTTAAATCTTAGACTTTAGATCTTCTCTTTGAATTAAACTACCTCCTTTTGAAATTTCTTAAGTGATTTATTGTTTAACTCTTTTGAAGCCTTCCATATGGGTATAGGAGTGATTCAATCTATAGGATAATGAAATTATCCTAAAGATTGAATATAAATCTTAGATTCTCAAGTTTTTAATTAATTATTTTGTCTTATAATCAGTAGAATGACCCTTCACTAAGCTTTTAGCTCTTGAATCCTTCAGCTTATAGGATTCCTTATCTTTAAATTCGGGTATTAAGTATGAACCCTAGATCCTTGTTAGGACAGCACCTTGGATTCAAGATTTGAACACCAAAGTGGAGTTTAAATCCAAAATCCTTTAATTTTGATTTACTTAATCAAGATTGGGTAAGAGAGAAAAAAATTAATAATTAGGCCGTTGATTCATTTCTTATAGTCATCTCATGATTAGGAATTAGAACTTGTTAATTTCTAATATTAACTTTAAGTTTGTAAATCTGAGATTATACTCGATAGCTGGATATTGGAGACCCTAAACTTGTATCTTCTCAGAATAGTTAGTTGGATAAATTAGACAACAACAGATATCACACAAGTCTAAATTAAGTCTCTTGCTTACCTTGAATTGATTGCTCAGCACACCTTGAATATTGAGCCTTATTTCTTGAGCATAATAGGAGAACTTAGGATATGGGTGATATATCCTAAGTTAGTGTTTGAAAAGCATAGCATTCACCTAGTCCTTTCAGTATTTTCAATTAGTAGGTATGTCCTAGCTTAGTCTACCTCTTCAGTTCTAGTATTATTATAGAATAGGCTCAGGACTTAGCTCGATGAATGTCTAGGATGGATACACGTCTTATTCTATAAAGTTCAACTCGGACCTAGCTCTTTGGATGTCTAGGATGGACACATGTTGAACTTTCAATTCATAGGCCCTGTATGACCTATTTCTGGTATGGCAGCACTATGTCTTGGGCTTACTGCTACTCTAATTTAGTTTTTAGTTTTTGTTTTGCTTTGCCACATGCTTCAGTGGCCTTATTTTACTTTACTTAGCTTGCTTTTGCCACATGCTTTAGTGGCCTTTCTTTTTATAATCATCTGCATGTTGTATGTATACCCTTATAGATTAGTTATTATATATATTGGCATGTTTAAGATGCTAGAATTATACATTATTTTTAGTACTTGTATTGTTTTATACTCAGCATGTTTCCATGTTATCATAAGCATGTTTGGATCAAATTTATTTTATTATGCGCAGTCACTTTTGATTTTAGTTTTACCTTGCTTACTTTGTATCTTGTATGTTATTTCACATACTTGTTGTTTAACTATAAATGATTAATTTATAGTACCCCATTTCCTATGTAGCTTATTGCACCCCATAATTGCTTATATGTCAAAATAATTAAATGTGATAAATCTTTAAATATTCAGTTCATGTAAATAGCCTAAAATATACTTAGACAATTGTCTAACTGTAACCTTTTTATTTTGTTAGCTGGGGCCCTGGCATTTGTGATACCAACAAATGTTAAATTCAGACTTGTTCCTAGGCAGTGCTTCAGGAGAGGCGCCAGTGCAGGAGGAGGATCGTTCTACTACAGCTTAGATAGTCTTTTTTTTCATTTTCTGCCAGTGAGATTGAGAAACTTTACTTTCATTTAAATACAGTTTGTAATAATTGAATTCTGGATGTATTTTTATTTTTAGCACTTGAGCTGAGTTACTATATTTCATTTACTCTTATACTATGTTATTCTTGTGGATGTTAAAATACTCTGTTTCTTGCTTCCACCACTTTGATCTGTATTGATGTATGTTCACAGTTTCTCTTTCACCTGGATGACAAGTCCTTGGCTTGAGGCGAGTTGGGTCCTACCTGACTCTACTTAAGTTGGGGGATTTGCCATCCAAATGTCTTGGAACACCTCACTCCCTGTAATTATGATAATATTAGTATTTTCTCAACCGCGGGAAAGTACGGGGTACCACAGTTGGTATCAGAGAATACCATAAGGTGTCAGAATGGAATCTATGATTCCTTTCTACCTAATGGACTGTTTTTTTGCGATGCAAATGTCAATATATGTAACATCTATAACATAGTATTATCAGTAACTCTTGAACAATTGTAGAAGGAAAAATATATTCATACCTTGAAAATCTCATTATCTCTAGTTTAATAAAACTTAATAACTTCTCTTCTTTGAGTCAAATGGATTCTGGAGAGTCTGTCGTGGACTACTATCTGCATGCCTTCAAGTTAGCTTAGAACTATGGTTTCAAATGGTTATAAGAGAGTAACTGGTAGATTGAAGAAGTTTCAACAAGAGGGACCCTAGTCTTGGACAAACTTCTACATCAAGCAATGTACCGAGGGCTTGACTTTCCTATATATGCAAAGGAATGGTTGAGCTGAGTGGAGTCAATCTTGATACATATAGAGTGTCCCGAGTCACTCTATGTGGATTTTGTGATGGATCTGATGTTGGATTATGTAGGAGTCTGGTGGTACGACACTATTGTAAAGTTCGAAAGGAAGTGTAAGAGGAAGCGTTAGGAAGTGACTTTTGAAGACTTTTGTGTAGACTTTAGGGCTGAGTATATTAAGGATGTCTGAGTGTTAGTTAGAATAGTTGACATCTTTTGATTTACATGATTTTAGTTAGGTTATGCTTTTTGACATTTTTTAAATCTTACATAATCCTTTATTTCAGCGAGTAATGAAAATTCTGATATTTATCGCGACTTTAAATGACTGTCTTTCTTTAAGAAAGTTCTGAAATAAGGTTTGCAATGTTTAATTAGAATAAATCCTGGAACACCACCTGCTGTCACTCCTATCAAGAAAACCATCACATCCAGTAGCTCTACTAACGAAGTAGCTCACCTGCGAGCAATGGTGGCAACCTTGTTGGAAAACCAAGCCCAACAGGCGATCATCATGCAAAAGATACTGAACGATCCTACAGTTCCAACCGTTGTTGTTGTACCTGCTGTCCCAGTTCAGCAGCCTGCATTCCCTTCCCATCACTTGATGGATAACCTTCTTCATAATTTCTTAAGGCTAAGGCCTTCCACCTTTGGTGGAAACTTATCGCCCATGGACATCGCTGACTGGCTGAAGGCCATAGAGAAAGACCTGATTAGCCTTAAGATCCCAAACTCAAAAGCTGTCAGTCTTACTACACATCTGTTTTATGCGGAAGCAGAATATTGGTGGGAAGAGATCAGAAACACCAAGTTCATTGACTATGAGTTAAAAGACATCCCATGGGATGAGTTCGTTGAAGCGTTCAAAGCTGATTTCATTCCCCCATCGACACAGAACATCAACGCGGATACAATCATAAGGTTGACTCAAGGGAGTCGTACAGTCGCTGACTACGAAAGGGAGTTTTGTAGATTGATTCGCTTTGACCCCTCCATTACTCACTCTGAATCCGCTATGTGCCACCACTTTCTCAGTGGACTCAAGGTTTCGATCAAGGATCATATTGTTCCCCTTCGCTTAACCAGTTTCTTTGAGCTAGTAGAGACCGCTAAGGTGATTGAGCACCATCAGTCTTAGAAAGATCTCAAGTGAAAGGCGCAACCAACTGTTAGCCAGCTATAAACCTTCAAGAGGCATATGCCCAATGCTGCAAAGGTCTATCAACTAGAAGCTGCACCAACCTCTAAACCCATTCAAGGCTGTAATAGGCCTCATCCATATGGCAAATGCTACCACTTTGGCCATAAATGCTATAATTGTGGGCGTACATGACACAGGTTCTTCCATTGTATCCACATGGAAATAGCAGATGGAGTCCCCATGAAGCCTTACCAAAAGAACCAAGTGTTCAGAGCAACTTCACTGAGCAGGAGAGAACCAAATCTGGCGATAATGCCAGCCTCGGCATCTGAAGTTGCTCCAACACCGGCATCAGTTCCTAACTCCCAGAATCATTCCAGGAGGCAGACAAATAACCGTCCTGCTGGTCCTGCATGAATTTATGCTTTAATGCTAATCAAAGATGCAGAAGACAACAATGTGGTTTCAGGTACACTTCTCCGAACTCCTCTTTTGATAAATTGCATTTCTATAATTGAAATTTTTGCAAGTTGATAATGCGATTCATGTAAATTATGCACACTTTATTTCAATAACCAGCCTTGTAACGTATTATTCGATACCAGTGCTAGTCATTCATTTATCTCTGAATGATTTGTGAACATCCTTAAGCTATATTCATACAACTTAGCAAAATTCTTGAGTGTTGGACTTCCCTCTAGAGCCCAATTAAGTGCCCACAAGTTTTGTGACATCAAAATACCAATCAATGGCTATGAATTTCATTCTAAATTAATTTTCCTGCCATTAGCAAACTTTGATATCATCCTTGGGATGAATTGGCTCAGTGACAATAATGTCGTGATTAATTGCCTTAAGAAGAAGGTCACTCTCCATTCCCAGGGCAAGTCTGAAATGTTCGTAGAAAAAACCAGTACACAGTTATTGTTAATAAATGCAATCAAAGCTGAACAGTTGATCAGTAAGGGCTGTGATGCTTACCTAGTCACTATGATGTGTGAAGCAAAAAAGTATCTCACTTTCTGACTGTAAAGTAGTTAAGGAATTTGCCGGCATATTCCCAGAAGATCTGCCTGGTGTACCTCCTTCCAGAGAAGTTAAGTTCATTATTGAACTAACTCTGGGTACCCAGCCTATATCTAAAGCACCATACAGAATGGCACCTAAATAATTGCAAGAACTCAACAAATAGCTATAGGAACTCTTGAATAAAGGTTTTATTAGGCCAAGAATGTCCCCTTGGGGAGCACCTGTCTTATTTGTAAAGAAGAAGGGTGGATTTATGCGAATGTGCAAAGATTATCGTGAGCTAAATAAAGTTAAAGAACAAGTACCCATTACCTAGAAATGATGACTTATTCGACCAGTTATCTGGAGTTGTTATATTCTCCAAGATTGACTTAAGGTCTGGATATTATCAATCGCGAGTAAGAGAAGATGATGTAGGAAAGATCGCTTTCCGTACTCGCTATGGTCATTTTGAATTCTTAGTGATGTCTTTTGGACTCACTAATGCGCCATCAATCTTCATGGATTTGATGCAATGAGTTCTCAAACCATACTTAAAAAAATTTGTAATCGTCTTTATCGATGATATCCTCATTTATTCTCGTACTTTAAAGGATCATGAAGAGCACTTGAGATTAGTATTGGAAACTCTGCACAAACATCATTTGTATGCTAAGTTCTCCAAGTGTGACTTTTGGCTTAAATCCATTACATTTTTGGGACACGTAGTTTATGCCCAGGGTATTTATGTAGATCAGAGTAAAGTAAGTGCTATTCAGGACTGGGTTCAACCTAAAACAATCATCGATATTAGAAGTTTCTTGGGATTAGCTGGATATTACATAAAGTTTGTTAAAGGCTTTTCTCAGATCACTTCTCCTTTGATTAAGTTAACTCAGAAAGCCGTTTTGTTCATTTGGAGTACTGAATGCGAGGAAGCATTTCAAACTTTGAAGGATGCACTATCTACCGCTCCAGCTCTTATTCTGCCCAAAGAAGACTTGGACTATCAGGTATACATCGATGCCTCTAGAATTGGTCTAGGTTATGTGTTAATGCAAGAGGGTAAGGTAATTGCTTACGCCTCTAGTCAGTTGAAACCACATGAGAAAAATTATTCGGTCCATGATCTCGAACTTGCTGCTGTGATCTTTGCTCTAAAGATTTGGCGTCACTATTTATATGGAGTGCAATGTTCGATTTTCACTCATCATCAAAGCTTGATGTATATCTTCACTCAAAGAGAATTGAATTGCCGCCAAAGAAGATGGTTAGAGCTCATCAGTGACTACGATCTCAGTATTCAGTATCACCCTGGAAAAGTAAATGTGGTGGCCGATGCACTTAGTCATCGTGCTACCTTATCATCTATGATTGCCTCCAGTTCCTTGAAACCAGAATTTCGTAAGCTCAAAATTGCTCCAGTTAGAGGCGATATGCTAAGTTTGCTTTTAATAAATATCAATGTGGAACCCACTTTCCACAGAGATGTCTCTATCTTGTAGACCAAGGATGATGATTATCTGAAGTTCAAGGCATATATTGAAGGTGGTCTTCGTCATGATTTGCAGTTGCGGAATTGCATAATTTATCAAGGTAATCGATTGTGGATCCCTAAGTCCATACATCGTGAAGTGTTAATCGAAGGTTATAATTCTGGGTATCATATTCACCCAGGCAATATTAAGATGTACCAGGATCTAAGGTAATCATTTTGGTGGCCTGGTATGAAGAAAGATGTAGCTGATTTTGTGGCTAAGTGTCATGCGTGTAACCTAATCAAGGCCGAGCACCAAAGACCTGGTGGACTTCTGCATCCATTAGAAATTCCTGAATGGAAGTGGTTTGATATATCTATGGATTTTGTTATGGGATTTCCTAGTGCTAAATCTGGTGCCGATGCAATCTGGGTTATAGTAGACCGTTTGACCAAATCAGCGCATTTCCTTCCTGTCTGTCAGACTGATTCTGTAGAGAAGTTAGCAAAGCTCTATATCAAAGAAATTGTTAGGCTGCACGGGATTCTGAAAATGATAATGTCTAATAGAGATAGTATGTCCACTTCTAAGTTTCGGCAAGCTGTGCATCAAGATCTGGGTACTACGCTATCCATGAGTACAACTTTTCATCCTCAAACAGATGGTCAGACTGAAAGGGTGAATCAAGTTTTGGAAGATTTGCTTAGACTTTGCATACTTGATTTTTGCAGTTCCTAGGAAGATCATATTCCATTAGTGGAGTTTTCCTACAACAACAATTTTTAAGTCAGTATTAAAATGGCTCCTTATGAAGCATTGTATGGTAGAAAATGTAGTACTCCACTAGCCTGGTCCGGAAACAGGAAGCGTTCAAATTTTTGGTTCAAAGTTAGTTGAGGAAACTAACAAGAAGATCCAGTTAATTCAGTAGAGAATTCATTCAACTCAAGATCGTCAGAGCAAGTATCATGATACTCATCATCATCTTCTAAAATTCAATGTGGGAGATTCTGCCTATTTGAAGGTCAGACCAATGAAGGGTGTCTACAGATTTAGTGTAGCAGGGAAACTTAGTCTCCGCTATGTTGGACCTTTTGAGATTTTGGCCAAAGTAGGATCATCTGCCTACCGGTTAAATCTTCCTGATAACTTTGCAGCTGCCCTTAATGTATTTCACGTATCATCATTAAGAAGATGTCTCAGAGACCCTTCTCATCTCATTCAACTTCCAGCAGTAGAGATCCAACCTGATCTTTCTTATGCCGAAGAACCAATCAAAGTCTTAGCTCTTGATCAGAAGCAGCTAAGAAATCGCTCAATTCATATGGTCAAGATCCAGTGGATGAATCGATCTCTAGAAGAATCTACCAGGGAGAAAGAGGTGGATATGTGCAATAGATATCCACAACTCTTTGCAAGGTTAGGTACCATTCTTTTCCTTCTAACTTGTTCCATGTAAATTTTTAGTCACCTTACTACTTTCTTCACTTGAGTGATGTTGGGGATGACATTGTTCTTAAGTGGGGGAGTCTGTAACAATCCTAATTATTACCTTAGCTAAAAGTAGATTAATTAAGCTAAACCAAGCTTTGATTTTAATTCTATTAAACTCAATGGGTCATTTAAACCTAACCCTAGAAGTATGAAATCAATCGGAGCTAAATTAGGAATTTTGGTATTTTTGGCTATTTTTAAGCCCTAGAAAATACCTAAATTAAATTAATCTCCAAATTAAAAATCTAATTTCATTTTTGAATTTCTCATAACTTAATTAGCTAAGGGTAAATTTCTGGAAATTTTTTGGGTGCATTTAAACCTAAACTAAATTTAAATTTTATTAAGATTAATTAATTATTAATTAATTGATTTTATATTATTTAAATTAAATTATTAATTAAAATTAATCGGTGGGATTTGCTGTCGGGACCGCGGTCAAGCCGCTATGGGGTCCAAATAGTGGCACGCCAATCGGTGCAATGGATGGGTTAGTGCGCATCTTAGCGCAAACCATCGAATGGCGGGATCTCCTCCAATGTAGGATATAATCCTAAGTGTCAGATCCATTGTTCGCATCTGACGGCTATGATCCCTCCAGCTTAAGTAGTGCATCTAAGCCATCCGAGGCCAACGGTCGACCCATCAGACGGCGGACACAATCCTAAGCGTTGTGGATCGCCTCCCTCGCCTTGCCCCATCTGCATCTGGTCCCCCCGACAGCCCAGCATCCCCCAGTCCCCGTGGCAGTACAGGAAAGCCACGGATTTTCCCCTTCTGCCCTTGGCGCAACCTCCTACCGACAGTTGACTCCCTAAATTGCTCATGACCGTTAGAACCTAGGCTCTCCTTCATCCAGAGCCTCCTGCCTTCCTTAAGCCCTGGTCTCCACTTTTAGGACTCCCTAGAGCCTATAAATATCCTCAGGACTTCACAGTGAGTCCCTTTGCTCACTATGAATCCCCAATTGCCTAACTGAAGGTCTGTTGGAGCTCCTGTCATCTCAGCAAATTCCTGGCACTTTCTGGAGTTTAGAACCGCTGATAGAGGGTCTGTCTGGTGTTTAGACTCCCTGCAAACTTGCATCTGCCTCTAAGGAAGCTCGGAAGCACTTCATTCCTACTTGGCCAAGCCTGCAACCCCAACTTCAAGTACAACCTTCGTCTATTGAATTTCCTTGACTCAATTCCCCCTTCTGTCCATGAATCAAGCCTCTGGATGTCACCTAACTAGCCGTAGCCACTTAGGGAACTAGTCGTAATTGCCGCCTGGGGCTAAGCTAGCACAAATTGATCGTATCGATCGATTTAGCTAGCGGCCGAGCCATGGCTGAGTCTGAATAAGCACCCAGCAATTGGCTGCACCCCAGGTTATGAAACCATGGGGGTTCGACTTGCCTCAACTCCCTGATGGTGTAGGCATCGAGCCCCAACGATTGATGGCTTCGGTGAGAAGAATTATCTCCTCACAGTAAACCCTAATCGCTTGTAAAGAGGTGCCTCGGTCGAGTAGCACCCTGACGATCGGGTGCATCCCGGATGGGGGTTCATAGCCCAATCGAAGCGTCTCGACTCCAGGAACGTGTAGGGATCGAGTTGAGCCGCCGCTGTCATTCGGGTGTCGAAAATTTCAGCACTGAAGTCCGACTGGGACAGAGCCAATAGGGAGGAAGGAGACGAAGTCACGGGTCGGGCCGACCCGTGACCCGTGCATTTTGATTTTGGGCTGGCAGATTTATTAAAAAGATTTTTGGATTTAATTTCCTTAAGGAAATTAAATTATAAATTAAATTCTATGATTCTATTTAAATAAAAATACTATGATCCAATATATTATTTGAATCAGAAAAATACAATGAATCTAAATATAAAATAAAATCACAAATCCAATAGTTGGATTTAAAATAATTGCTTAATTATTTTTTGTTCTTAATTAAATTATATTAAATCCAATAAATATCCAAATATGGTAATTAAAGGCTCTGATTGCTCACCAAACCCTAAGGAGCCTATACAAACCCTTAAAAGCAATTTAGGAACCCTAATTTTGTTAATCACTCCTGAATTACCCTAAATAAAGATTAGTGAATTAAACTCCAAATAAGCCTCTGATTTTGGTAAGTTTAATTCCTAATGTTATTCTAAGTATAGTAGAACCTATGAATAAGGTTGGATTGCCCTAGAATACCCTAGATTCCTTAATCACCTTAATTGGCTTAAATAAATATTTAGTGCTAATTAGACTAATTAGGTTGCCAAAAACTAAGATAAGTGTATTTCCTACTTCATTAACTATTGTAGAACTCATTAAACCAGACTAGAATCAATTTGGATAATTAAATCCAAAAATCCCATTTTTTTTAACATTAAGATGGGTATTTTGGTCATTTTGACCAAAATGTGGTTAAGTATCCCTTAAACCTTGGAAAATTCAGCAAAATATACTTAGTTAGATTATTAGTACCTTTTTGGACCCTTAGGTTAATAATCGTAGTGATAAGTAAGGAAATATTAGACCAATCTTAATTAAGACATTTAGATCTTAAGGTGATCATAAAGGAACCACTTTGCCTTAATAATTGAATCTAAAAATCTCAAATGCTAAATCTTAATTTAATAGTTCAATTAAGTTAGTTCATGAGCTTGAATTCAAAAAGGAACACTCTTGTAAAATTTAAAGTCTAAAACCTAGCTTAAGTCTAAAGTGATCAAACATTAGATATTTGATCTTAGACTTTAGATCTTCTCTTTGAATTAAACTATCTCCCTTTGAAATTTTTTAAGTGATTTATTGTTTAACTCTTTTGAAGCCTTCCATGTGGGTATAAGAGTAATTTAATCAATAGGATAATGAAAGTATCCTAAAGTTTGAATATAAATCTTAAATTCTCAAGTTCTTAATTGATTATTTTGTCTTATAATCAGTAGAATGACCCTTCATTAAGCTCTTAGCTCTTGGATCCTTCAGCTTATAGGATTCCTTATCTTTAAATTTGGGTACTAAGTATGAACCCTAGATCCTTATTAGGATAACACCTTGGATTCTGGATTTGAACACCGAAGTGGAGTTTAAATCCAAAATCCTTTAATCTTGATTTACTTAATCATGATTGGGTAAGGGAGAAAAATATTAATAATTAGGCGGTTGACTCATTTATTTAAATCTTATAGTCATCTCATGGTTATGAATTATAACTTGTTAAGTTCTAATATTAACTTTAAGGTTATAAATCTGAGATTATACTTGATAGCTGGATATTGGAGACCCTAAACTTGTATCTTCTCAGAATAGTTAGTTGGATAAATTAGACAACAACATATATCACATAAGTCTATATTGAGTCTCTTACTTACCTTGAATTGATTGCTCTGCACACCTTGAATATTGAGCCTTGTTTCTTGAGCATAATAGGAGAACTTAGGATATGGGTGATGCATCCTAAGTTAGTGTTTGAAAAGCATAACATTCATATAGTCCTTTTAATATTTTCAGTTAGTAGAGTATGTCCTAGCTTAGTCTGCCTCTTCAGTTCTAGTATTGTTATAAAATAGACTAGGACCTAGCTCGACGGATGTCTAGGATGGATACATGTCTTATTTTATAAAGTTCAACTCGGACCTAGCTCTTCGGATGTCTAGGATGGACACATGTTGAACTTTCAGTTCAGAGGCCCTATATGGCCTATTTCTAGTATGGCAGCACTATATCTTAGGCTTACTGCTACTCTAGTTCAGTTTTTAGTTTTTGTTTTGCTTTGCCACATACTTCAGTGGCGTTATTTTACTTTACTTAGCTTGCTTTTGCCACATGCTTCAGTGGCCTTTCTTTTCATAATCATCTGCATGTTGTATGTATGCCCTTATGGATTAGCTATTATATACATTGGCATGTTTAGGATGCTAAAATTGTATGTTATTTTCAGTACTTGTATTCTTTTACACTCACAATGTTTCCATGTGATAATAAGCATGTTAGGATCAGATTTATTTTATTATGCACAGTCACTTTTGCTTTTAGCTTTACCTTGCTTACTTTGTGTCTTGTATATTATTTCACATTGCACCCCATAATTGCTTGTATGTCAAAATAAATAAATGTGATATCTTTAAATATTCAGTTCATGTAAATAGCCTAAAATGTACTTAGACAATTGTCTAACTGTAACATTTTTATTTTGTTGGCTGGGACCCTGGCATTTGTGATACCGACAAATGTTAGATTCAGACTTGTTCATAGGTAGGGCTTCAGGAGAGGCACCAGTGCAAGAGGAGGATTGTTCTACTGTAGCTTAGATAGTCTTTTTTTTTCATTTTTTGCTAGTGAGATTGAGAGACTTTATTTTCATTTAAATACAGTTTGTAATAATTGAATTCTGGATGTATTTTTATTTTCTGCACTTGAGCTGAGTTACTATATTTCTTTTACTCTTCTACTATGTTATGCTTGTGGATGTTATAATACTCTATTTCTTGCTTCCGCCACTTTGATCTGTATTGATGTATGTTCACAGTTTCTCTTTCACCTAGATGATAAGTCCTTGGCTTGAGGTGAGTTGGGTCCTACCTAACTCTACTTAAGTTGGGGGATTTGCCATCCAAATGTTTTGGAATACAACACTCCCTGTAGTTATGCTAATATTAGTATTAGTTCAGTCGCGGGAAAGTACGGGGTACCTCACATATAGTCACATATGATGACTTCTGTGCTGCCTTTTGAGTAGAGTACTGTAACTAGTATTTTAGAGATCTTATTATGCCATTTATTTTATCTCTATTATGTGTTTTGTGGATCTATGTATCTTCTCTTTTGAGAAAGAAATGAATGAAAGGATAGTGAAGTTATTATTGCTAAATTCATACTTGCATTAACAGTCATGAATCTAGGTTCTCCCTCTGCTCCTACTCCAATCAAGAATACGGTCTCATCATCTGGCGGACCCGAGGAATCAAACCCAATGGCCAGCCTGATGAGAGCCTTAATAAAAAGCAATGTGCAACAGGCACAAAAAATGTGTGCTCTAATTCTATCTGTTCGACAACAATCTGCACCCCTCTCAAGATTCTCATCATCCTCGCACTTTACTGGTGGTGGGATCTTGCACAGTTTCCTTCACCTCAGAACACCCACGTTCAATGGAGCGCTAAACCCAATGGACACTATAAATTGGCTCAAGATAGCAAAGAAGAACTTAGCTAGTATTAAGTGCCATAACTCAAAAGCCATTTGCTTAGTAACTCACCTATTTCGAGAGGACGCCGAATATGGAGGGAGAATGAACAGAATAACAAATTCCTCGACTATGAAATAGAGGATATTCCATGGGATATGTTTTTGGAAGCATTCTGTGAAGCATTCATGCTAACATCTTCTCAAGAATCTTGGAGGATGAGCTCCTCCATCTCACTCAAGGTAATAACTCAGTGTTCGATTATGAACAAGAGTTTCGGAGATTGTCATGCTTTGTTCCAGACTTAGTTAGAACTGAAGCGTCTAGATGCCACCATTTTCTGAAGGGGCTAAGAGACTCCATAAAAGCTCACCTAGTCTCCCGTCAGATCAAGAATTTGACAAAATTGATCAAAGCTGCTCGACTGTAGGAGGGATTCCATTGTTAGCTGGACCAAAAATGGAAGGCAATAGTAATGCAACCTAGAAAGGAGCATTTTGGTCATCATAAGATGGCAAAAGTCTATAAAATTGAAGCTAAACAATCTCAATCTTAGAATTTTGAATGCAAACGGTTCCATCCGTATGGAAATTGCTACCACTATGGTGGCGTATGTCTTACATGTAATCGGAGCGGCCACCGTTATTTCGACTGCGATTCTAAACCAAATCGACGAAGTACTCATCAACCATTCCCGTCATAAGCAAGTATTCCGTGTACAACCAAGAACCTGCTCCTACCATATTGGTAGCCCCTACTTCTAATACTAAAGCAATCATACCTATGCAAAAGCCAAACCATAATTGTTAGGGTCAAAGGCCTCAAAACAAACAACTTTCAGCACCTAGAAGAGTATATATGTTAACTCCTGCCTCTGATCTTGAGGATAATGATGTTGTTTCAGGTACCTTAATTATAGATGACAAATATTGTAACATTCTTTTCAATACTAGAGTGACTCATTCCTTCATATCGTAAAGGAGGGCAAAAAGCCTTGAATTACCATCCTGCGGCAAGAAAATTCACTAAGCGTCTGGTTACCTTCTGGAGCTTGAATGCAGTCACAACAGTTTTGCAATATATATATATATATCCCTATCGATAAACAAAAATATGGAGCTAAATTGATTATTTTTTCAATGTCAAAATTTGATGTAATCCTGGGTATGAAGTGCTAAGCCAGCATGGTGCTTCAATAAATTGCCAAAAGAAGGAAATCACTTTTGGCAGTGGGAATCTGTCGTAGTCCTTTGTCAAAAAATTTAGCACTCAAGCGTCGTTAATTAACGCGATGAAGGCAGAAAAGTTAGTCAAGAAAGGCTGTGAGGCATACCTCGTAACAATGTTTGGAGAGAAGAAATCAGTTGTGCCCATTTCAGAGAATCAAATAGTTCGTGAATTTCCCGATGCCTTTCTTGAAAATCTACCCGGTCTTCCTCCTGTTAGAGATGTAGAGTTCTCAATCAAAATAATTCCTGGAACCCAGCCGCTATCAAAAGTTCCATATCATATATCGCCTAAGGAGCTTCAATAATTAAACAAACAACTTCAAGAGTTGCTCAAGAAAGGTCTTATTAGGCCAAGTTCATCTCCTTGGAGAGTGTCAGTATTGTTCGTAAAGAAGAAAGATGGATCAATGTGGATGTGCATCAATTATAGAGAACTGAATAAAGTAACTATCAAGAATAAATATCCTCTGCCGCTTATCGATGATCTATTTGATCAACTATCTGGAGCTAAAATTTTTCTCAAAAATAGATTTGCGATTAGGTTATCACTAGCTGCAAGTTAAAGATTCAGATGTCAAGAAAACCGCATTTAGAACTCGCTATGGACATTATGAATTTTTGGTAATGTCTTTCAGCTTAACAAATGTGTCGTCCATTTTTATGGATCTAATGCAGCGCACATTGAAAGAATATTTAGATAAATTCATCATCGTCTTCATCGATGATAGCCTGATTTATTCGACAAGCGAAATGGAACACGAAAATCACTTACAGTTAGTATTAGAAGTGCTGCAAGATCATGAATTATATGTTAAGTATTCTAAGTGCAAAGTCTAGCTTGACTCAGTTGCTTTCTTGGGTCACGTTGTAGATGCACAAGTAATTAAGGTTGATCAAAATAAAGTAAGCGCAGTTCAAGGTTGGTCACAACCAAAATTTGTAATTGATATCAGAAGCTTTCTAGGACTAGCTGGTTACTTCATAAAATTTGTCAAAGGTTTCTCACAAATCACGTCTCCTCTCACAAAGTTCATGCAAAAAGCAGTACCTTTTATCTGGAGTTCAGAATGTGAGGATGCATTCCAAGCATTAAAAGATGCTCTTTCTTCTGCCCCGATTCTGACCTTACTTAAAGTAGGTCTCAACTACTATGTCTATACCAATGCATCCAGTATAGACTTGGGATGTGTACTAATGCAGGAAGGAAAAGTGATTGCATATGTGTCTCGTCTGTTAAAGCCGCATGAGAAGAGTTATCTGATTCATGATCTAGAATTAGCCGTTGTAGTTTTCGCCTTAAAAATTTGGCGTTATTATTTTTATGGTGTTCAATGTTCTATATTCACCGATGATCAGAGCTTAAAGTATATCTTCACCCAACGTGAGCTAAACTACCGTCAACGAAGATGGCTCAAACTAATAAGCGATTATGACTTAAGTATTCAATACCATCCCAAAAAAGCAAATGTTGTGGCTGATGCGCTCAGTCGTCATGCTACACTTTCATCCATGATAGCGTCAAGTTCTCTAGAAGAAGAATTTAAAAAGCTCAACATCAAGCCAGTGCGTGGTAGCTTGTTAAGCATGTTAATATCCATAAGTACTGTTGAACTAACATTTCATTGCAATGTCTCCATCTCCCAAACAAAGGATGAAGACTATTTAAAGTTCAAAATGGAAATCAAAAGTGGTCATCATTTTGACCTCTAATTATGAGGTAATATAGTCTATCAAAGAAATCGCTTATGAATTCCTAAATTTATACAGCAAGAAATCTTAGTAGAGGGTCATAATTCAAGTTATCAAGTGCATCCTAGTAGCACTAAGATGTACCAAGATTTGAAGAAATTGTTCTGGTGGCCTGGAATGAAGAAAAGCATGGCCGAATTCATAGCAAAGTATCATGCCTACAGTTTAGTTAAAAAAGAACATCAGAAGCCCGAATGACTTCTCCATCCTCTAGCGATTCTTGAATGGAAGTGGTTCCATATTTCTATGAATTTTGTTATGGGTTTGCCAAAATCTAGATCTTGTGCCGATTTAATCTGGAACATTGTCGATCGATTGACCAAATTAGTACATTTTATTCCTATGTTTCAAATCAATTCCATAGAGAAATTAGCAAACCTGTACATCAAGGTAATCATCAGGCTCCATGGAATTCCAAGGTCTATAGTATCTGATCGAGATAGTCATTTCACTTCTAAATTCTGGCAAGCAGTGTATCAAGACTTGGGGACTACCCTAGCCATGAGCACCGCTTTTCACCCTCAGATGGATGGTCAGACTGAAAGAGTAAACCAAATTTTAGAAGATCTTCTTTGTCTCTGTATTCTAGATTTTGGAGGCTTCTGAGATGATCATATTCCTCTAATAGAGTTTGTATATAACAACAGTTTTCAGGCAAGTATTGGCATGGCTCCATATGAAGCCTTATATGGCAGGAAGTGCGACACTCCCTTAGCATGGTCTAAAACTGGCAGCATTTAGTTATATGACTCAGAATTAGTTGAACAAACTAATTGTAAAGTTCACCTAATCCAACAGAGGATTAAAGCAGCTCAAGATCATCAGAGTAAGTAACATGATGCTCATCATCGCACTCTGGAATTTGATGTTGGAAATTATGCGTACCTTAAAGTCAGTCCAATGAAAGGTGTATATCGTTTTGGTGTAGTTAGGAAGCTAAGTCCCCCTACATCAGACCTTTTGAGATTATTAAAAAGATTGATTATGTAGCTTACAAACTAAAACTTCTTAAAGATCTTTTTGCAGTTCATAATGTATTCCACATCTCTTCTCTATGAAGATGACTTCATAATCCATCACATCTAATTCAACTTCTAGCAGTATCTCTCTAACTAGATCTTTCCTATGCAGAGGAGCCAATTAAGATCTTAGCTCATGATAAAAAATAGTTGAGAAATTGCTCAATTCCAATGGTAAATGTTCAGTGGAGGAATCACTCTCTAGAAGAATCTACTTGGGAGAAAGAGGCTGATATGCGAAGAGAGTATCTCAATCTCTTTAAGAATTCATGTATCCATTAAATGCTAAATTTGTAATTTTTGTTCTTAAAATTTATGCATTATTGTTTTCTCTCTTGAGATGATGTCAAGGACGGTATCATTCTTAAGTGGGGGAGTCTATAATAACCTTAAGTTATTATCCTATTTAATTCCTAACCTAATTAAGTATCAATCGTGATCCCATTACTTTTAGAATATTAAGTTAAGCTAATCCTGAAAATTTGAAGTCAATTGGACTTCTCTAAGTCAAGTTAGCATTTTGATCAGTCTAAATTCTCTAGATTATACCTAAATATTTTGATCTCATAATTAAAATCTAATAATATTTTTGAATTCCTCGTCTCCAAATTAGCTAGGGGTGAAAGTTTGGTAAAATTTGGATTTTAGGCCATAATTCAAAGTAAATTAAATTATACCATCAATAAGAAGTCTAATTCAAATTTAGGGCTTGAAACAATTCATATTTGCAAATCTACCCTAAATTAATTTACTTGTTGGAATTTGTTATGCGGACCGTTGGCGATCTGCTGTGGAGCCCGAGTCACGCGACAGCAAAATCCCGTCTCATCCCATCGTTCCTCTCGTGGATCCTACGGCTGAGATCTAATATCTACGGAATTGCGGATCTGCCATTGGATCCGCTCGACCGATCCTACGGCCCAGATCGCATTCATGATTGGTCGTTAGGATCTGAGCGATCCGAGCCATTCCGCTATCTGATCGATCAATCAAATGGCATCCGATGGTTCCGCTTCTGTGGACCTTCATCTTACTCTTGCTCGCACCCGACAGAAGATCCTTCCCATACTGCCAGCTGCCGAGACTGTCCCCCATTCGCGCCTCGAGCTCAGCAAGGTTGTAAGGATCTCTCTCGTTATGGTTTGGAGTCCTGATCGGGCATCATGGCTCGATCGAGTTCATTTCGGAAAATTGTGAGCTCGGCCATGGCCCGATCTCTCGGGCCTTTCCAGCCTGAGCCAATGCCTCTGGAATCTTCCCCATTCTCTACCAAAGGTATAAATAGCCCCGGTATTGCTCCCTTTGATCCTTGCTGATCAATTAAACTCGATTGCCCCCTTTTGCCATTGCTAATCGACCGAGCTCTCCTAGGTGACCCAGGCGTGCAAACTGCTGATAGTAGGCTCTCTTTGTGTTCAGAATCCTTTGCACAATCTGGAAGCTTAGCTAGTGCCCCTGTCTCCCTCTGCATCGTCTGCCAGCTTGCCCATCGAACCAGGTACCCTTGTTTGCAAGCTTTGATCCAATGAGGCTCAGGCTCATCTCCTTTTAATTCGTATGAGTACGTATTGTCATTTTGAAATCAAACTAATCATGCCTGTGCCCTAAGCTAGCTTCGATTGATCGAATTCGATCGATCGGGCTAAGGCCCATAAAGGTGCTCGGTTCGAGTAAGGACCTAGTGATCCAGCCCACCTCAGACCCTTAGGCCAGAAGGCTTCAATCTGCCTCACCTTCCTGAAGGTGCAAAGATTAACCCTTAAGCGAATCATGGCCTTTGTGGGAAAAATTATCTCCCCACAGTAGCTCCAGCTCCAGAGCTCTCAGGTGAGTAAGGTCCGAGCGAACCAGACCTCCTCACAAAGGGCTTCGAGTCCCAATC
This sequence comes from Gastrodia elata, assembly GCA_016760335.1. Lineage (NCBI taxonomy): Eukaryota > Viridiplantae > Streptophyta > Magnoliopsida > Asparagales > Orchidaceae > Gastrodia > Gastrodia elata. Next base: position 21,937,166 of record CM028669.1, read on the forward strand.
GGTGCGTCTTGGCTCAGGGATGGATTTACGATTGACCTGAGACCAAGGCGTCCACTCTAGGTGGAGAATTTCATCATTTATGGTTTCCCTATTTGGCCTCTGTCGAGAGGGGTTGAGGCGGGGATGAAGGCACTGTGCGGGTCGGGTCAGCCCGTGACCCGCGCTGTGCGACAGTGCCGGGTTCCCCGGGCCCTAGTCGACCCGCGTGGTTTGGACTTCGGGCCGAGCTTGTTTTATTTAAATTCGATTAATTGGATTTATTTTCCTAAAGGAAAATAATTCAATTAATCAAATTATAGGAAAATTATATTGGAAAAGAATGTAAACTAGATTAATGTGATAACGTTTGATCCACTGATCCAAATCTTATAATATTATATACCAAAATGATCAAAAAATTATCAGAAATCTGAATATAAAATAAAATTGAACTTTAAATGGTTGGATTTTCTAGATTTGCCTAATTATTGCAGAACTTAATTAGGTTAATTAGCATGTATACTTAGCCAAATTGCATGATTAAAGTGTCATTATGTTTCCCACACCTAGTAGAATGCATGTACTAAGTAAATTAATTTTCTAATCATTATATCTTTAATTATGCCCTAATCTTGTAAAACCATGATTAGTGAAAATTAGGGTTTCTAATTATTGGATCTTAGTAAACTTAGTCCCTGATTAATCAACTGTATGTATGAAATGTAAATGCTAAGTTTTAAAATATTCTAATGGTTGGATTTGTGTCTAGGTTCTAATCTATGTATCTTGATATAGGGTTTGTTTAGCACTAGTTACTCCCTAATTTTCTATAAATTTCTATTAATATGCTTTTATAATAGTAGCTTGAAAGTAAATAAGCCCTCACATGCAACTTCAACTCTTGATTTTATAAAACAATAATTACACCTCTTAAACTTAAGAAATCATAAGATCTTAATTAAGTAATTAATACTTGATCTAGATCTTGGATTGCCATCAATAATGCACCTCTATCCAATTTTCCAATTGACCTTTAAATAAACAATTGATCTTAGTTGGGTTAGGGTAGGGTATAAACCCTAACCTATTTGATTAAGATCTAAACCTTTGACTGCTTAATCAAATGACTTGATTGTAAGATAATTTAATTGACATTACTCCAATAATGCATCTGATTTAGTATTAATCTTAAATCTTTGAATTAGAAGGTTAAGGTTAATAATAAATCTATGTGATTGGATAATCTAAATCTAAGCTCTAGATCATTGATTTCCTCTTATATAAGACTATTAGCATAAGATAAATAATAAAACTATATTGATTTAACAAATGATCTAACTCTATTAATATCTTTTATTTCATCTTACGATTATAGAATAGGATGGGATCAAATGAGTTTAATCATTTGATCTGATCATTTTAATTCAAGTTAATAAGTAACCTTTGAATATTAGCTTAAGTAATAGAAATGTGAGATCTCAAGGATCTTGCGATAAGACCATTCTTAAAATATTTAAAAGACCTTAATTGATGATACATTGAGGTAGAGATAACTTTTGTAACTTATTGAGGTAGAATCTTAGATGATCCTTTCTAACCTTAGAAGTTGATCTTAATACCTCATGGTAGAAACCCATATTGAGTGATCTTTGGATCACATCCTTGAAGCCTTGTATAGGACTCACCTAATTAAAGTAAGGATTGATAGTCTTAATAAATCCTTATTGTATAAATAGAATTGTTGAACCCAGATTGTTAGTTCGGTATAGTAGGGTATACCCTGAATACTGGATTATTTCAGTAGCATTCAGGGTTGGTTGATTCATCTTAGTGTAAGATTATGTAGGTGTTCTATTATACGAGTTTAGTTGGACATAGTCTCACTTAGACTATATCATTCAATCCTAAGAGTGTTATGATTAGGGACTTAGATCATTAGCTTGTTTAAATAAAAATTACCATCGAGTGATGCCTTCTATCGATGATCGTTTCCATAAGTGTGTTTCAAGCAAACTATATGATTCTAATCATCCTCTTTACAACACTAAGTGTGATTGTGAGTTGGGTATTCTAATAGCTTAGATTGAGATACAAAATTACCATCAGGTGATGCCTCCTATCGAAGATTGGTTCGTTAGGTGCGGCTTAATTAAACTAAGTGTTAAAAACCACCATTCTTAAAAATATGCTAATTATGTGTATACCATCTTTTCATCTAATGATTTTTAAGTAAAATCTCAACTTCAACTAAGTATCGAAATTATAATCTATAAGTCAGAATCCTTCTAATAGGATTCTGTATAACGAAGATATTGGATTCATTATCAGATGTTGAAGCATTTCTAGACTTCTAGATTTAATTCATGTAGTATAGAAGCATGAGCATGAGCATGAGCATGAGCATGAGTGTGATGATTAAGTTCCGTGATAATGTATGAGTATCAGTGATAAATTATGGGTTACATAATATTGCATACATTGACTGGAGAATGTTAGGATGCATCGGCATCATAGTAAATTATATTCCCAACTGGATGTATGTACACATTGGATCGTACGACTCGTAGCAGTTCAGTGATAGTCTTGTTGCATATCAGTGGCATACATTATTGTGATATATTCGGATGCATGATTCCAGTGGCATATTGTACATTATTGGATGTTTTTATATTAGTTTCAGATCATTTGCTATTTTCATTTACCTTTAGTATTCAGTTAACAATTCAGTCTTACTTTATTCAGTTTATACAGTCTCAATTATACAACGCCTTTACAGCTTTCTGTAGTTTTATTTACTTTACTGTTATATTATGATATTTTATAACTATTTAGTTTAGTTCGATGTATAAAACTTCTTGTCTAACATGGGGTACTTTTGGGATCCAGTAATTTGTTAGATCCTGAGCAGCTTGTAGAGCAAGGATAGGAGGACTTGTAGGAGATCCAGGAGGAATATGTGGAGCCTTAGTGGACCTATCTTCTGCCTTATCACTTTCTTCTTTTATTTCAGTAATATAGTTGAACTTTACTTTTACATCATTTTAAAATAGTTTGTAATAATTCTAGATGTATTTTACTTTTCTTTTCTGAGATGATTGTTTACTACTATTCTGGATATTTTACTTTAGCTTCTGTACTCTTTATTCTAATACTATACTTAGTATTGTGATATGATCAGCATACTAGAAATGTTGATATATTGAGAACATATATTGGATTCCTTATTTCTATTTTTAATCCAATATATGTATTAGTCTAATATTTATGATAAGTAACTTGCTCTTATCTTAAGTATTAACTCTCAATCCTTCTCTTGGGTTGAGTCAGCATGCCTTCAATGTGGCTAGTTTCTTTAGTTAGCCTATTCGGGGAGATTGGTTATCCTTCCTTAATAGCGTGCCGCTCCACCACCAAATTTAGTTTATGTTTTGCGTGCGGCGATTGGGCGGGGCGCTACAGGGTACACAAAAATCATTAAATTTTTGACTGAAATTTTAAAATCAAGGGATGGGATTCTATTGGACTCATTTGAGTCCGATTGAGGTGCGAAGATCATGCATAAAATCCATACAGTAATTTAATGGAAGTATCATTCACAACACTTGGCTACATATGAAAAGAATAGCACAATGAAGAGTTTAGGAAAAGGGTACCTTGGCCCTAAGAATGGAAGAAGAAGACTCAGCTAGTTCTTAGAGAGCTTGAGGGCTTGAAGGATCCTTCAACAGTAGCACAGCCTCTATTTAAAGGAGGGGAGCTTAGCTAATGGCCAAATAAAGAGGAAGAGAGGGCTGAGCCTCCATTTAAAGGAGAAGGAGAGCATGGCTCTCCCTTGAATTCTCCCATCAATTATGGGAGAGTGGAAGGAATGTCATGAATCTTTTTTTTTTATTGTGTGCATTAAAGGAGAGGAAAGGGAAGGGAATTTTGGCTAAGAGGAAAATAAATAGTTCAGTTTTGGTAGTTTATTAGGCTTAGAAACTATTTAACGATTTATTTAAATTCATAACCTAAATCAAGACAGTCATTAGATTAAAATCAGATGGCTGAAATTTCTTGAGCCATGATCTATAGTCATAAAAACTTTAAAAATTGCAATTTTGGTATCAAAACGAGTGTCTCAATGAGACGAACGCACACATCCAAAAATCATTAAATTTGGACGAATATTTTATTTTATATTAATTTTTAAGTGAAAAAGTTCAAAAATTTGCTACAATTAATCCAGAGCTTGAAAATTTGTGAAACTTAAAACATAACTTATGATGCTTAACTTAAATATAAAAAAATTTCTAAATTTTCACTTGTATTTTATCTATTATTAACTCTAGAAATTTAAACATCACAAATTTATTTAGGAGAATCCGAGATCCCAATTGTGCTCAAATTTTTGCAGGAGGATCCTCTCAATACGCTTTATTTGAGAATATTTTTATTTAACTTTTATTTGACTTAAAATTAGGATCTTAATTTTTGACTTAATTTGATCAATTTATGTCAAATTGATTGGGTAACAACCTTGGATTGCTATAGTAAACAACTAACAAATTCAAGTACCATCACCTGCACCAATTCAAGTTAAGGACCCAAAAAATGAAATGAAATCCTTTCTCAAATTGCAACTCCCAACATTTGATGAAATGTCAAATCCTTCTCAAGATGAATATTGGATTCAAAGGATTGAAAAGGAATTCAAATGTGCAAGAAGTGTCAAGGAACAAAAAGTAGCATTGCTACTTATCTTTTCATCGACTCTACCGAGAAGTGGTGGAAAACTGTAAGGATCACTACATTTCAAAGAAGCGCTGAAGAAGAAATTTTTTGGCCAAAATTTGTTAAGGTATTCCTTGGAAAGTATGTGCCTCAATCTGCTCATCAAGAAATGAGGAAAGAACTGCTCAATTTAAAGCAGGGAGGCCATACAGTGACTAAATACAAGTTGGAGTTCACTTTCCTAACAAGCTTTTCATCAGAGATAGTGGCCTCAGAAGATATTAGGTGTCATTGTTCTTTAGTGGCTTAAAGACTCTTTCTAGCACATTTCCACACCTTTCTAGATATATAAATATAACAACCCAGATATTGTTACCTATCAATTAGTGATTTAATTGACTCTAAACCTTTTCCATTACTCTTATAATAATGTTAGGTGTCTCCACCTCAATTTTTATGTAATTTGGAGACCGTTTGGCAATTTCCAACATTTTCTGGTTTTCTTATAATTCTGACCTAATTTAATTAGACTTCAGAATCAAAAATGGAGTCCGCCATTAGACTCACCACACCCAAAATAATTAGGGGTGGTATTTTAGAAGCCTTTGGGAGTCATCCAAAATTTCATGAATATTTTAATAATATTTTAATACATAGAAAATTAGGTAACTTAAATACACCTCCGATCAAAAATTCGATTGCATTTTTGAGTTCCTCTCCCTTCAAATAGGTAAGGGTAAAAATTTAAGATTTTTCAGAGTGCATTTGAATAATTAATTTTGAGTAAATAAGAAGGAATAAAAACAATATTTAAATAATGTATATAGAATGAATGAATACATATAATAAATTAAAAGTAACATTTAAATGGCTATTTTAGTTTGGTGGAGATCTGCTGTTCGCCACATCACACGGAACAGCGGATCAATGGAATCTCGCCCGTCACAACATAATTAAACAAGATCGAATGACTTAGACGATCTCCACCTCTTCTAAATTAATCAGACCGTTCTATCGAATAATCGAATGAACGGCCAAATCTAAATCCCTAATGCTTCCACTATACCACTTCCCCTTTTAATCCTCTACCAACAATGTACACTACCGAAGGAGGGAGGCGTACGTCGCTCCATTCCTCCAGCTATCCATGCCGATGCGATAAGCTCCCATTCCATCCCTATCCTGCGGCCTTTACTCTTTATCTGCCGAGGGGTATTACAAGGAGGGACGGCTTGTGTGGAGTGGCGCGATAGCAAACCCTAGCCGATGAGAAGAATGTCAAGCCATTAAAGTCCAGTGAAGATCCCGCTGAGGTATTGGAAACCATCACAAAATGAGACTCTAGTTCAGATCTAAATCCCTAGACAGGAGCCAAACTGTGAACCTGCTGCCGTAGAGAGGAGAACCTAAACACTAGCTCTATCTCATCGGCTACGAATATAAGGTACTTCACATTTTACTTACCTTATTATAAATAAGCTTCTTCTTATCATCTATATGAACTAGAAACTAATTTAAATCCTGAAGATTTCGATCGAACTCTTACGGAGTTCGTTCATCCAAAAAAAAAAAAAAAAAAGAGAAATCGTAAGTTGCTCTTATTAAACTTACACCTTATCTAGTACTTCACTATCATTCTTTTCTTTGAATGAAGTATGCTTCTTTGAAATTATTTATGATACTCCTTCAATCAATGATATACATTGCAAATTTTTACTTTGTATATCCCACGATTGCTGTTAGGAAAAGATTGAAGGATTTTGCTTCAAAGATTCATTTCAGTTTTTCTTTAAATGCTATTTCCTGATTTTCCTGCTTGCATCGATATAATTGCTGCTTCACTTAAAATTCAATAAATGAGTTTAACTAGTAAGACTCAATCAAAATTCAAAAAGAACAAGAAGAGAAGATTGTTAAAATAAATTTCATTTCTCCTTTTATTTTAATATGCCATCAGCACGACAATGGCTTTTGGAGATTAATTAGTAATTCATATTTAGCATAACTAAATAAACAACAAATAATATCACAAGCTAGGGTTTTATTCAACTTGAAGGTATTGAAGATATGTGGACGTTATATACCATTATCGAGTTTTCTTTAAGTTCACTGCTTAATGTAGTGTTTGCAACAATTTAGCATGGTTGGGTTACTTTCTCAAGCATTTTGTAATACTTTGAATTATAATACATTTAGATTTATATATATATATATATATATATATATATATATATATATATATATATATATATATAATTTCACCATATGTCGGATTTATTTGGACTTGGCCATTTAAGATGAATGATGTTGTACTTTTTTTTGAAGTAAGTTTTTCTTAGTATCTTTGGTTTCAAATGGGATGACAATCAGTCAAGTTATTGTGAAAGACTTCATTAACAATTACAAAGATCTCATTAATGAGATGTATCATGTTCACATACCTAACAATATAACCATTCCTCAATAACTTGTATCTCATCTTGAATGCAGCTATTCTTTGAATGTTAGTTACATAAGGTTGTCCTTTACATTTCTAATTAAGATTACTACTGCCTTTTCTTAAAAATAAAAAATGAGTATGAAACATCTTTAGCATATATGTTTAGAAGTACCGATTCTTTTTCTGGACAATATCTAATTATAACGTTGTTCTCTAAGTCACATAATGCTAATTCTAGATGATAAAATATTTTACATGTTGCTGCAATTGATATGAGTGGTTCATTTCATAATGTCACAGATTTCGATAATGTCTGATTTAATGTTTACATTAGAACATGGTTGACACATTGGTGTTGTTGTCTCATTTTACGCTGTTGTGCGAAATAAAATATGCTCTCAACATAGTGATGGGAAAATATCAAAGTATGTTGGCAATTATTCTGAATCATATTTAAGAAGGGTTATGTAATGATAGAGTTTTCCTTCATGGGTCTTTCACCCAAACCAAATGATGCTATCGATTGTAATATTAAATCGAATGCCGCGAACTATTACAATATGTAATCAAATGCTATCAATTGATTTATGTGAATTAAGTGTTGTTAGTTAAATCTATATGATAAAATGCTGTTAGTTAATTTAAGTGATTTAAATGCTACCATCTATCATGTGTAAGATCATATATTGTCATCCATTATATAAGAGAATAAATACTATCATATTGCTACCATCTTTGTATATAAGGTCAAGTGATCAAATGCTGCCATGTATTTTAGGAGATCCAAATGCTAACATTTATTTCAATAAATTCAATGTTGCCATGTATTTTCTAAAATGAGATCAATGAGATCATAAGTAATTCAATGTTGCTATTAATTGTAATGAGAGAATAAGTGCTGCTATTTATTTCAATGTGAATCAAATGCTATCATGAGTCAAAAGCTGCCATCTTTAATATTATAAGATTAAAGGTGACAAATGTTATTAGTCAAATCCATGTGACCAAATGTTGCCTTTTTTTTTCCCAAAGTGAAACCAATGATCAAATGCTGCCAAATATAAATTAGAGTTCTATGTTGTCATTTAATGCTGAAGTAAGATCAATAAGATCAAATGAAATCAAATGTTGTCACTTCTTTTACTAAAACCATATGTAACTAATTATATAAATGAAAGAATCATTGGATCATGTGGGATCTAATACTATCCTTTACATTATTTGAATTAAATTAACTTCTATCATTAAGTGCATTGTAAGAAACAAATGCTGTGCTAGAATTCAATTTAAATATTTATTGTCTCTTTTATATATAAATGCTAACTTCTATATTATTATTCCTTGCAAGTTAAGTTTGAAATTATATCAATAGAAATATTGAACCAAATGCCATTAATTATGGCATATTAAGTCAAATGATGCTGCCCCTTAGATTGTTAATTTAATTATAGCACCTTTTATTATTTTTCCTCAATGAATGACTTAAGATGTGCGAACCATAGGTTAGTAAATTGCTTCTTTAACTTTTCTCACTTGAAACTATTAGAACTGGAAATAGTCAATGGACTAACTTATAAATTGATGTTCTTTACAAATGTTAAAATTAGTAAAACTGGAAATAATCAATGGATTGACTTATGAATTGATGTTCTTTATAATTGTTAAGATTAGTAGAACTGGAAATAGTCAATAGATTGACTTATAAATTGATGTTCTTTATAATTATCAAAACTATTAGAATTGGAAATAGTCAATGGATTGACTTTATTTTAGAATTAGAAATAAGCAATCCCATGTAACAGATTGACTTTATTTTAGAACTGGAAATAAGCAATCCCATGTAACAGACTGACTTTACTTTAGAATTAGAAATGAGCGATCCTATGTAATGGATTGACTCTATACTAGAATTGGAACTAAACAATCCTATGTGATAGATTGATTGCATGTTAGTTTTAGTTATTTTTCTTTCAAATATAACTTCCATTGGAATGGAAGTCTTGTATGTCTACCTTGCAGGTCTTTCTTTAGTCATTTACAGTGGAAACTCTGCCGAAATTTTTAAGAATTTAGTAACTTAGTAATTTTATGGAAAATTATAAATATTTTCACATGTTAAATACTTATTAAATATCAAGAATTTCAAATCTGGGATTGTAAGTACTTACTTCAATTGTAATTATACACTTCAATTGTTTATTTTAGAATATTAGTTCTCAATCAATTTGATTGAGAGTAATAGTTTCCTTTCATACTTTAGATAAGCTTTTAGATTTCTAATTCCCTATAATTTTAAAATAAATTGTTTCATATAGGGTATAATCTATCTCTTTGCTTAATTTTAGATATTCAATATCAATTAATCTTAGATAACTTCAAGATTAAATTGAGTTGATGCTTTTTGTTTATAAGTTAAATAAGTGAAGCTACTAGAACATCCTTTAGCTTATACTTTTATTAACTTAGGAATCTATAAACATTATTCTTCCTTACTAGTTTCCTTAAATTTTAATCATAAATCTATTTGATTTGATTAGTTTATGACTAGTATAAGATGAATTTCAATTACATAAAAATACTAATTTTTAAACTTAATTTTCTTCTACTTATTATCAAAATTGACTTAAAGATCAATATCTATAAGTCAATTTGGAGCTCAATTAGCCCTAATCATTAAGTAGATTATTAAAGTTTAGATAATAAAAGAATATCACATAATTTACAATTATTGAAATTTATTGAATACTTGCTTAGTTTTGAGCCATTTTCCTTGAACATTCATTTAAAATCATTGTGCATAAATAAAAATTTTTATAAAAATGTAAGGGGAATGCCTTATGACAAATTTGAATAAGAAAGATAGTTCTTATAGAAGAACTTCACATTTTAGAGAGGGTAAATGTGAATGTTCGACCTCCCCACTGTATATAGTTAGGCAGACGTGCTTAACTCCTCCCCCCATTCTGTTGAGTACTCCCGCAGAATGAGGTAGCTTCTAAATATAACTTCAACTAAAAGTATAAGAGTTATTTTATAATCTTATTGATTGTAATATCTTTTTGTAACTATTTAGTTATACTTACATTTCATAGTCCTAGGCTATGTTTATCTTAGATTAAGAGTCTAAGATACTTCTTTATTTTCTATGCCTTACACTCTCTATTTCCAGAATTGTGTATTGCTTACTTCAGTTACATTTAAATATAATATATATTGCTTAATTTCATTTAATGCTTCACTGTATTTTATTGCTTACTAAGCATAAATTTCATTGAACATGTATTACTTTCAATTCATTTTACTTTAATGCACATAGTAGTTTCTAGCCTTTTAGGGTGCTTTCTCTTACCATTTTGGATGCAGGCCAGCATTTATATATGAGTGAGTATTTTTACACAACTTATTTCATACTGTCTCCTTTACAGTTATACTTAATTCCATTTTTCATACTTGAAAGCTTTAATAGCTCCGTTGCTTACTTTAAATTGTAAAATTATGTTTGTGATATCTTATTAATTTAAAAAATATAGCCAATCTTAAAATATGCTTAGACTATTTAGTCTAACTACACTTTTTCATTTCTTTGGCTTTGCCCAATCATATTTAAATACCAAAATATGATAGATCAAGAGCCCTTTGATTCAGGTAATGCAGGTCTAAGTACTTGAAGGGTTTTTAAAGAACATGCTTCCGCTTAATTTTACACTATTTATTTTTATTTTATTATAAGTGAGACAGTGATCTACTTACTATCCTCTACTCTTATTTTTATAAAGTTTATAATAATTAAATTATAAATTGCTTGAATTTGCTTAAGTTACTTTTACATATTCTTAAATATCTATATTGTATTTATTATTTTATAATTGCTTGGGATGAATGATTAGATTATTCCAATTGCTTGTATTGAAAATACTTGCAATGTTGTATTTACATGTATCTCCACATCATGTATCTTTGATTGCATTCAAATTGTATGACTTTATTTTAACTTAACAACTACTCACAAAGTGACTTGGCCACTTAGCATCTATACTTGATTTATTTTCTTCTAATCGAGTATTGGGTGCTAAGGTAGCATCCCAATATTTGGATTAATCTCCTAACCAATTATTGGGGTCGTTACACTAAATTTGCTTAAGTATTAGAGAATGCTAAGTTAATGGAAACATAAGAGAACCATTCATCTCAAAAATTTAAGAGGCCAGGCATGCCCCACCCTGTTTCACATAAAATACCCCACTTCCTTAAAGCTCATGGGAGACTTCACAACATTCAGGGTAACACTGCTCAAGGTCCCATAAAGAACACTACTTGCAAATTTTGTGGCAGATTTCATTCTACAAACAGGTATTTTACTGAGATGGGCCAATATCATCATTGTGGAAGATAGAATCATATATCAAAATTTTGACATACTACATATACAATAACTAGTCATCAGATTCCTAATAAAGGTAAAAGGGTTGTTGATGAGCAAAATAAATCCCAATGAAATAAAGGAAGTGTTATTGCCTTAAATAGTGGTACCACAAATCTAATAGTGCAAGCCAGAATCTTTAATTTGACCTAAGCAAAAGCAAGGGAAGAATTTTATATTGTAATAGGAACCATTTTAATATTTTCAAATCCTTGAACAGTTCTATTTGGTTCTGAGGCTACGCATTCTTTCATTGCTTTGAGTATAATTAGTAAACTTGCTTTACCTATTGAGAAACTATCATCCACTCTTAAAGTAAACTTACCATTAGGAGATTTCTTAAAAAGAAATAATTGTTGTATGTGTGAACTAGAAATAAATAGGAGTTTATGGGAAACCAAATTAACTGTCCTCCCCATTACTACATTTGAAATAATCCTGGGTATGGATTAGAAGAGTCTGAATGGAGCATTAATTGACTATGCTAAGAAGAAAGTGCATTTTCATCAAGGCAATAAGAAGTTTTCATTTGTTGGTCAAATATGTGCTGCCACCAATATAATTGCTACTAATAAAGCCGAGATGATGATTAGAAAGGGATACCCTACATTTTTAACTGTATTATCAAGTGATGAGATTAAGCCTATGACACTCAATAAAACACCAATTGTTTGTGAATATTCGGATGTCTTTCCAAAGGAACTTCCTAGCTTACCTCTCCCAAGAGAAATAGAGTTTAATATTGAACTAATACCTGGAATGAATCCTATATCTAAAGCACCTTATAGGATGGCACCAAAGAAATTTTAAAAACTTAAAGAGCAACTTCAAGAACTATTCAAAAAAAATTTCATCCAACCTACAGTTCTCCCTAAGGAGCTCCAATACTGTTCATCAAGAAGAAAGATGGAAGTCTGAGATTATGTATAGATTACCGTGAGCTTAATAAGGTAACTATCAAGAATATATACCTGGTACCTCGAATTGATGATCTCTTTGATCAATTAGTTGGTGCCACAATATTCTCAAAGATTGATCTAAGATCTGGTTATCACCAACTTTGTATAAGAGAAGAAGATATTCCCAAATCTGCATTCAGAATTTATTATGGGCACTATGAGTTTTTAGTAATGCCATTTGGCTTAACCAATGCCCCATATTATTTTATGGACTTAATGCAACAAATATGGAAGCCATATTTAGACTCATGTGTCATTATATTCTTTAATGATATATTGATTTATTCTAAGAGTACTACAGAACATGAAGTACACCTTAGAATTATTTTAAACCTACTAAGGCAACACCAACTATATGCTAAATTTTCCAAAATGTGAATTTTCGCTACAGTCGGTAACCTTCTTAGGCCATGTGATTAGTAAAGGAGGAATATCAGTCGATCCTAACAAAATTAATACAATGCAAGAATGGCCCCAACCTACTTCAGTGATTGAAATTCGCAATTTCTTAGGTCTAGCCGGTTACTCCCGCAAGTTTATAAAGAATTTCTCCCAAATTGATGTCCCTCTCACCCGTCTAACTCAAAAAGAGTGTATCATTTATATGGAAACCTTCATGCAAAAAAGCATTCCAGAAGCTTAAGGAGTGTCTAACGACAGCTCCAGTTTTAGTCTTACCCATAGAAGGAAATGATTACAAATTTATAGTGATACTTCATTAAATGGCTTGGGTTGTGTGCTTATGCAAGAAGGGCATGTTATAGCATTTGCTTCCAGACAACTGAAGGTTCATGAAAAGAACTATCCAGGCTGCAATAGATTTTGCTCTTGAGATTTAGAGCCACTACTTGTATAGAGAAAGGTGCGCAATATTTACTAATGTGGCGGCCGCCCCTTAATCGAATGAGTGTTAAGAGGTGGTCATCACTAGTACCACGGACATTACATTAATAACATATCCGTGATACTAATCAAGAGCTGAGCAAGACTTAACAGAATATACATGTAGTATAGCAGTGTAGAGAATGAAAAGAAACATTCAGACACAGTCCACATTAATTTATTCACATACAATACATTAAATGCTGAATAGTAAGAATAAGAAAATATAGTTATTACAATTTTTACTAAATACAAGCCAAGGAGATGGAAGCATGTCTCCTTAAGAGAGCTGCACTTTACTTTATCCTGCTAGCAGCTAAATCCTCAAGTGCTGAATCTGACCTATACTCCTAATCTGCCATATGTACATATATGACAGGGCACAGCCAAAAAAAGAAAATCTGGTTAGACTTTAATAAGTCTAAGTACAATTTAAGCTATTAAAGTTGCATGAATTTAAAGATATCACCACATTACTGATACTACTAAGCAAGCAAAATAGATAGGTGCCACAAGCTACAAGGAAGGGATAACTATAAACTATCCATTTATAGCATTCAACATGTATGTGAAATAAAATATCAAGACATGAAAGTAAGCAAGGTAAAGCTAGAATTAAAAGAACTGCAACTACTATGATAATTCCACTCCTAACATGATTATGATCATATTAACACATGCTGAGTATATAAAAGAAACACAAGTATTAAAAACATGCAATTCTAGCATCCTAAACATGTCAATATATATAAGTAAACATATGTGTATACATACAACATGCTAATTAAGAAAAAGAAAAGGAAAAGCCACTGAGACATGTGGCAAAAAGCAAAACAATCAAGTGTAATGTAAAGCCACTAAGACATGTGGCAAAGCAAGTAAATACTGAAATAAAACCACTGAAACATGTGGCAAAGCAAAAATAAAACAATACTGAAAAATTCAGCTAAAGTAGCAATAAGCCTAGGACATAGTACTGCCATACTAGCAAATAGGCCATATAGGGCCTCCAATATCAATCAATCAATCTCCAGCCTAGCCATCCAAATATGTTAGGTCTGAGTCCAGTCTATACAATACTACTACTGAAGAGGCAGACTAAGCTAGGACATATTCTACCCACTGCAAACAAGACAAAACTGAATGATATGCAATTCAAATACTAACTTAGGATGTATCATCCATATCCTAAGTTTTCCTATTATGCTCAAGGAATAAGGCTCAATATATAAGGTATGCGAAGCAATCTAGTCAAAGTAAGCAAGAGACTCAATCTAGACTAAGTGATATCTATTGTTGTCTAATTAAGTCGTTCTAACTATCCCAAGTCATACAACTTAGAAGCACGACCTTATAAGTTAAAAACAATCAGGACTGATCAGGTCCCAATTTAGTTCAATCAAAATCGACTATAAGTTAAATAATAAATCATCACGTCCTAATTGATGATTTGAGACGTTCTTAGCTAAGATCTGATCCAGATCTACTAAGCTAAGAATCATGAATTAAATGCCACAAACTTGGGTTCAATCACATGATCCAAAGGTAAGCTAAAGATCTATGGTTCAATCTACAAGTGAACTAATGATTAAGGCTTATTCTATTAAGTAACAATCAAGCTTAATAGAATAGATCTCTATTCTTTTTCTAAAATTGAAAGACAAAATAATCAAAATGAAACTATGAAAAATCTAGAAAACTACTAAAACCAAGGTTTCATTCATTGAATAAATCACTTATTCAATGAATGAGATCTAACTTAGTGTCTAATCCTAATCTTAAGGAAAGAGCCTAAGGTGAAGTGAAGCTCCTAAGGAAGTACCTTAGTTTGACTCTAGGTTCTAATTCAAGTTCGTATAATTTACAATTTTCAACTAAGTTAATGATTACAACTTAGTTAGCAAAAGCTCATATACCCTAATGTCATGGTTTTCAAATAATAAGCAATTCCTAATGATGCTAAGATCTATGCAAGTGGTGTACGTACTGTACATAGAGCTCAAGAAAAATAACATAATTAAAAGAAAACAGAACTTTAATAAAGTTCTAAGTACGAAATGTACCTTACGCTTACGATGATGATGGAGTTTGCAGCTCAATGTTTTGATTGAGATGAAGCATCATTCTCAGCACTTGCAATAATTGGCCAAGATACAGCTGCATGGAAATTAATTTAATAAGAGGTGCTTAATTTGAAACTAGCATAGTCTCTACTCAATTCATTCTCCAATACTTAAAGATAGAAAACTAAACTACTTCATGCTAGAGAGGGATTTACAAGATGGCATATACTGACTTGACAATGATTAACTTTATAGAAAATTGATGAATTTAATTTAAAAGAATTTGATTCTTATTTTCTGTGTGCAAAGATCTCCTAAAACTTCATACTCCATAGATTTTATTGCTATAATAAGTATAGATTTTTGTTTAATCTTCTTTCATTATGTGAATTAATGTCTAGGTATCCATTGAGCTTTACTAAAATTTTCTTTTGACATACCAGAAGATTTCATTCATAGCTTATATGAACCTTAAGCTATGTCTCAGTTATTAAGACATAATATGTTAAATGCCAAAAAAAGGTAGTTCTGTATTCAAAAGTTATGGTAGATTTTCTCACACGATTTCTTCTTATATTTTTCTTTCTTTTACATTCAATCCTCTATTTTGAAGCAATTGATGACTAAGGCCCCAATTCATTCATTTATAAAATAATTATTGCTAGAGAATATAGGTACATCCGGCTTGTATGCAATTCTAAAATCAAAGCAGACAATAAAAAGAATACAAGAACAAGCAAAATATTCAACTTATCAGAAATTAACCCATAGGATATAAATGAGTTCAAATCTCAAGTTTTTGCTTAGTTAAGATCGAATGTACCTTAATGGGGGGGGGGGGGGGGGTGTTGGTTGACAAGAAGATGCTGAAAAATCGGCATCAATGGAGAAGGAGGTGCTCGGCTACGTGGCTGAGGGGGAGGAGGTGGTTGGCTACTCGGCCAAGGGGAACGAGATGCTCGACTGAGAGGATCGCGGAAGATCGGCTGCTCGGATTAGAGGCTGGAGGTGGCACGGCCGACAGCTGTTCTCGGCCAAGCCGAGAGGGAAGGAGAGGAGTAGCCTCTCGGCCACCTTCCAAGGGTAGAGAGGGACAGCATCCGCTCGGCCTCCTGCCGAGCGCCTCTCGGCCTCCTGCCGAGAGGGAGGGAGAGGGATTCGGTTCGTGAGGGAGAGGAAAAAAGGGGGGGTAGTGTTTCGGCTGGGAGAAAATAATTAGGTTAGGAAAATTAGGTTAGATGAGGAGTTATATATAAACTCAAACAATTGATGAGAGCCACTCGATCAAGATCGAGTGGCTAAGAGTTGCTGAAACTTATAAGGGTTGATTGGATAATCAAATAAACTTCAAAAATTGCGAATTTAGTATCAAAACGACCGTCTCAACGAGACGAACGTAAGTGTCCAAAAATTATTGAATTTGGACGAGTATTTTATTTTATATTAATTTTTAAGTGAAAAACTTTAAAAATTCGCTACGATTAATTCGAAGCCCAAAAAATTACGAAACTTAAGACATAGAGTCCTTTTATAATGCTTAACTCAAATATACAAAAATTTCTAAAATCCGACTTTTATTTTATCTTTTATCGACTCCGGAAGTCTAAACTTTTTGAATTTATTTATGACGATTTTTAACTCAGATTGCGCTCAAATTTTGGTGGAAGGATCCCCTTAACATGCTTCATTTGAGGATATTTTTATTTAATTTTTATTTGACTTAAATTAGGATCTTATATTTTCTCTTAATCTGATTAGGTTTAGGCCTAATCGGCTCAGTAACAATGTCGGGTTGTTACAACTAACCATCAAAGCCTAAAGTATATCTTCACGCAGAAAAACATAAATTTAAGATAACAAAGATGGTTGGAACTGATTAAAGACTGTGATTTATCAATCAATTATCATCCGGGAAAAGCAAATGTTATAGCTGTTGCTTTGAGCAGAAAGGGAATAATTAGTTTGCTCTTGTTGACTTCTACACCATCATTTCTTAGAGAAATGGAGGAGTTATAACTGGAGGTGTTATTACCTTCAAATGTCATTCTATATTAGATGAACTTGGAGTGCTCATTAATTGATGAAATCAAAGCAGCTTAAGGAAAAGATAAGATTTATTCCCTTTTAGTCTCTACTATTAAAGAAGGAAGATGATCAGAATTGAATCTAGATTCAGATGACTAAATTTGGTGTGGACCTAGAATTTGGGTACCTAATGAGTCTGAGTTAAGATCCAAATTGTTAAAGGAGGCTCATCATTCCAAATACACCCTTTATCCAGGGAATAATAAAATGTATCAAGATATGAAGAGTCACTTTTGATGACCAAGAGTGAAGAAGGATATCATTGAGTTTGTGTCAAAGTGAAAATCTTGTAACATCTTCAAGGCTGAACATCGGAAGCCTGGAGGATTATTATAACCATTATCTATTCCTCAATAAAAATGAGAAGATATTCCTATGGATTTCATTGTTGGTTTTCCTCATTCTCGATCATGTAATGATGCGATATGGGTCATTGTAGACAGGCTAACAAAATTTGCACACTTTCTACCCATTTGGCAAACAGATCCTGTTGACAAATTAGCTAAATTTTATCTCAAAGAAATAGTCAGATTGCATGGCATCCTAAAATTTATTATATCAAATCGTGATAGTCGCTTTACATCAAAGTTTTGGCAAATGGTCCAACAAGACTTAGGTCATAACTCTGTCTAAGCACTGCCTTTCATCCTCAAACAGATGGGCAGACCAAACGAGTAAATTAAACTTTGGAAGATCTTCTTCGTCTTTGTGGGTTAGATTATGAAGGTAGTTGGGATGAACACCTCCCATTAATTGAATTCACTTACAATAATAATTTCTAAGCAAGCATTAGAATGGCTCCAAATGAGGCCTTATATGGGAGAAGATGTATCACCCCTGTCTTGGAATGACATCAGTGAGGGCAAGTTACTGGGCTCAAATCTTATGATTCAAGCAACAGAGAAAATCATATTAATTCAACATCGAATGAAGGCAGCCCAAGATAGGCAGAAGCAATACCTTGATTCTAGTAATCGTCATGTCGAGTTTATAGTAGGAGACTTTGTGTATATTAAAGTCAGACTATATAGGGGAGTTTCAAGATTTGGAGTCTCCGAAAAATTAAGTCCAAGGTATATTGGACCATTTGAAATTTTGAAAAGAGTTGGACCAGTTGCGTATAAGCTCAAATTTCCTCCATATTTAAGTTTGAAGCATGATGTCTTCCATATCTCATCCTTAAGAAAGTGCTTATCAAAACTTATACTATGAATTAAAGTAGAAGAAATAAGCATACAACTAAATCTCTGTTTTGTGATTAAACTTGAAGAAATCTTAGATGTAAGGCAATTGCGAAGCAAATAAATTCCTATGGTGAAAGTTAAATGAAGGAATTTCTAAAGTGAAGAAGTAACTTGGGAAGAAGAGTTTAATATGAGGAAAAATTTTCCTCAATTATTAGCCTAAGAACTATAAGTAATTAGAATATTATTTTTGTTCTTATCAATTATTGGATTGGTAAGATTTTAAATTTGATGTCGGAACGGCATCCTTTTAAGTTGAGGAGAATGTAAAATATCAAGATTTTGAGTTAATAAAAGTATTATTTATTATCTTATTTAATTTGAGTAATCTATTAACTATATTTATAAAACAAAAATATCAAATTGTTAAGAATAATTTTGGAAAATTTTGAGAAATTTTTGAAATCTTTTTCAAGATAGAATTATTCATTGTTATTTTATGATGAATTTAAATCAAAATAATTATAGAAAATATTTAGGTGTCAAAATTTAAATATTTTTTTTATTTTTGAATTCTACACTATTAAATTAACTATCAACAAAAAATTTTGGAGCTAAAATGAATGAGTTATGATAAAAATACATTAGAATTAAAAAAAAAAAAATTGACCATGACTGGTTTCAGCCAACATGATTTTGGACATCTTCAAAATCAGATCCCGGGACAACCACTTAGCCAAATTGGATAATTTTGGTATCTATGAATTCCTCTCAATGGGACTTACATTTTGGAACCTTAAATTTATATTTTAGAGATATATTTCTTATTAATTTTGAGAAATATTAAAATTTTAGTTTTAGCCAAATTAGGTAATATTATTCCATAATTTTTGGGGGTTTTGCAATTAAATCACCTAACTAAAGGCATCAATTGATATTCCATAAAACTTATTCTCAATTAAGTTAAATTATATTAAGATATTCAAATTCCACCATGATTAAACCTACACCATTAGATCTTTGCTAAAGCCTTATATGGACTCCTAGATCTTGTAACCCTAATTAGAAACCTTAAATCTTGCGGTTAATTCTTTCTTACCTCAATTTGAAAGCATTTATCAAACTCCTTTTCTCTTCCTCTTCTCCTCCTCTCCAAACCCTAAGAACTTCATCCCTAAGAATATCCCACCGCAAGGATAAGATCTTGAAAGATCAAAACCACAAAAAGAAGGAGAACTAGGCTACAATATCTCTTTCTTTTCAAGGCAAGGAGACGATCTAAGCTTCATCAAAATTTCTTTGCTTCAAGGGACTCTCTTCTTTGATTCTCTCATTCTTTCCCTTCTTTACCAAATTTATTTCATGTTTAAAATATATATATAATGATCAAATAAATGATAATTATAATATTGGTAGGTTATATGCACACTCACAATGGTATTTTAGATTGCTTAATTTATATGTGTATATTCATAAAACTCCAAGAAAGTTTTCTTAATTTATTTAAATATTTTATAATTCTTCATCCTTAATTCATACTATCATAATTCTTGTTATATTCAAAATTACATATAGTAATTTTGCACACACATTTTTAAATGTATTTTTAACAAATCCTAGAAGACACTACACCTTAATTCTACTTTTAAGATGTTTAAAAATCACTCCAAAGTTGAGAAAAAAATTCTATTTTATTTAAACTTTTTTTCAAGAATTTTTATTTTTTTGTCAACTTTGGACAGTTGTAATTTTTCAACCACTAAGTACCGAGTGCTATAACTTTGTATAATTACTCTCCTATATTTTGTGAACAATTTCACAAAATATTATTGGTCCATTTGGACTCTAAGGGCACAATTTAAGCACTCAAACTTTAGCAAACACACATTTAAATTCAAAAAATAATTTTTGACAAATTTTAGAATTTTTTTTTTTGTTATATTGTTGTTGTCATAAGTATTATCTAACCATTGGATTTAACTGATTTTTAGCATGATTACTCTATATTATGTTAGGATCAACTTCACTGATGAACACAGAACTTAATATTTTCATTTAGGTTTTCGTTTTTAGGTCTAAAGCTCAAAAAATAATGCGACTATTTCTTAAAAAGATTCAAAAATAGTAAACATTTTTCCCAAACTTGGCACATTCATAACTTTCAAATACTTTGAATCGATAATTGAAATTTGGTATGCTTAATCTCCAATCCATTATGAACAACTTTTATTTAGACATCAATAGTTAAAAATATCATTTTGACCTTCATTTAGGTATCTAAAGTTCACTATCAAACCTTAATCTCATCACCTAACAAATTTTGATATTTTCACCTAAATTTTGTAATATTGACTCAAAACCTTTATATTATCATTTCCTAGATTTTAAAATAGTATATTAATGTATAAAAAATAATTAATAAATTTATATAAGAAAAGTTTTGCAGAGTAAACGAACGGATCAGGTACGTAGAGATATTCCAATTGTACTATTTTTAGCATTATTTGAGCTTACTTCCTTTTGAATGTATACAACCTTTGCATGTACCTCATTGTTATGATAAGTTAATTGCATTTTTTAGTTTCCATAAATGCGTGTGACAAATATATGTGATGAGAGTTTGGAGGTAAAGCAAAACTGAATCTGTACAGGTAAGATTTGCTAGCAATCCATGAAGAAATAAGGAGAAAGAGTCCATTAGGAAGGGGCAGAAGATTCAGAGGAAAGATTCACCAAAATGTTATTTATGTGTACAATTATCAACAAGTAACTGTATACAATCTTAGAATAATTTTGATGCTAATATTTGAGTTTCCTAGTGATGTTTTGGGGTCTTAAGCCTAAAATAATATATTTATGTCACATAGTGATTTATGTTATGCTATCCCCATTCATGCCAATTTATATTTATGTTAAATTATTTCTTTTTATGCCATATTTTGCATTGAAATTATTTGAGCCTCTTGAGTATTGCCAGTTGAAATTAGCATAATCCTCAAATTGTAATGATGATGTTTCCTTCAAACTTTATTGCAATGATTTGTAGCTTATATAGGATGCTAAAAATTAATACATTTAGATACTCTACATATTCCTACCTGATTGACAATATTGATAATTAATATAGATTGTGAAAATTAGAAGAGGATGCTCACTTGATTTCAAGAGCTAGGAGGGATCCTATTAACAAGAGTGAGATGGAGACTTGTTATTTGAATTTTATAATATTTTATATTTATCTAAGTTAAGAAATTTGTATAACTTTAATTTTAATTTTATGGCTCTGTGATACATAAATATTATTTTATTTAGTAATTTTGTGATAAATATTTATTCTCGAATTATTACTTGTAATCTTCCAACCTCGATCTTCGAGTCGTTATAGTTATGCAGAGCTCAAGTTCAAGCTTAACTTGTTTGTTTAAGGATCAAACTCAAGCTACTTTGATAATTTCAAATATTGGATTGAAAACAAATTTCGCACACGCACAAGTCGAGACCATCCCGTCTCACGAGCCAACTTGATTCAAAGCTCAAGCCATCTTGCACCCCTACCGTACCAATGTAAGCTCGATGAAAACCATCTTAAATGATTCAAACATATAAAGAACGGGCTATTAGATGGCTCAATTTGAAATAATATTAAAAATATTTATCCAAGTTAAACAAGAAAGACGACAACAAAATGTATAACAAAATATATTAAAAATAGCCTCACACTTGGAAGGAATTGTTATCTAAACCAACATATGATATATGCACAATATGCATATAATCATTAAATAAAATAAGATACTAAAAAGGAAAGCATCCCAAAATAATGCTAGATAAATTACATGGCATAGTACCCAAAACTTGTGTATTTATGAACTATTCTCTCCATAAATTGTATATTTGATTATGATGTTATTCGATTGTAGACTTGCATTTACCAATAGCCAAAAAGCAATAGAAAGGTTTGATGGAGAAACTTTTGAAAAGAAAAGATCTTTATTTAAAAATTTAATGATCTTGAAAATTTTATAATAGCACAAGTGTGTTCAATCACAAAGTAACTTCAAATCTCGGCTTTCAGCCGATATATAAGAAAGTTCTTTGGTTATGACTTCCTATTAATTGATAATACTAATGATGATGTTACACCAAAACTTGTGTTGTGAAAAATTATTTTAGAATCTCAAAACTTTCCTTATTAGATCTAAAACAAAATATATAGTGTTACAAATTTAATTACAGAAGAAACTCAAATCTTAAGAGCATAACTACTGAAAACTATGTGATCAAGAAGAACAAGTGATTCAAATACATTAAAGAGAATTAATAGTATACAAGTTGATAGAATGAAACAGAGGAACACTTTTGGAGTGTTGTGCAACAATAAAATCCCACTCAAAACCATCAAGAAGCTAGACAACTAAATTATATGGGGCTGAATGTCGGCCAACAAAGAATAAACTCACAGATAAATCAAGTATTGCAAAGATAGAATGCTTAGGTGAGTGCACTGATAAGAATAGAATTAGAAGTTTATCCATAACAAAGTGGAAGTGGCTCATATAGTAAACAAAATTAGAGAATACCACTTTATAGATGATTTAAGCTTATCAAAAATCACCCTGCTAAAAAATATTTTAATAAATTCTATCCATATTAAAAGAGGAAAAGAAATAACATAAAAAAGCATAAGAAATTATTAGAAAAAAATCTTCTTTTTAATTTAGAACTTAGGGAAGTCCTTGTATTTGATCATATCATAATGTAAGCAAAGGATTTCATGTAACCAACCACAATAGTAAAAAATGGCCAAAATCATTGAACAGTTAACAGTTAACAGAGAAATAAAACTAAAACACAGCACTGATGATTGAGTTTGGATTTTTACTAAAACTCTAATCCTGCTCACACCCACGTGGCACAAAAGCATGATGAAAAGAACCTGGCAAGGCTAGCTACTACTACTAATATTAATTAATAATAATAGGCACTATTGCCATAATAATTATAAAAAAAGTACCCTGACAGCTGCTCACTTGATCCGTCCAGGCTTGCCGCCGTCGACAAACCTCGGCAGGGTCAACAGGGTGTTCGTGCGAGTCACGCCCTCCAATGCCGACCAATTCTCGCTTTCCACAGCTGCAGGATTGCCGCCGACAGGCTGCTTTGTCGAGCCGCTGCCCGGAGGGATGGCTTCTTCCCTCAATGATGATGATGGTTCTTCAGCCTTGTTGGCATCATCTGTGGTGTCCAGAAAGAGGCAGACCGCGGCACAATCATCGACTTTGGAAGTCGGGAACTTGAACTTCCACAGGCGGATTGCGTGCTCGACCAGAGATCGAGAAGCGGAAGATCTAGTAGTTTCCGAGGCAACGATGTCCACCGCTTCCTGGTTGGAGAGCACGTCCCAGACCTGAGGATTCATGAATAACCAAGACCAAATTAGTTGCTTCAATACAGCATGCATTGAAGCTATTAAACGTACATTAAGCGGATATGGATACGTACATGCATTAAACAAATATTGTTTGAAATAAAAATAAAAGTGATTATTAAATAAATATATTATTAGCATGACAAAATTAGATACGAACAGCCACCAAATAGAAGGCACGCACATTGTTATACAAGTATAATACGTGAATTTAATAACAAGGAATATGCATGAGAAGATTCTTATTTAAAATCAAGTGTAAAACACAATTATGTTAAATTAAAATAAGTTAATAATGTGTGATATTATTTAGGAACATAAACAAATATAGGAGTATAATCCATAACAGACTAAACATATTTTTATGCTAAAATTCATGACTTTTAACGTAGGCTTTAAAAATAGGGAAACAATTTTTTCAATGTTAGTTGCGTATGGGTGTTAAATGAATATAAAGGAATTTAATAACAGAGATTCAAATAGCATTGGCATGCAGCCGAAACAAGCAGTTTAGCAAAAAGTAATAAGAATCCGAATTCATCACAGCCATCAACCCAATCACAGTCAAATCGTGGCCTATCATGTATCTGCTATATATACACCTATGTACATAACATTTTAGTATAAATAATATTGCTCTTCATTCTCTAATGCTTTTCTTCTTCTCTTCTCCTCTATAGACATGATATTATTTTAGTATAAATAATATTGCTCATGCACTGAAGTTTGACCGATCCATGAGTTATTACCTATCTGAGATCAAGTCCTTGGTAACAGAATTGCAGCAGCAGGTACCAAAATCAATAATGAAGACATGATCCTCTACATGTTTAATGGTCTTCCCTTCACTTATCAGACTTTTCAAAACAACCATTAGAACTGAATTCACCAATCAGCCTAAGATGATCTCTACTCTCTCCTATGCAGTGAATAAATCAACGTTCAACAAGATTACTACAATGAGGCTCACCTCATCAATCTGCCTCCTACCAGCAGCAACCCATCTCTCTCACTATTCTCAGGTCAATTCCAAGGCAGGGTAGACTCAGCAGAGGGCACGAACTCTCACCACCATCGCACAGAGGTACTTCCCTCGCACAGAGAAACGCTAGACCTTCTGCATAAATGCCAAATTTGTCGCAAACCAAGCCACTCAGCCGTAGTATCATCCAGCAGCCTTACGCATGGTTGCCTGACAATAGTTTGTACTTTGATTCAGGAGCCTCCAACCATGTTACCAACAACTTCAGCAACCTATCTATCGTAGAAACCTATCAAGGTAGCGATCGTGTAAACTATAGGAAATAGGAAAACTATCCAGATCTCCAGCATTGGCAATGGCATACTTCCCACACCCAATCATAAGTTCCACCTAAATCATTTATTTCATGTTCCATAATGCAAATATATATTCTTCTTTCCATTCACAAACTAACATCTGATAACTCTAGCTACATTTCTTTTGATCCACATGGTTCACAATAAAGGATCTCCAAATGAACATTCCTCTTCTTAAAGGTCATTGCACCAACGGGCTTTACACCATTTGAGCGCTACCAAAACCTCCTCCACTCAAGACCATCCTGCAATCTACCACAACTCCAACCGATCCTCCCATGCTCTACTTGAATTATAGCTAAACATTATAGATTACATTTTCCCAAACACACCAATAAAAATCATGATATTTTTGAATTCTTACATTTGGAAATAAAAGGTTCTGTCTCAATTATATCTAGTGAAAGCACAAATTTTAAGTCATCTTTGTGGATGATCGTTCATAGTTTATTTGGCTCTTTTCGTTGAAAAAAAAAATTGAAACCATATACAAATTCATCCAACTTCAAAAACTCATTTAATGCAAATTCAATAGACACATCAAAATAACTCAGCTACATTTCATAACCTCAAGAACTACAGCATCCATCACCAAATGTCGTGCCCTTACACTCCCCTATAAAACAAAGTTACAGAGCATAAACATCGACACATATTCGAAACCACATGTGCTCTCCTTCAAATAACTCGATTACCCGAAAGCTCCTGGCTCACACCGCTCTCACCTCCATCTATCTAATTAACCGACTACCCTCCCCAAACACACACATCTCCGGGCCTTTAGCCGCATCTGTTAACCCCTTCTTCCTCCCACTAAAATAACCAAACTCTGCCAAAAACTCCACAGGCACATCCTCCTTGGCTACTCTCCAAATCATAAGGGTTACATCTGCTTCAACCCAAAAATTTCTACTTCTCTAATCTCTGATCATGTTCAATCATTCAACATATATTTCTCTTTCAAACATTCAACCGACCCACAGCTACGGCATCCTATACTGCATCACTCTAGTCCCACTCTCAAACTCCACACATAAACTAAACCATTACTCCAACAAATCAATCACTCCATCAATTTTTCCTGTCTCCCAATCTTCCCCAGCAGACTCCATTCAACCACCCTCAGCAAACTCCTCTTCCTCTATCTCTCAATCAACCTCCCAATCCTCTCCCAACTAAGAACACACCCCTCCACCGACACAGAAAGTACTCTCCAAACTCATCCTATGCTAACACACTTCAAAACCAGCACCATAAAACCAAAACCACTCTTTAATCTCATCCACATAACAACTCCTCCAACCAAACCAACCTCTTACAATATCGCAGCCAAAAATTAAGGACCGGAAGCTTGCCACAGAAGATGAGTATCATGCCTTGATAAAACAGCAAACCTGGAAACTCGTACCTCCCCATTCAAATCTGAACATCCTACGCTGCAAATGGACCTTTCGAACACAATTCAAAGATGACGGCATCATGGTACGTCCACAAAGCACAATTGGTGGCTCAAGGAATCAATCAAAACTATGGTAACAATTCCATGGAAACATTCAGTCCAGTTACAAAAATGCCAATCATCCGAATTCTATTCACCATCGATATTAACTTCAAGTGGCCCATACTACAATTGAACGTCTTCCACATAAAGTAATTGCAATGATTTGAGGACAATAGTCGTCCCAATCATGTTTGCAAGCTCAACAAGGCGATTTAAGGCTCAAACAATCATTTTGTCAATAGCACTCTACCCTTACAAATTTTCTCCACTCCACCAGTTTCTTAACCAGCAAAATCGATTCACCTTCTCATATATGACACCACATTCAATCACATCTACATTATGATCTATTTGAATGACATCCTCATCAAATGTCTGCACCAACCTGCTATCAATTCCCTTATTCAACTCCTCACACAATGGTGTCGAATGAAACATTTCAGCACTCTAACCACCTTCCTTGGCATCAATCTCACGCAATCAGCAACCGGCCCAATGCTTGTCAAGTAACCTATGCATCCAACATCTTGAAACATTAGGCAAGGAGCAATGCAATCCCGCTCACTCCCATGGCCAATCAAAACCAGATTCCCACATCATCTCAGCCTTTCAATCAACTCAAAGTATACAAACAACTAGCCAGATCCCTACAATATCTCACACCATCACACGCCCAGATCTCAGCCTAGCGGTCAATAAGATTTACCAACAAATGCACAATCCCACGCAAGCACATTTCGATTTATAAGCCTATAATAAATATTTTTGAAGTTTTAACTTGCGTGTTTGTATTATTGTCGCCAAAAAATATTATTACATTTAATATAATAATCAAAATAGTAGCTATTTAAGAAAAATAACGCCAAACCATATGCATTAATTAATTTAGATACCAATAAAAAAGCAAATAACATTAAACCGAATAGCCCCCTAAAACAGCAAAAAAATTTGCGAAAAGATTAAAAAACTAATAAAAAAGATTATAAATAGTTGATTGGGTTACCCCATCGGTAGCTAAGATGATGAACTCGTCCTTGTCGGTGATGTGACGGAAGGAAATCTCGGGCACGGAGATCAGGCCAAAGTCCTTGAGGCAAAAATCTCCAAAAGCACGAGCCATCGCCAAGCCCGGGGAGTCATTGTTTGGCAGCCAAATGCGCGCTACTTCTGGCTCATCATGAAGAGAAAAAACCCTTCCTCTGTATCGTTTGATTCTCTCAGCCTCCCCTGTGCCAATTTAAATGTGAAATAAATGAGAAGATTCTCTAATTCAGTGTATGCAAAATATGAAAAAAAGCAATAAAATATCAGCATCCAGCAGAAGAGGATAAATTGAAAAATATATAGCATTTGGTCTAATAAGCACGAATGGGTTTACAACAGATAACTTAGAGGCTTGTCAAAATAAATGAGTTTGGGTTAAACATACCAATATATGCATAATAGTGAAATTTAAGTTTTATAAACTAATGCAAAAGTTATTTGTTGAACAATCCCAATTATTTAAATTATGTGAATATATAAACCCCAAATTAGTTCCTCAATCCTTAAGATAATGTAAATTAGTCTCACTGTCAGATTTTCAAAATGTCAACTTAACTAGCGCTGTTGCGATAACAAACATTTAGGAAAAAAAATGCAATTAAAGACAATAAATGAACTAATTTGGAATTTATAAGAGTTAGGGACTTCTTAAATGTTAAAATATTTAGAGAAAAGAAATGTACTCAAGTTGACAGTTCAGCATGACAATCCATGTGATGTCTGATGGAAATTAGAGATGGCAATCTGAGTGACACAAGTCAACAGCTTTGATTACTTTAGCACTCTTTCAAATTTAAGATGGTTTGAGGAGAACTGGAATAAGCATGAATGTTCTTGAAAGTAACCAAGAAGTTGAACCTGGGTAAAGAAACCAGTAATCTAGTAGATGTTGGAATAGAGGTCGATAAAAGTGATACATCCAGAAAACGACAATCAATTGCTGAAAAATGCCTTATTCCCATATCATGAAATATATTGTCGGGCAATTTGATAAATAATTTGAACACAGTGAATCTACAGATATTGCTATAATGTGACTTATTACCATATCATTTATAGAACATAACCAAGGTAGTTCAAATGCAGCATCAAAAAGCACGTAACATTCAGATTCAGTATTGAAAAAAAAAGCTTTAACTATTTGCTTTTGTTATGTCATGAAATCATCCCAAGAAAATAATAGTAACCAGGGTTGAACAACAACCAATAGAATCTCCAACTCAACTAGCATCAAATAATCAAATAGAATCAAAGAAGAATATCTATTTAAAAATAAAGCCTAATGGAGAACAGTTCATTGACACTTTGAAGAATCCAAAGACCAAAAGCAACCATGAACTAACGAGATGAGCATGGACACTATCAACTTAGGTCAAGTAAGAAAAACAATAATATAATTAATTAAAAAAATTTGGATAATTAAAGGGGGTATCACAAGGGCTGACTTCGAGTTGAGTCAGCTCAGACTCGAACTCGAACTTGTTCAAGTTCGAGTTCGACTTATTTCGAGTCACTTTAAATAGGGTTCAAGTCAAGATGTATGACTCAAACTTGATTTGAAAATTTTCGAGTCGAGTCAAAATGTCTCGAGTTCAAGTCGAGTTGAGTTCGAATTTCAGCAAGCAAAATCCATGAATAAATATAAAAATGAGAATACCACAAATGCAGCAAAATCCATGAACAAACATAAAAATCAGTAGAATAAACTTATAAATGAGAATACCACAAATTCAGCAAGTAAAATCCATGATTATGCTTTGATGCAATTTACCCATGGTCGCCAACAAGATGCAACTCAAATTTATCACATGTAACGAATGATAGTTTCTACGAACTCTAAAGTACTACAGGCCAATAGAAAAGAATCCACATAAAACAAGATGTAAGTAAGATATAAAGCATTAAAAAAATATTGTAAAATCAAACCATTCTTCATCATTTTAGACAAACTCAGACAGCTATATCTGATGGAATCATGAAAAGTAGAAATAAGAACAAAACCAATGAAGATAAAAGCACACTTAATCAAAAGAATTGATGAGTCTATGAAAGTTATCATTTCTGACTCATGGGGAAAGAAGGATGAGTCACAACCCTATAAAAACAACTCATGATGTATGCTTTATATATCCAAGCTTGACAAACATCAGTTAAAATCAAACTTTCCTCATACTCGCCCAACAAAAAATTTTAGCATTTTGCTTCATTGATAATAGGATTTCACCTATGATTAGCACACAAAACAGGATATAATATCGGGGTTCACAGGACCAGATGTTTCTTTCTAAAAAATTGAAATCAGAGAAATGCAATCAATAAAAAAATTCTAAAAAATATGCCAACAAAATCTTTGTAGTTATAGTCAACTGATATATAACACTTTTGGGGAAATAGGAAAAATGATGCTCGATAATTCAGTTAAATCCTACTTTAACTATTGAATTTGAGCAGAGTACTGGAAAACTAATGCGGTAAGCCCATTATAGACTACAGATCATTCCCCCCTTTTATTACAACCAATGAAACCCAATATAGGAGAAAATCGAAGAAAAAGGACGGCATTAGTAACATTTTCAGAATATCATGCCATCTGCGAGGGTACTAGAGAACTAAAGCGGCAAGCCCAATACAGACTACCATATCATTCCCCTTATTTATCACAACCAATGAAAAACAAATTCAGGAAAAAAAACAAAGAAAAAAATGGGATTACTAAAATTTCAGAATATCAAGGCAGCCATCTACAAGGGTTTAACCTCTATGTTCCAGTTTCTTCATAAAGTTTTATAACCAGAGTTCAATTACAGGGAGAAGTTCTTGATTTAATTATAATGAATTGTTCATAAAAAGAGCAACCAATAGATTTATCAGGTATACAAAAGAAATAATAAGATACTTCCAATTCAATTCAGAATAGAACAGAAATGAAAAAATCCATTGCAGCACTTTCCAAAAGCAAGAAATTGTGAATACGTAACAAACTTTGATGAAATATGTGCAGAACATGAAATTTATTAAGAGTTCATACTGGGAAGATTTGGCTTGAGATCAACAGTTAACTGAACTGCAACCAAGCTGTCATTCTGATCTCTAGTGCCCAAAACAGCTCTAGAATCACCAACATTTCCAATGATGAGATTTTGACCCTATAGAACAATTCCATACGAGAAAAGGTTAGAGAAGAATATGAAGTCTCATTATAAGAATGATAATGAATGTTCATAATATAAAATATCACCTGCTTCACTAGGGTGACTGCAGTCGTCCCACTGCAAAAACAGTCTATATTTTGATGCAACTTTAGTTCTTTATCCGTAACTTTGAATGCCTTCAAGAATGACTCCTTCAGGGTGGTGAAGATCTCCGGAAGCTTCTCCTCTTCAAAATCAATGGAAGCCTTGAAATTATCATCTAAGAATATGGATGTCATTTCTTCTGAGGTCATGCTTCCTGTTGTGCTAATGCTGCTCGGCCTCAGCTCTTCAACTCCTAGAATTGCTTCCCAATGTGCACTCAGCTTAAGTGGAAGACAATCCCTCACCCTCCTTGCAACCAGATGACCAAATGGGCCATGTCCATCAAAAACTCCACAAAAAACAGTGTCTGTCTTTGAACCAAAATTCTAAGAACACAAAATAGACAATTCCACAATTGCCAAAAGAAAAATAAATCAGAAACTTGTTAAAAGAAAACCATTTACCATAAGCAAGAAAATTTTGACAAAAAGGCATTTATATTGCAAAATAACAATTGGTGAATTACAATTCAATGTCTATTTGAGGAAGATTTATGACTTGCACTTAATAAAAGCAATCACAAAACTTTTTGGTGCGTTTAGAGACTAGTTCTAGTGAAGTAAATCATAAACAAAGATTTGAGTTCAGACAGATTCCAAACTTCCTTTCTTGTTTTAAGAGTAAATAGCAGACAAGACCCACAATTTCACAGTTTCCACTCAAGTTCATCACCTGCATTGAAGGAGCCACTCCACTAGCATGCCCTGTGCCAAACAGCCACCCCATCAAGGATCCCCCAAGCCTGCAAATCACCTCATCAACAAGCCCCCACCCCAATGTGATCTCGCCCAGCTCTATCATCAAAACACTCTCGTCCTTTGTTACCAATATGCGACCACATCGACGAATCCCCACGCTGACGAAGTCCTATGCCAGTAATGATCCATGCCAATGAGGCCTCATGTTGATAAAACCCCAACATCAATGAAGCCACCCCAATATCAATAAGCTTCCTTTGAATGCCAGCCAACATTAAAAGGAGAAGCTTCCCTCTTGTCAATCCCAATGCTAATGTATCCCCACATCTATTTATCCTAAAAATGAAGCTTCCTCTTTGCCAACCCCAACATCGATGCCTCAATTCATTGGAAATCTCCCTCTCTGATGCCTCAATTCATTGGAAATCTCCCTCTCACAGATGTCTTCCTTCACCAACAACCTCCTACTTGGTTATCAATCACAGCCTTTCCTAAAATCTGCCCTTAAGGTTATTTATGTGTTTAACTAAAATAAA
Source organism: Gastrodia elata (assembly GCA_016760335.1). Classification (NCBI taxonomy): domain Eukaryota; kingdom Viridiplantae; phylum Streptophyta; class Magnoliopsida; order Asparagales; family Orchidaceae; genus Gastrodia; species Gastrodia elata. Next base: position 21,969,732 of record CM028669.1, read on the forward strand.
AAATGACATCAAAGTTCACATTTGCACATTAGAGCAGCTAGATTCCCAAACAACAATGACTATTTTAAACATAGCCGCTTAACAGCAGTTTTGCAACAGCTTGTTGAGAAATTGCGATTGGCCTCAAACAAAATCCCAATTTCATAATGATTCAACTAATCACGAGATTCAAATAATATCACATTTAGTTGCTAGTAAAAGGGTAATATCGTTCCCATCTACAAATGAAGGAGTAAAAGCAAAAGAAGCTCCTATCAACCTTCAGCACACAAATTTCTTATAAGGATCATCTTCTTACATAATGCTATCACTTTTTCTCCCCATTTCTCTCCACCATCCTAATGTAAATATTATTAGTATTAAAATTATTACAGCTATCATACAAAATTTTTATTATCAGCTTTCAATTTAGTTGCAGAGTACTTTAAATAATTTCAGTAACAATATTATTATATGATTGAAATACTTAATATTACGATTATGTTATTATATGTTCTTAAACACAAACAAAGTTTTAATTTTTTGGGTGAGGCTATAAGCAAAGAAATACGCAGGCAAAATTTTGATTTAAAAAATGTCTAATTAAGGTGCTAAGTCATAAGCAAAAAATTGTATGTAAAATTTTGATGAAAGAGAACTTTTAACCCATCCTTTTTTGGGAGTTCATTTCTCACTAAAAATAAATGAAACAAAAAGTACAAAATATTCCTTAGTTCATCAGCTTTAAACACCCAATCAGTTGGGCCATCCTTGCTTGGGGCTTCTCACAGCAGCACCATTTGTTTGTACTTTGTCAAACCTACCCAACGCCTTTGTGGTTGCCAGCAAATAAAAAACTTCGCCTGGTTCATGACACCCTACTTTAAACATTCATTGAAGGTTCATCATGACTCCCTTGCTCGAACCTCTGGTCAGTTCATGACAATTAGAGGATGTCTGTTTCATGCTTAACTTTAGCCTAATAAGCAAAATTAAGCTTGAGTTGAGATGAGCACAATAATTGGTAAGGTATTCAGTTGCTAAAATAAATAAAGATGAACTACAGTAAGAAAAAAAAACTTCTTGATTCAGCTTAGTAAAACTTTTTTTATTTTAAATTTATGATTAAGGTTAACAAGTAATTTAATTAAAAGCATATGTAATTAACAAAAATAAAATATTTATTAAATATATCATTAAATATTAATTTAGAATAAACTTAATATATAGCTTAAATATGTAAACAACGCTAAATAAATATGACATTAATGCATAATAAAATAGTAATTAAACATTAATTAAATATATAAATATATTTTAATTAGCATAATTATAAGCATAGTTATATATATGCAATGCACAATTTAAATATATAATTACATATTTAAGTAATTAAAATTTACTTAAAATGTATTTATATATCTATGCAATTAATAATATCATTAAAGAAGTAACTATATTTTTAATAAATTTAATGAAATAGATAATTACACATTAGCATAAATACATAAATAAATGTGTACTACATTAATTAATTACATAACTAAAAATATCAAAACAAAAGTTTTTTCCTATAAATCATGGCAATCTACTAATCCAACCATCCAATCAGCTTAACTTAAATGTTGATTAATAGATTATCTAAATTATAAGGCAACCAGATTAAAGGATTAACTTAATCTAGACAAACCCCGTTTGGTGTTAAATGGGTTTAAGTTAGATAATCCTAAACTTAAGCCCAAAACAAACAAGCCCTTTGGGATCACTCCTACAAATCAATTTCTTACCAACTACTTAACATCCACCATCAATCGCGAGTTCCCCTGCTTGGTTTTTCTTTCTAATTTTACAATACCCTCAATTAACACAAAAAAAAACAATCCCAAATTGCCACACTAATAAATAGTCATATACATAAAATGCGATAGAATAACTAAGTTTATATGTACAAACAAAAAATTGTTATATTGTTATATTTCATGTAAGTTAATTAAATTATTTACAATGACATATTTAATTTAATTTTTGTCCAAACAAAAAATAATTTAAATAAACCCAAATAAATATCGAGTCTAGGTAGACAGCCAAACTGCCTGCCCAACTATGTCTTGCATAACAGCATAAAATGCAATGGTTTAATAGCATAACAACATAAAATGTATGTATAAACAGAAAATCATAATATAATTGATTCTGTCATGTAAATTATTTTAAAATTTTTTAACATCATGCTTAATTATTTTGCCAAATAATAAGCTTGAGCAGATTTTATGCTGAATTTCTGTTGACTGGTTTATTCGGTGGAGGGAATTATTCTGTTAAAATTAAATCCCATCCCAGCCCAACACCATCACTTCTGCCATTCAGCTCAAAAGGGGAAAAAAGAGGATGTGCAGGTGCAACCCTCTTACTAAAACATCAATTAGTAGCATTACTAATAAAATGATCTGCGAAAAACCATAAGGTTAAATCCCTAAGTCCTAACTTCCTAGTTTTTCTTAGAAAAGAATAAAAGATTGAAAATCGCAAACCTGAAAAAAGTCTGTTAAATTCAGTCAATAATGGATAACCAATTGAATAGCACAGTATTGCTCAGCTAAGCGGACGAACTCCATGCCTTGGTGACTATTTTGTATAAACTAAATTGTAGGTGTTGGATACATGGATAATAAATATTTGAGTGTTCAAAGAATAATCATTACTTATGAGTGGTCTAATACGGTCTGAGTTTAGTTTCAGGAGAGAAAAATCAAAATAACAAAAAACATGATGAAATAGCAAAAACAAACAGGAAACCTTGGATCAAAATTATAAACAGAGGACCAAGACATTAAAAATAAATAAAATAAAAACGGAAGCAAAAAATTCCACCGATCCGCATTTTGACTTTGCATGCCAAATATAAATTAAAAATTTAAGCCATAGTAAAGGTTAAGACTTTCTAAAAGCAGCAACTTTTGCCGGAAAAAGCTTTAAAGTAGGAAACAAAGATTAAAGGACGAAAATTTCCCGCAAAAAAACTGTTCTAGATATAAGGAAAGAACAGCTTAAGGAAACGTAACACCCATCTTCAAGCACACAATCCACGATCCATCAAACCAGAAGAGAAAAAAATTAACATGAATATTAGCAAATAAAGGGCTTAGAATAGTTAACTAAAGTGCGTAACAGTTGCAACAAAAGAAAAAACAATCTGCATAACTCCAAACAAACAAATACCTCCCAAACAACCATAGCATCCTGATTTGTTCCCTTCTTTCCTTGCTTGGTGAAGAGGGACGCTTGATTAGTAGCACCATTAAGGAACAATCTTCCCGGAATTCGGTGAATCTGATCCTCTTCTAAGGTCGATTCAAAAGATGAGCGCAGTGATGGTCCCTGCCTCTTCCTCCCAATCCTCTTTGCCTTTTTCGATCCCAACCCCGGAGAACCGGAGCATGGAGGAGAAGGCACCGAACAACTCCGGCTGGCTTCGCCGCCTCCCGTCGACAGACAGGAACCCATATTTAGGGCCCTGATTAAGCTTAATATGCACTCCAGACCAGCCAGAGAGACGATTCCCACGTTACCAGCTGACTCCTCCGTCGAACAAACTAAATAACAAAAAAGAAAAAGAAAAAAAAAAAGAAACCCTAACCGGTGATTTCAGAATGTACTGTTCATCCCCTCATCATTTCTCCATAAAAGTATAACAAATTGAGCAGAGATTCGTCTCGAAATCCCCAACCATAACACAAATCGATCAAAAGTGGTTCTCTGGCCACAATAGGATGTCGGAAATCAATCGTAGTGCTGCTTTATAACGAGGAAGCCATCTGATTTCCGAAGGAAGGGGAAAAGGGATAAAATGTTGGTGGAACAAAGCGGTGGAAGGAGAAAATCGAAGGATTTCTTCGGTTTGGATGACGGTGGACATTCGCATTGGATCGAAAAACGAGGAGTGGAAAAAGGGTATGATCGCAGGATATTTGTGGCTAAGAATTTCCTTTTTAAGACACGCTTCCACTTGAACCGGTTTGCCGCAGTATATTTTTGTTTGGCAATTAATTATCCAAATAAATAAATAAATAAATAAATAAATAAATAAATAAATAAATAAATAAATAAATAAATAAATAAATAATAAATAAATAAATAAATAAATAAATAAATAAATAAATAAATAAATAAATAAATAAATAAATAAATAAATAAATAAATAAATAAATAAATAAATATTATGATGCAACCAATAAATTCTCCTCTAAAATTAAATTTTATCATAAGATAAAAATATTAGCCACCTTTATTTTTTTTTATTTAATACAATTAAATCATTGTTAGAAATTTCTTAATATTTTAGCAATATAATGATAAATTATGAGGTTGATGATAAATTTTATATAAATCATAGAAATTTATTTATATAAATTATAAAAATAGAAATTGAACTTATATAATAAGTCGAAATACTAATCATTTTATTATGCAACTTTTAAGAAAATTAATTTATATTTAATATTTAAATTTTTTAAATTTTAATTAAAATTATTTATTCATGTAAGATTTTACCATAATTTCAAATTAGCTATTAAAATTTTAATTTTATTAAATAAAAGTCTAAAATTTATAAAATAAATATTATTTAATCCATGTAAGAAGATAATTAATCAAAAATTATTCACTAAAATTTTTTATTTGTGAGGTGCCTCTCTTCTTTATTCTCTATATGGCTTGAGGCATATTATAAGAAGAAAATGCAGAGTTTATCATAAATATTAATTAGTATCATTAATCATTATAAATATTAATTATTATCATTAATTATTATATAATTGTTACTTTTATTTATTTTTATGTGCTGATTTTATTGAATAGAGAAATAATCTCAATGATCTCTCATCACAAACTTACTATTTATAGTTGGTTTTTATTTATTTAGTTGATTTATTCGAATTAAATGCTTCAGCCTAATAAATACTTTTGAATTTAAATTTTATCTAACCTAAGAAAATTGTGTTTTAGTAATAAAGCAAAGGATAACAATCACTTAATGAGTATACTATGAAATCAGAGTGCGGAAGAAAAGTACAAACTGAAGTAATCATCCATTTATCCATATTATAAAGTAAAACATCCAGCTCAGAATATACAATGCAAGAAAAGTAAAGTACAATTTAATCATGTATTATTATAAATATTAAAGTAAAGTCTCTCATCCCCTTTAATGCAAAAGTAAAGCAACTAAGAAACATAAACTAGTGATCTTCATCCACCTGCACTTCCTCCTGGACTTGCTCTTCTGAAGGCTCGATCTCCTCAAAAAGCTCGGAATCTACCATTATCGGTTTCATAATGGTATGACCCCAGCCAATAAAAGAAAATTCTAGTTATGTAATCAATTTTAATATATTTTTATGATATCACAAAGTTTGTGTAGTGCTATTTAATACCTTGAAATTAAATGCTATACTTTCCTTGTTTTTTAGCCTCTTTATACTCTTGGACATATTTCATTTAACAGAAATACTTATGAATATTTTATGTTATACTTTGAATTATATTTTTATAATATTTGTATAACTTAAAAAGGAAACTTAAATAAAACAAACTTTAATATACCTTGTGGTTATGTTTTACTTAGTTTGCCATTTAGTATAACTTTACTTTATGATAGCTTTTGCCCAGGACACTTTTCTTTGGGATTTAATTCTTAATCACAAGGTTATCCTAAGGACTAGAGTTTAATCCTATCTCACTGATTTAATGTTAAGGCAAATCCTATTGAATTAAGTCGAACTCAATAGGATAGATTTCTAATCCTAATTGTAAGATTAAAAGATCAAATAATTATTTAATAAATTATGAAAATCTAATAAACTAGTAAAATCAAGGTTTCACCTTAATGAGTAACCTATTTTACCTATTAGATGAATTCTAACCTATGATCTATTCCTAATCCTAAGAGAATGACTCGTAATCACTAAGATTAACACTCAGACACAAATCCTAACTAATGTTATTAGAAAGGTTGAGAATGAAAAAGAGAGTATTAGAGAAGTTTAAAAAGGCATGATATGAGATGGATCTCATATCATGAAGCTTAAACTTAATTACCTTGTAAAAGAAGAAAGACTATAATTGAGTATACCGACTTGATACTAATTCCATTACGACATTATTACTTATTCAACTCGCAACCCTCATTATCTATTTCGTGGTGTTGATTAAGATTTATATTTTTTGACACCACTTCTATTACAGTTAACATGAGCAAATTTAGTTTGAATTACTTTAGTTTTGATATGGTAAAATAGCAGGAAGGTTTGAGACGCAATTACAATGGTTGCCTACTCATAGGCCTTCCAAATTGTAATTACAGTATTACGAGAAGAACGATTTTATAGCAAACATAAATATTCCTTAACTTCAAAGTGATAAGTATTTTTAACTAATGGATTTCCAATTTAGAGTATAAAAACATGACATTATGCCACTACTTATTTTGCAGTACACAGCATGCGTTAAAAATCATAATTAAATGTCAATAATTGTGTCCTGTATCACATTTCACTTATAACAACTTATGAGCAGTCAACCAGCAATTTAAAGATTAGAGATAAAATGCGGATATTTGCATAGCTAGATAAGAAAGAAATGATCCAAGCATCTTTTAAGACAAAATCAACCCCAAAAGTTTGGTTACCAACCGTAGCATTTGTTCAAGATTAAGAAGCATATGTAAAGAATATAGAGAAATGTTTAAGACTCAATTAGGCCTCAAAAGAAGATTTTTGTTTTATTCATTGGCAGTAAACGGAAATTCCCGTCGTCCATCACATACCTAATATTAGCATTGCATATCATTGCCAAGAGACCAAATCCCAACAATCAAGTACCAAAGAGATCAATAAAGAAATAAATTAAAAGTAAGAGAATACAAGATATTGATGCCCTAAAGAGAATAAGCTAGCTGACTGAAGCTAAATAAATGAAAATATTTGGTTTTAATTTAACACTCTTAAATGACAAGAAGAAATAGAAAACATCATGTAGTTAGAAGTACCCTTTGATTCTATCGATTACGTGAGATGTATATCCAAATTAAATTTTTAGATTAAAAGTTTCCACCACATCAAGTGATTAATGATTGCAGAAAGACTTACAAATAGGTATTTGCACGATTAAGTTGTATACAACAAATCCAGCAAGATCATAACATGCGATCTCTTTACAAATCAGCTATGCAATAGAACTTCATAATCATATTCAGCAAACTGTTAGAGAGCAGTAGACAATATTTATGATACAATTCCTATGTATAAATGTTAAAATTCAATTCATTCAAAATAATTGCATAAGTCATTGCAAGATAATTGCATGCGTCTTCTGTTGTATCTAGCATTTGAATTTCTTTCACGCAAAATGTATATGCAGATTTCTAAAAAAAAGAATAAAATTTTGCTTGCTCAAAGTACTTCATTCGAAATCTATAAATATTTGCAGCTCCTTTCCTAAGACCAAAATAATCTCAATATTGCAATTTATTGAGCTCTAACAAATAAGCAATGCAACAATAGTTACAAAATTAAAAGTTAGTAAGGCAGTAATTGAAAATAAAATTGATAACGCTTTAATGTGTTGCTTGCGATATCTAGCAATCATAACTTAATTAGATTCCTAATGCTAACAACTCTTCTAAAATAAGAATAAAGACTTTTGAGAATTAAACAAACAACACCATTAAAAATAAAACCAATAATACTTTATTACGAATTTGTAACATCTTGATTATGAGTTGCTAAGATTATGAAAATACTAATCGCTTTTTAAAATAATATCTTTTAGAAAACAAAGCTGATGGCTCTTTAGTATATGGTTGCAATATCTCAATTACGACTTACAAACCATAATCTGAACTTTTTAATGTATCTTTTAGTATAATAATATTGTTAAACAAACCTTCCAACCACTAAAATATATACAAATCTAAGAGTTTCAACTAAAACTTTATATTTGGGATCAGATTTCTTACCACATCAACCCTTAACTTTGTATAATGAGATAGAAGATCTTATGTATACTTTATCTAGTGCAGTAATGCAATCATTAAAACAGGAAATTTATCAAATTAAAATGTCCATTAATGTCTAATATTTCAGCACAATGTCATAATTATTACAATGGTTAGAGTTGCTCCTAATATGTACTTTGATTACAGACTATGAATGATAATGAGGATTTAACAAAAGAAATTTAAATAGGCTACATATTAATGCAATATATTTAATGAGCTATATTTCACATATTAAGAAAGATTAATCAAGCCTTTAGATCCATATGACGATTCTCAGAAAAAAAAAAAAAAAAAATTTTTTTAAATTAACCTAACATCTTTACTTCAAAGAAACAATTACAAGCAAATAAAAAAAAAACTACTCAATGCTAATACTGAATAAGAAATTTGAAAGAGCTCAACCTATATAACTCATTAAAACTCAAATGCAATTTAAATGATGCCTGTTTCGACATTCTCTCACAGTAAATTGATAAGCTATAATTGAGATCATACAATATACATCTTACAAAATCAACTCGCAAAAATCAAAAAGAAAAATAAGATTAAATAAACCATCTAAGATCACTAGTCGAGCTTCAATCGGTTTTTAAACGGACCTGATCGAAGATCCATATTACTATATCCTTCTAGCATTCGAACTATAAGATAGGGTTAGGAGGTACAGTAGCGAAAATAATCAACCCCAAATTCCTAGGTTGCGTCCAACAAACGTTCGGATTCGAGTGGATGAGATTTTGCGATCATGGTACGATCAAATCGAGTTTGCTCAAGTGATAGTGGGAGTGAAAAGGTTAGTACTTGAACTAAACAACTAATAAATCGACACCCCTCTAATCTTCTTCATTAAACAACTTCGTCAAAGCACAAGACAGTATATAAGTTAGTCCAATCAAAACTCTCAAATAAGTTGTTATTGAATATGCGCTACCAAAATATTTTCTTAATCTAATTTGGAAGTGCACGCTCATTAGATATTTTCTGACGTATGTTTCCTGCACTTAATTGCCTTTAAAATAATGGATTAATCAAAAAACCAAGGAACACAAAATTAATCCTATGTTCCTTTTATTTCTTTCAACCATTTAATTTATATTTGCGGAAGATCAATGTGAAAACTTTAATTAAATTATGTAATTTATTTGTTGAAGTTGTTGATTGGGTTGGACATGAAATTTTGCCCAAATTCTAACTGATGATGCAATATATTACAAGAAAGCGGAGGAGTTATTGTGAGAGATATAATAACATATTCTAATCATCATGAGCAGCACACTGCTGAATATAGTTTTGAAAGATATTTGTTACATGCGTCACATAGAGGAGCTAGTTAAAAGCACAACAAAAGTGACAATCATACTATTGTATTAACTCGATAAAGAAGGAGGCCAAGTTGGAGGGAAATTGTTTGTCCAACCGCCACCCAATTTGCACAACTTTTATTACATCTAACAATAACAGCTTGGCAGGGAAAGAAAATAGGTGCATGAAATTATATATACTTAAAATGATATGGACAGGCTGAATACATTACACAAAAAGAACTGAGGTGCGGTTGATCTATATCCGATCGACAAAGAGCTGCAGACAATACACAACTCCCATTAACGTCGGACGTGTGATGAAAGCATAGAGTTGTGTTTCTCTCTTTTTTTTTTTAAAGAACATATATAAAAAGGCAGAAAATTATTCACTAGCATTTCTCATACCGTCTCTTAAATTATTACAATGTCTATACCTATACAAAATAGCAAGAAAAAAAAAATCTGTAACAACCCAAGTTGTTAGGTTAATTAAGTCTAAATTAAGCCTTAATTAAAGTTCTAGTACATTAACTATGTCATTTAAAATTCATCTTTAAGATCTAGTCCAAATTTGGAATCAATTGAATCAAATCTGGATTTCTGGAAAATCCCCAAATCTAGAAATTGACTTTTTATTTTGACCTCAAATCAAAAATCTGACTTCGTCATTGCATTCACCACCCCCATAATAGCTAGGGTTGATAATTTGGTCGTATTTGGAAGTCATTAAATTTTCGGCAAATATTTAAATATTATTTAAATATCGTGAAAATTTAAGTAATTAAATACTCATTGAATCAAAAATCCGACCGCGCCATTGCGTTCCTCACCCCTCAATTAGCTAGGGATGAATTATTAGAAATTTTAGGGTGAGTTTAATTATCTAAATCAAATTAATAAATCATTATAATTAATTAAATAATATTATTAAAATTATTAATTATTAATGGCGCAGTCAACTGAAGAGTAACGCCGTCAGCTTAAATTTAATTTCCCCATTGGATCTGACGGTCTTCGCGGACTGTCCGATCGAGGGATCCTACATCAAGCTCCCAACTGCTGAGGCACAAGGCACCTTCATCATTTGCTCCTTTTCTTCTTCAGACTTTGGCATCTATTCCTTTAATAAGCTGAAATGACTTGCTAGGGGAGTGCCTATTGGTTTTGCTTCATTCATATTGAATCGTTTCAGTACCTTTTCAACATATACTTTTTGCGACAGCTTTAGAATTTCTGCACTTCTCTCCATATGGATTCTCATTCCAAGAATCTGCTCTGCTAGCCCCAAGTCCTTCATGTTAAACTCCCTTGACATCTATTCTTTCAACACCTTTACCTTCTCCATATCTGATCTTGTAATCAACATATCATCTACATATAGCAATAGAATAATATAAGAGGACTTATAATGCTTTATGTAATAATAGTGATTCGTCTAGCATCTTTTGTATCTTGATTCTGCCATGAACTTGTCAAACCTTTTGTACCACAACCTTGGCGCCTGTTTCAAGCCATAGTGGCTATTCTTGAGCTTGCACACTAGCTCAGACTTCTCTTTCCCTTGAGTTTTGTACCCTTCAAAATATTGCATATAAAGCACTCTTCTAGTTCTCAGTGAAGGAATACAGTGTTAGCATCCATTTGCTCCAGATGCAAATCTTCAACTACAACAATGTTCAGCACAACCCTGATGGCTGTTATTTTCACAACTAGGGCAAATATCTCACTATAGTCAATCATGTGCCTTTGTTGAAAACCTTTTACTACAAGTCTCTTCTTATAGTGCTTACTTCCATTTGGTTCTTCCTTCACTTGGTAAACCCACCTATTTTAAAGGGCCTTCTTCCTAACTAGTTAGGGTGCCAACTCCCATGTGCTATTTGACATGAGTGATGCTATCTCATCATTCATGAAAACCTCCCACTTGATTGAATCTTCAACCTAAAGTGCCTCTTCCAAGCTTTCTGGTTCACTACCATCTGTTAGCAACATATAAAATAAGGAAAAAGAGTACCTTTGTGGCAGTTTGTATACTCTTGTAGATCTTCTTAACATAGGTGTTTATGGTTCAACATTGACACCCTCTTGAGCTTCTCCAACATCTGACTCAATGCTATCATCAATATCTATGTGTCGGGGTTCTCCATCTGAAGCATCTTTGGAATTAGCCTTGACTCCCATACAATCTTTATATATCTCACTTTCATAAAAAGTGACATCTATTTTTGATGATTTTCTGGTTCTGATTGTCTCAGAATCTGTAACCTAACTCTCTCACGCTATATCCAATAAATGTGCACTTGATCGCCTTAGCATCAAGTTTGCTAATGGATCCTGCATCAATATTCACATAGGATGAGTAGCCAAATACCTTGAGGTGGTTCAACTTCACCTCCTTTCTTCTCTAAGCTACCTTGGGGATCCCTTCATTCAAGGGTACGGAGGGTCCCCTATTGATTAAATAAATAGTCGTGTTAACGGCTTCCGCCCAGAACTGACTTGGGAGACCTACATGCAATCTCATACTTTTGGCTCTCTCAGTGATTGTACGGTTCATTCGTTCTGCGATACCATTTTGCTATGGTGTTCTAGGGACTGTGAACTCCCTCTTGATTCCTCTCAAGATACAGAACTCCTTGAACTCCTTATGACAGTACTCACCGCCATTGGCAGACCTTAAGCATTTCAGCTTTAAACTTGTCTCATTCTCCACCAAAGCTAGCCACTTTCCAAACACATCAAACATATCAGATTTGTACTTTAGAAAGTAGACCCATACCTTTCTTGTATGATCATCAATGAAGATGATGAAGTATGTTGCTCCACTTATGGAAGATATAAGAGCTGGTCCCCACACATATGTATGCACCAATTCCAATTTCTTGCTCTTGAGCTCCCTTCCAACCTTGGAGAATGAAACTTTATACAGCTTGCCTAGTACACAGTGTTCACAGACATCCAAATCCACTGATTTTAGCCCTTAGAGCTTCCCCTTTGACTGAAGGGATTTTAGCCCCCTTTCACTCATATGGCCAAGCCTCCGGTGCCATAGATTTGCATCTATCTCCTATGCAGCTGCAATATTATCAGATACTTTATTGATCAAGTAAAGTGAACCTTTCATATTGCCCCATGCAATAATCAGTGCACCCTTGGTGACCTTCCATGAGTCTTCTATAAAACAAGTGTTGTAGAATTCTCTTGCTATCTGGCTCACTGAGATCAAGTTTCTCCTTAGACATGGCACATGTCTAACATCCTTAAGCTTCCAAATAGCATTGCTTGACAGCTTCACGTCTACATCACCTCTTCTTATGACATCACACACTTTATCATCTCTAAGTAATACTTTCCCCAAGTCACCCTTGGTGTATTCTTAAAGGCACTCCTCAATGGAGTCGCATGAAAAGAGGTGCCTGAGTTCACAACCCAGAACTACGTGTTGTCTAGTGAGAGGATCAAAGCATTCTGATCCTCCTCAGCTAAAACATTCACAATGAGATTCATCATCTTACCACCACCACTTGGCTTCTTCAGAGTAGGGAAGTTCTTCTTGAAGTGACCTGCCTTTCCACAATTCCAGCAATCCAGCTGCTTTTCTGGGTCTTGATTTACCTCACCGAGACATAGACCTATTCCTAGTATGTCTCCTCTCAGTATGTCTTCCCCTGCTCTCAGTGTTTAGTGCTGAGGTAGATGCCTCTACATGAGTTTTCTTTCACACCTTCTCATTCAACACAAGCCCAATGATGTCATCAAGCTTCAACGATGCATTCCTTGATGAATTGCTTTTGGATGTAACCAGCCCATCCCAACTGTCTGGCAATGAAGATATGAACAACAAAGCTCAGACCTCATCATCAAAACTGATGTCCACCGAACTTAACTTGCTCATCACGGTGTTGAACCCATTGAGGTGTTCAGTCACTGAATGGCCATCCATCATCCTCATATTGAATAGTCTATTCATCAAGAAAACCATATTTGAAGCTGACGGCTTTTCATACATTCTCATAAGAGCATTCATGAGATATACAATAGTTTTCTCATTAATAATAGTAAAAGAAACAGAAGAAGACAATGATAAGTGAATCAAACCCAAAGTGGTTCTATCAAGAACCTCCCATTCTTCATCAGTCATAATTCCAAGTTTCTTGTTAGCTCCTTTTAATGGAAGATACAACTTCTTCTGGTAGAGCAAATCCTTTATTTGCATTTTCCAGAATACAAAATTCATCATGTTGAACTACTCAATCTTGTGTCTCATTTCTTCGGCCATTGCTTCCACTCAAATAAGCAAACCCTCCTTAACAACAAGGCAAAGAACCAATCTCTCTGATACCACTTATTGTGAGCACATGGCAAGCAATGCAGAATATCACTTGTAATGTACACAATAAAATCAAAGTTCAAAGCCTTTGAGGATTGGGGTGCATTGACGGTTACATAGCTAGCTTAGAAATTGCAAAATCACAGCATGAAGAATGCAGCACATACATTCATTCAAAACATAAGCATATATGTGGAAAACTAAGAAATGGGAAAAACTATGGAGCCATACTAATAATAAAATTCACTACAAAAACTTTAAGGTTTACAGAGTTTACAAAGAGCTATCACCTTAGCACAAATTGCTTAAGCTCTTACTCTAGAATGGAAAGAAGGAATAGAGGGCATCACTTGGAGTTACTTCATTACCATGCAAGACTTACCTTGGACAATAGCTCCCTTAGGGTTCCTTCTAAGGTTCTCCGTTTCACAGCCATTAAAACCTCCAAATTGATTACAAAAGCCTTATATTTCTTCTTAGCACTTAGCCTTAAGTACTTAGGTATATTTTGAACTCTTAAATGTCCAAAATGCTCCTCAATTTCTTCAGATTGAGACCTAGAACAAAGTAGATATCCGTCAGGCATTGCGGCGCGCTGCAGCGCCCGACCTTCCAAAATTTAGCGCACTCCGGCGCTCAAACTTTTGAATTAAGAGTGTTGTGGCACGCTGCGACGTCATATTAATCTGAACTATGATCCGAAAAATGATCAACTGAAATTCCACCGTGGCTCGCTGTGGCGCGCTGCAGCACTTGCTACTCGATTGTTGACCGCTGAGGCACGCCGTAGCACCTCAACTTTGGGCTTGAATCAGCCAAGGCGTGCTGCAGCATGTTGTGGCGCGCTGTAGTGCCTATGCTCTTCTTGTACAATGAAGTCTCCACAACATAACAGTTAATGCTTATACTTACCCTTCAATATTCATAAAAATATTCAATATCCTTTTCTTAAGTAATTATTAATTTTTAATAAATTATTAATTATGATTTTGACTAGTAAATCTCAATTATTATGAGTTAAACATTAATTTTAAGTACTTTAATGACAGTAGAGCACCAGATAGGGTATATTTTGGGGTATTGTAGTAGCTCTCAAATTAAAATGTTCTCCAAGTTTGTTATCTCCAATATGAGTTTAAGCTTTGGAATAAGTGAATAAAGTAATAGCAATTAATCCATTAACACCCTATATAATACATTTTCTTAAAAGGAGTAGACCCTCATTAAGCAACACCAAGTTGAAGACCAAAGTCAAAGTGGCAGCCGCCCCTTAATCAACTGGGATTAAGTGATGGTCGTCGCTAGGCAATCCCTCACTTAGCATTAGATTAGAAATAAATATCCATAATCCAATGACAAGGGAAGGAAATGCCCTAAATAAATCAAATGAAATTTTCTCTAAATGAGAATACCATAATATTAGAGTGAGAAAGAAGAAATACTAAGTACTAACATCCATACATCCATATTAAGATAGAGTAATATCCAACTAAGAATAAATATGCAGTAAGAGAAAATACAATCAAAACCTGTAATATTATAAAATATTAAAAGCTTAATGAAAGGAAAGCTAAATATTGAGCCTCATAATCAGGAATAAAAAGAAACTAAAGATCTTCACTAGCATGCTCCTCCTCATGAACAAGCTCTTCAGAAGGCCTAACAACCTCAAGCAACTCAGAATCTGCTATTATCAGTTTCACAATGATAGGGCCCCAGCCAAAAGAAAAGAAAATATGGTTAGATAAATTATCTAAATATTTTTTAGGCTATGAATTTTATGTATTAAATAATATCACAAATATTCTAAGAATTTTAGGAGCAAATAAGCAATAAAAGAAAAAGAAAAAAAGTTATAATTACATAGTTATAATTTAAGCAAAAAGTACGGTAAGCACATACCTCAACCCAAAACTGTAGAAATAGTTAAGCAATATATATATGAATACAGCCAAGTACAAGAAACATCCTACATAAATATGATCAATGCTATATGTGCTGGCTTTATAAACAAAATGAATATAACTGAACTGAAATAAAAGACTAGTATCATAACATGATTTTATATGAAACCAAACTATTGAACATATAAATATTTAAACTAACTGGAGGCACTGCTAATATTCAAGTGCTACATAAATATTGAAGAACATCAAACTAAACATATAATGAAAATATGATATCTCATATGGACATATGCCTAATTAGTCCTGCCATAATAGAAAATGGTGGCTCATTTAGCCACTAAAATAATCTTTTGAAGCATCTAGAATCAAACACTATAGATCAACAAGTCCATATTATATCAACTTCCAGGATCAAACACTTGGGAAAATATCATCATCTAGGATCAAACACCTAAAAAAAATATAATCTCAAATATATATAGCCTCCAGGATCAAACACCTGGGCATAGAACTGCATTTGAATCTCAATATGTGAAATAATACTGTAGAGATAGACTAAGTAAAACAAATTCCATTTTAATTATTATATAAATTTATGGATTCATCTTTATTTTCTTTCATTCAAATATTTATGAACATGCCTTATGAAATCTTCAAACCTATCATAGAACATTCATCAAATATTCTATGTTTCACATATTATGTCACAAATATAAAGGTTCAAAACAAGGAAGCAAAGCATATAAAACAATGTGTAAATATCACTATACAAAACTTATAATATCACTTATTCTATAATTTAATTCATTCTAATTAATCTGAGATTATACAAGCTTAGGATCTCCAATATCTAGTTATCAAATATAAACTCAGAATATCGGTTCTATAAAGTTTAAGGCAATTAAAACTAATCAAGTTCTAACATATTTCAATCAATGATGCTTATATAAGTTGAATAATAAATCAAATGTCCTAACTAATATTTTAATTAATCCCCAGCCAATCTTGATTAATATAAATCAAGATTAAGAGTTAAACATTATATATTGGGGTTTAATTCTAAGACTAATGATATGAGGTAAAACCTAACTCTTAGGAACTACAAATTAATGTCATCTCATTAAGCAAAATCAAGTTTAATAAGATAGATCTTCTAAACTTGAACTGAGGTTAAGAAACAAAATAATCAATAAATAAAAAATGAAATTTTAGAAAGCTTAAGACTAATATTTCATCCATTGAGTAACCTATTTTCTCAATGGATGAACTAAGCTAATTTATATCACTAATTCTTAAGGAAGGAGATCCTAAAATTCAAGGAAATCTTAAGAAAAAGATTTAGGATAAAGAGAAGATTTAAGCATTGATGTCAATCATAATTAAATTTCTTCATTTTCTAATTTAGATGACTTATGGAGGGCATAAGGTGAGCTAAATTCACATTATGAAGCTTAATTTAAGACTTAAGACATTTTAAGTGAATTTTAGGGCTTTTTCTTAAAATTGCAATTTGATGAGTCTAAGCATCCTAAATTGATTCCAAATCAGTTATATTACTGATTTTAGTGATTAGATTATGTTTTTAAGGCTTAAGAAAACTTAAACTTAAATTTGGGCAAAAATACTATTTTACTCCTGCTTAATGGTCTAAAAAGCTACTTTAAGATTTAAAGTTCCAAATTAAAATTTATTGATGGCAAATGATTATTTACTGTCTAATATAAAGATAGACAGTAAGTACACCCAAATTGGATGAGGATTAAGCATAATGAACTCTAATTAAGTATTTATCTCATTAGGGGAAATTTAGTAATTTTATTAAGTGAAATTTAAAAATTCATTTATATTATTGTTGTTTATTATCTAAGGATTCTATAGAATCTAAAACCACTAAATTCTAATATCAAATGGCCAAGTTATGGCCAGAATAATACTTGGGTCTATTTATGTAAATTTGGAGATTTATAAATGGGTCAAAAACCTAACTTTCTCAAATGGTGTCAAAATTCAGTAAATTTAGTTACTATAGATTCTTATAATATACTGAGTACTATGAATGGGATTAGACCCAATTTAGACTTCATTTGGTTAAGTTATGCATTAGTTAATATTAAGGGTGATTAGTGAGTGATTAGTAAAATTAATCACATAATCACAAAATAAGTTATACCACTAAGTTCTATTCAACTTAAGGAACTATCAGCAACTTGGATCACTTAATTTGGATTATTAATTATGCTAATGCTCTCTAATTAAGATTTAGGATGGTTAGGGCTAATTAAAAAATATAATCACCAAATTCTAAATATTTTTATAGTTTACTGTTTATAAGGTCTTCCTGATAAAAATGGTATATTGGATGATCTAATTTGGAGATCAATTGATCAAGTCATGATCAGTTGAAGTTTCTAAGGTTTAAGGGGCAATTAAGAGAGGGACCTAAAAGTCATTAGTCAACTTATGAGTCCAACAACAAAATTAATACTATAGAAATATTCTAATGATCTCCTAATTAAAATGTGACCCATATTAACTATGCATGGATCAGTGGTTACAAGGGTATGAGCATTTGAAGTTTTCTAGGATTTTGAACTCATTAGGGGGGTTCTAAAATATCACTATGTTAAATACACATCCAAATGAAAAATTGACACTGCCAAAATGTTCATCTCATTTTTTTGATTAAAATGAGATATATATTTAATATGTTTACATTTATGAATTTAAAGATATGAATGTTTAAACATTTGCTAATTAATTTATTTAAATAGGTCAGATTTAATTCAATTGAATAAACTAATCCTAATTATGCAGATTAAAGAGGTGGTGAGACCCACAGGACCAATAGAGGTAATGGCGGGCCTCGCAATTAGAACTGCGACAAATTCTAGCAGCCCCATGGCATGACAGCACTGAAGCAGTGGGCCCCACAGCTGAAACAACGAGGTGACATGTGGACATACGCGGCGCTGGCACCACCATTGATCTACGATTACCATGCAGGCGCACGCGGACCGCAGGTTGGCCCGGGTCCAGGTCTCCTTCCTATCTCCAACTCATATCGATAGTTCATAGCTAGGGTTTGAGTTTCGGCACCATCCCGGCTACGACGGGGCATGGCCTACATGGCTATGAGTAGAGGACAACGAGAGCTACCCATCAGCGGTTGAACCAGCACTCGAGGTGGCCGATGTTGTCAAATAGGATAAACCTTAATTCCTAGGTCATGGCGAAGGCAAGGGTTTACTGTGTATAACTGTGCATCGATTGCGAAATTCAATCGATCGAACTCATTTGAGTTTGATCAAATCCATCCAAACGATAATCAATTTAGTGGAATAAGCTTGCGAAAAGGAATTATGTGAATTGAATTTAAGGAATCGGAGGATTAGGACGTACCTGATTGATGACTGTTGATTGAGTTTCTTTGGGAGATGCTTCATACAAAACTACAGGCGAACAAAGAATTGGGGTTCAAAGTAGCAAGATCAAATGAGGCTAAAATGCGGTCTGGGGCGATCATTAGGCTGTGGACGACTCTTGGAGAGGCGGTAGGGTGACACGCATCGCTAAGCACGCCACACAGAGCTTTCGCGAGGACAACGATGCCTTAGCCGTCCAATCAACGATTGGACAGCTCAGGAGAATCCGTTCGATCAAACTGCACAAGCAACCGAGGGAGACAATACCATTTGATTAAATAAATAATTAAATATTTAAATTAATTTTAATTAATTTCCTAATTAAAACTAATTAATTAATTATATTCCAAAAACTTTCAATAAATCACCCTTAGCTAAATGAGAGGTGTGGAATGCAATGATGAAGTCAGATTTTGATTTTGATGAGCATTTATTTATTCAAATTATTAGGGTATTTTAAATTTATTAAAATATTCGATAAAAATCTAATGACTTCCAAATGCCTCCAAAATATCACCCTAGCTAATTTGAGGGTGATGGGCATAATGGCAAAGTTAAATTTTTGATTTGAGATCAATTTAGATAGGTCAAATTCCAGGGTTATTGAAATTCACAAAATCAGGGTTTGATCTATTTGACACCTAATTTAGACCAAAACTTCAGGGTGTGTTCCTAATGACTTATTAAGAATGATAGAATTAAAAATTAGGACTTAGTTTAATCCTAATTGAGTAGGGTAATAACCTATGGTTGTTACAGGCTCTCCCACTTAAGAATGATATCATCCTCAACATCACTTAAGTAAAAAGATTGATGCATAATTAAAAGACAAGAAATTGAAAGAGAAGGAAGCTAAAGAAGTACTTGGGCTTTCAAAGAACTTTGGATATTTATAACGCATATCAACTTCCTTTTCCTAAGTAGATTTTTTCTGCAATCGATTCTTCCATTAAATCTTAACCATTGGAATGTAACGATTTCTCAGCTGCCTTTGATCGCGAACTAAGATTTTGATTGGCTCTTTGACATAAGAGAGATCTGTCTGGAAGGAGATCACTGGGAGTTGAACTAGATGTGAGGGATTATGAAGACACCTTTGCAGGGATAAAATGTGGAATACATTATGAACTGTAGAGAAATATTCAGGAAGCTTTGGCTTATAAGATGCAGAGCCTATTCTCTCTAATACTTCAAAAGGTTTGGCATAGCGAGGACTAAGTTTTTCAGCTACACCAAAATGAAAAACTCCTTTCATAGGATTGACCTTAAGATAAGAAAAATCTCTAATATTAAAATTCAGAGGACAATGATGAGCATCATGATATTTACTCTATCAATCCTGCACTGCTCTAATTCTCTATTGGATTAATTGAACTTTTCTGTTTGCTTCATCAATAAGATCAGATCCATAAAGTTGAATGCTATCGATCTCAGACCATGCTAGTGGAGTACTGCACTTTCTGCCATATAATGCTTCATAGAGTGCCATGCCAATGCTTGCCTGATAGTTGTTATTATAGGCAAACTCCATGAGATGAATGTGGTCTTCCCAGAAACCACCAAAATTTAGAATGCATAGATGCAAATGATCTTCAAGAATCTGATTAACATGTTCTATTTACCAATCAGTTTGTGGATGAAAATCAGTGCTCATGGCCAGGATGATCCCCAAGTCTTGATGCACTGATTGCCCCAACTTGGAGGTGAATCTACTATCATGATCAGAAATAATTGATCTCGGGATACCATGTAGTCTAATAATTTATTTAATGTATATATTTGCAAATTTATCCACAGAATCAGTTTGATGCATTGGAATAAAATGGGCTGACTTGGTTAGTTGATCGACTATGACCCAGATAAAATTAGCACCAGTTTTTGATTTAGGCAAACCCATGATAAAGTTTATGGAAATATCAAATCATTTCCATTCAGGGATAGCCAGAGAAAGGAGATGTCCTCCAGGCCTTTGATGTTCTACTTTGACAAGGTTGCAAGCATGACATTTTGCAACAAATTCTGCCACTCTCTTCTTCATACCAGACCACCAAAATGATTTCTTCAAGTCCTGATATATTTTTGTACTCTCAAGGTGAACCTGATATCTAGAATTATGGCCTTCAATGAGGATCATGGTGCATGGATTAAGGAATCCATAACTGATTTCCTTGATAAATTACTGTCCCATGCAAATGTAAATCTTGACGGTGACCACCTTCAATATCTGCCTTGTAGTTTAGGTATTCATCATCTTTAGTTTGCGAGATGGAGACATCTCTATGAAAGGTGGCTTCCATGTTGATATTTGTTAATATGGAGCTTAACATGTCACCATGCACTAAAACAATCTCTAACTTTCAAAATTCTTCTTCTAGTAAACTTGTAGCAATTATAGTTGGTAGTGTAGCACAACATCTGAGAGCATCTGCTATAACATTCACTTTACTTGGGTGGTATTGAATGTATAAATCATAGTCACTAATCAGCTCCAATCATCTTCTTTGATGGCAGTTCAATTCTCATAGGTTGAATATGTATTTCAAATGTTTATGATCAGTGAAGATGGAATATTAAACTCCATATAAATAGTGATGCCAGATTTTTAAAGCAAAGATCACTGCGGTGAGTTCCAAGTCGTGACAGGATAATTTTTCTTATGCAATTTTAACTAACAAGAAGCATATGCAATAACCTTCCTTTCTTGCATCAAGACGCATCCTAGACCAATTTCAGAGGCATTGGTATAAACCTTATTGCTTAAACCTTCCTTAGGTCGAATTAGTCTAGGGTAGAAGAAAGTGCATCCTTTAAAGTTTGAAATGCTTCTTCACAATCTAGACTCTAATTAAATGGCACATCCTTCTAAGCTAGTTTAGCTAATGGAGAGGTAATTTGAGAAAAGTCTTTAATAAACTTTCTGTAGTAACCTGCTAATCCCAAAAAGCTTATGATGTCTATTAATAACTTTGGTTTTACCCAATCTTAGATAGCACAATTTTTTTGTTGATCTATACGGATGCCTTGAGCATCAACTACATGGCCCAAGAAGGCTACAGAATTCAACCAAAAATCACACTTAAAGAATTTTGCATAAAGCTCATAATCTCAAAATACTTCCAATACTGCCCTTAGGTGATTTTCATGATCCTTTAGGGCTTTAGAATAGATGAGGACATCATCAATAAAGACAATAACAAATTTATCTAAATAAGGCTTTAGGACTCGCTGCATTATGTCCGTGAAGATTAAAGGTGCATTGGTGAGTCCAAAAAATATCACAAGAAATTCAAATTGTCCATAACGAGTGTGAAAAGTTGTTTTCTCAATATTTGAATCTTTCACTCACAATTGGTGATATCTTGATCTTAAAGCAATCTTTGAGAATATGAACACACCAGATAACTGGTCGAACAAATCATCTATTATATTATGAGAAGTGAATATTTGTTATTAATGGTTATATTATTCAATTCTCTATAATCTATGCACATTCGCATAGATCCATCCTTCTTTTTAACAAATAGAACATGTGCTCCCCAAGGGGACACGTTAGGTTTAATAAAGCCTTTATTTAAGAGCTCCTTCAATTGCTTATTAAGCTCTTGTAGTTCGTTAGGAGCTATTCTGTATGGTGCTTTGGAAATTTGTTGTGTTCCGGGAACTAGATTGATTAAAAATTCTACTTCCCCTGCTGGAGGTAAACCTGACAAGTCTTCAAGAAATACATCGGCAAATTCTTTAACGACCTTGATATCAGAGAGTGGAACATCTTCTTTGATATCGCCCATCATAGTGACTAAGAATTCTATACATCCCTTGTTTATTAGCCTTTCTGCTTTAATCACATTGATTAATGAACTTTGGGTGCTAAACCTTCCTACAAAGGTTTCAGAAGCATCAAGCGATTGAATGGTGATCTTCTTCTTTTGGCAATTTATTGTAGCATTATGCATACTGATCGAATTTATGCCTAAGATGATATCGAAGTTCGCTATAGGCATGATTATTATAACAACTCATGTTGTTATCCAAGTCAATTAGGACTAAACTTAGACCTTATTTTGATCATAACACCTTAATTAAGTTATTAGGAGTTCATCACTAAGCCCTAGTCCAAATCAGGGGACAAATAGATCAAACCCTGATTTTGAAAATTTCAGAAACCCTAGAAATTAACCTAATTATTTTGACCTCGGATCAAAAATCGAACTTCACCATTACAATCATTGCCCCCAAATTAGCTAGGGGTGATGTTTTGGTGGCAATCGGAAGTCGTCGAAAATTCATCGAATATTTTAATATATTAAAAATACCTCGAAAATTAGGAAAATAAAATACTCATTGAAACTAAAATCTGACTTTGTCGTTGCGTTCCTCACCCCTAAATTAGTTAGGGGTGAATAATTGGAAATTTTTGGAAGTTTCTTAATTAATTAAAATTAATTAAGAAAATTAGAATTCAAATTATTAAATTAAATTAATTATTATTTAAATTAATCTGTGACGTTGTTTATTCCATAACGCCCTCGGTCTTTTTCGCGCACGACGTCTCCTTTTCCATCTAATCGGACGAAGCGATCAGAGCCGTTCGATCAGTTCGATCGAACGACTCGGGCTTATCTCCCTCATCTTCTCTACTCGCTCTCCATGCGGCAGCCTGCTGCCCCGCTCACCTAACCGAAGCCCCCGGGCCTTGTAACCTCCATTAATGAGCCATTAAGGCCCTTAGCCACACTTAATGAGGACCATTTGTGTGATCGAGACCTATCGTAGCTGTTCAAACCTCTGCAATCCCAGAACAGTTTGTCTCACAGGTACCCCCACTCTCGATCTTCTTTCAATCATAACATTCCAATTTTGCAACGCTATTTCATATGTTCGATTGCAGTTTTATAAGATCTGATTGGACCATAATTGGTTCGATCGTTCGAATATGGTAATTTATACACAGTGATCTATAGTCATTGTCCCTATCCGCCTTCAACCCATGGTGTTCTACCTAGGGCTAGAGTTTGTAGTCATTCCAAGCCACCTCGTGCATTGAATTAACCACAAACGGGTAGCCCTCGACGTGACCAAACTAATGGAATGCAGATCGATGCCATGCATTGTCGGGAAGCCAACAAATTTTTAAGCTATAGTTCTTGGGGCCGTGCGGGAGGGCGAAGTTCTTTCAGTCGGGTTTGGCCCGACTTGCGCAGAGCCCGAGCCACAGGCCATGTGTCGCATGCTCGTTGCATGGGCCCTGCCTATGTCAATGCAGTCAGCACGTGGGCCCCGCCCGTAGCCCCGCATCCAACTAGATGCTGCTGTATGTCCTGCGGGCCCCTCCTCTGTTGGTGCTGTCCCGTCCTGCTCGACATTTTGGTCCCGCTGCTTTGACTATGCAAACCAGAGAGTGCCACATATGTATATGGGCCTCACCGTCCTAATCCAGCTAGTTAGAGTGCACCGCGTATCCTGACGTCGTATTTAAATTAATTAATTATTCTGTTTAAATTATTTAATAAATTTAGTTATTTAAATGCAGACAGTAAACCTAATTAATTCAAATTGAATTAATTAAAATACCAGAAATTTAAACCCTCCTAATAATTTAACCAATAATCTAAATATACTAAATATATATCTCATTTTGCTCAGAAAAATGAGTGGAATATTACGACAGCGTCAAATTTTCTGTAGGACACCTATTTAACGTAGTCACATTTTAGGACCCCTCACACCTATACCAAAACTTCCCATAGCCATAACTTTGTACCTAGTGACCTAAACCTAGTTCAATATGGGTCTCATTTTAATTAAGAGAGTATATAGTTTGCTCTGATAGTATTAGTTTTGATGTTGAATCATTAATTTGACTAATCACTTTTAGGACCTTCCATAATTACTCCTTAATGACCAAGAACTTGATTTAACCATAACTATAATGACCCCATTAATTGGATAGGAGATTAATCCAAATATTGGGATGTTACCTTAGCATCCAATACTCGATTAGAAGAAAACAAATCAAGTATAGATGTTAAGTGTCTAAGTCACTTTATGAGTAGCTGTTAAGTTAAAATAAGGTTGCAAATGAATTCAATAGAAGATATATGTTAAGGAGATACATGTAAACACAACATTGCAAGTATTTATAATACAAGCAATTAGTATAATCCACTCATTCATCCTAAGCAATTATAAAATAAGTAATCATAATACAGATATGTAAGAGTAGGTAAAAGTAACTTAAGTAAACTCAAGTAATTTATAGTTTAATTATTATAAGCTTTTTAAAAGTAAGAGTAAAAGAAATCAAGTAAGTCACTCTCTCACTTATAATAAAATGCAAGTAAATATTTTTAATTAAGCAGAAGCAAAAATTCTTTATAAGCTCTTCAAGCGATTGAACTTGCATTTCCTGAATCAAAGAGCTCTTGATCTATCATATTTTGGTATTTAAATATGATAAGGTAAAGATAATAAGAAAAAAGTGTAGTTAGACTAAATAGTCTAAGCACATATTAAGATTGGCTATATTTTAAATTAATAGGGTATCACAAGCATTAATTTACAATTTAAACTAAATAGTGGAGCTATAAAAGCTATCAAGTATGGAAAAAAGAATTAAGCATAATTTTAAAGGAGACAGTATGAAATAAGCTGAGTAAAAATACTCACTTGTATATAAGTTATAGCATGTATCCTAAAATGGTAAGGAAAAGCATCCAAAAAGGCTAAAAACTACAATGTGTATTTAAAGTAAAATGAAATGAAAGTAATACAGGTTCAATAAAATTTATGCTAAGTAAGCAATGAAATACAGTGAAGCATTAAATAAAATTAAGCAACATACACTGTATTTTAATTGAATTATAAGTAAGCTAAACACAATACTGCAAATAGAGAGTGTAAAGCATATAAAATAAAAAAGTATCTTAGACTCTTGATCTAAGACAAACATAGCCTAGGATTATGCAAAGTAAGCATGACTAAACAGTTATGAAGAGATCCTACAATCAATAAGATTGTAAAAGAACTCTTACATTACTAGTTAAAGTTATATTTAGAAGCTATCTCATTCTGCGGGAGTACTCAATAGAATGGGACGAGGAGTTAAGCACGTCTGCCTAACTAGATACAGTGGGGGGTCGAACATTCACATTTACCCTCTCTAAAATGTGAAGTCCTATTTTAAGCACTATCTTTCTTGTTCAAATTTGCCATAAGGCATTTCCCATAAAGTTTTATGAAACTTTTTATGTATGCACAATGATCTTGAATGAATGTTTAAGAAAAAAGGCTCAAAGTTAAGCAAGCATTCAATAAATTTCAATAATTATAAATTATGTGATATTGTTTTTTTTTCTATTTATATTTTAATGATCTACTTAATAATTGGAGCTAATTGAACTCTAAATTGGCTTATAGATATTGATCTTTAAGTCAAATGATATTAATAGTAGAAGAAAGATAAGTTTAGAAAGTAGTATTTTCATATAATTAAAATTCATCCTATACTAGTCCTAAATAAATTAAATCAAATAGATATATGATTAAAGTGTAATGAAACCAGTAAGGAAGAGTAATGTTTATAATTTGCTAAGCAAATGAAAGTATTAGCTAAAAGATATTTTATTAGCTTCAT
Organism: Gastrodia elata; assembly: GCA_016760335.1. Lineage (NCBI taxonomy): Eukaryota > Viridiplantae > Streptophyta > Magnoliopsida > Asparagales > Orchidaceae > Gastrodia > Gastrodia elata. Next base: position 21,996,363 of record CM028669.1, read on the forward strand.
CTAGTTAACTTACAAACTAGAAAGTATCAAATAAATTCAGTTATGAAGTTATCTAAGATTAGCTGATATTGAATATTTGAATGTAAGGAAGGAATTAGATTTTATCCTACAAGTAATAATTCATTTGTAGTTGTAGGAATTTAAAAATATATAGCTTATAAAAAGCATAAAAGGGAGCTATTGTTCTCAATTTAAATCAATTGAGAACTAAATTGAAAGATTCAAAATTATTGGGATATGTGATAATTATTTAAAAGATTATTTGAGCACTAGTCTTATTATTAATTCTTTTAAAGAACTTTAGCTATGCAATTTAAAATGTTAAGTTAAATTAGAAGGTTAATGAAATTAAAAGATTCTTAGTTGAGTGTAACATGCAATTAAAAGAGAAGTAAATCATGTAAAACAAATAAAATAAATTTTCAATTTTATGAATTTCGGCATGATCTCTTTTGTATTTGCTCAAAATAAACACATCAATATGTAAGTCAATCAGTTACATATGATTATTTATTTTCAGTTCTAATAATTTTAGCATGTGTAAAGAACATCAATATGTAAGTCAATCCATTATACGGGATTACTTATTTCCAATTTTAATAATTAAATCCTAGCATGAGATAAGTAATTGAAACTATATTGCATAAGTATACATATAACATTCACAAATGAAAGAAAACATAAGAAAATCTTATAATTCATCAATTTGCAAGGAGATGAAATGAAAGAACTATTCATTAAAGAACCATCATTGACTTAGTTTAATGTATAATATACTTATTCCAATGAAGTTCTAATCCTAAATAATTTACATGCAGCTTTACATTCTAGATACATGAATTTATGACATGGAATAGAAAATCTAAACTCAGCATATGATATGTAATTATTCTATTTAATTCATTCATGTAATAATTTTTATGGGACAACGAATTTAATCAATTATTAGATTAGAATTTAATGAAATTTATTGCCAAATAAAATTCTAAAATCGTATTATTAATCTCCACACACACACATATATATAAATATAGATGAAATAATATATTTTCTTGTAATACATGATTTATGTGGCTGATGAAAATTATATTAATAAGAAGAGTATCCTTTCATTAAACATTTATTAAGCTAATGATAAGTCATACGGTATTATGATTAATAATTTCAATTTGTTAGATTATGACTTAAATACTATTTTACTATTTTACAAGTTTTGACATTTATAAAAATTATGTCCTATTAATGAAATTATAAATGAATATGAAATGGTAAAATTTCATTAAAACATAAAAATAGTTATAATGACAAATTCCAGCAATTTCGAAATGAATTTATTCGAACTTAACAGAATAATATCTAAATAATTATATGAATAAATAAGAACATAGAAGCTGCTTTGAAGGTTTCGAATCATGCAAAGTCCGACAGCTCCTTTGAAATCCCTCAGCTGCTCCTCCTTTTTGCTCTCAGCTCCTAATGGAAAAAATGGAGCCTAAACTTTAGGAGGGGTTTAGAGAGGCCGAGGAGGACGGGAGCTGGCATAGGTACGATTTCTGTGTCAAGCGCAGACCACGATAGCTAGTTGAGGGAGAAGACGTACATGAATCAAATCTTGGCCGTTCGTTCCATTCGACGATCGAACGGTTAGATCGAACGGATCGGGTCGATTTTGGACCGTCTGAGCTGCCTTATATTAGGCGGAACGGTCCAGGTCGAGTCGAACGGTTGATCCGTGCTTTGAAGAAAACAGCGGATCCGCGCTATTTTAAATAAAGCCGTATAGTTTATTTTTATTAATTATTATATTAATTATTTTAAATGTATTATTTAATTAGTTAATTTAATCTAATTAAAATACTCAAACGCACTCTGAAAAATTCCAAATTTTCACCCTTACCTAATTGAGGGGTGAGGAACTCAAAAATGCAATCGGATTTTTGGTCGGAGGTCATGTTAATTATGCTAATTTTCTGGGTATTTAAATATTATTAAAATATTCACGAAAAATTTGACGACTTCCAAACACTTCCAAAATACCGCCCCTAGCTAATTTGGGTGTGTTGAGTCCAATGGCGGACTTCGTTTTTGATTCTGAGGTCTAAATAAATTAGGTATTTTCAGAATTATCAAAAAATTAGAAAATGTTCAAAATTATCATACGGTCTCCAAATCGCATGAAATTTAAAGTGGAGACTCTTGACACAATTATAAGAGTAATTGAAGAGGTTTGGAGTCAACTAGGTTACTAATTGATAGGTAACAACATTATGGTTGTTACAATAACTTAGTTAGTTGGACTCCAAATTAAGTCATCCAATATACCATTTAGAGCATAAAAGCCTAACCAACAGTAAACTGAATTAAAATTAAGAGTTTTGACCTCTAGAAACTCTAATTTTCCCTAATCACCCTAGAACTTAATTATGTCATAACTTGACCAATTGAGGTTCAATTTGGGTCTACTCCTAGTTAAAGTACTTAGTGTGATATAGGGAAGCTATAGCCACTAAATTTACTGAATTTGGATCTCAAATGGAAAAATTAGGTTTTGGACCCTTCATTAAACCCTAGAATTTGGATTTCTAGTTATCCAAATTTAGTAAACTAAGTCTTTGATAATTCATGTGAATAAGTAGAATACCAATGCTAAGTTTCATAACCTTTTAATGGTTGGATTTGTAATTAAATACTAATCCATTTTGCTTAATTTAGGGTTTAATTAGCATTAATTACTTCTGGTTTATGAAATTTTCTATCATTATGCTTTCTTGACAAAAGTATGAATGTAATGAATCTCTTATATGTGTATTGGACACTTGAATTGATTAAATTGTCATTAATCTCTAATTAGCTTAAGAACCTTAACAAGCTTGATTAAGTAGCTAATACTTGATCTAAATCTAAAAATTATTATTTATAATATACTAATAATACATTAATTTATCATTAATCCTTAAGTTTAACTACTGATCTTAATTTGGTGAATTAGGGGGTAAATCCTAACTTTTCTTATTAAGGTCTAAATCCTTAATCACTTAAATCAAATGATCTTGATTTAAAGACAATTCAACTACAATAATTCTAATAATATATCTAATTTGACATTGTTCTTAAATTATTGAATTAGAAGTGCTAAGACCTATAATAAAACTATGTGATTGGGTAAATCTGAACAACTCCCTTTAAATCCATGATTTTCTTTTAAGTAAGATTACTAGCATATGAAACCTATAAAATGTATGAATTTATAAGCCAATAATTTCTAACAATTTATGAGATTTAATCCCATGATTTTAGCATAAGGGTTGATCAGATGGGTTTATCCATCTAATCTGGCTAAATAATGTATTTATGGAACTAAGACTTTAGAATAAATGTTAAGTTTAGGACTCAGATTTTCTTTTAGTTAGAAGTGCAAGATCATTACGATCTTGCAATATCATGAATAAATCAGTTTTACAGTATCATTTAGTCAGATTCAGATTTTATACTAGTTTGCACATATTTCAGTAGATAGTTTAAGTTTCAGATTCATTTATCATTTTTAGTTTAGTTTGCACATATTTCAGTAGATAATTGTAGTTTCAGATTCATTTATCATTTTCAGTTTACAACTTAGTTTATAATTTCAACTTACAGTTTCAGTTACTTTATTTCAGATTTATAATATTTTGAGATTTTAGCTATTTTACTGCCTTTAATTTAGCTTTGTTGAGCTATTTCAATGTTAAATAGTAGAAAATTGTAAGCTGTTAGCATAGTTTCACTATGTTAGACTTCTTGTCTAATACGGGGTACTTTTGGGATTCGGCAATTTGCTAGATTCTGAGCAGTTCATTGAGTCAGACCCGGAGGATACTCAGGAGGTTTAGCAGTAGTTTGAGGAGCAGTAGCAGACTCTTCTTCAGTATTTTCCTTTCAGCTTATTTTATTTTAGTTCAGTATTTAGACTTTGTTTCTGTATTCATTAAAAAGTGCTGTAATAACTCTGGTGTTTTCTTCTTTTTTTTTTCTATTTTCGAGATGAATGTTTATTCCGGTTTCTATGATGAATATTTTTGGATGTATGCTTAGCTTCCACACTCTATCTTTTTACTATTTATACTTAGTATTGTGATGTGATCTGATGTGATGACCCACTTAAGTAGTAATAAGTGAAACTCTTAAAACATCGAGACGCCTTTTCAGATAATGGTGAAGTTCCTAATAAGAACTCCAAAGTTAAGCGTGCTCAGGTGGGAGCACTCCCAGGATGGGTGATCTGCTGGGAAGTTATCTTATGAGGGCAAAATTGTTAGGCCTTTCTGGCCAAAGCGAACAATACCTTGGTGCTTAAGAGTTTGGCCTGTTACAACTGGTATCAGAGCAAACCATAGGGTATCAGATAGGAGCTAAGTGCCATACAGGGCAAAGTACCACTTCATGTGAGCAGCCTCTTGAACCCATGATAGTTAAGGTGCTACATGGTTGTGGGTACCTCTTGCGCCTGTAGGGGTCACCTCTAGTCCTATCTATCCAATGGATGGTTCTTGGATCTGTGTGTGGATATTGACGAGGACGTCGGTTACTTAAGTTGAGGAGATTGTGATGACCCACTTAAGTAGTAATAAGTGAAACTCTTAAAACATCGAGGCACCTTTTCAGACAACGGTGGAGTTCCTGATAAGAACTCCAAAGTTAAGCGTGCTCAGGTGGGAGCACTCCCGGGATGGGTGACCTACTGAGAAGTTATCTTCTGAGGGAAAAATCATGAGACCTTTCTGGCCAAAGCGGACAGTACCTTGGTGCTTAAGAGTTTGGGCTGTTACAACTGATCTGGATTTTCATAAAATGTTAGTATTCGTGTAACTTAGATTATACTTGTATTCTTAATCCAATATACATGAGTACCTTACCTAATACTTAAGAAAAGAATTCCTTACTTATATTAAGGATTAGTGCTCAGCTCTCTTCTTGGGGTTGAATTATTGTTTCATTCAGCAGTTGTTTATTCGGGGAAGTTGTGTTTGGATTCTTCCTGAGTAACACACCATCTCGCCGCCAATCTATTATCTCTTAAACAAATTGCATGTGGGGCTGGGTGGGGCGTTACAGTTCTACCTATCATCCTTTTATCTTCCTTACGATGTATTTTCATTGAGCTGATTTATAAAGAAAATAAGTTAGTCCAATCTTCAAAATTTTTTGAATTCTGAGAGTATACTGCTTTAATTTAGATCTAAAAATGAATCTTGGACAAATCTCGTCCCTTTCCGTATCCAACAGCTTGTCATGCAAGCTGAACACACTGTTTGAAGCAGTCAACATAATGATAAACTCCCATAACAAGCAAGCAGAAAGAATGGAGAAAACCCAAGCAAACCAAGTTGAGAGAATGGAATGACTGCTGGTGGCCCACATGAATCAAGGTCATCATAATCCTAATACAACCTTTACACCTTATTACTCATTTCTACACCATTACAGTCCGCAGATAGATTGTTACACAATTTCCTTTGTTTGAGACCCCCTACATTCAATGGGAGCCTTTCCACAATCGAGAGCACTAGTTGGATAAAAATGGTGGAAAAGAACATAATCAGTATCAAGTGCCTGGATACTAAAGTAATCCGTCTTACCACCCACCTCTTCCAAGACGAAGCTAAGTATTGGTGGGATACCACTCACAACACTCAATTCACCGATGTCAAGCTTGAAGGCATTACATGGGACAAGTTCATTGAAGCATTCCAAGCCCAATACATTCCCTTGTCCATCACAGACAACTTAGGAGACATGTTCTTGAAGTTGCAGTAGGGGAACCATTCTGTATCCACTTATGATGTTGTGTTTCGGCACCTTACGAGGTTCACCACTAACCTAGTTCCCACCAAATCTGATCGCTGCCACCGATTCCAAAGTGATATGCAGGCTTCCATCAGAAGCTAAGTTGTTCATCTCTGTCTATCGAACTTTGTCGAACTCCTGGAGTCTGCCAAAGTGGTGGAGCAGGACCAGGCAATGGAAGGACCCAAAAGGAGCTTTAGGTCAACCTCCTTCCATCATGATCACCCTAAGTGAGCTATGGTGTATCAGCTTGAGGTAGAGGCTCCTTCCACCGACCTCTTCAATGGTTTCACTCGACCTCACCCTTATGGTCGATGCTACAATGGGACTGGAAACTATTACAAATACGGGAGGCCAGGACATTCCTACTTCCAATGTAGGTTCACAGACACGGTCAACAACAATTAGATTGATCACTCCTAGTGTCAACAAGCCTTCGACCTATTTCGGAAGCCTACAGCAGCACTCTCGGCACTACCTCCTCCTACAGTTCAATGGAGTGAGACAACCATTGTCTCCCACCCGAATGCTCCATGGTCACAGTCACAACAACTCTACAATAATAGGCCTACTAGCCCTGCTCATATTTATGCCCTCACTCTGATTGAGGCCGTTGAAGATAATTATGTGGTGTCAGGTACACGCTGCTGAGCCAACCTATTTATGCAGTTACTACTTGCTTAATGTATGTAGTAAAATTTTGGCATCTATAAATAGGCTCAATATGAGTAAATGACAACCTTACGACATACTATTCGGTACTGAAGCTAGTCACTCCTTTGTCTCTGAAGGTTGGATAAAGTCACTCAATCTACCCCTATATTGCCTCACAAAATCCTTAAACGTTGGATTTCCATCTAGAGCCCATATGCTAGCTCGCCAGTTTTGCAAAATACAAATACTTATTGGAGATAGAGAATTCGAAGCCAAACTCATAGTTCTACCAATAACAAATTTCGATGTAATTTTGGGTGTGAATTGGTTAAGCCAACACGATGCTACCATCAGTTGCCAAAAGAAGAAAATCACCTTAGGCAATGGTAGTCAAGACAAATCATTTGTCGACATTTAGTACCTGAGCTTCATTAATCAATTCCATAAAAGCCAAGAGGCTTGTAAATAAAGGGTGTAGCGCCTAGCTAGTAATAATACTAGGTGAAAAGAAGGATAACATTCCCCTAACCAAATATCCTATGTCTTCCTTGAAGATCTACCCAGTCTTCCACCCACTCTGGAAGTTGAATTCATTATAAATACCATTCTAGGAACCCAACCTATATCCAAAGCTCCTTACCGTATGGCGCCCAAGGAATTACAGGAGTTGAATAAGATGTACATGAGCTGTTCGAGAAATGCCTTATCAGACCTAGTTCATCTCTATGGGGAGCACCAATACTATTTGTAAAAATGATGGACGGCTCAATGCGTATGTGCATCGACTATCAGGAATTGAATAAAGTCACAATCAAGAATAAGTACCCATTGCCTCATATAAATTACTTGTTTGATCAACTATCAGGAGCTAAAGTGTCTCAAAGATTGACCTGCGATCGGGCTATCATCAACTGCAAGTCAAATACTCGGATATCGAGAAGACAACATTTAGGACTTTTTATGGACACTACAAGTTCCTAATAATTTCATTTGGGTTAGCTAATGCGCCTTCAATATTCATGATCTAATGTAGCGCATTCTCAAGTCCTACCTTGATAAGTTCATCATCGCCTTTATTGATGATATTCTGACCTACTCCAAGTGAAAAAAGAAGCATGAGAACCTAAGAACAGTGTTGGGAGATCTGTGTGACTATGAGATTTATGCTAAGTATTATAAATGTGAATTCTGGATCGGTTCAATAGCTTTTCTAAGGCATGTGGTAGATACCCAATGCATTAGAGTTGATAAAAAAAAAGTCAGTGCTATCCGGGAATGGATTCAGCCTAAATCAGTAACAGATATCAAAAGTTTTCTGGGTTTAGCTGGATATTACATAAAGTTTATGGAGGGATTTTCCAAGATAGCCTCTCCATTAAGTAAGCTAACCCAGAAAGCAGTGCGATTTGAATGGTCTTCAGCTTGTGAAGAAACATTCCAAGCATTGAAAGATGCACTTTCCTTTGCCCCAGTCCTAGTTCTTCCTAAGGAAGGGTTGAACTACCAAGTCTATATAGACACTTCTGGAATAGGCTTGAGAGCTGTACTAATGCAAGTAGGAAAAGTCATTGCTTATGCTCTCTGCCAATTGAAGACTCATGAAAAAAATTATCTTGTCCATGACCTCGAATTAGCTGTTGTAGTGTTTGCCTTAAAGATTTGGCATCATTACTTATATAGGATTCAGTATTCCATATTCATCGACCATCAAAGCCTCAAGTATATATTCACTTATAGGGATTTAAATTGTAGGCAGAGAAGATGGATAGAGCTAATAAGTAATTATGACTTAAACATCTAGTATCATCTGGGAAAGGCAAATGTTGTAGCTGATGCTCTGAGCTGTCATGCTACCCTTAATGCCATCATCTTAGTAAGGTCGCTAGAAGAAGAATTCTGCAGGATGAATATCAAGACAGTGCGTGGCGATCCATTAAGTGAGATGATCTCCATGAGCAATGTGGAACCCACCTTCCATAGGGATATTTCTATTTCTTAAATGAGGATGAGGCCTACTTGAACTTCAAAGTTGCAATTGAAGCGATCATCGTCCCGAGCTAAGCTTCTAGAGGGGTGCCATACACTTAAATAATCATCTAAGGATTCCTAAATCAATGCATTACGAGATCTTAGTTGAAGGCTATAACTCTGGGTATCAAGTATATCCAAGAAGCTCAAAGATGTATTTGGATTTGAAGCAATCCTTCTGGTGGCCTATGATGAAGAAGAGTATTGCAAATTTTGTGGCCAAGTGCCACGTGTGTTATTTAGTTAAGGCAGAGCACCAGAAGCCAAGTGGTATGCTGAGTCCACTAGAGATCCCAGAGTGGAAATTATCAGATATCTCGATGGACTTTGTTATGGGATTGTCTCGTGCAAAGACTAGAGCCGATGCTATTTGGGTTATAGTTCACAATTTGACAAAATCTGCTCACTTCATTCCTATTCGTTAGATAGACTTAGTCAAGAAACTCGCTAAGTTCTATATTAAGGAGATAGTCAGGCTGCACGACATTCCTAAGATAATTGTATCTGATAGAGACAGCCGATTTACTTCTAAGTTCTAACGGGTAGTGCATCAGGGCCTAGGTACCTGATAAATTCATAATTTATATCTTAAATAAAGGAAGTTTTCTTCATTTTTTATATTAAAACTGCTTCCTTAGTCCAATTTTGCCTATTTTTTTAAGAAAAATGCCTATCCAACAATTTTTGAACAATTCTGGATGATTTCCCAAGTTTTTTGGAAAAAATCTGCTATAGCAAGCTGCAGTGTGCTATAGCATGCTGCAGCAGAGCAATTTGCAAGGTGCTAGTGCTATAGCACGCTACAACGGAGCAATTTGTGAAATGTTGGCGCTATAGCGCACAGCAGTGGAGTAATTTGCGAAACGCTGGCGCTATAGCGCACTGCAGCGGAGCAATTTGCAAAAGCGTTGGTGCTATAGCGCGCTACAGCAGACCATTTACAAAGCACTGATGCTATAGCACGCTGCTGCGTAGCATTTTGCAAAGTGTTGGTGCTACAACGCGCTGTTGCGGAGCATTTTGCGAAACACTGACGCTACAGCGCGCTGTAGTGGTTCATCAAAATATAATCCAGAATGCCGCAGCGTGCAACAATGGACCATCTCATGAACATTCATCCGCTATAGCGCGCCATAGCGAGCTACAGCGCGCTGCAGTGGTGCACCAAAATTTTGTCTGAGCAGAGCATTAAATGCGGATGGGACAAGACCCCAACCAGCTCCTTGTCTCCAGCCATCATTCCTTCTGCAGCAAATTTATTTTTAAAAGGAAAATTGATAATGCATAATTTGAATGAGATGATGAAGAGTGCACTCCACCTCTATAAGTACCACCCTTTTTGACTTAAGAAGGGTTTCCAACTTGGCTCACTACATCCTAAGTTAGGAGAGGGCTGCATAGAAGAAAAGGAGAACTCCACAAGGGTTGAAGAACTTCTCTTGCTAAGAGAAAGAAAGAAAAATACAGCACTATAGACCTAAGAGATGCAACCACAAGCAAGAAGAGGAGAAGTCCGGAGAACTTCATCAAAGGAATGTTCCTAGTATTTTCTAAACTCTTGTTTTGTATTTTTCTTAGTTGATCATGAAAGGGTCTTTATCCATGTATGTGTTCTTTTTCATCTCTTGTATAATGGAGAGTTAAACCTCCCTTGGGGAGGATTGGGGCAATCCCACATGTAATGAAAGATACTATGATGTATGAATTTTTTCTCAAGCTTTAATAAAATTTGTGAACTCAATGACTTGTTAAAGAAATGTAAAGGACTATTATGGACTTAAATGTGGACCAAATGATAAAGGACTAAAAAGTCTTGTGCTCTATAGCTCATTCTTAGTTTTGATGCTGGATTCATGAGTGCATGAGAGCTTAGAACTATGTGAGAAAGTTCTTGAGCTTAGTGCACCTTGATCTATGCTCAACTAAAGAGTTGAAGTGTGTGATGCTAAGATCCACTAATTGAGCTCCATTGCTCAGCATACTTGAGGGAGAGAATGGATTCATTAAGTGCTCATGAATGAGGTGACATAGTCATTAAGCCCAGTGAAATCACTCCCTCATCTAAACTATGCATGATGTGCGTGACACTCTTAGTGAAATAAATGCTTGTAAGATCTTAACTAAATAACCCTCATTTCTATGATCAAGAAATGAGAGGAAAAACTAATAACAAAAAAAAAATGTTATAAGGGTCTTTGTGCTGAAATAGAATTGACTATGTGTTCATTTCAAGCATGAAATTTGAACTTATAAATCTTGGAGTTAAACTTTAATAAGGACGATGTGCACTTTATTTAAAGGTAAAAAAAGTGAGATGCTTGAGGAATCATCATACATAAGTTATCTAGCATACCATGTGGGAGAGACCCAACTCTCCTCTCCTTTTATTATAGTTATCTATTACTAAGAATTATTGTGCTTTTGAGGAACCAACTCAACAAAATATGCATAGCCTAAACATCATTGAACATAGATATACCTTAGTAACAAAACATCCAATTCCCCGAGGACAATAAATCTCGGGACTCACATTCCAAATTATTACTTCAGACCATGTACACTTGCGTGTAAGCGCATACGTATTTGAAAGTTTGTCAAGTTTTTGGCGTTGTCGCCGGGGAACTGGTACTTATTTCGTTTTAAGGAGAATCTATCAATAATTTGTGATTTAAGCAAATCCTTGCATACAATTTTAATTTTGATTTTTGTAATTATAGGTGCTAACAATTTATTTTTTCTGTCTTTATTTTTAATTTGCTGAATCCTTAAACGTTATTGCTATATTTGTTCTTGATAGCTTAATTTCAGTCGTGCTTGAGTAGAAGAGTCTGCGCTGAATATCTTTTTGACCCAGAAATTGATAGAACCTATTTGCAGGCTAGAAGAGAACAAAATATTTTACGAACTCAACAAGCCGCTATGGAAAATTTTAATGAAAATCTTAGAGAGCCTTTAGGAGAGCAGAGGGGAAGAGTACTGAGAGACTATGCACTACCCACTATTAGGAGAATCTCCCATGCTATTGTAAGGCCTAACATAAAAGCTAACAATTTAGAGATCAAACCTTCCACACTGATTATGGTTCAAAATAACTAGTTTAGGGGATTAGCCATTGAAGATCCTAACTCACACATTTCAACCTTCCTTGAAATTTGTGACACCTTCAGATTTAACGGTGTCTCTGAAGATGCGGTTAAATTAAGGATTTTTCCATTCTCATTAAGAGATAGAGCCAAAAGTTGGCTCAGCTCTCTCCCGAGCGACTCGATCAGGACTTAGGACGATTTGGCTAAGAAATTCTTAGCTAAATATTACCCTCCGGTGAAAACTGCTCGGCTGAGAATTGAGATAACCAACTTCACTCAATTAGAAGGTGAGACTCTTTATGATGGATGGGATCATTTTAAGGAGTGCTTAAGGCGATGCCCACATCATGGGTTTTTTTTTATGGATGCAAGTTCAAACCTTTTACAATTGTTTGAATGCTCCAACAAAGATTCTCATTGATGCAGCCGTTGGAGGCTCGATTAGCAGTAAAACCCAAGAAGAGGCCTACGACCTCTTTGATGAAATGACAAACAATGCTTACCAATGGCCTCTACAGAGGAATTGATCACCTTAATAAAAATAAATGTAACTCACCCAGAACTTTACAAAAAATTCTTGAGCTCCAAAACCAAATCTCTCAACTTAATAAAAAGCTAGAATGTGGGTATGCATATTCTTGTCAGGAGGAAGATTGTGAGTTAAGAAATGTCAATGTAATCCTTAATCATGGAAAAAATAGATAAATATTTGAAAACTCATTTAGTGAATTTAGAACTTCCACAACTGAATTCATAAATAAAATTGATGCCACGCTAAACAAGCATGAACACACCCTTTTAAGGCAAGAGGAGTCAGTGAAAAGAATAGAACAAAAGCCAAAAGAAATTATGAAACAGTTAGAGAAACCAACATTAGTAGGAGTCATTGGGGAGTATGAAAAAGAGTCGGGGAACTCAATAACCCTATGAAATGGGAAAATAACAAAATCGGTTGTGAGAGAGGAGAATCATAACAACATAAAGATAACTGGAGAGAAAAAAAGGGATGAAGAAGAAATAATCAGAAGTGAGAGGAACAATGTAAGGGAGTTAGAAAAGAATCAACCTATAGACCAACTTAAGGTGACCCCTAACATCCCATATCCTCAGCGATTGGCTACGGAAAAACTTGATGTCCAATACCACAAATTTTTAGAAACTTTTAAAACTCTTCAAATAAACATCCCTTTCACTGAAGCCTTAGAGCAAATGCCAAGTTATGCCAAGTTTATGAAAGATATCCTTTCCAAGAAAAGAAAGATTGATGGAAAAGAGACTGTTGCATTAACAGAAGAATGTAGTGCAATCCTTTAGAAGAAAATTCCTATTAAGAAGAAGGACCCTGGCAGTTTCACTATCCCTTGTACTATTGGAAGCCAATCTTTCCAAAAAGCCCTTTGTGATCTAGGTGCATCAATAAATCTGATGTCATTTTACATATTCAAGTAGTTAAAAATTGATCATTTAAAACCCACCTCTGTTCTCCTTTAATTCGTTGATAGATCCGTAAAAACCCCCTTAGGAATTGTGGAAAATGTGCTTGTAAAGGTTGATAAATTCATCTTCCCTGCTAATTTCATAATCTTAGATATGGAAGATGAAAATCAAGAAATTCCCATTATCCTTGGTAGACCTTTCTTGGCCACCGGAAGAACTTTGATTAATGTCGATAAAGGGGAATTGAGGTTGCGATATGGTGATGAGGAAGTGAAATTTCATGTGAATGATTCTATGAGGCACCCTTCTAAGCCCAATGAGGATTGCTGGAGAATCAATTTAATAGAAAAAACTTGGGTAATGGGAGGTGTAGAAGAAGAGGGAATGCTAGTAAAGGAGGAAGATGAGGATCCCACTGACAAGGAAGTGATTGAGGAAGTGATTAAGGAGAGAAAAATAATTTAGCCTTCTATAATTTGTCCTCCATAATTAGAATTAAAACCTCTTCCCTCGTACTTAAAATACACTTATCTAGGGGAAAATGAATCTCTTCCCGTGATTATCTTCTCCCTATTAACTCAGCATCAAGAGAGTCTTTTATGCAAGGTTTTAAAAAAACATAAGAGAGCAATTGGATGGAGTATAGCTGATATAAAGGGGATTAATCCTACTTTTTGTATGCATCGTATCCTTTTGGAGGATAACTCAACTCTATCAATTGAGCCTCTACGAAAATTAAACCCTAACATAAAAGAAGTAGTTCACAAAGAAATTATTAAACTCTTAGATGCTGGAATCATTTTTCCCATCTCTGATAGTCCTTGGGTGAGCCCTATACATGTGATTCCCAAAAAGAGTGGGATGACAGTTGTTCTAAATGAAAATAATGAACTGATCCCCACTAGAATGGTGACCGGATGGAGAGTGTGCATTGATTATAGGAGAATAAATAAAGCCACTCATAAGGACCACTATCTCCTCCCATTTATTGACCAAATGCTTGATAGATTGGCAGGAAATCTCTATTTTTGCTTTCTTGTTGGGTATTCAGGATATAATCAAATCCTAATTTCACCTGAAGACCAAGATAAAACAACTTTTATCTACCCCTTTGGGACATTTGCCTTTAGAAGAATGCCCTTCGGATTGTGCAATGCCCTAGCTACCTTCCAACGCTCTATGATGGCTATTTTTTCAGATATGATAGGGGAATTTTTGGAAATTTTTATGGATGATTTTTCTGTTGTTGGGAGCTATTTCGAACATTGTTTAATCAATCTAAGAAAGGTTTTAAAGAGGTGTGAAGAATCAAACTTAATCTTAAATTAGAAAAAATGTCATTTTATGGTGGAAGAAGGTATTGTCCTTGGTCATTTAATCTCTAGGAGAGGGATAGAAGTTGTAAAGGCCAAGGTTGAGGTAATTGAAAAACTTCCCCCTCCCATAAATATGAAGGGAATTAAAAGCTTCCTTGGGCATGCAGGATTTTACCAAAGATTTATCAAGGACTTCTCTAACATAAGTTTGCCACTCTGTAGATTACTAGGGAAGAATGTTGAGTTCAATTTTGATGAAAATTGTTTAAAAGATTTCAATGCCATTAAAATTGCTTTAATCTCTGCTCCAATAATTTCTACTCCAAATTGAGATTTCCCATTTAAAATATGTGTGATGCGAGTGACCTTGCAGTTGGTGCCATCCTTGAGTAGTGAAAGGAACATACCTTCTATTCAATTTACTATGCTAGTAAGCTCATTGACGATGCTCAAGGAAATTATGCTACCACAAAAAAAGAACTCCTAGCTATCATCTTTGCCTTCACTAAATTTAGGTCATATTTCATTGGGTCTAAAACTGTTATTTATATTGATCATGCAGCTATTAAGTATCTCCTTCAAAAAAAAGATGCAAAACCTCTCTTGATACGTTGGGTGCTACTCTTGCAAGAATTTGATCTAGAAATCCGGGGTAAGAAAGTGAGTGAGAATATGCTTGCAGATCATTTATCTAGATTGACCCACCTTGATAGTGATAATGTGACTAAAATTAGTGAATCATTCCTCGACGAGGAGGTATACTCTATTGTTTCAAATCACTCTCCTTGGTTTGCTGACTTTGCAAATTATCTTGCAGGAGGCATCATACCAAAAGACATGAACTACCAACAAAGAAAGAAATTCTTTGTTGATATAAAAAATTACTTTTGGCATGATCCCTTTTTGTATAAATGCTGTAATGATCAGCTCCTAAGGAGATGTGTTCCTGACTATGAAATCAAAAATATTCTCTATTGCCACACATCTCCTTATGGAGGACACCATGGGATTGAGTGAATGGCGGCAAAGGTACTTCAATCCGGATTCTTTTGGCCCCACCTGTTCAAAAATGCTGCTGACTTTATCAAAAGTTGTGGTAAGTACCAAAGAACCGGAAACTTAAGCAAAAGGGATGAGCTCCCCTTGAATGGAATTTTTGAGATAGAGTTATTTAATGTGTGGGGAATTGACTTCATGGGCCCATTTCCCTTATCCCAAACTAATATGTATATTCTTATTGCAGTGGAATATGTGTCCAAGTGGGTTGAGGCGTTAGCATGTGTGAACAATGATGCTAAAACTGTTTTTAAATTTCTCAAGTAGCACGTGCTAGCTAGATTTTGGACACCCAGATTCCTAATCAGTGATGGGAAAAAACATTTCTGTAATAGGAAGTTGGAGAGTGTCCTAAAAAGCTATGGGGTGAGACATAAGGTGGGAACCCCTTACCACCCTCAAATGAGCCGGCAAGTGGAAGTCTCAAACAGGGAGATTAAGCAAATTTTAGAGAAAACTATAAATCAAAATAGAACGGATTGGACTTCAAAGCTTCAAGATGCCATGTGGGCATATAGAATTGCCTTTAAAACCCCTCTAGGAACATCTCCTTATAAACTCATTTATGGTAAATCATGTTATCTCCCGGTAGAATTGGAGCACCGTCCCTTTTGGGCAATTAAGAAATTGAACTTTGACTCCCAAAAAGCAGGTGCACGAAGAATACTGTAATTAAATGAGCTTGATGAATTCATACTAAACGCCTATGAAAGCGCAAAATTATATAAAGAGAAAATAAAATAATAGCATGATAAGCTGATCAAGCCAAAACATTTTCAACCTGGAATGAAAGTACTATTACTTAACTCAAGATTAAGATTATTTCCAGGAAAAATGAAGTCAAGATGGATAGGACCATTCACTGTCACTAAGGTTTTCCCTCATGGTGCAGTTGTAGTCGCTTCAAATGATGACACTTTTAAGGTAAATGGAAATCGTCTAAAGCTGTACTTGGAGGAAAGTATTTTACAAGAAAAAGGAGGATGGACCCTTTAGGACCTACCAGATGAAGGTATCACATAAGAGATCCTACATGTCAGGCTGAGACGTTAAAACAAGCGCTTATTGGGAGGCAACCTAAGAATAATTAGGTTGTGTCTTTTTGTTTTTACATTGTTAGTTTTTGTACTTTTCTTTTTATTATTTTATTTATATTTTGAGGAATTAAATTATGGATTATCGTAGTCCCAAAAATATTTATACAATTTACAAATGATAAATTTTTCTAAATTTTTCAAGAATGGAAGTCATAAAATATCAATGAAGAAATTGATAATCAACAAAGAGTTGCTTAACAAAAATTGACTAACTCATTGACACCATTAAATCATCTAAATAAGGGAATGATTTTAGGTTGAGTCTAATCTCCAAGAAAATTTAAATCAGTGCTAAGGACTAAGTGTGGGGGAAGGATTTGGACTAAAAATTAGTGATTAAGGTGAGTAATCTAAGAGAGTATGCCAGGCTCTTGTAGGACTTCATGATCACAAGGATTTAAAATGAGGATGAAGAAAAACATCTCTCCCTAAGAATTAAAAATTGAAAAAATAAAAATAGGAATGAAGAAAAATATCTCTCCTAATTGAAAAAAATGCAAAAGGATGATAAAAAATATATCTCCGTAAATGTGTGCATCTTTGTGATTCATAAGAAGGGACACATATGGCACAAAACTCTTGATTACTCACCGCCTCCTAGTTCAGCTATTCCAAGGAACCTCCCCCCATCACTAGCACCAAGCATAAATACTCACATTTGGAGATTTTCCTATTAATCTCGATTCATATCCAAGATTAGAAAATTTAATTAATGTCAATTGCTCTTGTAATTTCAGTTAACACGAGCTTTTGAATTGCAAATAAGAATCTCATTAATATTACTTGTGACTCTCATACCTAAGAAACAGAAAAATATAATTTTGAGCTTACTCGAGGACGATCAAGAAATTAAGTGTGGGGGTGTGATAAATTCATAATTTATATCCTAAATAAAGGAAAGTCTCATTCATTTTGCATATTAAAATTGCTTTCTTAATCCAATTCTGCCTATTTTTTAAGGAAAAATGCCTATCCAACAATTTCTAAACAATTCTGGACAATTTCCCAAGTTTTCTAGAAAAAATCCGCTATAGCATGCTAGCGTGCTGTAGCGGAGCAATTTGCAAGGCACTGGTGCTATATCACGTTGCAGCGGAGCAATTTGCAAAATGCAGGCACTATAGCACGCTGCAGCAGAGTAATTTGCAAAATGCTGGCGCTATAGTGCGCTGCAATGGAGCAATTTGCAAATGCACTGGCTCTATAGCACGCTGCAGCGAACCATTTGCGAAGTGCTGGCACTATAGTGCACTGCAGCATAGCATTTTGCGAAGCGCTGGTGCTACAGTGTGCTACAGCAGAGCATTTTGCACAACGATGGTGCTACAATGCGCTGTAGCAGTTCATCAAAATACAATCCAAAATGCCGCAGCGTGCCACAGCAGACCATCTCAGGAACATTCATCTGCTATAGCGCGCCACAGCCACTACAGCGTGCTGCAGCGGCGCACCAAAATTTTGTCTGAGCAGAGCATTAAATGCGACTAGGATAAGACCCCCAACCAGCTTCTTATCTCCAGCCATCATTCTTTCTGCAGCAGATTTGTTTTTAAAGGAAAAATTGACATTTTGAGATGATGTGGAAATTAAACAATGGAAAAGTGGAAGTTACTTCACCCCTCAAGTGGGATTGGCCATCATGACAGCATAATTTTAAAAGCAATACAAAATTTGAATGAGATGATGAAGAGTGCAGCCCACCTCTATAAGTACCACCCTTCTTGCTTAAGGAGGCTTCTGAACTTGGCTCACTACATCCTAAGTAAGGAAAGGGCTGCATAGAAGAGAAGGAGAACTCCGCAAGGGTGGAAGAACTTCTCTTGCTAAGAAAAAGAAAGAGAAAGGCAGCACTACGGACCTAGGAGAAGCAACCACAAGCAAGAAGAGGAGAAATTCGGAAAACTTCATCGAAGGAACATTCCTAGTATTTTGTAAACTCTTGTCTTGTGTTTTTCTTAGTTGATCATGAAAGACTCTTTATCTATATATGTGTTCTTTTTCATCTCTCGTGTAATGGAGAGCTAAACCTCCCTTGGGGAGGGTTGAGGCAATCCCACATGTAATGAAAGATACTATGATGTATGAAATTTTCTTCAAGCTTTAATAAAATTTGTGAACTCAATGACTTGTTAAAGAAATATAAAGGACTATTATGGACTTGAATGTACACCAAATGATAAATGATTAAAAAGTCTTGTGCTCTATAGCTCATTCTTAGTTTTGATGCTGGATTCATGAGTGCATGAGAGCTTAGAACTATGTGAGAAAGTTCTTGAGCTTAGTGCACCTTGATCTATGCTCAACTAAAGAGTTGAAGCATGTGCTGCTAAGATCCACTAATTGAGCTCCGTTGCTCAGCATACTTGAGGGAGGGAATGAATTCATTGAGTGCTCACGAATGAGATGACATAGTCATTGAGCCCAGTGAAATCACTCCCTCATCTAAAATATGGATGATGCGCATGATACTCTTAGTGAAATCAATGCTTGTAAGATCTTAACTAAACAACCCTCATTTTTATGATCAAAAAATGAGAGGAAAACTAATAACCAAAAAAAAAAAATCTTATATGGGTCTTTGTGCTGAAATAAAACCGACTGTGTGTTTATTTCAAGCATGAGATTTGAGCTTGTAAATCTTGGAGCTAAACTCTAATAAGGATGATATGCACTGGATTTAAAGATAAGGAAAAGTGAAATGATTGAGGAATTATCATACATAAGTTATCTAGCATATTATGTGAGAGAGACCCAACTCTCCTCTCCTTTTATCATAGTTATCTTTCACTAAGAATTATTGTGCTTTTTAGGAACCAACTCAACAAAATATGCATAACTTAAACATCATTGAATATAGATATACCTTAGTAACAAAATATTCGATTCCATGAGGACGATAAATCTCGGAACTCACGTTCCAAATTATTACTTCAGACCATGTACACTTGCGTGCAAGCGTAGACGTATTTGAAAGTCTGTCAGTACCACCTTAGCTATGATCACGGCCTTTGATCCTCAAACTGACGGCCAAACTGAAAGGGTAAATTAGGTTCTAAAAGACTTGCTCCGTTTATGTATCATTGACTTCTTTAGTTCATGAGAGGATCATATTCCTTTAGTAGAATTTGCGTACAATAATAGCTTCCAAGCGAGTATTAAAATGGCACCCTATGAAGCTCATTATGGAAGGAAAGTTGTAATCTCATAGCGTGGCCAGAAAAAGGTGATGTATAGTTATATGGTTCTAAATTAGTAAAGGAAATCAATAAGAAAGTAAGGCTCATCTAGCAGAGGATTAAAGAAGCCTAGTATCGACAAAGTAAGTATCATAACTCCCGTCATCATCCTCTCGAATTCAAAGAGGGTGATCTAGTGTATCTAAAGGTCATTCTTATGAAAGGAATCCATCGCTTTGGAGTTACTAAATAGCTCAGTCCAAGATATGTTGAACCTTTCAAGATCTTGGCAAGGGTTGGATCATCATCATACAAATTAGAGTTGTCTGAAGACTTCTCTACAGTGCATAGTGTATTTTATATTTCATCTATTAGAAAGTGCTTAAGAGATCCCCATCATCTAATCTCAATTCCTCTGTTGAGATTTAGCCAAATCTTTCATTCATTGAAGAGCATATAAAGAATTTGGGTAGGGATTAGAAGCAGTTAAGAAGCCGCTTGATCCCAATGGTCAGGGTTTAGTGGAAGAACCACTTGCCTGCTGAAGCCACTTGGGAGAAGGAGTCTGATATGTAGTCCAAGTACCCAAAGCTATTTGAAAATCCAGATACTTTCCTAGCACATTATCATTTCAATTCATTTTCCTTAGATTTTGCACTATTTTCTTTTCACTTGAGTGATGTCGAGGACGACATTGTTGTTAAGTGGTGGAGCCTGTAACAATCCAAGTTATTACCCTAGTCAATTAGGACTAAACTTAGCCATGATTTCGATCCTAGCACCTTAATTAAGTCATTAGGAGTTCACCACTAAGCCCAAATCCAAATTATGGGACAAATTGATCAAACCTTGATTTTGGTAATTTCAGAAACCCTGAAAATTGAGCTAGTTATTTTGACATCATATCAAAATTTGAACTTCGCCATTACACTCATTGCCCCCAAATTAACTAAGGGTGATATTTTGATGGCAATCGAAAGTCGTCAAAAATTCGTCAAATATTTTAATATATTTAAAATACCCCGAAAATTCGGAAAACAAAATACTCGTCGAAACCAAAATCCGACTTCGCCATTGCGTTCCTCACCCCTCAATTAGCTAGGGGTGAATAATTGGAAATTTTTGAGAGTCATTTAATTAATTAAAATTAATTAAGAAAATTAGAATTTAAATTATTAAATTAATTTAATTATTTTTTTGTGCATGCCGTTTATTCCCTAACGTCATCGGTCTTTTTTGCGCATGTCATCTCCTTTTTCGTCTGATTGGACGAATTGATCATAGCCATTTGATTGAAAAGCTCAGGCTTATCCCCCTCGTCTTCTCTGCTCGCTCTCAACTCGGCAGCCCGCCGCCAGTTCGCCCAACTGAATCCCCTGGGGCCTTGCAACTTCCATTAGCAAGCCATTAAAGCCCTTAGCCATGCCTGATGAGGTCCATTTGTATGATCGAGACCTGTCATAGCCATTTGAACCTCTATAACCCTAGTCAATTTCAGAAACGTTTGTCTCATAGGTACCCCATTCTCCCTTGATATTCTTTCAATCACACCATTCCAATTTTGCAACGCTATTTCATTTGTTCGATTGTAGTTTTATAGAATATGATCAGACCATAATTGGTTTGATCGTTAGAATGTGGGAATTGATCCACAGTGATGACTGTCCCCGTCTGCCTTCAACCCATAGTGTTCTACCTAGGGTTAGGGTTTGTAGTCGTTCCAAGCCACCTCGCATGTTGAATTGACCACAGACGGGTAGCCCTCGACATGGTCGATCCAATGGCATGTGGGTCGATGCCATGCACCACCGAGAAGCCGCCAGATTTTTGAGCCATAGGTTTTGGGGCCATGCGGGATGGAGAAGCTCTTTGGGTCGAGTCGGGCACAACTCGCATGGAGCCCGAGTCATAGGCCGCGTTTTGCAAGCACATTGCGTGGGCCTCGCATAAATCAGCACAGTTAGCACGTGGGCCCTGCCTATAGCCCCGCATCCAACTAGATGCTGTTGTGTGCCCCGCGGGCCCCTCCTTTGTCGGTGATGTCTCGTCGCTTTGACTACTTAAACTAGAGAGCGCCACATATGCATATGGGCCCCACCATCTTGATCCAGTCAGTTAGAGCGCGTTACATATTTTGATGTGGGTCCCATTGCCGTATTTAAATTAATTAATTATTCTGTTAAAATTATTTAATAAATTCAGTTATTTAAATGTAGACAGTAAACCTAATTAATTCTAATTGAATTAATTAAAATGCCAGAACTTTAAACCCTCCTAACTATTTAACTAGTAATTCAAATATACTAAATATATATCTCATTTTGCTCAGAAAATAAGAGGAATATTATGAGTGTCAAATTTCTTGTATGACACCTATTTAATATAGTGACATTTTAGGACCCCCACACATGTACCAAAACTTCCCCTAGCCAAAACTTTGTACCTAGTGGCTCAAACCTAGTCAATACGGGTCTCATTTTAATTAGGAGAGTGCCTAGTTTGCTCTGATAGTATTAGTTTTGCTGTTGGATCATTAGTTTGACTAATCATATTTAGGACCTTCCAAAATCACTCCTTAATGACCTAGAACTTGATTTAGCCATAACTTAGTTAGTTGTACTCCAAATTAGGTCATCCAATATACCATTTAGATTAGAAAAGCCTAATCAATAGTAAACTGAATTTATATTTATGGTTTTAACCTCTAAAAACCCTAATGTGCTCTAATCACCCTAGAACTTGATTAGGTTATAACTTGACCAATTGATGTTTAATTTGGGTCTACTCCCAATTAAAGTACTCAATGTGATTGAGGAAAGCTATAGCCACTGAGTTTGCTGATTTTGGGTCTCAAATAAAAAAGTTAGGTTTTGGACCCTTCATTAAACCCTAGAAATTACATAATTGCCCTTAAACTTGAATTGGCCATAACTCAACCAATAGAAATCAGAATTTAGTGCTCTTAAATTCTATGGATTCCTTTAATAGTAAATAATAGTAAACTAAACAAATTTTTAGACTTTACTAGATGAAATTACCAAAATGCCCTTATAGGTTAAAATTCTTAATTTGAACCCATAGGACTTGATTCTTATCCAAATTTGGTGACCTTACTATTTATATTCATGTTAGATAGTAAAAAACCATTTGGCATCAACAAATTTTAATTTATAGCCCTTAATCAAAAAGTAGCATTTTAGACCTTTAAGTAAGGGCAAAATGGATATAGGTTAAGCACTCTTAACCACTAAAATATCATTTTAATTAGTAAAATTAGTAATAATACTAATTTAGACTCTTAACCACTTAAATTATGTATATTGATAATACTCAAATTAAAGCTTATGAATCCCTTAAGTAAATTTAATCTATCCTAACTTAGCTAGATTCCACCCTTAACTCCTTTTAAATGAACATATAAAATGAGTGAAGGTAAATTATAATAAATTCCATCAACTCCTTAAATTTCCTAAGTCATTCCATTAGGAGCTTATTAGGATCTACACTTCACCTTAAGATCTTTTCCTTAGGAATAGGAATAGATACTATATTAGATTTCATTTACTGAATAAGTGGGTTATTCAATGAATGGAACCTTGGTTTTATTAATTTTTAAATTTCCATACTTTAATTCTAATTATTTTATCTTTTAACTTTAGATTAAGATTAGGAATTAGAGATCTTAAACTTATATGTAATAACCTTAGGTTGTTGCCCTACTTAAATTTAGTTTAACCAGGCATTAGTTCTAGTTTCATTTCATTTAAAATACTAATTTAAGTTAACCATGAAAATTTGAGGTCAGTTGGACCTCTTTAAGTCAAATTAGCCATTTGATCAGTCTAGAGTTCCTAATCTAGATATAAAATATTTTGATCTCAAAATTAAAATTTGATTGCATTTTTGAATTCCTCACCCCTAAATTAGCTAGGGGTGAAAGTTTGGTAATATTTGGAGGTCATTTGGACCATAATTTAAATTTAAATTAAATTGGGTTAATTACACATAAGGGATCCCAATAATTTATATTTGCAAATCTATCATAAATTGATTTACTCGTTGGGATTCGCTGTGCGGACTGCGGGCGATCTACTGTGGAGCCCAGGTTGTGTGACAGCGAAGCCCTATTCTATCTCGCAATTCCTCCTGTGGATCCTATAGCTAGGATCCAGATCTGCGGAGTCAAGGATCTGCCATTGGATCTGCCTGATTGATCCTATATCTCAGATCGCTCCCGTGATTGGCCATTAGGATCTGAGCGACCCAAGCCATTCTGCCATCTGATCGATCAATTAGATGTCATCTGAAAGCCCCGCGATTGTGGATCTACATCTTACTTTTGCCTGCACCTGACAGGAAGAATCCCCGTACCTGCCAACCGCAGGCCTTATACCACACTCGTGCCTCCACCTCAGTAGACCGTTGGGGATCTTTCCTCAATGACATTTTAGATCTATTGGGCCCTGTGTCCCGGTTAGCTCCCAATGGGGAAATTGGGGCTCGCTTCAGCTCGAGCCCTCGGGCCACCTCTAGCCTGAGCCATTCCCTTTGGAATAATCTTAAGTATCTACTGAGGATATAAATAGCCCTAGCATTCCTCCATCTACCCCTTTGCTGCTCAATTGAATCCAATTGAAATTTTCCCCAATTCACCATTATTGTCTGTCCAAGCTCCCTATGCATTCCAGTGCTTGCATACCACTGATAGAGGGTACTTCTGACATTCAGGATCCCTAAAAGCTCTTCTTTGAAGCTCAGCACCTCTAGTGTGCTTCCGTTTGATCGATCTGAGCTTCCCATCAAGCAAGGTACCTTAAGTGCAAGCTCTATGTGATGAGGCTCGGGCTTTCCACCATTTGATTCATATTGATCGCATTGTTGAATTGAACCCATTGCACTTCTAATTTTGCTTTGAGTTAGCCTTGATCGATCAGGCTAAGTCTCGAAAAAGGGGCTGGGTCCGAGCAAGGACCCAATAATATAGGTCACTCCAAACCCAACCAACTTAGGGGTTCGATCCATCTCATCTCCATGAAGGTGTAGGAATCGAACTCTAGGTGAATCGTGCCCTCTGTGGGGAGAATTGACTCTCCTCAGTAGCACAGTAGTGGATGCTCTCGGGTGAGTAAGGTCCGACTGATCTATACCACCTCACATGGGGCTTTGGGTCTCTACCAATGCGTTTGGCATGGTGAAGGTGTAGCAAGCTTTGGTTAGTCGTGCCATGATCTGGATGCATGGGAATTAGATGATTAGGGTTTTCCTAATCAGCCTAAGGTTAGGACGAGGGAGCGGGCATTACCCCACTGTGCGGGTTAGGCCGACCTGTAACCTGCACGGTACGACAGTCTCGGGTCTCTTGGACTTAGGTTGAGTCGCGTGTTTTAGAAAATGGGTCGAGCCTGTGGATTAATAAAAATATTAATTCGATTTATTTTCCTTAAGAAAAATAATCCAATTAATCAAACCTTAGGGAAATTAAATTGGAAAAATGCAGAATAAAATAATTGAATAACTTTTGATCCACTGGTTCAAACCCTAAAATATTATATATTAAAATGATCAGAAAATTTTACGGAATCAGAATATAAAGTAATATTGCAATTTTAATGGCTAGATTTGCTATTTTTGCCTAATTATCTTAGATCTAAATATGGGTTGAGTAGCATGTGTACTTAGCCAAATTGCATGATTTAGGTGCCATTTTGATTCTTATGCCTTGTAGAATGCATATGCTAGGTAGAATAATTTTTTGATTTTTGTGTTTTTAATTATGCCCTAATTTTGTAAATTTATGATTAATGAAAATTAGGGTTTTTGATTACCCAAACTAAGTAAACTAAGTCTCTGAATGTTCATATGAATAAGTAGAATACCCCTATTAAGTTTCATAAATTTTAATGGTTGGATTTTTAATTAAGTGCTAATCTATTTTGCTTGATTTAGGGTTTGATTAGCACTAATTACTTTTTGTTTTATGTAAATTTCTGTTACTTTGCTCTCATAATAGTAGTATGAATATAATGAACCTTTCATGTGTGTCTTGGATATTTGATTTGTATAAAACAAAATTAATCTCTAAATTAATTTAAGATCAAAATAATCTTGATTAAGTAGCTAATACTTAATCCAAATTTGATAATTGTCATCAATAATACACCAATAATGGACTGATTGGTCATTGATCTATAATTATGTAATTGGTCTTAGTTTGGGTTAAGTTAGGAGTTAAATCCTAACTTGTCTTGATTAATATCCAAGCCTTAATCACCTTAAGCAAACAAATTAATTTGAAAGAAAATCAACTAGCAAAATTTTAATAATACATTTGATTTGACATTGATCTTAAATCATTAACTTAGAACTAGCAAGATATTGAATAAGCTATGTGATTAGCAAATCTGAATATTTACCTTTATATCCTTAATTTTTTCCTATGTAAGATCCTTAGTATGTGATACACGATAATAATATATTGATTTGCAAGATTATCAATTCTTAATAACATGTATGATTGAATCCGATAACTTTGGTAGCTAGTGATCAGGTGGGCTCACCCGTTTGATTTGGTTAGCTTAATCTATAAGAATTAAGAACTAGGAAAGTAAAATTAATCCTAGATCTTAGTATAATATTTATGCTACTTAGTTCAAGATCATGATGATCTTGCTTTAGTATTAATATTTCAGGCCTTATAATTAGATAAATTTATGAGGTAGGAAGAGCCTATTATTGGATCTTGAGGTAGGAACTTAGATGCTCCCCCTTAACTTTAGATGATTGATCTTAGACCCTTGGGGTATGATTTCTTATGAACTTAGAATGATATTGTCCCTTATGGTAGTATCCAAATTTGAGTGACTTTACTATTACATCATTGTAATCCTTGGTGTAGGACTCACCCCAATGGAGTATGGATTCATTAGTTTGATAATTCTTTTCTATTAAGTAGAATTGCTAAAATTAGTAGATTTTCAATTGGATGTAATAGTGTATATCCATAGTGCTGAGTCACTTCAATAAAATTCGAGGTTTGTTGATTCACTCTATGTAAGATTGTAGAGTCTTGGTCTTATCCTAAGTGATTGGCTAAGTGCAGTTCAGCTTAGAGTAAATCTTCTAAACTTAAGAGTGTATAAGACGGGAACTTGGAGAGTTTAGTTTGAGAGAATAAACTGCAAAAGGGTTTTGTCCCTTTATCTTTGTATGCATTGATAAGTGTAGTTAAACAAACTAATTATCTGAAGTTACCCTTCTTAGAACACTAAGTATATATGTAATTAGAGCATTTAATGACTTAGTTTGAGAGAATAAACTATAAAAGGATTTTGTCCCCTTATCTTTGTGCATATTGATAAGTGCAGTTAAACAAACTAAGTGTTAAAGTTGCCTTTCTTGGAAACATACTAGCTATATATATACAATCTCTTCAGTTGATAATTCTAAGAGTAATCTCACTTATAGTTACCCAATGAATTCGAATTAGGAGTCAAGATTCATTTAGATGAATTCTATACAATAGAGATAAAGGAATCAGTATTTGATATTGAAATGATTTCTATTTTTAGAAGATTTTTTGAATCATGTTGAATTAGAAGCCTTAGCATAAGCATAAGCATGGTAGTGATGTGAATTATGGGATGCAACATACATCAAGATTGGTAGGACCTATGGGATGCAACATGAATCATGGATATTAGGATTTCTTTGGGTGTTGTTGGCAGCAAATGCATAATGACATCATAAATCAATGGCATATCAATTTTATATTTAGTGGTATGTGGCACAGTTTTATAGTATTATTTACTCAAATTTAGACCCTTTGTTGTTTTCTTTATATTTCAGTACTCAGTTTACAGTTTAGTTTTACTTTATTCTTAGACTTTTAACTATTTTTACTATTTTCTATAGTTTTTATTTAAACTATTTAAATGTTAAGTTTTATATAACTTTAACTATTTAGAATAGCTTTCGATAGTTAGAATTCTTATTTAACATGTGGAACTTTTGAGATCTGACAATTTGCTAAATCTAGAGCAGTTAGTGGAGGCAGATCAGGTGGATACTCAGGAGATTCAAGAGGAGTTCATGGAGCATTAGTGAACTCTTCTTTAGCACTTTCCTTTTTGTTTGTTTTATTTCAGTTCAGTATTAGACTATATTCTGTATTAATTAAAAAATAATATTGTAATAACTCTGGATGTTTTCCTTTTCTTTTTCTGAGATGAATGCTTATTTCAGTTTCTGTGATGAATGTATCTGAATGTGTGTTTAGCTTCCACACTCTATTTTTTTACTACTTATACTTAATATTATGATGTGGTGGATGTACTTAAAATACTAGTATTTTTATAACTTGGATTGTATTTATATTCTTAATCCAATATGCATGAGGACCCTACCTAATACTTAAGATGATGATATTACACTTATCATAAGGATTAGTGCTCAATCCTTTTCTCTTAGATTGAGTTATTACAGTAGATGTTTATTTGGGGAGATCGTGTTTGGATCCTTCCTAAGTAACGCACCATCTCGCTGCCAATCTGATTATCTCTTGAATAAATTGCATGTGGCAATGGGATGGGGCGTTACTGTTTGTATCAGAGAAGTATCATAATGTGTCAGATAAGGAAAATGTTCCTATCTACTTTATGATCCATTCTCTAAAACAGTTATGATCACAATCACTAAGTGTGAGTAAACACAGCATCCATAACTTCATCAAGTTAAAATCTCAAAAATAAAAAACTTGGAATGTCTGGATAGGACACCTTAGGAATTGAACAAATAATAAGAGATATGTAAAAGTGAAATGCAAATAAAGAATATCCTAGGAACCTGAACGTATTTAAAAAGAGAAAAATATGCAAGTAAATTACCCAAAAGTGAAATAATTGTGAAATCAGAAATAATACTTGAATGTAAATTTAAGAAATGGATTAGCAAGATTCAGAGTATTATTTTTACCTTAGGCAATTCAACGAGTATTGGGAGGATGACTTCCAAGATGTCAAGATTTATGGAAGAGTCATGGAAGGAGTATCTCTTCATGGCATGAAGGTGCTGGATAAGATATTAGTTCATCCAACCTTTCAGGGAACTAGTCTCCTTGCTCTTATAAAGGAGTGTCTAGATCGAGTGGCGACTGCTTTTCGAGAGACTGCATGTCCGAATGATTACCGCTTTCTGATCTTGGATACTCTACTTTGAGGCCCAACTAAAAGATGGTGGTATTAGATCTACGTAAGTGTAACAACCCAAAGTTGTTAATCCATATTTAACAGTCCAATTAACTTCAAATCTTTTCTAATAATCTTAAATTGTTATTAGAAGTAAATTCTAAAGTTTTGGTCCAATTTGAGAATCAATTGTGCAAATTCTTAATTTTGGGTAATTAATTAAATTAGAAAAATAAAAAAATTACTTTGACATCAGAATAAAAATTAGACTTCACTATTACGTTTCTTATACCCAAATTAGCTATTCGTGAAAATTTGGTGAGTTTTGGAGATCGTCGAAAATTCTTGATTATTTTTTGCATTTTTGATGTCATGGAAAATGAAATAATTAAGACAATCTCCGATTAAAAATTTGACTGTATTTTTGAGTCCTTCATCCCTGATTTAGTTAAAGGGCAAAATTTTTTGAAATTTTCTGGAAGCATATAAATGCTTTATTTCTAATTTAATAAAATATCTAATAATTAATCAATTAATCAAATCATATATTTATATACACATTTAAAATTTCATTATCTTCTAAAATCCTCTGCCATAGCCCTATCGCACAACGCTCTATCCTCAAGATTGGCTCTTCCTTCCATCGCACAAAGGCGACGCGTGGCTCGCGTCGCTCCCCTCGCCAATGAGAGGGACCGTAAGGATCAGATTACCGCCATGCTTACCCATCCACACCCATACTCTTCATGTCTTAAAAAGGGGAGTACCGACTCCATTAAAGGATTTGGAAAATGCTATTGTAAACTCAAGAACCCTAGCAGCGATCTCTTGACACCCAAATAAGGTACTCCTCCTGATCCTCCTTCTCAATATAGTTTACATATAATCGATGATTATTTAGGGCTTTAAGATATCAAATGAGGGATTCATTAGGATGTAATGTAATCTGCTTTTAGTGTTTAAAAATAATAGAAATTGATTTCAAATAGCTTCTTATTTACAAGGAGATTATCTGAACAAGGAGTTGTGATATTAAAGACTTGATCCCATGCAGATTTGTGAAAATAAATGAGCAATGCTTAAAATTCTTCTATATTTGTATGATGTTTCAATTATTCTATCATTGTTTCGATAATCTTTAAAAGCACGATGGTATTGCAGATGTTTTGAAAATATTATGGAATGGAAATAGAGAAATTTAAAGATATAAATGTTGGACCATAATCAGGATAATCTTTAAAAGCACGATGGTATTGCAGATGTTTTGACTCATTCATTTTATTTATTTATATATTTTATAAGTTCAATATAATGTATTTTTTTTTTTTGTGATTTCTGAGTATTAATAGTTTGTAAAGATGAATAAGAATATTGAAGGTTCATCAAAAGAGTTTATGGTGCTGATGCAATAAGTCATAAAAGAAAGTATTGGTATAATATTAGTTTTATTGCTTACCTTATTTATAAGAAATTTTCTGAACACTTTGAATTACACATACTTTATAGTTAGATTTAATTAAAATATCATGTTGAAAAGTAGAAGGTTGAAGGCACATATTTTATTGATGCCTAGCACTCAAATCTTATTTTATGCTGAAATATTTGCATATAATTTTGTTGATACAGAAATATGAAAATCTATTAGCATAACTTATTGGTATCTAAATCTCATTTTTTCTTACAAAATCAGCATATAAAATAATTGTGGTGCTAAGATCGAGAGTTGAGAACTTCTTCATTTGAGCATTTGTGCAAATCTCATTTGATAAAAGTTCACATATCTTTTTCAATTGTTATGGCTATTTTCATCCAAAAAAGGTATAAACTTTAAATGGCTAAACCTAGTGTGAATATATTTTATTTTCCTAAGCATATTATATATGGATGACCCATTAAGTGGGCCTTGGTGAATGACATTTATGATTGTATTTATTCTTATAGTGAATTTGCTAAGTGCACCTTACTGTTATTTTATAAAACAAATTTTTGAATAAGATATATCTGTGTAAGTCTACGTAATTTAAGTATGCTAAATATTATGACTTTTATACACATATCTAAATTCTATAAATTTTTTGATACTTGATCTATTACCTGATAATTTAGAAATTCTATTAGTTGAAATTTTATTATATTAGTTGAGGCCTTAAATGTAATCTTTGCTGAATTCAATTGTTAAGCTGTTATGGTATCACATAATTGTAACTTGTATATAATTGTGGCTTGCCATAATATTTCATTAGTTTTGAGAACATTTAGTTAAAAATTATGTGATATTTAAATGCAGTCTACATTTGTGAGTTTATGCAATTTAATCGACATATTCAATTATGCTAAAAATAAGATGCTTGATATCTTCTTAACAGCATTATAATCTTCCGTTGCATTGGTCACACTCAAATCGGCTTTCATATTTTGATCTTTTGCAGTCCCTATTCATTAATATGATTAGCATTAATTTCAAGTGCAAATGTATTTAAGTTTCTGTTGCATGTTTATCATGATGTGCAGAACTATCAAATAACCATCTCTTAATGCATGATCATTAACGAATTTTTTAACTTATCGTATCATTGATTGGCAAATTACTTAAGTTTATATAGCAACAATTTCAGCAAACATATTTCTTTTCATGCAACTTCAAAGTATTGTGGCTGTCACTGTGTTGCATGTGAACCTTTGTTTAGTATGAAATATCATGCCACTAGTGTGTGTTACTTGTATTGTTTACTTGACATTTGATCTCATATTAATAAGAAGAATTCAAATAAGTTATACTGCACAGTTTGTCTTTGGTAGCCTTGATTTGGATCATCAGAGTTTGAGTTATTTCTAGTTCTAGTTAAGGTTGTTGCTTAATGCACTTGTATTTATTATTAGTATTTTTATTTTAGTGGGATATGTATAAGAGAGCAGATCGGTTTTAAATGTTTAAATATAAATTTTATCAGAAGTAATTAAGTGCTTAATTGCTGATAAATGAAGTTGCATAGCGTTTTCGTATAATTTACTTAAAATCAGTTATTTAATTGACTTAAAAATGTACATTGCATTTGTTAAGACATCGATTTAACAACTCTTTAGTCAGCACCTAGGAGTAAATGCTTTAGTTTTATATTTAGTATAAAATATTTATTGTTTGTTATGAGGGACCGCGGTAGCTTTTCTCCAGTAAAACTATTTTCAGTGATTTCAGTGTGATTCTAAGCCATTTTAAATTATGTTTGCAAAAGTAATTTTCTTGTGTTCATCTTTTGTTATTGCTGATTATGCTATTCAAGGACACATCTAACATTAGCCTCCTTAAATTTTCCTAGATCTTGTGAATCTACTATTGCCGCATATACTATATTATACTAATGATATATCAGCTTCTTTATATGTATATACATTAAGGGCCGAGGTATTATACATTCTGAAAGTAAATAATCTCTTTGTTATTTCATTTAATTAACTTGATACTTGCCAACGTTTGTTTGTGCTACATAATTGAATCAGGTTCTGTTCTTTGCTCATTTTTAGAAAGTTGCATATTCTAGAAAAGGATTTTAATTGTTATCTTGGATTTAATCTTCATGAATACTTGTGCAGTTATAGGTTTTACAAAATAAATAGTATCATTTTATATCTTTTCTGCAAATAAATAGTGTTGTTATGCTAAATATATTGTCTTTTTCTTTTACAAAATAAACAAATGGCTTTTCAATAAGATAAATAGTAAAATACTATTTCAAAAAATGAATATTTCTTGTTTTGAATAACTTACTAATAGTAGAATGAATAACTTATGTAATAGAATTCATTCAAATCCTTACTTTTAATATTAAATTTATTACTTAATATGGGAAAACTATATTTCTTTAGTTATTTAGGGATTTTATTAGTCCCAAATCATTATGGTAGATAATTAAAAATAGAAACAATGGATATCACATGGTTTATAAAAAATTTGATAAATTTTTTATAATGCTGCAATGCATTGAACCTAAACCTTGAATTATACATCAAGAATTTGTGCATATAATAAACATCTAACATATATTTTGGAGAGGTTTTATATGGTGAATTTTAGTACAGCTATCATCAAGCTTGGGCAGCTATTGGTGTATTCGGAGACCACATAATTTCTTTGAGAGGGAATGTGTATGTTTACAGTTGACCCCACTTTCAGATAAGTTGAGTAGACGTACTCAACTCTTCACTTGTTTTGTGCCCACAGAACACAAATACAAGATAAATAAATTATAAATTGCATTTTTCACAATCTTATTGATTATGAATGATTAAATATAGTCTTATGACTATATATATTCAGTCTTTAGACTGAATTTACTTACTTTATTACTTTATAGCATTTTAAATCTTTCAGAATTAGTTATGCAGTGTAAGATTTTATACAAAAATGCAATTTCATTTTTACAATGTTTTTCTTATTTAACATACAAAATCATTTGAATATATTCATATTTTTTTCAGTTGCAAATATTTCAATGTTATGCCAATCTATTTATTGCAGGATTTATAAAAATGCTTAAATGTAAGAAAGTTTTTTTACTTTCTCTTCTTGATATTTTCATGCTTATTGCATCGCTTTCATTTTAATTTGTAAATGACTAATGTGATATCCATTTAATAACGTGTATTTAGACTTTTAAAGCCAAATCAACTTACTTACCTTTAAATTGCATTTAGACTTTTAAAGCCAAATCAACTTTTTCTTTTTTTGTCTGTGCCCTACCATATTTAAAAATCAAAATACGGTAGATCAGGAGGATAGATCAAGTGCTATAATTAAAGAAGAACCAGAGCATTAGCTATATTAAGGAGCTTGTTCATTTTTTATTTCATTAAGTGAGGATGAGAGTAGTTATTCTCAAAAATGTGTAAAATAAATATTCTAATGATGTTTGTAGACTATTCTTTCATATTGTTTGTAAATTTCATATTATAACTAATGAATGTTTAAGATATAATAATTGAATTTCCTTCCACCATAGATCCATATAAAATAAGGTAGTACTTAATGTTGGGCTAGAATTCCCTAACTCAATATTAAGTATTACCGTAATACCTGTTGTTAGATTTATATATATAATATAATAGCAAGAAGTTACAAGAAGACTCTCGTGGAGGCATCGAGTAGTTTTATTCGATGATTTTTGTATTGCCTTTAGGGCAGAGTATTGTAGTTGATATTTTTTGAGTCATTCTCTGTATCTTCTTTCCACATTATCTATCTATTTATCATTGTAACTTTTCATTTGAGAAAGTAATTGAAAGAATTAGTGGATTTATTTTTTTTTGCTAAATTTGTATGTTGGGTATTGCATTCATGAATCCTGGATCCCCGTCAGCTCCTACTCCCGTTAAGAACACGATTTCATCTTTGGGTGGACCTAATGAAGTAAACTCATTGGCCAGCCTAATGAAGGCCCTTATAGAAAGCAATGCGCAGTAGGCGCAAGAAACCCGCGCACTAATCATGAACTCTCATCAACAACCCATGGGAGTTCCATATTCATCTCATATCTCTGGAGATGGAATCTTACATAGTTTTCTACGTCTTAGGACACCGATCTTTAATGGGGAGCTGAACTTGATGGATACTGTTAGTTGGCTCAAGATAATTGAGAAAAACTTAGTGAGCATAAAGTGCCCAAACTCAGAAGCCATCCGTTTGGCGACTCACCTATTCCAAGATGAGGCAGAATATTAGTTGGAGAATGAACACAACACAAAATTTGTTGACTACAAATTAAACGATATAGAGTTGGATCAATTTGCGGAAGCCTTCAAAAAGGCCTTTATTCCCGTATTTGCATAAGAAATATTGAAAGATGAGCTTATCCACCTGACTCAGGGTCGAAGGTCAGTGGCTTATTACGAGATGGAATTTCGCCAGCTATCATGTTTTGCTTCAAGCTTGGTTAATTCTGAAGCTTCCAAATGCCGTTGGTTCTTAAAAGGGATGAGAGACTCAATTAAAGCTCACTTGATCTCTCAGCAAATCAAGAGTTTTCCAGGGCTAGTCAAAGCTGCCCATCTTCATGAAAACTTCCAAGGACAAATGGACTGCAAAAGTAAGGATTCATTCGCGTAGCCTAGAAGAGAGAATTTTGGCCATAGGAAAGTGGCAAAAGTTTATAATCTCAAAGCGGAACAACCACAAACTGAAGCTCCTGAATGCAAGCGTCAGCATTTGTACGATAAATGTTATCATTTTGGTAATGTGTGCTTCAGTTGCGGCAGGGAAGGTCACCTCTTTTATTCCTGTGCTTATGAGAAGATGATTGATGGACTTATCATCAACTGTTCCTACTCAAAAGTTGGCCAAGAATTGTTAGGGTCAGCGACCTCAGGGCAGCAGCCAATAGCTCCTGCCTGAGTTTATGTGCTCACTTTTGCCTTTGCACCTGAGGACAATGACGTTGTTTCAGGTATGTCTTAAATTATAGTATTTTAGTTTTATTACTTTGATATTTTTGAATATTTCAAATAGTGATTCCTATTACTGTTATAATCATAGGCACATTGTTGATAAATGACAAACCTTGTAACATCCGTTTCGATACGGGAGCGAGTCATTCCTTTGTATCGGAAAGCTGGGTTAAAACCCTTAGCACACCGTCTCATCAGTTAGCAAGTTCATTAAGTACCAGATTACCTTCTGGTGCCCGTATGCAATCCCATCAATTCTATTGAATAGAAATTCCTATCAGTGAACAGAAATTTTAAGCTAAGTTTATCATGCTGCCAATTGTTAATTTTGATATAATTCTGGGAATGAACTTGTTATGTAAGCACGGTGCTTCCATAAATTGCCAAAAGAGGAAAATCACTCTAGGCAGTAGGAGTCATAAAAAAATATTCGTTAGAAAAGTTGGTACACAAGCATTGTTAATCAACGCAATGAAGGCTGAAAAGTTAGTCAGGAAAGGATGCGAAGCATATTTAGTAACAATGTTAAGAGAGAAGAAAGGAAACATCCCTGTCTTCGAGGATTGTATAGTTTGCAAATTTCCTAAAGACCTACCAGGTCTTCCCATGTTAGAGAAATAAAATTTGAGAGTTAATTCTAGGAACTCAACCACTATCTAAGGTTCCATATCACATGGCGCCTAAGGAGCTGTAAGAATTGAGCAAGCAACTTCAAGAGCTGCTAGAGAAAGGTCTCATTCGACCCAGTTCATCTCCTTAGGGAATGCCAGTATTATTCGTGAAGAAGAAAGATGGATCAATGCGTATGTGTGATGAACTCAAAATTTATATTAAAATAAGTGAGTAAAAACATACAAAATACTATATGAACCTTCATACTTTGATTGGAATTCTTACATTTTTAGAAAAAATTGGAAAGAAGGCAAGCTAGAGCTAAAAAAGCAATTTTTGGATGAAAACCACTGTAGCGCGCTAAAGCGGGCCATAGCGCACTACAACGGGCCATGGCAGATGAGTATAAAGAAAAGACCTGGAACCTGACCTGCACAGCCTGGAAGATAACCGCTATCGCGCACCACAGCAAGCCACGGTGACATTTCAATAATATTAATTGAAATATTAAAAGAACTAATTGAACAGTGTAATTTGAAACTCAAACCTCCATAGTGTGCCACAGTGGGCCACAATAACATTCAATAATATTAATCAAAACATTATAAGAACTAATTGAACAGTGAAAGTTGAAACTCAAACCGCCACAGCGGGCCACGACAACATTTCAAAAAGATTAATTGAAACAATGTAAGAACATATTGAACAGTGAAATTCAAAACTCAAACCGCTATAGTTTGCCATGGCGAGAGTCAAAATTAACTTAACTCACTACAGCACGTAGTAACGGAATAGTATTTGGATCGAAACTGCCACAGCGCGCTGCAGCGGAACAGTGTTTGGATCGAAGGTGCCACAGTGCGCTACGACAAATTTTTAGCAGAACTGCATACCTGGAGCAAGATTCAATAGAACCAGATGCGATCGCTGCAGCGTGCCACAATGTGTCGCAGTAGCCGACACGAAAGCACCCAGAATCAACATTAATAACAACATTGGGAGGCCATAAATTCCAACCTTTGGCCTTCCCCAGCCTTTTGAAAGCCGAACTAATTTTTAATATCTGCTAAATTCCAATGGATTTTGAATGGTTTGCATTAAAGCAAGGGGAGATGAAAAGTCACTCTGGATTAATGCAAAAGGGATGAGAGCTTTCATATTTAAGGAACATTTTCAGGTCATACAATGGTTCCCAATTTTTCAATATTCTAAGACCCTAAAAGAGGTTGCTGTTGGAGAAAGAAAGAGAACTCTCCGGGAAAGAAATTTAGATTGACCTTGCAAGTTCAAGAAGGAAGAGAAGCGGAGGAACGTAGAGAAAGAAAGAGAAGAAAAGAGAAGAACCAAGAGAATCCCAGAATTTCAGGGCTATTCCTAGTATCATTTCTCATCCCCATCTTGATTTTTTTATCTGTGAATCGATGTTGCGCTCCAATGCTTACTAATTGGAATAAAGCAAAGAGTGAAGGCAATAGAACTGAGAGCTACGTGACAAGTTCTCAAGCCCATTAGCACCATTCCTTAAGCTCATTTGAGAAGTTGAAGCTTGTGAGCCAAGCCCCCTCCAATCATGCTCTGCGACTCAACAAAGTAGAAGGAGGGAGAGATCATTGGACACCCATGGATGATGTGACATAGTCCATTGGGTCCAATGAATCTTTTCCTTTAGCTAAATTGCATGTGTA
Source organism: Gastrodia elata (assembly GCA_016760335.1). NCBI lineage: Eukaryota > Viridiplantae > Streptophyta > Magnoliopsida > Asparagales > Orchidaceae > Gastrodia > Gastrodia elata. The sequence continues at coordinate 22,033,956 of CM028669.1, forward strand.
GTGCATGATGCTAATTGGTGGGAATCAAAGCTTGTGAGATCAATAAACTAAAAGAATGTTTTGGTAATCTAGACATAGGAAATTGAAATTAAATTAATTATGATCTCATAAGAATCTATGTGACGAGGTAGAACCCCTAAGGTGTTATCCTTGTGCACTAAATTTGAACTTGTTGGAATTCGAGGACTGATCTAAGGAAGGCAAAGTTCATTTGATTGATTAGTTATAGTAAAATCACTATACATATTGCAATAATAATAATTACAACACCGAGTCCTTATGAGTCATATAATGAACCCTCAACTCTCTCTTCTTAATCACATAGTATCTTAATTTAAGTGCTTTGTAGACCATTGCACGCCGCAACGCGCTGCAGAGCGCTGCGGCGGCCAGCCACAAATTTTCTATAGACAGCATTTATTGCGGCTGGGGACATGACCTCTATCCTGAACTTTGTCCCCATCCATCATTCCCCGCAGCTGCTACGTTTTATTTTAAAAGGAAGGTATTGAGGTGATATTTTGGGTAAACAAATGAAGTAATTTGTCACCTCACCATCAATGGAGGATTTTGCCATCATGAGTTCAGAATTTAAAATAGAAATACTGGTTTTGAAATGAAGAAGAAGAAGGCAACCCCTCTCCTATATATACCCCTCCTCTTGACTTGAGGAGGGTTCACAATTTTAGCCAAGAAATCCCACTAAGTAAGGAGGAGTGCCAAGGAAGAGAAGAACTCCCCAAGGGTGGCAAAGCAAGGTCTTACTTTAGAGGAGAAGGAAGAAGGCAGCACTAGCGACCTAAGAAGGGAACATTGAGAAGGAGAAGAAGGATTCCGGAGAACTTCCAAAGGAGCGTTCCTAGTATCTTCTAAACTCTATTATTGTATTTTCTTTTTAGTTGATCATGAAAGGGTCTTTATCGATGTATGTATTTTTCTCCTTTTCTTTTGTAATGAGTAGCGAAACTCCCTTGGGAGGGTTGGGGTGAAGTCCCATGAGCATGATGTAATATTGATGTATAAATGTTTCCTCAAGCATAATTTATTTTGTGATTTTAATGACTTGCTAAGAAATATTTTGTCTAATTTAGTCTTGAATGTGGAATAAGAGTAAAGAATTAAAAGTTCAAGAACTAATAGTCTTTTGCTCCTTAGCTCACCTTAGGTTGGATGCTAGGTTTTGAGTGCATGAAGGCTTGGAACTATGTGACAAAGTTCTTGAGCTCAATGCACCTAAATCTAAGCTCAACCAAAGTGTTGATGCAAGTGATGCTAATACCCACTAAATGAGCTCCTTAGCTCAACATAATTGAGGTAGAGGAAGGAGGTGTTGCGTGCTCATGAACTAAGTGACATAGTCGTTGAGCCCAACATATGAATCCCTCATCTCAACTATGTGAGATGCGAGTGATGCTCGTAGTGGAAATCAATGCTTGTAAGATCCTAAGATTTAAAAATAAAGCTCTCCTTGATCAAGAGAATACGATTAAAATTTAAATCCAAAGAATGTTACAAGAATCTTTGTGCCGAAGTAGAACCGAATGTGAGTTCATTTTGTGCACGAGATTTGAACTTGTAAGACCTTGAGTTAAACTCAAGGAAAACAAAGTGCACTTGATTTTAATTGAAATGAAAGATAAAGCTTGAGAAATTAATATACATAATTATTATATCATGGCATGTGGGATGGTCCTAACTCTCCTCTTTATCTCATCTTTCCCTTGTTACTAGTGATTGTTGTGCTAATTTTTAGACCAACTCATCCAAATACGTTGTAGCTTAAACATTAGTGAGAATAAATACACCTTAATGCCAAATCAACCAATTCTCTGAGGATCGATAAACTCCTGGATATTGATACTTTCCACTTATTACTTCAGACCACGTACACTTGCGTGTGAGCACAGACGTGTATTTACAGTATGTCAAGTATTTGGCACCGTTGCCGGGGAATTTCTACTTGATTTGAATTAAGGACAATCTATAATTAACTAGGGATTTAAGCATTTAATTGCATATATTAGTAGTTTTACATTTTTTGTAATTATCAAGGCTAACATTTTACCTTTTAGTTATTTTATTTCTGCAAAACTATTTGATCTATATTGCTAAGTCGTTCTCGATAAAGCCATATTGGTAGTTGTATGAGTAAAAGAGTTTGTACTAAATATCTTTTTGATCCCGAAATAGATAGAACATACTTACAAGCTAGGCGAGAACAAAACCTATCAAACCAACAAGCCATTATGGATAATTGCATAGAAAATTTAGAAGAGCATAGGGGAAGAGCACTTAGAGACTATGTACTACCCACTATTAGGGGAATCCCCCATGCAATTGTAAGGCCAAATATTGAAGCCAACAACTTTGAAATCAAACCTTTCATACTGAGTATGGTGCAAAATAACCAGTTTAGAGGATTAGACACTGAAGATCCTAACTCACATATTTCATTTTTCCTTGAAATATGTGATACCTTCAGATTTAACAGTGTCTCCGAAGACGCGGTTAAATTGTGGCTTTTTCCTTTCTCTCTGAGAGATAGAGCCAATAGTTGGCTCAGCTCTTTACCGAGTGATTCTATCCGGACTTGGGACGATTTGGCTACGAAATTCTTAGCCAAATACTTCCCTCCGGCTAAAACCGCACGATTGAGGATTGAGATCTCCAACTTCACTTAGTTGGAAGGTGAGATTCTGTATGACGGGTGGGATCACTTTAAGGAGTACCTTAGGCATTGCCCACATCATGGGTTCCCTTTTTGGATGCAAGTGCAAACCTTCTACAATGATTTGAATGCTCCAACGAGGACACTCATTGATGCAGCCGCCGGTGGTTCAATTAGTGGAAAAACCCAAGAGGAATCTTACGACCTCTTGGAAGAAATGACCAATAATGCATACCAATGGCCTTCTGAAAGGCTGAAAAAGGAATCCGTGAAAGTTAACGAAGTCTAACCAAATAACAGCTCTTGAACAAGAAATTCATGCCTTAAATGAAAGAATAGGACAAATGAATGTCAATGTGGTTTCGGAGATACATTGTGAGTTGTGCGGGGGTAGGCATAACAGTGAAAGTTGTAATTTAAACAGCCCCTTCGTGCAAAATAATACTGAACAGGTAAACTACCTTAGAAATAATAACCAGATGAACAACCCTACTCCAACACATATAACCCAGGGTAGAAAAACTACCCAAATTTCTCTTGGAGTAATAATAATAATAATGCTAATCAATATGGGGGGAGTTCATCCAACCAGCAAGGCATGAACTATGGAAACAATAATAACAATTATCAACACAATTTAGAAGGGGCCTTCAATTCATTTAAAGCCGAAACAACCCAATTCATGCGCTGCACTGAAGCCACCATAACATGCCATGAGGCTTCTATTCAAGCAGCTGACCTCTCAGTAGCAAGGGGATTTACCCAGTTCAACTGAAATAAACTCGAGGGAATTGGTGAGTGTGATACATTCTGAAAATGTGTCAGAAGAAATGAATAATGAGAATGTGAGTGCAACAAATTTTAAACTAGGGAATTGAAAATAAGTAAAGGGAATGACCATGAAAAGCTAATCGCCCCTAAATACAAAGATCTAGGGAGGATGTGCATCCCGTGATAATAAGAAACGAAGTATTTGTAGATCCCTTGTGTGATCTAAGTGCTTCAGTAAATGTTATGCCCTACCACATCTATGAATATTTAAAGGTAGGAGGGATGGAATATACCTCGATGATTTTGGAGTTTGCTAATCTTGAATTGTGATGACCCACTTAAGTAGTAATAAGTGAAACTCTTAAATATCGAGGCGCCTTTTCAGATAATGGTGGAGTTCCTGATAAAAACTCCAAAGTTAAGCGTGCTCAGGTGGGAGCACCAGTAGGATGGGTGACCTACTGGGAAGTTATCTTCTAAGGGTAAAATCGTGAGGCCTTTCAGGCCAAAGCGAACAATATCTTGGTGTTAAGAGTTTAGGCTGTTACAAATGGTATTAGAGCAAGCCATAGGGTATCAGATAGGAGCTAAGTGCCATACAGGGCAAAGTACCACTTCATGTGAGCAGCCTCTTGAACCCATGATGGTTAAGGTGTTACATGATTGTGGATACCTCTTATGCCTGTAGGGGTCACCTCTAGTCCTATCTACCCAATGGATGGTTCTTGGATCTGTGTGGATACTGATGAGGATATCGTTTACTTAAGTTGGGGAGATTGTGATGACCCACTTAAGTAGTAATAAGTGAAACTCTTAAACATCGAGGTGCTTTTTCAGATAATGGTGGAGTTCCTGATAAGAACTCCAAAGTTAAGCATGCTCAGGTGGGAGCACTCCCAGGATGAGTGACTTGCTGGGAAGTTATTTTTTGAGGGTAAAACCGTGAGGCCTTTCAGGCCAAAGCGAACAATACCTTAGTGTTAAGAGTTTGGGTTGTTACATGAATCCCTTACCCCTCTAGGAATAATAAAGAATGTTGCAGTTGAATTAGGAAATTTTATAATTCCAACTAACTTTGTGGTGTGTGAATGGGACCAATGGAACATAAACTCCACGATTATCTTTGGGATACCCTTTTTAATGAGTGTGAAGGCTGTCATCGATGTGAGTCGCGGTGTAATGAGCAAGAGTGTTAAAAGAAGAACGAAGATGATTGATCTTAAGCCAACTATCTTTAAAAAGAAAGAGATGGAGGATGAAGTGAGAAAAAGGGTTAGAGAAGAGAGGCTATAGGTCGATGTGGCAGCCCGGCCCCACCGTGGTCCTGTTAACTCTTAAGTTAACATGATTACAGTGGTGGGGTCATCTAAATGACAAGGTCCCCACTTAGAATTGGATTAGACACATATTTTAATCCAACTTAACTAAGGACTTTGCCATTTCTCCAACGAAAAATATCACTAAATGATCATACAAGTAAATAGGGTGCGGAAGCATAAAATATAACATCCATTCATCATAAAAGGAACTAAGCATCCTATTCAGAATAACTAAAGCAGTAAAAGTAAAGATAATTCAGTATTATTACAAACTTTAAATATTTTAAAAGAGCTGAAAAGTAAAACACTCATCCTCACAAATGCAGAAAGAAAACTAAGTCTACAAATCTTCTGGTACAGACTCCTCCTCTAATGGCAAGCCTTCCACTGGATCTACTGCTCCAAGAAATTCAGAACCTATCATTATCAATTTCATAATGATAAGGCCCCAGCCAACAAATGAAAAGTTTAATTAGACAATTTGTCTAAGTACATTTTAGGCTGCAAGTTTATTATGTTATTTAGATATCACCATAAATAATTACAAACACATAATAGGAGCAAGAAAGCGTAAGAAAGAATAAGACATAGCTATAAACAAACAGTTTATAACTTAACAACTATGAAGTAAGCATATACCTCCTCTAAAGCAACTACAACAAGGTCAAGTGAGTATAAAACAAGTAATTATAAATAAAATACCTCATAAACATGCTTATGATCAATACAATTATATGTTAATTGATATAAAGTAAGTAAACATGTGAACAAAACTAGCATCCTATATAAGTAACAACAAGTAAATCTAGTATCATATGCGCAAGACTAGAAAATGCAGTAAGGACTATAAATAACATAAATGCAAGAAAGTAAACTAAAAGCAGTAAACTGAAACTATACTGGCTACTCAGGCTAACCAACTGAAAGAAATAATAACTCTCTTAGCCTGATGGGCTAAGGCAAGAGAATATAAGTAGAAGTATATCTAAAATTAGTACTGCCATGTCAGAACAAATGACTTCTCAAGTCACAAATCTAAAATATTGTTCTCTTTATTCAATAACTAGTAAATGAAAGACTAGGTGGCTTCACCTACAAACTAGTTTTTATTCTACTAGGTTGAATCAACCCATTATCTCTCTCCGACAAATTAGTAAGTGAAACACTAGGTGGCTTCACCAATAAATTAGTGTTTCTGCTACTAGGTCGAACCAATCCATTGTCTCTCTCCGACAAACTAGTAAGTGAGATACTAGGTGGCTTCACCAACAAACTAGTGTCTCCACTACTAGGCTGAACTAGCTAAAGAGGCATACTAATTAAGTCACAAAATGCCAATGAAATGAAAATGATATTTATACTGGTCAAAGTTGACACAAGATACTCATCAAATATCCTATGTACACAATATATGTCCAAGGTATAAAGCTCAATTACAAGGTATGCGAAGCATCAAATCAAAGTGAGCAAAAGACTCGACTAGGACACAAGTGATATCCATTATTGTCTACTTTATTTGTTCTATCTACTCTAAGTTATATAAGTTTCAGAATCATCAATTCTTACATAGTCTATAACTTAGAATCACGAACCTATAAGTTGAAGATAATTAGGACTGCCCAAGTCCTAATTATATATAAACCAAAAGACAACTATTTGATTTAAATAAACAAATCATCGACCTAATTTAATAAACCATCCCAAGCCATCTTGATTAGCCAAATCAAGAGAGAAGGATTAAGAATTAGACTCCAAATGATGGGGTCTAATCACTCAATCCAAAGGTATATCTAAAGGTATAAGGTTTAGAACCCAAATCTCACTGATTAAGTTAAGGCAAATCCTAATGATAAATCAACTCATTAGGATAGATCTCTATTCTTAGTTCTAAAGTTTAAAGATCAAATAATCATTAAATAAACTAAGAAAATCTATAAACTATAAAACTCAAGGTTTCACCTATTCAGTAACCAAATTTACTCAACAGATGAATTCTAACCTAAGATCTAGCCATAATCTTAGGAATTAAAGTTCTTAAGTACTAAGAGTATCTCTCATGAAACACATCCTAACTAATGTTATAAGACCTAAGGAAAGATCTAGAAATGTTTAAGGAAAGAAGAGCACTCACATTTTATTTAAGAAATTTCCTTAAGGACTTTAAAATGAGATCTTGATCAAAATAAAATTAAGGTTTGAATTTATCTAATTTCTATCCTAAATCACTTTATTTATGTTTGAAATGTTTAGAATGTGATTTTTTTAGGGCAAAATGACCATTTTGCCCCTACTTAAAGGTTCAAAGATCAAATTTTGATCTAGGGTTCCAATTATGAAATTTTCTATTGCAAATTATTTCTTACTATCTAATATAAGATTAGACAGCAACTACACTAAATTTGGGTGATTATTAAACCTTATAAGGTCAAATTAAGAAATTTGACCTATAAGGGCATATTGGTAATTTGGCTAAATGAAATCTAAATTTTCTTTTAGTTTAATGTTGTTTACTATCTAAGGTTTCTATATAATCTAAATTTGCTAAATTCTGATAAGTATTGGCCAAGTTATGGCCAATACAAGCTTAGGGGTAGAATGGTAATTAATGCTTTCTTAACTAAAGGTTAAAATCCTAACTTTATCAATTAATATCCAAAATGAGTAGAATCAGTGGCTATGAATCAAAAATTATCCACTGATTATAATGATTAGTGGTATGCTCAATTTGGACTCTAATTGGCTATGTTATGGCCAAATTAGAGTTTAGAGTGATTAGTGAGTGATTAGTAAAATTAATCACCAAATCACTAATCGAACCACACCAATAGGTTCTATTATACTCTAATAATTCTCTGAAACTTAAATTGTTCAATTTGGATCATTAGATTTGCTAATATTCACTAATTAAGTTTTAGAGTAATTAGGGTTGATTAAAAGATCTAACCATTGGATCTAAAATATTTCTGTAGATTACTGTTAATTAGGTTTTTGTGATTAAAATGGATATAAGGATCACCTAATTTGGAGTTTAATTGACCAACTTATGGTCAATTGAAGCTATAAGGTTAATTGGCTTAATTAGGGTTAGGTCAAAAAGTGATTAACCAAAATTTAATCCAAACAGCAAAGTGAACACTACTAGATTAATCTTTAGAGTTTGCTGATCACTTTGAGACCTATATTGGATATGTTTGAACTAAGGGTTGCAAAATTATGGCCATTTGAATTTTTGTGACATATTTGAATTTAATTAATACCCCTAAATGTCACTATATGATATATTACTCCAAATGGGAATTTGATAGTTCCAATAAATTCCTTAAATTTTTTTTGATCAATTTGGTATATTTATTTGCTATATTTGGAGTTCTAAATTGAGAGATATTAATGATTGAAGTTTCTATAATTTCAAAACATAATTATCTAAGTTAAGTTATATTATATAATTAAACTAATTATTTTCTTTAATTTAAACTAATCCTTCTCTGCATGACACGACGGCGGCGGGCCCCATAAGGAGGGATGTGGCAGCCAATGACTTCAGCATGCGGGATTGGCAGGACGCGTGTTGGCTGGAGATAGGGCGAGGAAACTACGGCGGGACCCACGATTTTTCTGCGGTCTGACGAGACGGCCCGAGGCCCAGCTTTCATCACGAATGCAACGGGTTGGGTCGAGCGAGCCCGCCCGTCCCGAGGGCTCCCCTTCTTCAAGAACGGGTTACTGAGAGCGAACTAGGGCATGCGATTTAAAGGTCACATCGGCCTCACCGGAGGCTGGCCCGCATGGCCACGGATAGGACAGAATGGGGGCTCTTTAATGCCGGCTGAACCTTAACTTGAGATGGCCTGAGCAACCTACCACAGCTAACCCTAATCTAGGGTATTCAGACAATGAGTGCAGCAAAGACGATCAATATCGCATGCAAGATTAGAATAATATATCAAAATGAAAGCCATTAAACTCAATCAATTGATAGTAGCCTCAATTACAATTGAAATTAACACTCTTATCTACTTTAGGATTAATAATTAAGGACGAGTGAGGGATAGAAAGTGGAGGTACCTGATGAACGGTTGAAAAGAAGGATTAGGGTTTTCGGTGGCTCCTGAGATCGTTCGATAGAACGAAACTCGAATGTAGGTTTTGGATTAGATTTCAAGACAGCTTAAATGTGATCAGAGATCCATCCTTGAGCGGTGATGCATAGCTGGTGCGCGAAGGATGCCACGCGTCCGCAGAAGCTCCACGAGCAAGCGGGGCGAGGGATTGCGGTAGGGATGATGCAGAGGCCATTCGATCGACTGATCGAACGGTCGGATTCGATCGTTAGATCGAATAACGCAAGCGAACGGCGTGAGGGGAACCGGACGGCGCGTTAATTTCTTAATTAAAATTATATTATTATTTAACTAAATTATGTTCATTTTATTAGTTAAATTTAATTGCTTAAATGTATCCCAAAAATTCCCAATAAATCACCCATAGCTAATTGGGGGGTGAGGAACGCGACGGCGCACTCGGATTTTTATTTCGATGAGTATTTAATTATTTGATTTTTTTCGGGGTATTTAAATAATATTAAAATATTCGACGAAAACCCAACGACTTCCAAACGCATCCAAAACTTCACCCCTAGCTAATTTGGGGGTGGTGAACGCAATGGCGAAGTCAGATTTTTAATCTGAGGTCTAAATAAAAAGTCAATTTCTAGGGTTTGGGATTTTCTAGAATTTCTGATTTTGATCTAGTTGACTTCTGATGTGACCTAGGTTTTAGAGATAAGTTCTAAATTACTTAATTAGTGAACTAGAACCTCAACTAAGACTAAGATTAGTCTTAATTTACCAGAGTAACAACTTGGGTTGTTACAGTCGATGATGTTCTAGAAAACCTCACCATTGAAGAGAAAAACTCTGATGGCTACTCTACTCCTTCCTCTGAAAGGGGGAGCAAGGAAGGAGTAAAAAAGAGAAAAGTGCGATGAGGGAAGAGAAAGAAAAAGACTCCCCCCAATTTTGAAACTAAAAAAATGGATCCTTTATTAGTAGTTGAAGATGAAGAGAGTTCGAGCCACCATGAGGGTTGTGCTCACTCTAACATCTCTAGCTTATGGAAAAGAAAATCACAGGATCCTACAAATTAATCATTAGTGAGTCTAGCTGAGGACGTGAAACTAAGCATTTATTGGGAGGCAATCTAACCCTAAAAAAAAAAAAAAAACAAATTCTGGCGCTACAGCGCGCTGCAGCGGGTAAACCGCGCGTGTAGAGCATCGCGATGGCACGTGGAAGAATTTGTTCCACTCCAGCGCGCTAACGCGTAAAATCTGCTACCGCGCGCTGCAGTGGTTTGCCCCAATTTTGAAAAATTTTCTGTCTTGGGAAAATCCAGTCAACAAGTCATGCCCTTTGGTTTCCCAAGGTAATCAAAAAATTGCTGGAAAAGCTGCCCCCCCTCACATGGATCACCATATTTATGGCATGGGAAAGACCAATTGACCATCTTCTCTTGCCTTGAATTTTTTGGGCTATAAATAGGGAGGCAATGGGGGGGGTTATCCTTGCACCTTTCCAATTCTCCTATTCTCTCTAAGTTCTTGATCCTCCCAATCTTCATTCCTTTCCATGTCAACCGGGAAGAAGGCAATTGCTCGAAAGAATGTTGAAGCCTACTCGTCCGGAGGAACTTTCAACACGAAGAGGTTCTCTTCGGCGGAAGCCGAGCACCGCTTCGTTTCCATCACTTCCTAATGGAAGTTGATTCCGGAAAGGAGTTTTAGCAATGCCTACCCCGTCCCGCATGAGCAAGTCACCCCACGGGGATGGGGAGAGCTTGTCACCAAGAGAGCTCCTACATACCCGGCGATCGTCCAGGAGGTGTATGCAAACGCCATTGATGCGTCTGGGCAGTGGCTCTTCTGCCGGGGTAAGGTTGTCACCCTAAGGATTGCTCAAAATGAGCAATTATATGGGCTTGAGGAGGTAGGTTCATGCTCTTACTCGGACCTCTTGGATTCTCACTTTGACCCCGTAATCTCATTGTGGAAATTATCAACGATGACACAGAGTGGGAAGGATGACTAGCCAACATCCCTCGCTCTGAACTGACGGAGACGAGTAGCGCTTGGCTAGTGTTCATTTCTAGCTATGTCATGCCCACGAATCACTTAACGGAAGTGACCCATGCCCGAACGCTCCTCTTATGCTCGTTGGTTAGGGCGGGCGAAATTTGTATTTCGAGCACTATCTTTGAGCTGCTATGGAAAGCTCTCAAGGGCCCTTGCGCGGCATTGGCCTTCGGGTCTTTAATATCGAGGTTGTGCGAGACCCAAGGGGTCAAGATCCTCTCCTCAGACTTCATTGTCCCCCCTAGCTGTGCCCTTAACCCTTCAAAGCTAAATGTCCGGGCAAGCGAACGAAAGCTGCCCAAGAAGAGAAGGGGACCGAAAGGGGATGCATCCGCACCTTCTGACTCGTGCCTCACAAACTAACTTTTGGTGCACCTCCACAATCAGTATGCAGAGCTTAGCAAGGCTCTTGCAAGCGATATGGGGTTCTTCAAACAGGAGATCGGCCAACAGCGCAAGTTCCAATCTGAATTCCACGAAGGCCTTGGGATGATGTTTGAAGATTGTAGCTTACAAGGTGGACCGGACGCCTCCGTGTTGCCAAGGCCTCCTATCGGAGCTCTCATTCTGGAGACGCGCTACCCTACCGAGACGACATATGTAGAGGAGGAGGACGAAGAAGGAGAAGAGGATAACTAAATAGGTTGTATTTGTTCTTTTCTTGCAATTCTTCTTTTTTCTTTTTCTTTTGTATCTTTGTTTTTAAGTATGTTTTTATTTTGGGATTTTAATTTATGAATTTTTCTTAACTCCTCATTTTTATGGTATTCTTAATTGACATATTGTTTCTGAATTTTTCAAAAGAAATGAAAATCACAAAAATGTAAAAATTGAATTTGATATAAGTAAAAGAATGCGTAACCAAAAATGATTAAATGCATTATAAGCAAGAAAATGCTATACTTGAGGAATGAATGGAGGATAATCTAATCTCTAAAAATTTAATTAAATGCTTGAACTAAGTGTGGGGGGAAGGCATAAGACTTAAACTAAAAGATGTGGTACGTATTCTAAAAAAAGGTGTGCTAGGCTCCCGTAGGACTTCATGATCACAAAGATATATATTAGGGATGAAGAAAAATATCTCTCTCTAAAAATAAAAAGAGCAAAATAATTATGAAAAAAAGGGATGATGAAAAATATCTCTCCCAATTGATCAAAATGAGAAGAATGAAGAAAATTATCTCTCCTTTAAATGTTTTGTGATTCATAAGAAGGAGCACATATGGCACAACTCTTGCAATTTTTGACCACTTCCTTAGTCTAAAGTTCACAATGACTGTACCCATCACCTAATTTCAAATATTGAAAATTCAAAAATTTGGAGACTATTTGATTAAACCACCTTATTACCACAAGTAAAAATATTAATATTGCTAAAATGTTAATTTCATTTTTGTCATGAACATATCTTGACTTATACATATTCTAATTGCATTGTTGTGACTTTTATCCCTATAAGAAAGAAAAAATATCATTTTGAGCTTACTCGAAGACAAGCAAAAATTTAAGTGTGGGGGTGTGATGAATCCATAAATTATATCTAAAATAAATGAGAATTTCTTTCATTTCAGATCTTTATGATGCTCCTAAAATAGATTTTTTCTATCTTTTTCAGGGAAAAGGCATCTAAGAGAATTATGAGGCATTTCTGGAAAAATCTAAATTTTATTAAAGAAAATCCGCTACAGCACGCTGCTGCGCGCTCCAGCGCACCGCAGCGGGCTGCAGTGGAATTATTTAAACTATATAAATGGGGGCTCAACTAATTGAACAGTGTTTTTTCACAAAATGAGCCGCTACAGTGCGTGGTCGTGCACTGCAGCGGTCTGCAGCGGAAGTATTTAAACCATATAAATGGGGGCTCAACTAATTGAACAGTGATTTCTGCAAAATGAACCGCTACAGCGCCCGATCGCGCGCTGCAGTGGAAGTATTAAAACTATATAACAGGGGGGTTCAACTAATTGAACAGTGTTTTTCGCAAAATGAGCTGCTACAACGCGCGGTCGCGCGTTGCAGCGGTCTGCAGTGGAATTATTTAAACCATATAACAGGGTTGCTCACTAATTGAACAGTGTTTGTTGCAAAATGAGCCGCTACAGCATGCGGTCGCGCGTTGCAACAGTTTGCAGCGGAAATATTTTTGAAAAGTGAAGTAATTGAATAGTAGAATTGCAAAATGGCCCACTGCAGCGGGACATCTTCCAATGCTCTAGCACGGTAGCGCGCGGCAGCGGGGGGACTTGGCAAATTTGCTAAAGACCATTGCACGCCACAGCACGCTGCAGCGGCCCGCCATAAATTTTCTCCAGACAGCATTTATTGCGGTTGGGGACATGACCTTTATCCTGAACTTTGTCCCCAGCCATCATTCCCTGCAGCTGCTACATTTTATTTGAAAAGGAAGCTATTGAGGTGATATTTTGAGTAAACAAATGAAGATATTTGTCACCTCACCATCAATGGAGGATTTTGCCATCATGAGTTCAGAATTTTAAATGGAAATGCTAATTTTGAAATGAATAAGAAGAAGGTAGCCCCTCTCCTATATATACCCCTCCTCTTGACTTGAGGAGGGTTCACAATTTTAGCCAAGAAATTCCACTAAGTAAGGAGGAGTGCCAAGGAAGAGAAGAACTCCCCAAGGGTGGTAAAGCAAGGTCTTGCTTTAGAGGAGAAGGAAGAAGGCAGCACTAGCGACCTAAGAAGGGAACATTGAGAAGGGGAAGAAGGATTCCCGAGAACTTCCAAAGGAGCGTTCCTAGTATCTTCTAAACTCTATTATTGTATTTTCTCTTTAGTTGATCATGAAAGGGTCTTTATCAATCTATGTATTTTTCTTCTTTTCTTTTGTAATGAGTAGCGAAACTCCCTTGGGGAGGGTTGGGGTGAAGTCCCATGAGCATGATGTAATATTGATGTATAAATGTTTTCCTCAAGCATAATTTATTTTGTGATTTTAATGACTTGCTAAGAAATATTTTGTCTAATTTAGTCTTGAATGTGGAATAAGAGTAAAGAATTAAAACTTCAAGAACTAATCATCTTGTGCTCCTTAGCTCACCTTAGGTTGGATGCTAGGTTTTGAGTGGATGAAGGCTTGGAACTATGTGACAAAGTTCTTGAGCTCAATGCACCTAAATCTAAGCTCAACCAAAGTGTTGATGCACGTGATGCTAAGACCCACTAAATGAGCTCCTTAGCTCAACATAATTGAGGTAGAGGAAGGAGGTGTTGCGTGCTCATGAACTAAGTGACATAGTCATTGAGCTCAACATATGAATCCCTCATCTCAACTATGTGAGATGCGAGTGATGCTTGTAGTGGAAATCAATGCTTGTAAGATCATAAGATTTAAAAATCAAGCTCTCCTTGATCAAGAGAATAAGATTAAAATTTAAATCCAAAGAATGTTACAAGAATCTTTGTGCCGAAGTAGAACCGAATGTGAGTTCATTTTGTGCATGAGATTTGAACTTGTAAGACCTTGAGTTAAACTCAAGGAAAATAAAGTGCACTTGATTTTAATTGAAATGAAAGATAAAGCTTGAGAAATTAATATACATAATTATTATATCATGGCATGTGGGATGGTCCTAACTCTCCTCTTTATCTCATCTTGCCCTTTTTGCTAGTGACTATTGTGCTAATTTTTAGACCAACTCATCCAAATACATTGTAGCTTAAACATTAGTGAGAATAGATACACCTTAATGCCAAATCAACCAATTGTATGAGGATCGATAAACTCCCAGAAATTGACACTTCCACTTATTACTTCAGACCACGTACACTTGCGTGTGAGCGCAGACATGTATTTACAGTCTATCAATAGCATGTTTTAGTGCAATATGAAAATTAGTCTTTCTTTTGAAAATTCTTGAATTTCTTTCCTGCCACAATCAATCCACTAGAGTTTGTAGGCTCTAGTGGATTGATCGTCCAACCCAGTGCCATAATTGTCTATCATAGCCAAATTTATCTTATATTATATTGCCACCACCAATATTTGAAACATGATAACATGGTTTAGTGCAATATGAGAATTAGTCTTCCATTTGAAAATTCTTGAATTTTTTTCCAGTCACAATTTGCAAATTATAATTCATGAAAGAATAAGTGTGTAACAACCCAGATTCTTACCTTAGTCAATTAGGAATAATCATAGTCTTAAACTGATCCTAAGTGCTAATTGGAGTAAACCTCTTAGACCAAGTCCAAATTAGGAGTCAAATGGATCGAATCCTGATTTTTGGAAAGTTCAGAAACCCTAAAATTTGACCTATTTAAATTGACCTCGGATCGGAAAACGGACATCGCCATTGCGTTCGTTGACCCCAAATTAGCTAGGGGTGACATTTTCATGTCGATCGGAAGTCGTCAAAATTTCGACGAATATTTTAATAATACTTAAATACCCCGCAAATCGAGGAAATAAAATACTCATCGAATTGAAAATCCGACCTCGTCATTGCATTCCTCACCTCTCAAATAGCTAGGAAAAACATATTCGAAAATTTTTGATCTTATTAATATAAAAAAAAATTATTATTTTATTATTATTTAACGGCGTCGTTAAATATTTAAGCGACGCATCAACTGTGGCCGACGGGGCCGTCTTCTCAGACAGCGCCATCGCAGCTGTTGGATCAGATCCAGATCCAATGGCTATGGAGTCGTCTTCCCCCTCAGCCCGTTCGCCTGCTGCCACGTGATGACCCGCCGCGAATTCGGCCAATCCGTGGCTCGGCGCGCCTCATCAAGTCCGCCTGAGGGTCCATAAGGACCCTCCCCCATCGTCCCGAGCCAGGATTCACCAAAGACCGCACGCGAGAGTCTCGGGAGTCAAGGATCTGAACCCTAAACATTGGTCGACAACTTCAGGTACCTCGATCTCCCCCGATTTCCATTCAATCACAACAATAATTGTATGATATGTGGTTGCCTCGTTCTCGACACATCCACCGGTTCTGATCGGGTTTGTAACCGCCCGATCGGGCGCATTGGGGCCCTGAATAAGACTGGCTTCGGCTTCTATCGAACCCTAGAAGTCGAAAGGTCATGGGTCTCGGGTCGGGTCGGGCCTGACCCGCGTAGGGATGGTCCGGGTCCGCGTGTGCTGAACACGCGGCGCATGTGGGGCCACTGCTCCACGTGGCAGCCTCCTGGCACGGCACGTGCCATGTGGGGGTCCACTGCCAGAGCCCCCGCGGCTCGTCAGCTTCTGCTGTGGGGCCCACACGTAGAACATCGCCTAATCAGGCACTGCCACGTGTCACTGGTGGGGCCCACCGACCGACCGAGCGTCGGCTGTGGGACCCGCCACGGCGCCCGTGGCCAATCACACAACGCCATGTGGCAACCGTGGGCCCACTGTCAATTCAGACAGTTATATAAATTAATTAATGACTATTAATTAGTAATTAATTACAATTAGCAGATAATAAAGTATAATTAGTGTTAATGACCTTTAAACAGTAACCTTGTGTAATTAATTAATTAACTATAATTAATTAGCTAATCAGTTAATTAGAGGATAATTAGGATTATTTTTATATTAATTAAATATTAATAGTAATTAGAATAATTAATTAATATTAAATAGTAAAGCTATAATTAATTATTCATAATTAAATATTAGCAGATAATTAAGATAATTTAAATAGTAATTAACTTGATTACAATTCAATAGTAATAATAATAATATTATATTTAAATTAATTAAAAATTAAACATTAATTAGTTATAGATTTAATTAATGGATTAATAATTACAAAAAATATATATTTTTAACTTTAGAAATGAACAGTAAATTAATACAGATTGAATAAATGAATAGTAAAATAATACAAATTATATTTTGAATAGTAAAACTTAAAAGTTTAATAACTTTTTGTAGGATGATCCAAATATAGCCAATATAGGTCTCATTTTACTCAGAAAAATAAAAGGGATCAAATGGCGTAATGTAAAAATTGATTTTGGGATACGCATAATGATGTAGCATTTTAAGACATTTTAAGACCCTATAACTTTTGACTTAGTTGACCAAACATAGTCTATATGGGTCTTAAAATTCTCAGGAGAGCAGCCCCATCACTATAGTAGTATTAGTTTTCCCACCCGGATATCAGGATAAAAAGTCAACCCTAGATCTCACAGTTAACTTTATGGAAAATTGACCAAAATGCCCCTAGAATTCAAATGATCATAACTTGGTTAAATCAACTCCAAATTCAAAAATTCAAGATATTAACTAGTTTAGAATTTCAATATCATCAGTAAATTAAAATAATATTTAGGATCTGAACTCTAAAAATTTAGAAATGACCAAAATACCTCCAACCTTAGTTAGGTCATAACTTGACCAGTTAAGGTCAAACTTGGGTTTTTCCCTATTAACACACTCAGTATATTATAGGGAAGCTATAGAAACTAAGTTTGCTAAAATTAGACTTCAAATGGAAAAGTTCAGTTTTTGTCACCCGTTGACTGGCCCAAAATTACCAAATTGCCCTTCCAACTTAAAACATCCATAACTTAGTCAATTGAACTCAGAATCCAGTGTTCTTGGACTTTATAAAATCTTTGAATAGTAACCTACAATAAACTGCATAAAAAGTTAGGTTTCATTAGGGTGAAAATTACTAAAATGCCTTTAAGTCAAAAACATTAGTTTGAACCTATAGAACCTGTTCCTTGTCCAAATTAGACGTACTTACTGTCTATCTTCAAGTTATATACTAAGAAATCATTTGAAACCAAGAAACTTTAGTTTGGATCAATAAATAAAAAGTTGACTTTTTGGACCATTAAGTAGGGGCAAAATAGTCATTTTGTCCAAAATTTAGGTTAAGTACCTTTAAACTTTAAATAATCTTTTAATTCACTAAAACCAACATTAGAACTATATTGGAATCATTTAAGTGAGTAAAACCAATAATTAGGTCAATTCATCAAATACTTGAAAATCCTTCTAAGTCTCTTTTTAGGGTCTTCACACCTCACATAAGGACTATTCCTAAGATTAGGACTAGATCATAGGTTAGAATTCATTTATTGGGTAAATGAGTTACTCAATGGGTGAAATCTTGGTTTTATTAGTTTTTAGAATTTTACAACTTATTTTGATTATTTTGTCTATTAACCTTAGATTTAAGATAGGAGATTCATCCTATTAAGTTTGATTACTTAATAGAATTTGCCTTAACTAGTAAATCACTTTAGAATGAAACCTAGATCTGAGGTCTTATCCTTTTTGGATTATATGATTAAACCCAATCTCGGGGTATTTAATATATAATCTATAATTTAGTAGTTTTGATTAGAGCTTAGTATAGAATGTTTAAAATCATTAATTAGGTCATGATGATTTATTATTTAACTCTTATAGTCGACTTTGATTAAGCATATTAGGACCTAGCTAGTCCTAATATATTGCAACTCATAAGGAAGAGTTTTTAAGTTACACTCTATAATAGGAAAATGGTGATCCTGAACTTGTGTAACTTGGAATAGTTAGAATGGATAATTAGAAAACAATTGATATCACCATATTAGTAGAGTCCCTTGCTTACTTTTGATATTTTGTTGCTACGCATTCCTTGATATTTAAGCCATTTTCCTTGGGCATGTCACACAAGAAAATATTATTGTATGAAAATGAAAACTTAGAATAATTAGGATAACAATTGCCTTTGGGTCCAGTTCATTGTGGATTATGGTGCACATTTACTCCAATGGATAGGGGTAAGATGAGATCAGAATGCTTAATACTACTCATTGAGGAGAGTGTGTCAGATATGGGACCCATTTAGTCTTGTAAACGTGCTTGACTCCTTAGTTATTTCTGAAATTGTCCATAGAAACAAAAGTAAAATAACTAAAAGATGTTGCATAGTATTGCCTACCTCTTCAGTCACACAGTATATCCAGTTATGTCTACCCTAGCTCAGAAAGGCTGTGGGGATAGATATGTTTGCCCTAGCCCAGAAAGGCTACATGTATTGATAGATTTTGCCCTATCTCAGAAAGGCTATGGGAATGGATATATATATATATATATATATATATATATATATATATATATATATATGTATGTATATATGGGCCAGATTGGCCAATTCTTTTGATATAGTAGTTAGTACACAGAGATTTATGTGCAGTTTTGATATTTGGCTTACTTTTCAGTATTTTGGTTTAGTCAGCTATTCCTTTGTTCTGCTTACATATATATTAGGATGTTAAAATTTTTGCTGCTAATATATATATCATTGCTGAGTTAAGTTATTAAATCTACATATTTCTTTTGATCACCAGCATATTTAGGATGTAGTATTTTCTTTCAGCACTTATTTATTTATTTATATATGCCTACCCTGTTTAGCTTATATATATGAGATATGTCTTAGCCTCCTTTTTGCTTAAAGTTATAAATATTATTTATAGCTTTTCCTTTCTTATTGTTCTGCTAGTTGCTCCTATTATTGGATGTAGTTGTTGCTTAGAAATTGTAAATGGTGATATTGTAAAATATGTAAAATTTATCAGCCTAAAATGTACTTAGATAATTGTCTAACACAAGATTTTCTCTTTTTTGGCTGGGGCCCTACATTGTGAAATCGACAATGTCAGGTATAGAGCAGCTTGAGGATCATGTACCTGAGGAGGAGCCTTACTTAGAGGAGGTGCAGCAGCTGGGACCAGAAGACATTTAATTACTTTGTATGTGAGGATGAGCGTATTTTTACTTTCATTCTTAAGCTTTAAAATGATGTAATAATATAGGTACCTATGACTGCATGTTTGGATTATTATATGCTTTTATTCTGAGTCATATTTCATTATATTTGTACTGTGATGCTTGGATATTTCTCATTTTAAATTCGCTTCCGTACTCTGCATATTTTACTTAGATAGTGACTGTTATTAGATTATGTGCTTACACTTTCCCTTATTAGGTGGATTGTGCATTTCATCCTAATCCAATGATAAGTGAAG
This sequence comes from Gastrodia elata, assembly GCA_016760335.1. Lineage (NCBI taxonomy): Eukaryota > Viridiplantae > Streptophyta > Magnoliopsida > Asparagales > Orchidaceae > Gastrodia > Gastrodia elata. Next base: position 22,053,847 of record CM028669.1, read on the forward strand.
GGTTAGCCAGAGTGACACGCTACCCCTTAACTTAATCCTGCATATTAAGGGGTGGGGTGCCACAAAGTGTGAGGACCCATCACCGTGATAGTGTCAACTAGACCAGTATTGGGCTTTCAGAGTCACGGGACCCTATTGAGCATTTAAATGAAATGATGCAAAAGAGTATTACCATTTAATTTCAATATAATTTCAATATTAACCCTTCATATTAATTTAATATTTATAAAATAAGTTCAGATATACTTAATATAAGATGTTTATTTGAAAGTACAAGGCTTTAATAAAAATAAAGGGTGGATAAAAATGGTAGTAGCAAGGTGATCTTCTTAATCTCCAGAGAGCTTATTAGGGACTTCAGTCCTACACTTCTTCTAGCTCATGATTTGACATTTACAATGAAAATACCATAGTTGATGTGGTGGCCGCCCATTAATCATCTAAGATTAAGTGGTGGTCATCATTAGGTTATCCTTCACTTAGCATTAGGTTATGAATAAATATTCCTAATCCACTGATAAGGGAAGATGATGAATCCATAAATTATATCTAAAAAAAAGGAAAACTCATTTATTTCTGACCTTTAAACTGCTCCTAAATCAAAATGGCCTACCCAAAGGAGTTGAAGATATAAAATTATTTTCTCAAAACCTTCAAGAAAAACCGCTGCCGCGGTTAATTTCATGTAGGATTCTGGCGTGACCGCGCGCTGCAGCAGGTCTTTGGCGATCCGCGGGCGCGACCGCGCGCTGCAGCGGGTAAATTTTCAAGACTCGGACGCTACTGCGCGCTGCAGCGGGTCTTTGGTGATTCGCGAGCGCGACCGCGCGCTGCAGAGGATTCATTTGTAAACCGCAAGCATGACCGCGTGCTGTAGCAGATTCATTTGTGAACCGCGAGCGTGATCGCGCGCTGTAGCGGACTCATTTATGAAAACGCAGGTGCGACAGCGCGCTGCAGCGAATTTATTTGTAAAACCACAAAGCGCGACCGTGCGCTGCAGCGACAGTTTTACTTTTTAACGTGCTAAAGCGCACTACAGTGGCTGCCGCCATTTTTGCCAATCAGATGCATTTATTGCGGCTGGGACAAGACCCCCAACCTGCATCTTGTCCCCAGCCATCATTCCCTGTAGCAGCTCCGATTTTCAATGGAAGATGGCCTCTTGATTTGATAAGAAGGATAAACAAAGAAGGATATTGGTCACTTCATCCTTAATTTGGGATTTGCCATCATTACTTCAAATTTTTTTTATCAAATTGCTAGTTTTGGAGAGGATGAAGGAGTATGCAGTCCCTCTCCTATAAATACACCTCCTCTTGACTAGAGGAGGGTTCATAATTTTGATTAAGACACTAAGTAAAGAGGAGGAGTGCATAAGTAGAAGTGAGGAACTCTCCAAGGGTGGCAAGGCAAGCTCTAGCTAAGGAGGAGAATAAAGAAGGCAGCACTAGCGACCTAAGGAAGGAGCTTGAAGAAGGAGAAGAAGAAATCTGGAGAACTTCCAAGGAACGTTCCTAGTATCTTCTAAACCTTACTCTTGTATTTTCTTTTCTTAGTTGATCATGAAAGGGTTTTTATCCATATATGTGTTTTTCTTTACTTCCTTTGTAATGAGTAGCTAAATCTCCCTTGGGGAGGGTTGGGGAATTCTCATGTGTATGTGTTATTATAATGTATGAAGTTTCCTCAAGCGAAATTAAATTGTAAAGGACTTAATGAAGTTTGCTTTTTATTATTTTGTCATGAATGTGGATAAAAGGAAATGAACTAATAATTTCAAGAACTAAATTGTCTTGTGCTCTATAGCTCACCTTAGGTTGGATGCTAGGTTTATGAGTGCATGAGAGCTTAGAACTATGTGACAAAGTTCTTGAGCTTAATGCACCTTAATCTAAGCTCAATCAAAGTGTTGATGCATGTGATGCTAAGACCCACTAAATGAGCTCCTTAGCTCAACATAATTGAGATAAATGAAGAAATAGTTGACTGCTCATGAACTAAGTGACATAGTCATTGAGCCCAACATAGTAATCCCTAATCTCAATTATGTGGGATGCAAGTGATGCTCATAGTGGAATCAATGCTTATAAGATCTTAAAACATAAATAATCATAATCTCCTTGATCAAGAGATAAGATGAAAAACTAAAACCTAAAATCTTATAAGAATCTTTGTGCCAAAGTAGAACCAAATGTGTGTTCATTTTGTGCACAAGATTTGAACTTGTGAGACTTTAAGATAAAATCTCAAGGTGATCAATGTGCACTTGATAAACAAAATATAAATGAAAGACAAAGATTGAGAAATCAAAAGTACATTGGTAATGTATCATCACATTTGGAATAACCCCAACTCTCCTCTCTCTTTTATCTAACTTATCTTCATTTAGTAGTTATTGTGCTAAGTCTAGGACCAACTCATCAATTAAATCATAGCTTAAATATTAGAAAGAATAGATAGACCTTATAACAAAACAACTAATTCTCTGTGGTTCGATAAATCCCGAAAAGTAACTCTTTCCACTTATTACTTCAGACCACATACACTTGCGTATGAGCGCAGACGTATATTTACAGTCTGTCAAGTTTTTGGTGCCATTGCCGGGGAATTGATATTTGTTTCGTATTAAGGATAATTTATAAGTAGTTAGTGATTTAAGCATTTCTTGCATATATATCTAGTTTTTTATTTTTTTTGTAATTATAGGAACTAATATCTAACATTTTTGCTAATCTTATTTTTGCTAACTTGCTGAACTTTATTGCTAAAATTATTCTTGATAGCCATATTGCTATTTGTATGAGTAGAAGAGTTTGTACTGAATATCTTTTTGATCTAGAAATTGAGAGAACATATTTACAGGCTAGGAGAGAACAAAATCTTTTAAATCAACAAGCCATTATGGACAACTATAATGAAAATATAGGAGAACCTTTAGGAGAGACTAGGGTAAGAGCACTCAAAGACTATGCACTACCCACTGTTAGGGGAATCCCCCATGCTATTGTTAGGCCAAATATTAAAGTCAATAATTTTGAGATTAAACCTTCCACACTGAATATGGTACATAATAATTAGTTTTCGGGATTAGCCATTGAAGATCCAAACTCATATATTTCAACTTTTCTTGAAATATGTGACACCTTCAGGTTTAACGGTATTTCTGAAGATGCAGTTAAATTGTAGCTTTTCCCATTCTCTTTAAGAGATAGAGCCAAGAGTTGGCTCAGCTCTCTACCTAGTGATTCCATCCGGACATGGAATGATTTGGCTAAGAAATTCTTAGCCAAATATTTCCCTCCTGCAAAAATTGCTAGATTGAGAATTGAGATCACCAACTTCACTCAGTTTGAAGGCGAGACTCTATATGATGGGTGGGACCATTTTAAGGAATATCTCAGGTGTTGCCCACATCATGGGTTCCCTCTATGGATGCAAGTGCAAACCTTTTACAATGATTTGAACGCTCCTACGAGGACACTCATAGATGCAGCCGCCAGTAATTCTATTAGCGGTAAAACCCAAGAGGAAGCTTACGACCTCTTGGAGGAAATGGCCAACAATGCATATCAATGGCCTTCTGAAAGGTTAAAAAAGGAAGCTTTAAAGGTAAATGAGTCCAATCAAATAATGATGTTACAACAGGAAATACATGTCTTAAATGAAAAAATAGAAAGAATGAATGTCAATGTTGTTCTTGAGGTGCATAGTGAATTGTGCGGGGGTAGGCATAACAATGAAAATTGCAATCTAAATAACCCCTTTGTACAAACCAACATTGAACAAATAAGCTACCTGAGAAACAACAACTCGATGAATAACCCTTACTCCAATACCTACAACCTAGGATGGAAGAACCATCCAAATTTCTCTTGGAGTAATAACAATAATAATGCAAATTAATATGGGAGAATTTCATCCAATAAACAAGGCATGCATAGTGGAAATAACAACAATAATCATCACCCCAATTTAGAAGGGGACTTCAACTCCTTCAAAGCGGAAACGATCCAATTTATGCGCCACACAGAAGCCACTATCACACACCATGATGCTTCAATCCAAGGGATAAAAGCTTCCCTGAGGAATATAGAGACCCAATTGGGGCAGATCTCCAAGCAGCTGACCTCTCGGTAGCAAGGGGCCCTACCCAGTTTGACCGAAATAAATCCCAGGGAGTTGGTTAGTGTGATACATTCAGAAGATATGTGTGGGGGAATTAAAACTGAAGGTACGAGTGCAACAGGTTATATGCTAGAGGAAGGGAAAGAAAAAATGGGGAATGAGAGTGAGAAGCTAACAGCTGTTAAAAGTGAAGACCCAGGGAGGTTGAGCATCCCCTGCATAATCAGAAACGAAGTATTTGTAGATCCCTTGTGTGATCTAGGCGCTTCGGTCAATATTATGCCCTACCATATTTATGAACATCTAAAGGTGTGAGGGATGGAATATACCTCAATGATTTTGGAATTTGCCAATTTAGAATCTCTTACCCTCCTTCGAATGATAAAAAATGTTGCAGTCGAATTGGGAAGTTTTATAACTGATTTTGTGGTTTTTGAATGGGATCAATGGATGAAGAATTCCACAATTATCTTTGGTAGAACCTTTCTAATGAATGTGAAAGCTGTTATTGATATAGGTCATGGGTTTATTAGTGCAAATGTAAAAGGAAAAACTAAATTAATTGACCTTAAACCTACTTTATTTAAGAAAAGAGAGATGGAAAATGAGGTGATGAGAAGGGTGAGAGAAGAAAGATTATGAGTTGATGATGTACTTGAAGATCTAATGTTGGAAGAAAGGAATTCTGATCATAGCGCAACTCCTTCCTGGGAGCAAGGAAGGAGTGAAGAAAAGGAAAACGAGAAGAGGGAAAAGGAAGAAGAAGACTCCCCCAAAGCTTGAATTAGAGGATATGGATCCGCTAGGGGAAGTTAGAGATGAAGAAGGTTTGAGCCACCCCGTGGGTTGTGCTCACTCAAGCATCTTTAGCTTATGGAAGAGGAAACCAATGGATCGGACTAGTTGATCGTTAGCGAGTCTAGCTAAAGACGTTAAATTAAGCATTTTTTGGGAGGCAACCCAAGCCAAAACAAAAATTATATATATATATATATATATATATATATATAGTCAGCTCTACAGCGCGCTGTAGCGGAAGTTCTGCGACAGCGCGCTGCAGCGGGTATGCCGCGCATTTGCGAAAATCTCGTGAAGGTGCGCTGTAGCAGAAATTTCGCTACAACGCGCTGCAGCGGAAATTCCGCGAGAGCGCGCTGTAGCGAACAATCCGCTTCCGCGCGCTGCAGCGGTTTGCTCCAGCTGCAAAATTTTTCCGTCTTGGGAACAATACAGTCAAAAGGTCATGACATTTAGTTTTCCAAGCAGTCAAAAGGTCTGCTGAAAAAGCTGCCCCCCCTTCATATGGATCACCATATTAATGGCATGGGGAAGACCATTTGATCACCTTCTCTTGCCTTGGATTTTCTTAGTTATAAATAGGGAGGCAATGGAGGAGTTATCCTTGCACCATTCTAATTCTCTTATTCTCTTATAGCTCTTGATCTCTCTAGCTCTCATATCTCACCATGTCTTCTGGAAAGAAGGCCATTCCAAGGAAGGAGGCGGAAGCATCTTCATCCGGAGGATCCTTCAATAAGAAGAGTTTCTCGTTCGCAGAGGCCGAGCACCGATTCTTCTCCATCACTTCCCAACGGAAGTTAATTATGGAGAGGACCTTCAGCCACGCCTTGCCTGTCCTGGTGGAACAAGTTAACCCTCGAGGATGGAGGGAGTTTGTGACCAAGAGAGCCCCTACGTACCCGGTGATTGTCCAGGAGATCTATGCGAACGTAATTGATGCGGCCGGGCAGCGGATCTTCTGTCGAGGTAAGGGTGTCACCCTTAGGATTGCTCAAATCGAGCAATTCTATAGGCTCGAGGAGGTACATTCTTGCTCCTACTTGGAATTGTTAGAATCTCGCCAAGACCCCCTTGATATTATGGCAGAAATTATCGAAAACGACACAGAATTGGAAGGAGGATTAGCCAACATTCATCGTTCCGAATTAACGGAGATGAGTAGTGCTTGGCTAGTTTTTATTTTGAGCTTTGTCATGCTTACAAGTTACTTGACTGAAGTGACCCGTGCCCGAGCACTCCTCTTGTGCTCGTTGGTTAGGCCGGGCGAGATCCGCATATCTAATATTATTTTTGAGTAGCTTTGGAAAGCTCTCAAGGGTCCCTGCGCTGCATTGGCCTTTGGGTCTTTGATATTAGGGCTGTGCGAGACCCAATGGGTCAAGATACTCTCCTTCAACACCGTCGTTCCCCCGATTGCGCCCTTAATCCTGCAAATTTAAATGTCCGGGCAAGCGAACAAAAGCTGCCCAAGAAAAGAAGGGGCGCACAGGGGGAAACATCCGCGCTGCCCGACTCATACCTCATGAACAAGATTTTGTTACGTCTCCACAATTAGCAAGCGGAGCTCAGCAAGGCTCTTGCCACGGACATGGGGTTCTTCAAGTAAGAACTCATCCAGCAGCGCAGGTTTCAATCCGATTTCCATGAAGCCCTTGGGATGATGTTTGAGGATTGGAGCTTGCAAGGTGGACCGGATGCCTCCGTGTTGCCAAGACCTCCTGTTGGTGCCCCCATCCCAGAGATGCACTACCCTTGCGAATCCGCGTACGTAGGGGATGCGGATGAAGAGGAGGAAGCCCAGGATTAATTAGGTTGTATTTTTCTTTTTGTGCCTTTTTATGTTTTTCGTTATATTTTTCTTTCTTGTGTATTTTATTTTAAGATTTCAATTTATGAATTTTCATATCCCCTCATTTTTATGGTATGCTTATACTAAATATTTTTTTTGAATTTTTTAGAAATCACAAATTGACAAGATGGACTTTAATATAAGTAAAAAGGTGCAATTCAAAAGTAACCAAATACATTATAAGCACTAAAATGTTTTAATTAAGGAATGAGTGGATGATAATCTAATCTCCAAAAATTCAATTTAAAGTTTTGAACTAAATGTGGGGGAAGGTATTGGACTTAGACTAGAAATGTGGTGTGTACTCTAATAATAAAAGAGTGTGCTAGGCTCCCGTAGAACTTCATGATCACAAAGATGCATATTTGGGATGAAGAAAAATATCTCTCCCTAAGAATGAAAAGAACAAAATATATATTCAAAAAAGGGATGATGAAAAATATCTCTCCCAAACGATCAAAATATGAAAGGATGAAGAAAAATATCTCTCCTTCAAATCTTTTCATCTTTGTGATTCATAAGGAGCACATATAGCATAACTCTTGGAGACTTTGACTACCTTTTCTAGTCTAGGGTATATAATGAACTCTCTCCATCACCTAGTGTCTAGCATGAAAATCAAAATATTTGGAGATTAATTGATTAAATCACCCTTATTGCCAAGGTTAAAATATTAAATATTGCTAAATGTTTTGTTTCATTTCTATGCAAGCACATTGACTTATATTGACTCTAATTGAATTTTTATGACTATCATCTCTATTGTAACAGAAAAAATACTATTTTGAGCTTACTCGAGGACAAGCAAGAATTTAAGTGTGGGGGTGTGATGAATCCATAAATTATATATAAAATAAAGGAAAACTTATTCATTTCTAACTTTTAAACTGCTCATAAATCAAAATTTTATCTATCTTTTTCAGGAAAATAGCCTACTCAAAGGAGTTGAAGACATAAAATTATTTTCTCAAAATTCTTTAAGAAAAATCGCTGTCGCGCGCTGCAACGGGTAAATTTCCTAGGCTCAAGCGCAATCACGCGCTGCAGCGGGTCATTCTGTAGGATTCTGGCGCGACCGCGCGCTGCAGCAAGTCTTTGGCGATCCGCGGGTGCGACCGCGCGCTGCAGTGGGTAAATTTTCAAGACTCGGACGCTACCGTGCGGTGCAGCGGGTCTTTGGTGATCGGCGGGCACGATCGCGCGCTGCAGCGGATTCATTTGTGAACCGCGAGAGCGACCGCGCGCTGTAGCAGATTCATTTATGAACCGTGAGGGCGATCGCGCGCTGTAGCGGACTCATTTGTGAAAACGCGGGTGCGACCGCGCGCTGCAGTGGCAATTTTACTTTTTAACGCACTACAGTGCGCTGCAGCGGCCGTCACCATTTTAGCAAACTCAGTGGCTATAGCTTCTCTATTACCTACTGAGTACTTTAATTGGGAGTAGACCCAAATTAGACCTGATTTTGTTAGGTTATAGCTTAATTAGGTTAAAGGGTATTTTGGTCAACTTAGAGTTTCTGGATTTCAAAACATAAACTTTATTGCAGTTTACTATTGGCACTGAATTTATAAGCTAGATAGCCCTTTGAATTTTCAAGTTTGGAGTTCACTTGACCAAGTTATGATTAATTGAAAATCAAGGGCATTTGGGTCATCTTGGGAGGGTCCTAAGAATAATTAAGCAAACAAATCACCCAATAGGAAAATTAGTACTACTACAGTGATGGAGCTATTCTCTTGATCACTTTAAAACCCATATTGACTATGTTTGGTTGACTAGGTAAAAAGTTATATGTATTTATGTAGGTCCTAAAAGTGATTAGGCTAATTACACTCCAAACAAAAACATTAACACTACTAAGACATTCTTGAGAGTCTCCTGATTAAAAAGAGAGCTATATTGGATATGTTTGGATTAATGTGTAAATGTTATGAGCCATAGAAGATCAAGGTTAATTAGGTCTTAATTAAGTGTAAAATATTAAATTTTCCTTTCAAATTTATTCATTAATATTCAAATAATTTTGACCTCAAATTAAAAATATGACATCACCAATGCGCTCATCAGCCCCAAATTAGCTAGGAGTGTTGCTTATGAAGCATTTGGAAATCATTAAATTTTTGACGAATATTTTAATAATATTTAAATATTCCAGAAAATGAGAAAATTAAATACTCGTCGGAATCGAAATCCGACTTCGCCGTTGAGTTCCTCACCCCTCTTTTAGCTAGGAATGAATATTTGGTAAAAAATTTTTTAAATCATTTAATTAATTAAGATCGAAAAAAAAGAGTTTATTATTCAATATAAATAAATTAATTATTCATTCTTTATCTCTTCTCTTCTTTTCTTTCCTCTGCCTGCCCTAAATCCAAGTATAGCACGCTCAGCACTCGACACGTGGCTCGCGTCACTCGCCATGCGTCACCTCATCATCGCAACCTCTGTCTCTTATCTTCTAAGGAATCGCAAGCTAAGCCTCTAGCACCGCAAGCCAAACTCCTTAGCGCCATCAAGCCAACTCTCTCGATTACGATATGTGCGGCTCTCCTTCTCTCCTCCGCTCAGCCAACCACCTTCAACTCCTCGGCCGAGCCTCATCCCGCCAACAGCCGAGGGCTCCAGCATGGATTCACCTCCCTTCCATTTGGCGCCAAGCAAGTTTTAAGAAAGAAAAAGGAAATAAAGCTGCAATCCCTCGTCTATTTCCTTCTCATCATTATTTGGTATGTTCCCCCATAATCATTTTCTCATCTCTATCATAAATTTGAACCTATTCATATGGCAATAGCATTGATTTATGAGATTAATGGCCTTGTACAATTTATTTTGATGCTGAATGTTATCGCAGCTAACTATTATTTTACTCTTATATTTAGTTTATTATATTTCAGTAGTTTAAATTAGAGAATCTTAAATAAAATATAGTATATGCAGAGGTACAGCCCAATTTATTGGCATCAAGACTGACTAACGTCTCTTCTTTAAAATTTCGTCTTAATATTCTCATTCAATTCTCTTTGTGAATCATTTTGCTAGTTTGATTGTTTAACAACAAAATACACAATTTTAAGAGAAAAATCAAAGTGCTAAAGTAACATTCCTTGTTATTCTACTATTAAGAGACAAATGGAAGGAATATTAAAATTAAGTCAATTATTTGTTCTTGGGATAGAGCTAAATTAAAACCTGCAATGTTTTCCTGTAAAAATTGATTTTTTTTTTGAAAAATGCTACCCTTACACCATCATATACACAATCATATCTACCACCAATCAAAAATTTTCTTTCCTATTTTTTTTATTTTTTTCTTATACATTATTCCAAACAAAAAATGAATTGCACCAATCATATATTTACACATAGGATTGCTACATCATCCTCATTTTAATATGTATATAGTGGTGTAAGTGTAGCAAAGTCCTTTTTTTTTGTTGTTTGCAAAATTGATTTTTTGTTGTTGTTTGCATGCTATCCTTACTCGAGCAATTTACTCAACACAATCTTTTATAGATGGGCATGCTTAATTCTTTCTTATCTTTGATGTGAACTGCAAGAAATAAGGTGTACAAGACATCTCAGGAACCAACAAGATTGTGAGAGTTAAGTGTCAGTCATTTGGTTAACTTAATAGGCTTGAGATTATTTCTTCTTCCCTTGATGCCATATTTAAAAGATTATGTAACACAAATATAAGTACTCATATAACTACTGCTAATTAAATCTAAACACTGATTTTTTTTGCTTTCTTGTAAGCGAATGCCATCTCATTGATATTATTATATTTTTAGCTTCTACATATCTATAACTACATTTTTTATTTAAGATTCAGTTTTATTTATAGAACAGAATTTAATTACATTTTTATTATGAGATTAAACTATATAAGTTCTCAACACAAGAACATACGGCAAGTCCATATGTGAATCCAAGTCCGAGATCTTGCACTAGGCTAATCAATATTCCATAACGCGGTGTTGCTTGAAGTGAAGTAGCATAAGAGTACTTTGCATATGTTTCATTTGTAAATACAAAGCAAATCATATATCCACCTATAATTATAAATTTTCTAAATATTGATAAATTAATAGTATTTTTTTTATGTAGTTATTAAAATTTATGTGTTATATATATATATATATATAATTTAATCTTTTCATTTTTTCTAAATTATCAGTTGTACTGAAATCAATTATATTATATTTGGGCCTTTTGTGAAATCATTGTCTTTCAAAATCTTTACTAAACTTATTTGTTGATGTGAGCATAGATCTCAGCCCGCATAAGCTCATGAAATACTGTGCATTGCAAACCTAATTGGGAATAACTGTAGCTGTAAAAAATTTGAATTTCAAAGTCTTTTGAAAATGCAGTTGTAAGTGGTTTGTCGCCATGGCTCTTCTTTACAAGTAATAGAGGTCAATTTCTTTTATAAATAGCTGAACAACAACATATGCAGTGAGTGGTTTTGAAAATTCATATTACTATAACAAATCATATTCAATGAAATGTGAAGTGATTTTTAGGATCAAAAACTCTCTCAAAATATGCTTCATTGTAATATAGATTGAATAGTTTTTTTTAGCTTCATGCTCTTTTAAATTCAAATCTCTTCCTGGAATTTATATATGCCAGATTGCCTTTTTGTTACAAATATGAAAAAGTTGAAGATATTATTGCAATGTGGAAGGATAAATGGAAAGAAGATAAGGGAAATGGTACTATAAATCTTAAGCCTTCTAAATCTTTTATTTAAGCAAGATTGATTCAAATTAATTTAAAATATTTTCTAAATATTAAATTAATAAATATAATCATTATTTGATAGATCAAAAAAACTAAATTTGATTGTGTTATTTCAAAACAGTTACGTACGTAGATCTACTTATAAGTTTTATTTTAATATTCTTATTTTGGGCCATTTTCATTTGAGTATTATTTATATTACAAAATTGCTTACCACTTATAAATCTGTAAAAGAATATTGTCAAGAAGCATGTAACAAAAAAATGAAATGTATTATTTGTGGTGCTTGTCTTTGGAGGGTGGGACGCAACACTGAGAATCTATACAGATTGGGTCTGTTGGCAGCCCCTGAGAGTCATATGGAGGGATTTAGCCTTTATTAAGAAGTGGAAAAATCTAGAGGAAAAGACACACCATCATTTCCAAACTTGAGTAAGCTACCGACGAGTAGCGAAAAAACTCCCTAAAAGGATATGCCCATGGGCTTACCCATTTGGGCTTAGGGGTCTACGGACTCGACTTTATGTTACAATACTTTTGATAATATTTGTTTATTTTATGATTTTCATATATATTGAATTTCAAAGCTAATATGTAGGGCAATATTTAAATTTGGAAATTTGCTTTTATTTTATCTATGTTATGCAAATATTATATTTATTTTTATATTTGATTGATGTCTATTAAAGGATGCTAGAATATTCTTATAAGAACGATTCATGTACTCCTACATGATTGGTAACTGAATATTTTTTCCAAATTTTGATAATTAAGCTTTAAAAAGATTTTCTTGTTATTAATATTAAAGACAAAAGTTTTGAGGAGTAAGCAAAATGAAGATATTTCTTTTACTTTCAAACTTATTTTATAATAAATATTAAACTGTGTATTTCATATAGTTAGCTCTACTGTATTTATGGATATTATATATCATTTACTTTAAATACATGAATTGTTTCTTAGAAATTCTCAAACTTGACTCCCCGGCCATCACATTAAGGGTCCTAGATGTCACTAGGTCAAATACTTATCCAAACAGAGATTTGATAGTTTCATATTAATCCTCTAATTTTACTGATCAAAATGATATATAATTATATTATGCTTAGATTATTGGTTTACAATTTATGAATATTCAAAGTTTTGAGATTTAAATTACCTACTTATTTAAATATAATCAATCTTATTTAATTAAACTTTAAGATAACAGATTGCTCTGCAGGATTGGACAGTGTTGGCCCTACTGCTTGCGTAGCGCGACAGACGGCACGGCGATATAGACAAACGCGGGTCCCACGCCCGCACGTCGCGCATTTGGAAAGCGAACGTCGTGCTATGGACCCCACCTCGCTGTCTCACGAGGCCGATAGCTCGTGGGTCGGGACCGGTTCGATTCGGCCCGACCTGACTTTGCCTTCCTCATTCACAACCACAGTACTAGGGCATGAGTTTTGCTGGCCATCCCAGTGACGAAGATGCCTGAACTGCATGGCAATGGCTAAAGCTCAACTTGACCCACCCGTAGATTGGTGAACCGATGACAGGGGACGCTTGTGCCGACGATAAATATGAACCCTAGTGTTCGCATTACGGGGAAGATGAGTTAACGATAGGCACTGTAGGTTCAAGCCAAAATTGGCTCGATCAAACCCGATCGAACTCGATTGGAGCTGACCCAAATCTAATCCATATGATGAAATTAATCTTTGAAATAATAGCATGCTGATTGACAAAAGAATGAGGAAGATCCGAGTACTATAATTTCGACGGCTGGAATCTTGAGTTTTTCGAGCAATGCCTCAATCTCAACTACCGGCTAAAATCGAAACTTAGGGAAAAAATTATAGGTCATAATAAGGCTAAGATCAGATTTGGGACGACTCCTAAGCGGTGGTTGACGCGCGTTCGCGGCACCGTGCGCCGCGCAAACCATTCGCGACACGCGGAGGATACTTGAAGAAGACGGCTTCATTGCCGTCTGATCGGATGATCAGATGGTCCTAATGCATCATCAGGATTGACGGAAGGAGGGAGACGGCCGATAAGCAGCAGACGGCGCCATTAAGTCTATTTAAATATATTAATATTAAAATATTATTTGATGATTTCATTATTTAAATTTAATTAACTAAATGCATTCTGAAAATTTCCAATAAATCACCCATAGCTAATTGAGAGGTGATGAACGCAGCGGCGAAGTCAGATTTTTGTTTCGAGAAGTATTTAATTTCTTCATTTTTGGGGTATTTAAATAATATTAAAATATTCGTCAAAAATCCAATGACTTCAAAATGCATCCAAAACCTCACCCCTAACTAATTTGGGAGTGATGAGCATAATGGCAAAGTCAGATTTTTGATTTAAGGTCAATTTAAATATGTCAAATTCTAGAGTTTTTTGAAATTCTCAAAATCAGAATTTCATCCATTTGATTCCTAATTTGAACAAGGTCTTCAAGGTGAACTCTTAATGAGTTATTGAGAGTATTAAAATTAAGATCATGACTTGGTTTAGTCCTGATTGATCTAAATAATAACCTGGGTTATTATAGACTCCCCTACTTAAGAACAATGTTGTCCTCGACATCACTCAAGTAAGATAAATAAAGCGTAAGACAAAAGATATCAAATTGAAAGAGTAGAGAGTTGAAGAAGTACCTGGGCTTTCAAAAAGATTAGGATATTTGAAATGCATATCTGATTCATTTTCCCAAGTAGACTCTTCTCGCAAACAATTCTTCCACTAAATCTTAACCATTGGGATATAATGATTTCTTAATTGCCATTGGTTACGGGCTAAGATTTTGATTGGCTCTTCGACATAAGAGAGATATGACTGGATAGACACGGTTGGAAGATGAATAAGATGCGAAGGATTTTGAGGCATTTTTGTAATAATGAGATATGAAAAATATTATGAAATGTAGAAAAGTCTTCAGGAAGCTTTAATTTATAGGCAGTAGAGCCTATCCTTTCTAGGACTTCTAATGGACCGATGTAGCGAGGACTAAGTTTCCCAGCTACATCAAATCTGAATACTCCTTTCATAAGACTAACCTTAAGATAAGTGAAACATCCAGCATTGAAATTTAAAGGACGATGGTGAGCATCGTGATATTTGTTTTGATGATCTTGTGCTACTTTAATCCTCTGCTGGATTAATTGCACCTTTTTGTTTATTTCAACAACTAAATCAGATCTATAAAGCTGAACACTACCAATCGCTAAAATCTAGAATGCATAGATGCAAAAGATCTTCAAGAATTTGATTAACCCATTTTGTTTGCCCATTAGTTTGTGGATGAAATGCAGTGCTTATGGTTAGGTAGTACCCAAGTCTTATACACTGCTAGCCAGAACTTAGAGGTGAATCTACTATCATGATTTGAAATAATTGACCTCAGAATACCATGGAGTCTGACAATTTCTCTAATGTATAGCTTTGCCAATTTCTCCACTAAATCAATTTGTCTCATTGGAAAAAATGGGATGGTTTTGTCAGTTGATTGTCTATGACCCAAATAGAATCAGCACCAGATCTTGTTTTGAGCAATCCCATAATAAAATTCATGGAAATATCAAACCATTTAAATTTATGGATAGCTAAAAGATTAATAAGTCCTCCAGGCCTTTGTGTTCTTCCTTGACAAAGTTACAAGTATGATAGTTTGCAACAAGTTCTGCTATACTCTTTTTCATACCAGGCCACCAAAATGACTTCATCAAGTCTTGATACATTTTAGTGCTTTCTAGGTGAACTTGATATCCAGAATTATGGATTTCTGTAAGGATTTCTTGATGCATGGATTTGGGAATCCATAAATGATTGTCTTGATAAATTATTATCCCATGTATTTGCAAATCTTGACAGCAAATACCTTCAATATCCATTTTAAACTTTAAATATTCATCATCCTTAGTCTGAGAGATAAGAACATCTCTATGAAAGGTGGGCTCAACATTGATATTAGTTAATATAGAGCTTAACATATCACTACGCACTGGAACAATTTCCAACTTTTGAAACTCTTCCTTTAGCAAACTTGTAGCAATCATAGTTGATAGTGTAGCACAACAACTGAGAGCATCTGCTACAACATTTGCTTTACTAGGGTGGTACTGAATGTCCAAATCATAATCACTACTCAGTTATAGCCATCTTCTCTGTTGATAATTTAATTCATATTGGGTGAAGATGTACTTTAAGCTTTGATGATAAGTGAAAATATAACATTGAACTCCATATAAATAGTGATGCCAGATTTTTAATGCAAAGATTACTACAGCAAGCTCCAGATAAAGTACAGAGTAATTTTGTCTTGTGCAATTTTAACTGACAAGAAGCATACGCAATAATCTTTCCTTCTTGCATTAGGACACACCCTAGTCTAGTTCCAGAGGTATCAGTATAAACTTGATAATTCAGGCCTTCTATTGGTAGAACTAGTACTGGGGTAGAGGAAAGTGCATCCTTGAAGGTTTGAAATGCATTTTCACATTTTGATGTCCAAATAAATGAAACTATTTTCTGAGTCAGTTTTGTTAATGGAGAAGCAATTTGAGAGAAGCCTTTAACAAACTTTCTATAGTAACCTACTAAACCCAAAAATCTTCTGATGCCTGTTATTGACTTTGGTGGTACCCAATCTTGGATAGCACAAATTTTCTATTGATCTACATAAATTCCTTGAGCATCCACTACATAGCCCACGAAGACTTAGCCAAAATTCACATTTAGAGAATTTTGTATAAAATTAATAATCACGCAAGGTTTCCAACACTGTCCTTAATTGATTTTCATGATCATTTAGGGTTTTAGAATAGATGAGGATATCATCAATAAATACAATAACAAATTTATTCAAATATGGTTTTAGGACTCATTGCATCAAATCCATAAAAATTGAGGGTGCATTGATGAGTCCAAAATATATCACAAGAAATTCATAATGTTCATAACATGTGCAAAATGCTGTTTTCTCAGCATCTGAATCCTTCACCTACAGTTGGTGATATCCTGATCTTAAATTAATTTTTGAGAATACAACCGCACCAGATAATTGATCAAACAAATCATCAATTCTAGGAAGTGGATATTTGTTCTTAATGGTAACTTTGTTCAATTCTCTTTAGTATATACACATCCGCATAGACCCATCCTTCTTTTTAGTAAATAAAACTGGTGCTCTCCAAGGAGACATGCTTGGTTTAATAAAGCCATTATTTAAGAGCTCCTGTAGTTGTTCACTAAATTCTTGCAATTCTTTAAAAGTCATTCTATAAGGTGCTTTAGAAATTGGTTATGTACCCGAAACTAGATTAATTGCAAATTCTACTTCCCTTGGTGGAGGTAAACTAGGCAAGTCTTCAGGGAATATATCGACAAATTCCTTAACAACTTTAACATCAGAAAGCAGAATATCTTCTTTGCTATTACCAACATAGTGACTAAGAATGGCATACAACCTTTATTTACTAACCTTTCTGCCTTGATTGCATTGATTAATGAGCTTTAGGTGCTAAACCTTCCTATGAAGGTTTCAAAAGAATCGAATGATTGAAGGGTGATCTTCTTTTGCTGACAATTTATTGTAGCATTATGCGCACTAAGCCAATTCATGCATAATATGTAACAACCCAGGCTGTTACCATAGTCAATTAGGACTAATTTAAGTCCTAACTCTAATCTTAGTGCTCTAATGAAATTATTAGAAATTTACCACCAAGGTCTAATCTAAATCAGGAGTGAAATGGATCAGATCCTGATTTTGGGAATTTTAGGAACCTTGGAAATTTAACCTATTTATTTTGACCTTAGATCAAACATTGAACTTCGCCATTGCACTCATTACTCCCAAATTAGCTAGGGGTGATGCTTTGGTATCAATCGGAAGTCGTTGAAACTTTGTCAAATATTTTATTAATATTTAATTATCCAGAAAATGAGAAAATTAAATACTCGTCTGAATCGAAATCCAACTTCGCCTTTGCGTTCCTCACCCCTCAATTAGGTAAGGGTGATTTTCTAGGAATTTTTGAAAAATATTAAACTATGTATTTTTAAATAGGAAAATTATGATTTATATTAATTAAATATAAATAATATATTTATCTATTATTCCTTTTATTCATTTTTTTTTTCTCGTATCTCTGCCCTTTTTCTCCCGCATGCCCTAAATTACTCAATCGCACCCACGACCTCCCCCATTGTGCCGCACGATCGCACGATCGCACGCCAAGAAGGATCGAAGGATCTCCTTCTCTCCTCTGAAGCTGCTCGTAGCTCGTCCCCATCGTGCGACACGCGTCACCAATCGCCCTGCAACCTCCGCCCAACTTTCCTTAAGTCGATTCGCTCGCTCTTTTGCCCTAGATGAGCTCTCGAGCCCCCTACACGTCAGCCTCTCCTCCCTCGACGAGGGGTCGACGATCCCTCTCTTCTCCTCACGGCCTCGCCTCTTCCACCTATCAAAGTCGAGCGCCGACCTGCTCTCTACCAAGCCGAGCCTCTCAGTCGCTCTTTTCATATATGGATGGCGTGGGCTCGACCTTCCCTTCATGCAGCGAGGGAGGTCGCCAACTGAAAAATCGCAAGCAAGTCTTCCGGCCACCTTCATCTCCATGGCCGAAGCAGCGCCGGTTCTTCCAGCTCCTCCGTCGAGCAAGGTACCCCCGCACCTTATAGCACTCGAAACTTTCATCAAGTTTCTTATTACTCGAAGGTTCACTGAACAAACTCTCACTCCATCGTCCATGCAAATGGTTTGTATTTTCATATTGCAATATAAAGTTGAAACGTATAAGTTGTAATGCGTTGCTTTATCATTGAAATTTTTATCAAATTAATCCGTCAATCTATTCAAATTGTTCAACTTTGTCTTTTAGACTATTCAACCTCTTAGTTTAGTATAAAATTATGCTTTTAGATTGACTAGCATCTGATCTGATGTCCAGGAGAAGTTTAAAAGTTTTGTTTACTGTGAAATATGTTACCTTTGGTTTAATTTTTGCAAAGTTGTTTTGTATTAAGGAATATTGAAAATTATATAATTAATAATCTGTTTTTATCAAAAATGAAGATGCTTTAAAGCTTTTAACTCAATGCACTGGTATATATGCATGAGTTCATTTGCTAATGTAACTCGCACTTTTTTTTTTATAATTTGTCTGGTTTGCATTTCTTGACATTTTGACCCCATTGAACACCTATAGGTCTGGTTGAAGTTTATGGATTTGTAAGTCTTGTAAAACCAATAAAAATAAGTGGAATGAACCGTTTGCATCTTCTTGAACCTGTCTATTCTATAATAGGCTAACTTTCAACAGCTTATATTAATGGATTGGTCTTTAATTGGCCATTAATTTTTGATCTTTGTGAGCTGACTTCAGGTCATCTCACTTTTTTCTCACTATCACAGTTGATTTAAAGTATTCTCCAAGCTAAACAGAGTGAGTTAGGTGAGAAATAAATGAACATTGATCATTAATCATTTTTTTTTTATTATTAAAATTCAGGATTAAAAAAATTTAAATTTAAAACTTTCATACTTTGCAAACAAATTTAGAAACTTGCGTACATAATTAAAACAAAATTTATGTCTTCAAAGCTTGAAACATGATCTTTCTTTATTCACCAACCTCTTCTGCTTTTGCATTTAGTTAGTTTCTTCGAACTACTTTAAGCCAAACTGTACTTCAAATTAGCGCTACATCCTAAAACACTTTGTCAATCTGCTATATTCATGCATATGCTCTTAACTCATTTGTGGAGAATCAAACTTCTACCCTCTTCTAAATTACATGCCTATGCTTTTGTGAACTTTGTTTTGTGCGAATAAAAGTCACGTGTGCTCAGGGAATAGGTGAAATCCCTTGTCTTCATTGCTGAAATTTTATGTCAAGGAACATCAAGATTGTGCCTATTTACTGATTGCGACTAACCCTTGGGCGGCTTCCGACTCTGCTTTTCTTATGTGTTGTTTAGGACTGTGCGGTTGATTTCACACCTCGTTTTATTACGCTTATATCATTTAAAAATTAAAAGTAATATGCAATATTAGTATAAAATATACCATATAAGAGTATACATATATATATGATAATTTTATTCTTTTTGGCCCATTATTATCAGTTTTTTTTCTTCATTCCACTACACCTGAATTTTTAGTTCTTGTATACAAAGATATCAATTTTGACAAATTTGATTCTTGCATTGTTTGACATTCAGAACTATGCCAAACTCTTATTGAAGATTGTATTGTGCCTTATTAAATATTGCCATTGAAGCCCTACACACATCTTTGGTTGGCATCGACAGACTCACACATATCTCTTAACAACAAACCGCTTAGAATTATTGTTCCACAAAAGATTCTTCCGTCAAACTCTTATTGAACCAAAGCCAAATGCCCTCTTTATAACTGTCCACAAGGAAGAATGAGTCGAATCAAATATATGCTACTCAGAATTTTCCTTTATTGCATATATAACACCTAAACTATAATATATAATAATCATCTCACTCTAATTTGCTAGATATATAAATTATCATGATCGATTTAATGTAACATATACAAATATTGTTGATCAAAGGGAAAAGCAAGATCAACATCTTTGCTCTAGTCTTAACAATGAAACATTGTTACGTGTTGTTTAGGACTATGCGCCTCGTTTTATTACGCTTATATCATTTAAAAATTAAAAGTAATATGCAATATTAGTATAAAATATACCATATAAGAGTATACTTACATATATATATATATATACATATATATATATATATATATATATATATATATATATATATAAATATGAAACTTTTATTCTTTTTGGCCCATTTTTATAAATTTTTTTTTTCATCCCACTACACCTGAATTTTTAGTTCTTGTATATGAAGATATCAATTTTGACAAATTTGATTCTTGCATTGTGTGGCGGCCGCCCCCTAATCATCCGGATTAGGAGGTGGTCGTCACTTAGCAAACCCTCACTTAACATTCAGATTAAGGAATTGACCTTCTTAATCAAATGCCAAGGGATGATGTATCTTAATAAGCAAAGAGCAGCAACAAAAACAATCACTTAAATGAATATACTATAATTTATCAGAGTACGGAAGAAAGACAACTACAACAACCATACAATCCACGTAAAAACTGTACAATCTCAGAATACATAACCATAAAAAGTAAAGCAGTTTAGACCTGTATTATTACAAAATGATATTAAAGTTTATGCGATAAGAAGAGTAAAGTCTCTCATATCCTCACAATAGCAGAAAGTGACTAATGATCTTCTCCTGTATGCTCCTCCTCCTGAATCGGATCTCTAGAAAGTCTCACAACCTCGAACAGCTCAGAATCTACCATTGTCGATTTCACAATGGTATGACCCCAGCCAACAAAAGAAAAATCTAGTTAGATAAAATGTCTAAGTACATTTTAGGCTGTAAATTGTTAAGTTTTAATGATATCACGATACTAAGCAACATAGGAGCAGTAAGCATCAAAAAAAAGTAATAAAGTTATTATTAACATAATTATAACTTAACAAAATATGAGGTAAGCACATACCTCAAATCAAGCTGCAGAAAAGGTTAAGTAATTCATAAAAAAATCTACTAAACACAAGTGAAACTTCTAAGTATATGATCAATATAAAATATGCTGCTTTACAACTAAGCTGAAAGTACAGAACTGAAAGTAAAATTCTAATATCCTACATGCCAAAGATAAAAGTGAACTACTGAAAGGTAAAAATGAATATTCAAAACTGTGAGTACAAAGGAACTGCAGAAAATGAAAATATAGTAGAAGGCGTACTGAACTATAAGACAACGTAAGAACTGCAGAAAATGAAAATATAACAAGAAGTGAACTGAACTGTAAGGTAAATGTGAGCCTAAAATTGTAAAGTAACAAAAGATAACTGCAAGTAACTGTAATACAAATGAGGTAATTGAAAAGTAACTACCAGAAATGAGATATTATACTTAGTCCTGCCATAAGTAAAGTCCATCTACTCATCTAAAAAAGTAGTCCTAGATTCCATCTGAAAAGTAACTGCTAACCATCTAGAAAAGTAGTCCCAAATACACTAGGAAAGTAGTCCTAGTCAGAAACAATAAGTATCTGAAAAAGTAGTCCCAAATACACTAGAAAAATAGTCATAGTTAGAAACAACAAGTATCTAAAAAAATAGTCCCATATACACTAGGAAAATAGTCCTAGTCAAAAACAACAAGTATCTAGAAAAATAGTCCCAGATACACTAGGAAAGTAGTCCTAGTCAGAAATAACAAGTATCTAAAAAAGTAGTCCCAAATACACTAGGAAAGTAGTCCTAGTCAGAAACAACAAGTATCTGGAAAAGTAGTCCCAGATACATTAGGAAAGTAGTCCTAGTCAGAAATAACAAGTATTTGGAAAAATAGTCCCAGATACACTACGAAAGTAGTCTTAGCCAAAAACAACAGGCACAAGGAAAGTAGTCCTATCCCAAAAACACAGGCACTAGGAAAGTAGTCATAGTCCAAAAGCTATCCTACAGGCACTAGAAAAGTAGTCCTAGCTCAAAAGCTATCCTACAGGCACTAGGAAAGTAGTCATAGCCCAAAACCATTCTAAAGTAAAGTCATACTACATGGCATACTAAAAAGACATATCTCCTCAAGTTTGGTAAAACTATTTTCCATCAAATTTCCTTCTAAAAATATGAAATGCCATATGAATGAAATTCAAAGTTAATATAGAAATAACCATCTAAAACTCTATGTTTAATGCAATGTATCCAAATGTAAAGAAGTCCAAAGCAAAAAGGAAAGCATAACATACAATATTTAATATATATAAAATAGCACTAAACAACATTTGTGATATCACTTTGTTTTCTAATTAAGCTGTTCTAACTAATCTGAACTTATACAAGTTTAGGATCTCTAATATCCAGTTATCGAGTATAAATCTAGAATATTGTGCCTATAAGTCAAAAGAATGTTAGAACTAATAAAGTTCTAACACTTATAACTCACGTGATGCTTAATTAAGTTAAAAGAATAAATCAAACGTCATAATTAATGATTTTACGAATCCCAAACCAATCTTGATTAGTATGAATCAAAAATTGGGGGATTAAGATGTTAAAATCCAAGTATTGGATTTTAACTTCTTAATCCAATAGATTCTAATTCTAATGATATAAAGTTAAACCCACGTCTTCACGAACTATTATTAAGACTATCTTATTAAGCAATTTAAGCTTAATAAGATTGATCTCAAATCTTAAATCTTAAAGTTTAAATATAAAATAATCATAAATAAAGGATGAAATCTAAAAAACTATAAAATCAAGGTTTCATCTATTAAGTACCCAATTACTTAATAGATGAACTCTAACCTAATTTTTAAGCTATATCCTAAGGAATTAAGATCCTAAAGTTTAAAGGGAAATCTTAAGAGAATAATTAAACTTTAGGTTTGATATTATTTAACCATTAAAATGATGAATTTAATTTAAAGGAGGCATAAGGTGAACTAAATTTACCTTATGGGATTTAATTTAGGACTTAGAGAATTTTAGGACATTTTTAGGGTTTTTCCTATATTATCATTTTAATTAGTTTAAATGTTCTAAAATGAGTTCAAATCAGTTATTTTACTGATTTTAGGAGTTTAAGAATGTATTTTAGGTTATAAGATGATTAAGCCTAAATTTGGGCAAAAAGATTATTTTGCCATTTTCTTAAGGGTCTAAATTTCATCTTTATAATTAAGGCTCAAATCTGAAATTTCTTAAAGTTGAATGATTACTTGCTATCTAATATGAGTTTAGATAGTAGGTTCATTAATTTTGGTTAAGGATTAAGCCTTATGAGGTCAAATTAAGTAATTTGACCTATAAGGGCAAATTTGTAATTTTACCTTAATGACATATAAATATTTTGTTAGTTTACGGTAGGTTATGACCTAAGGTTTCCATAGAACCTAAAATTATCAAATTATGATATATATTGGCTAAGTTATGGCCAATACAAGTTCTAGGGCTAATAATTAGGGTTTACTGTAATTAATGAGTGATTAATGAAATTAATCACAATATCACTAAACCAATTACATAGTTATGTTCTAATTTACTCTAGGAGTTCTCTGAAATTTGAATAATTCAATTTGGATCATTAGATTTGCTAATCTTCACTAATAAAGATTTAGGGTGATTAGAGTTAATTAAGAGATTTAACTGTTGAATCCCAAATATTTTTGCAGTTTATTGTAAATTAGATTTTTCTGATCTAAATAGATATTTGGATCACATAATTTGGAGTTAAATTGACCAACTTATGGTCAATTGAAGTTCTAGGGTTAATTGACCTAATTAAGATTAGATCTTAAATGTGATTAGTCTAAATCTAATCCAAACAGCAAAGTTAACACTACTAAAATATTTTTTAGGATTTTTTGAGTACTTGGAGACCCATATTGGGTATATTTGGATTAGTGATTTAAGAGTTATGAGCAATTGAATTTATGTGGCATATTTGAATTTAATTAATACCCCTAAATGTCACTAGTTGATTTACAACTCAAAATGGAAATTTGATAATACCAAATTGATCCTCTCATTTTTCTGATTTCAATGATATATAATATTGTCACTACTGGATATCTGGATTGAAAGATATAAATGATCAAAATTTGATAATTTAAACATTATATTAATTAATCTAATTGTTGTCTTAAATTAATTCTCTCTGCAGGTTAATAACAGCATGTGGGACCCACGCTTTTTCTTCAGATCGGACTGGTGGGCAACTTTTTCTGAAGCGGGGCCCACTACTTTAGCGCGAGAGGCTCGGGTCGCAGAGGAAAACGGGTCGGGCCCGACACAGTTCGGCTCGACTCGAAACGAAGTCCTTCCTCGTCAAAGTGGCGGGGACTGAAATTAGGGTTCCCGGTAGATCGATGCATGACACGACCCTTAACTTGGCTCGCACCTTTAATGGATGTCCTCGACTGCCCCAATCTTTTGAACTCGAAAACTCCTACCTATGTGCATCTTGTCTCTCAAGAAGGTGATGCCTTAAATTGTCTTAGAGCTTCAAAGGTTCATAGTTAAGATAATGAAAATAAATCGCTAAATTGGCGATTTAATTGATACAGAATGCATTCAGAAATCTTCAAAATGGATTTACATTCAAGTGAAATAGATAAACCATATAATTACAAAGAGATTTGAAGAAGAAGGAAGTACCTCAGCTGCAAAGACTTTTAGGGAACAGATAGGAGTATCGGGTCAAACAGACGGGAATCTTCTTCCTAAAACTCTAGTTCCTTCGATATATCTAAGATCTCCCGTGAAAATAGGAGTGTTACCAGGTTTTGATGCGAAGCAGGAGGCTTATCCTAGGCGGCTAGACATCTGGCGGAGCTGAGAAGGCTCGCACGACACCTGCCCTGGACACGCGTAGGAGCGAGCGATCGATGTGAAGGAGATAAACATCAGCCGTTGGATCGGATCGTGTGATCCAATCGAATGGTGATGGGGTGTCTGACGCTCGAAGTGGATGGTGTTAATGGAAGGTGGACAGCGCGAATGACATTGTTCGTTAATATATATATATATATATATATATATATTTATTAATTGATTAAATAATGCTAATTTTATTAATTAAAATTAATAGATTAAACGTATTTCTAAAAATTCTAATAAATCACCCCTAGCTAATTGAGAGGTGCTGAACACAACAGCGAAATCGGATTTTTGATTCGACGAGCATTTAATTATTTGATTTTTTGAGGACTTAAATAATATTAAAATATTCAATAAAAATCCAACGACTTCTAAATGCTTCCAAAATTTCACCCCTAACTAATTTGAGGGTGGTGAATGCAATGACAAATTCAAATTTTCGTTCTGAGGACAAAATTAAAGGTCAATTTTTAAGGTTTCTGGATTTTCCAGAAATTAAGATCTGATCTATTTGACTTCAGGTTTGACCTAGATTTTTAAGGTGAGTCCTAAATGTCATAGTTAACGTACTAGAACTACAATTAGGACTTAAATTAGTCTTAAGTAACTTAAGTAACAATCTGGGTTGTTACACATTGTTTGACATTCAGAACTATGCCAAACTCTTATTGAAGATTGTATTGTGCCTTAGTAAACATTGCCATTGAAGCCCTACACACATCTTTGGTTGGCATCGACAGACTCACACATATCTCTTAAACAACAAACTGCTCAGAATTATTGTTCCACAAAAGATTCTTCCGTCAAACTCTTATTGAACCAAAGCCAAATGCCCTCTTTATAACTGTCCCTAAGGAAGAATGAGTCGAATCAAATATATGCTGCCCAGAATTTTCCTTTATTGCATATATAACACCTAAATTATAATATATAATAATCATCTCACTCTAATTTGCTAGATATATAAATTATCATGATCGATTTGATGTAACATATACAAATTTTGTTGATCAAAGGGAAAAGCAAGATCAACATCTTTGCTATAGTCTTAACAATAAACATTGTTATTTATTAAGTCATTACTAGAAATGCGTTATTATAAAATTCAGTATGCAAATTATTTCAAACAGGAAAAATTAATTATGATTTGTTGTTGGATGTTGCTGATAGCCATTTTATGTCTCAATAATTATCGCCTTAAACTAATCTTCTTGTCCCCGATTGTTTCCTATAGAAAATGCATTTGAATTTAGCATCTATACTTCTAATGCGATGACATCATGCTGCATGTCAATGTGAATGTCACCGCTTTGATGTCTACCAATATAATTGTGTCTCATATTCCATGCCAAAACATTGTGCTAGACTTCTCTACTGTTGTTACCACCCATCAACTATAATTTATAATTTCATTCATCAAAATATGAATAACTAATAGAATGGCAAACATTTAGGAACAAGTCATCTCCCCATAAATTGAAACCTCACTAATATTAATCATTATCACATATCTTCAAGCTTAAGTTAGATTAAAATTTATTAATCAATTATTATAATTTTTGACAAAACCTTATGATTAGAATAAGGTTCATAGTTCATTAAATAAAAGTTGATAGATCAAACTTGTGTAGCACCATTGGACAAATTGAAAGATAGCATCTTAATTTAAGACTAAATTCAAGTCTAACCGAAACATCATATCAATTGGCTTAATGTTATAGATCATCCTATGTTAATTAATGATTTCCTTAAATAAGCCACTAACTAGGCCCTTGAGAGTTCAGTTTAAGTAATGTTTAAAGTCTCCTCCTTAAGCTAAAACCATCTACAAACTCTATGAACCTCACTTTGAATATTTTTTTCTTGAGAATAGCAAAATGAATAACAATAGAATTATGAGTTGAATTGCATCTTTTCTTTTTGTGCAAAAAAATTAAGTAATAAGCTTCATGATGTGAGATGAACATTCATCTCACATCATGCCTTAAAATCTTTTAATCATTAAGGAATGCTTTCAATCAAGATTAGTTAAGGGTAGTGCTTGAGTGTTCATCTTAGTTTCCTTAGTATTTCTCCCTTAAGGATAAGGGCTAGAAAATTAGGTTAGACTTCACTCGTTGGATAAATGGGTTATCCAATGAGTGAAACCTTGATTTTTATTAGTTCTAGTTTTCACATTTTAGAGAGGTTAGTTTGCATTAACTTCTAGTTTAGACCTTCCAAATTCATTAATCAGGTCGATTGATTATCTATTTAATCTAAGTAGGCATTATTGATTTGATTTACATTACCTTATAGGATTGTAGTACTAAGATCATACTAGATATTAGGATATTGTAGATTCTGAGCTTGTATAATCTTAGATAATTAGAATGGATTAGCTTAGATAACAAATGATATCACCATATTTAGTAGAGGCCCTTGCTTACTATTGAAATTTGTTTCTTTCACATTCTTTGATTTTGTGCCTTAAATCCTTGTACATATCATACAAGAATATTGTGCATAAAAATGAAAACTTAGAATATTTAAGAAAACTTTGCATTGGGTTTAGTTATTGGTTGATTTTGCGCAATAGTACCCCAATGGGCAGGGGGAAGGTGAGATAAGAATAACTTAACTTCACTCATTAAAGAGTGTGTTATTAAGTTTAGAACCCGAATAGTCTTGTAGACGTGCTTGACTCCTCAGCTACTTTTGAAATTATTCACAGAAGTAAAGTAAATAATTAAAATATAAATTTACATATGTTAGTACTGCCTCTTAGTTCAGTTATATATATACATATATTTTCTGCCTATGCCTCCTTGTTGATGTTAGGAGAAAATTATATATATATATATATATATATATATATATATATATATATATATATATTTTATATTTCTACCTATTCCTCCTTGTTGATGCTAGGAGAAAATTTTTTGTATATATATATATATATATATATTTGTATAATTCTTCCTATGCCTCTGTGTTGATGCTAGGAGAATTATAATTTTATAGCCTTAGCCTCCTTGTTGATGCTAAGAATTCTTTTGATTTCAGCAGGCTAGATGTAGCCCTCTTCTGTATAGCAGTTAATACATTATTGTTTTACTTACAGTACTCTCTGATTTCAATTATATGTTTTAGTTTACTTTACTTTAGTTAGTTGTTCTACTTTCTTTACTTATATATTATAGGATTCTAGATTTTTTACTACTTACTAAAATGTACCATAGTTGGATTGATGCTTTTTAATTTGCATGTCTTATGATCATCAGCATGTTTAGGATGTAGTTATTCTTTTCAGTATTTTGCTTACTTATCTATACATGTATGTTTAGCCTTATTTTAGCATACTTTTGAGGTGTGTCTTTTTCCTCAATTCTTGCTTAGTTATAAATGCTTGATTTATAACTTACCACCTTTCCATTTGATGCTTGTTGCTCATAGTTTATTTTCTACTGCTTTAATGCTTAGGAAAAATGATGATATTAATAAATGTATAACAAATTTTTAGCTTAAAATGTACTTAGACAATTTATCTAATAAGATATTTTTTTTTGTTGGCTAGGGCCCTGGCATTGTAAAATCGACAATATCAGGATTTGAACAACTTGAAGATCCAGTTGTTGAGGAGGAGCCTTATCTAGAGGAGGCACAACAGATTGGAGCAGAAGACCTTTAGCTTCTTTTATTTCATTGTGAGGATGAGAGTTGCTTTTATTTCATTTATAACTTTAAGTAAATCTGTAATAATGCAGGTACCCTTATGATTATGTTTACTTTCTGTACTCTTATTTTTGAGTACTTTACTTTTTGTCTCCCATTGGATGTATGGTGGAATGGATGTACTTTTATTTTATATGCTTCCGCACTCTGTACTTGTATTGATTTAGTGACTGATTTTATGTATTCATTATGTGCATGTCCTTACATTAATAGTGGATGGTGGATCTTACCTAATCCAATGATAAGTGAGGGATTTGCCAGAGTGGCACACCACCCCTTAAATATAATCTTATGGATTAGGCGGGGGGGGGGGGGGGGGGGTGCCACATAATATGATATCAAAATTTGCTATAGGCCGAATTATCAACTTATATTGGAATGTCTTCTTATTCAAAGGTACTTGAAGATTGCTAAACTGGGTTGTGCCGAGTTGGGTTCAAGAAGGAAGTCCTATATTTAAAGTTTTAGCCATCTTATAAAAGGGTAGATACAAATTCTTAGTAAAACCCTCAGATATAAAAGAATGACTGGCTCCCGTATCAAATAATATTTTGCAGGGGTTGCCATCGACATAAATTGTTCCTAAATTAACCATACTTAGAGATAATTAATTCAATTTACTAAATGCTAAAAATAAAAATTCATAATTAAATATATGTACTTGATAGCATGTTATTATCTTCAGTGGCCTCTAATGGAGTAAGGGTATAAACCCTAGCAGATCCTGTGGGCTTCTTATTATAGACTTGCTTTTGAGGAGGTTTGGATGTGCAAGGTTGAGCTGTAATACCTCCTTCTTTTCTTAAAGTTGGAGTTGTAGATTATGGAGGAGGCATAATAGTTAGTTGTTGTCTTCTACGATTAACTAGAGTTGGATTAAAAACTTGATTGCACCTGGGACAGTCAATACGTGCACCATCAATAATCATAACATAGTTGTATTGTTGAAAAATGTGACCCTTTCTGCCACATGTATAGCAGCATTATTTATTGTGGTAGCATTTTCCAAAATGGTGGGTGTAACAACCCTAAGTTGTTACTTAGCTTAATTGCATCCTAATTTTCATTCCATTGAGTTTATCTAGTCATTAGAATCAATCCCTGAAGATTTAGAATGATTTAGAACTCAATTTAATATTTGGATTATTTTAATAATTTTTAATTAATTAGAAAATTGAGATATTTAATTTGACCTCGAAATCAAAGTCTGACTTGCCATTATGATCGCCACCCCCAAATTAGCTTGGGTGATGTTTTAGACGCGTTTGGAAGTCGTCAGATTTTATCGAATATTTTAATATAATTAAATACCCTGAAAATAGGAAAATTAAATAATCGTCGGAATCGAATTCCGATTTTACCATTGAATTCCTCACCCCAAATTAGCTAGGGGTGAATTTTTGGGATTTTTTGGAGCTCATTTATAAAATTGAATTTTTAGAGATTAATTAATTAATTAAATTAAATTAAAATCCATTTCCTTAATTCTTTTCTTCTCATTTTCTCTAGTTAGGACCCGTGCCTGCTGAAATCAGAGCCTCCCCCTTCCCTCCTTCCCCTATGCATGCAAGTCAGCCTCCACTCCTTTCCATTGCTGCCCATTCTTCTCATACTTGAGATGGGTTGAGTCAAGCTCATCCTATTTAAGAGCCATCCCTCTCCTCTTATTAAAATGGAGCTCAGCGCTCCTTTCTTACCTTGCTACCAAGATGAGCTCTCCTCTTCTCCTCCTTCCTCCATTGTTGTGTTGCCGAAGAAGCCCTCAAGCTTCCAAGTTCCTGCAAAAAACAGAGCTCTCTTCCTCCATCTCCTTCCATTTGAAAGCCAAGATACTTCCTTTTCCCCCATTGAATGGATTCAATGGTTACTTCATTTCACACTTAAGCTTATATTGCATCCTTAGAAATCTATGATTTACAATGTCGAAGTCATTAGAGCTCATTAAGGTATTAAATTTTATTGTAGATAAAATGCTCTGTTTTCCTTCTTTCTGCATACCTTGACCTTTAATTCCATTGTTTGCATCGTTAGAATCATCTTTTCATGCCAATTTTGGTATCAATGTAAGAGTCTCGGAAATACCTTTCCATCGGTTTATGGCATTGCACGTGAAGTGCTCTAAGTTGAGAGTATTTGAGCCCGAAAGATGACTCATTGCAGTTTTCACACATGCAAAATCACTGTCGGGCGCTGCAGCGCCCCGAGGTTCGAAATTGAGTCCATCGTAGCGCGTCGCGGTGTCCGAGCTTCGAGTTGAGTCTGCCATAACCTACTGCAGTGCGCCATAGCGCCGAAACCCGCTGCAGCGCACCATAATGCCGAAATCCACTATAGCGCGCTCAATGCCGTAGCGCCTGACTTTCGGCCAGAAGGTGCTACTGCGCGCCGTAGCGCCCAGAACTGTTCAGATTGGTCAAAATTTAATAGTTTTCAAATTTTAAGGACCTTGGGACCCTAGTGGGGCTGAAATATATCAAATTTAAACCTAGTTTAAGTAAAATTAAACATTGTATAAAATTGTATGTGAATTTTAAATATGGAAAAAATTGGGTTTTGACCCATTTCAAGAAAATAGAACCCTGACATTGAAATGACGATAACTTGATCATTTGAACTCCAAATTAAGAAATTCAGGAAGCTAACTATGTTAGAAAATCAGTGCCAACATTAAACTGGAATAAAATTTGGGTGTTGACCTCTAAAAACCCTAGATTGACCAAAATACCCCCCTAATTAGGTTATGACTTGGTCAAATGAGGTCCAATTTGGGTTTACTACCAATTAAAGTACTCAGTGTGATATAGGGAAGCTATAGCCACTAAGTTTGCTGAATTTGGATCTCAAATGAAAAAGTTAGGTTTTTGACCCCTCTTAACCCTAAAAATGACACATTTACCCTTAAACTTAGAACACTCATAACTAATCCAATAGATCTCAGAATTTAGTATTCTTGGACTATATAGAATCCTTGAATAACAAGCAATAATAAACTGCATAAATGTTTAGATTTCATCATGAGAAAATTACTAAATCTCCCATTGGGCCAAATTCATTAGTTTAGACTTATATGACCCATTTATTGTCCAAATTTGGTGTACTTACTGTCTATCTTCATGTTAGACACTAAGGAGTCATTTGGTAGTAATAAATTCCTCTTTGGAGCCCTAAATCAAAAAGTAGCTTTTTGGACCCTTAAGTAGGGGCAAAATGGTCATTTTGCCCAAAATTTAGGTTAAGTATTTTTAACCTTTAAAATATATTTTAAATCAATCAAATCAGTAATAAAACTAATTTAGAATCAAATTATACTCTTAAACTCATAAATTAAGTGAATTGTTGAAAATTCAATTTAAGGTTTGTAAAGTTCCTAAGTAAAATGCATTATACCTTAGCTTAGTTAAAATTCCTCCTTAACTCCTTTAAATGAACAAAATTAGCAAATGAAGGTAAATTATAATAAGTTCCATCAAATTCTAAGATTTCATAAGTCATTCCATTAGAAGATTCTTAGGATCTATACTTCACCTGAGGATATTTTCCTTAAGATTAGGAATAAATCCTATGTTAGATTTCATTCATTGAATAAACAAGTTATTCAATGGATGAAACCTTACTTTTATTAGTTTTTATATTTTCATACTTTAATTCTGATTATTTTATTTTTTAATTTTAGATTAAGACTAGAAGATTCATCCTATTAAGATTTGATTTTGCTTAATAGGATTTTCCTTAATCATTAGTTCACAATTTAGATTTAAACCATACTCCTTAAGTATTACCTTGAGATTATGTGATTAACTCCAATTAGTGGTGTTTAATTCATAATCCATATTTTTAGTAGAACTTGATTAGTTTTTAGTTTAGAACATCGAAATTCATCAATTAGAACGTGATGATTTACTTTTAACTTATAGTCGATTCTGATTGAACTAAATTAGGACCTAGCTAGTCCTAATTGCTTTTAACTTATAAGGTCATGCTTCTAAGTTACTCTTGATAGTAGAAATTGGAGATCCTGAACTTGTGTAATTTGAAATAGTTAGAATGGTTTAATAGATAACAACAGATGTCACCATGTGTAATAGAGTCACTTGCTCACTATTATTTTACTTGTATTTTTGGATTCTTTGTATTTTGTGTCTTATTCCTTAAATATGACATACAAGATAATATTGTTGTATGAAAAGAAAATATAGAATATCTAGGATAATATTGCATTGGGTTCAGTTACTTGTTGATCTGGCCCATATTACCCTATTGGATAGGGGTAAGGAGAAATAAGGTGTACTTAGTATTAATCATTGAGGAGTGTTGTGCTAAGTTTGGAACCCATATAATCTTGCAAATATGCTTGACTCCTCAGCTACTTCTGGTCGTGTCCACAGAAGTAAAGTAAATAACTAAAATATTTCTACATGTGTACATTACTACCTCTTCAGTTCAGTTTATGTTTTGTTATTCTGGCCTAGCCTCAGATAATGCTAGGAATATACATATACTTATTGCAGTATGCTAAATTAGCCCTCTTCTGATATGACAGTCATTACATATCTATTTACTATTTACTATTCACTATTTAGTATTCACTATTTACTATTTGCTAGTTACTGTTTACTGTTGAACTTTACTTCAGTTAGCCTTACTTTACTTATTTACTTACTTATAGGTGGCTACTTTCTGTTACTACTTACTATACATATCACAGTCAGATTATTTATTTTTCACCGCACATGTCAAGTGATCATAAGTATGTTTAGGATGAGTCTTTTCCTTCAGTATTTTCTTTACTTTACTTATATTATATGCCTAACCTTATTACAGCTTTGGTGTTGAGATATGTTTTTTTACCTCACATGTTGCTTAGTTATAAATGCATTTATTTATAGCTTATTCCTTCCTTTATATGCTTGTTGCACCCTCACGCTTTGGTTGTTTTATAATCTAAGTAAAATGGTGATATCCTAAAACTCATGAACTTAAACTGCTTAAAATGTGCCTAGACAATATGTCTAACCAAATTTTTCTTTTCTTTGGCTAGGGCTCTATCATTGTGAAACCAACAATGGTAGACTCCGAGTTATTTGAGGTAGTCGAGCCATCTAAAGATCAAATTTAGGAGGAGGAGCGTGCTGCCGCTGGAGATCCTTAGTTTAGCTCCCTTTTATTTTGTGAGGATGAGAGCTTTATCATTTTCATTAAGACTTATTTAATGTTTGTAATAATTCAATTATTTATGTATGTTCTTTTACTGTACTATTTTATTATGAGCTACATGTTTACTTCTTACTTGTATTGTGGTAGATTAGATGTAGCATATTTTACTGTCTTTGCTTCCGCACTCTGATGAATATATATACTTAGTGAATGATTCTGCTACATTATCTAGGGCACATCCTTCCCTTATTAGTGGACTGAGGAATTACACCTTAATCTAATGATAAGTGAGGGATTTGCTAAAGTGACACACAACCCCTTAGCTTAATCTCGTGGATTAAGGGGTGGGGCACCATAGTAGGGCTTTATACACCCATTTTATGGATCTAATGGTGTGGAATCTGCTTCTATCTGATATACCTTTCCTGAGGAAAACCTATTTTTCCTAGAATTATTATCCCTGTATGAAGATGAACTGAATGTTCTCTTGTAATTCTTCTCGGACTGATGTTGATATACCACACGAGCTGTCTCAATTAATTCAGTAAAATTTGAGAGCCTGAATGGCACAACGCGATCTTTTATCGAATCACGTAGTCCACTTAGGAATCGGTGGCAACGAGCACCTTCCGTTTATACCATATTCGGTGCAAATCAAGCCAGTCGCCAAAATTCTGATTCATATTCAGACATAGTATGGTTTGCTTGCCTTAATCTGATAAACATATCCCCCATATTATTTTGTACTGAAGGAGGGATGTATTCTGCTCTAATTGCTACCACAAAGTCCTCCCAAGGAATTTCTTCAAACTCATCCAAAACATGTGGGTGGTTAATCAAATTGCTTCAGCATTTAGACAATTGATGCTTGTTAGATTTTTCTCAACTAACTTTAGTCAGTTAGCTATATCCATTGCTAACATATTTTTGTTAAAAGTAGGAGTTCTTAATCTAATAAGACTATACAAGAGTCCATCCGTTGACTGATAATACTGCTGAGAGGGATATTAAGGTGCAGGGCTTACAAATGTTGTTGATGGATTATTCTGTATTGCAATTAGCCTTTCTATCTTTTCAAATTATTTGACATTAACTGCTATTAATGTCTTAACTATATCCGAAAGTGCGTTGAGCTCAGAAGAAGTACTGCTAGATGTAGCAGGAGTTGAAGATGATTGCCCAGGATTCATTTTGTACCGAAGTTTGAATAACATTTTAAGAAAACCTAAAAGAGGCAAGTTTATTTTATTACTTATTTTAAAGGCATACAATAAGGAAAGAGTACATAAACCTTATTTATTATGGCATTTATTTAATATATTCAGTTGAAAATGCAAGGCATAAGTTTCCAAAAGTGACTTCTCGATGTTCCCTCCTTCGCATATGTGTGAGTCTTTGGAGAGTGACACCCCACTTGTCCTCAGCTTGATCTTAAAGTAGGATGGATGCCAAAGCAACTCTAATATCATCGGGGCACTCTATGGCTTCAAGAGTGTATTTTATGCATTTTAGCCATTCTTTGGCTAACGGAGGAAGGTCAAATCCTCTGAAAATTGCATGATGAAGCGTCTGATCTAGTATTTGTACTCCTAGTTTCGATATTCCTTCAACATATCTTTCGTAGTGTTGTCCAAACTGGAAGTCAAGTTCCCATATAGCTTCAAATCTACTGAAATAGACTTAGACTGACATTCTTAAGTATCTAAGTATCCTATAAGTTTAATCATATACAATTGATTTAGTTGAGTAGTTCTATAGTTTTTAAACTCATCTAATATATGAATTTCATAGTTTAACATATTGTCTTACTTATATTAGTATTTTCATTTTTGCCTGCTATTCTGAGTATTAGATTATGGTAATAGGATGTTTTCAAGTATTCATCTAGTGATTGTATGATAGAAGAACTATCCATTAGGTAGATAGGAATACTAATTCCAATCGAACACCTTATGGAGTTCTTTGATACCAACTATGGCGGCCGCCCCTTAATCATCTAAGATTAAGTGGTGGTCGTCATTGGGCAATCCTTCACTTAGCATTAGATTATGAATAAACATTCCTAATCTACTGATAAGGGAAGGATATGCCCCAAGGAGAGCAAATGAAGAATTTAATAAATGAGTATACTAAAATAGTAGACTGCGGAAGAAAGTATTAAATAAGAACATCCATACATCCATGATAAAAAAAAAGAACTATAAACTCAGAATAAATAAGCAGGAAGGGAATACAATTTAAAACATGTATTATTACAAAAACATTTTAAAAGCTTTAATAACAGAAATAAAAGACACTCCATCCTCACAACAATATATAAAAAGGCTAAAGATCAGCACCTACATGCTCCTCCTCCTGATCAAGTTCTTTAGAAGGTCCTACCTCAAATAACTCGGAGTCTGCCATTGTCAGTATCACAAAGACTGGGCACCTGCCTAAAGAAAAGAAAATCTAATTACACAAAATGTCTAAGTACATTTTAGGCTTAGCATTTTTTGTATTAAATGATATCACAAATAATATAAGCAATTTAGGAGCAGTAAAGCAATAAAGAAAGTGGTAGAAGTTACAATTAATCTAGTTATAACTTAAACAAAGTGTGAGGTAAGCACATACCTTAACTCAATTTGCACAAAAGGTTAAGCAACATAATAATGAAAATCTACTAAATATAAGAAATATCCTAAGTAAAATGATCAATTCTATATATGCTGGTTGGTAATACAAAATGAAAATATATAACTTGAATAAAAGACTAACATTCTAATGTGCTTTCATATATAATTAAACTACTGAATAGGTACAAATTTACAGGAAATTTTGTAAATACTAAAATACTATAAATTAATAAAAGTGATGTATAAAGAGCTAAACAGAAAATATAAACTGAAAATACTATCTCATGTGGTATATTCTATTTTAGTTCTGCCAAACAGTAAATACTACTTAAATCTTTCTAATAATTTAGGAGAAATATCTCAAATTAATTATCACCATCTAGGAGAAATATCCTAGATAAATAATCATCTTCTAGGGGAAATATCCTAGATAAAATATCATCTCAAAATATACTATCACACTATAAAGGCAGACTAAGTAAGACATATTCCATAAAGTTTTAATTAAATTCATTAATTTAATTGCCTCTTTTACTTATGAATATGTTTTATAGATATTTCAAATTTAACATAGAATATCTATCAAATATACTATGTTCTATCTAATGTGTCAAAAATATAAAGGTTCAAAATAAGGAACCAAAGCGTATAAATAAACGGTATAAATAGCACTAAACAAACTCTGTAATATAACTTTTTTCTAATTAATTTATTCTAACTAATCTGAACTTATACAAGTTTATGATCTCCAATTTCCATCTATCGAGTATAAATCTAAAATATCGGTCCTATAAAGTTAAAAGCAATTAGAACTAATCAAGTTCTAACATATTTCAATCACTGACACTTATTTAAGTAAATAAGTAAATCAAACACCTTAATTGATGGTTTTAAATAATCCCGAGCCAATCTTGATTATTACAGATCAAAATTGGGAAATTAAGATGTTAAACTTTAAGTATTGAAGTTTAACTTCTTAATCCAATAGGTTCTAACACTAATGGTGTGAAGTTAAATCCAATTCTCATGAGCTATAATTAAGGCTATCTTATTAAGCAAAGTCAAGCTTAATAAGATAGATCTCTAAACTTAGACTAAAGTTAAAATACAAAATAATCATGAGTAAAGGAAGCAATTTTAGAAAAATATAAAACCAAGGTTTTATCCATTAAGTAACCCATTTACTCAATGAATAAATTTTAACATAAATTTCTAAATTAATTCCTAAGGAATAAAATATTAAAGATTAAAGGAAAATCCTAATGAATGGATTTAGGATAAAGAGAAGATTTAAGCTTTAACTTAAATCTTACTTTTTGACATAATTATCTTATGGAAGGTATAAGGTGAACTAAATTCACCTTATGAGGCTTAATTTAGAACTTAGAGAATTTTAAGTATATTTTAGGTTTTTTCTTAAAATAACATTTTAATGAGCTTAACCATCCTAAATTGATTCCAAATCAGTCATAGTACTGATTTTAGAGATTATATTATAATTTTAAGGTTTAAGGAATATAAATCTAAATTTGGGCAAATGACCATTTTGCCCCTACTTAAGGGTTTAAAATGCTACTTATTGAATTATGGTTCCAAATTGAAATTTATTAGTGGCAATTGATTATTTACTATCTAATATGAAGATAGATAGTAAGTATACCTAATTTGGATTTTAATTAAGCCTTGTGAGTTTAATTTAAGGAAATTGACTTATAAGGGAAATTTGTAAATTTTACCTATTCAAGTCTAAAAATTTAGTTATTTTATTATTGATTATTATTTAAGAATTCCATGGAACCTAAAATTATTGAATTCTAATATCAAATAGCTAAGTTATACTAAAACAAATCTTAAGATTAATTATGTAAAATTAGGGTTTTCAAAAAGGGTCAAAAACCTAACTTTTTTATTTGAAGTCCAAATTTAGCAAACTCAGTGGTTATAGCTTTCCTATAACCCACCGAGTACTTTAACTGGGAGTAGACCTAAATTAGATCTCATTTGGTTAAGTTATAGCTTAATTAGGTTAAGGGTATTTTGATCAACTAAGGGTTTTTGAGTTTCAAAACCTAAATTTTAATACATTTTACTATTGGTACTGAATTACTAAGCTTTATAGCACTTTGAATTTTCTAGTTTGGAGTTCAATTGACCAAGTTATGGCTTATGGAAAATAAAAGATATTTTGGTCATCTTGGGAGGGTCCTAAAAATAATTTAGCAAATTAACCACCCAATGGGAAAACTAGTACTACCACAGTGATGGGGCTATTCTCCTAATCACTTTAAGACCCATATTAACTATATTTAATTGACTAGGTAAGAAGTTATTGGTATTTATATAGGTCCTAAAAGTGATTAGGCTAATTACACTTCAAATAGAAAAATTAACAATACTAGGACATTCCTGAGAATCTTCTGATTAAAAACAGACCCATATTAGATATATTTGGATTAATGTATACAAAGTTATGAGCCATGGAAGATTAAGATTAATTAGTTCTTAATTAAGGATCCTAAATATCACTAGGTTAAATACTTATCCAAACATAGATTTGATAGTTCCATATTAATCCTCTAATTTTACTAATCAAAATAACATATAATTTTGTTATGCTTAGATTATTAGTTTACAATTTATGAATATTCAAAGTTTTGAGATATAAATTTCCTACTTATAAAAATCTAAATCAAACTTATTTAATTAAACTTTAAAATATCAGATTGCTCTGCAGGGTTGGACAGTGGTGGGCCTTACTGCTTGTGTGGTGTGATAGACGATGCGGCGATGCAGACAGACGTGAGTCCCACGCCCACAGGTCGCAATCTGGAATGCGAACATCGTAATATGGCCCCACCTCACTATCTTATGAGTCCAACAGCTCGCAGGTCAGGACCGGGTCGATTCAGCTCGATCCGACATTGCCTTCCTCCTTCGCAACCATAGTACTAGGGCATTAGTAAAATTAATTTGATCTTCAAATTAAAATTTGATTTTATTTTTGAGTTCTTCACACCCAAATTAGTTAAAGGTGATGTTTTGAAAATTTTTGGAGGTCATTTGGTTGTAAATAGGTTTATTTCCATTCAGATTAATCTTATTAATTAAATAATCATTTAAATGAATTAATTTAATTTAAATTAAAAATCATAACGGTTAGGATTATTGTCGGAACCACGACAGATCACTGAACTATCATAGATATGCAATCTAATGTATACATATATCCTGTTAAAAAATACAGTTTACTGTGATACCGATGCATCCTGAATGTTTCTTATTGATGTATGTAACCTCCCATGATCCATGCATACTCACTGATGCACATACTCATGTTCATGCTTATATTCATGCTTATGCTCTTGCTTCTAGAACTACATGTTTTAAATCTTGAAATCCAGAAAATTACTTTAAAATAAATTATGAATCTATTGTCTCCATTGTGCAAAATCCATCTAAATCGATTCTGACTACTAATTCTAATTTAAATAAATTATTTTATTTGAGATTTTACTTACCATCACCAGCTAGAAAGGTTGTATATACATGGTTGTATGTTCCCAATAATGATGAATTTAACTCTTAATTTATTTATAACTGCACTTATCGAGGCGCACCAAGATAGAAGGCAAGACCTTGTTAGAGTTATTCTTTCACAAGCTAGGCTTTTAAATACCTGAATAACAAACGTACTTAGTCTAATAAAGAGGGTGGATTAAAATACTTAGTTTATTTATAACTGTATTTATCGAGGCACACAAAGATAGGAGGCAAAACCCTGTTACAGTTATTCTTCTCCAAACTAAGGATCAAGTTCACTGATTATAACACTCTTAGGCATGGTGGATTTACTCTAAGCGGGACTATATTTATATGATTCTATAGGATAGATACTGACTCTACAGTCCTACATTAGAGTAACTCTACCGATCATGAATATTACTGAAGTATTCCAGCACCATAGATATATACTATAAAACTCAGCTAATAAATGGGTTTCTAATAATTCTATTTAACAACCAAAGCTTATTAAAGCTATGAATTTAGACTCCATTGGGGTGAATCCTACATAAGGTTTCAAGGGTGTGACCAAAAGGTCACTCAATAGGTTTCTACCACATGGGAGAAATCTCATTCTAAGCCTTTTTAGGAAATTCTTCTGCAAGGATCTAAGATCAAATATCTAAGATTAAGAAGGATCATCTAAGTTCCTATATCAAGATTCAGACAAAAGTTCTTTCTACCTCAAGGTATCATCAATTAATAGGCATTTCAAATTACTGCATTATTATACATATTGTAAGATCATCCAGATCTTACCCTTCTAAAATTAAGTTAAATTTATAAGTTGCATTTATCAAATTTAAATTGATCAGATCAGATGGGTAAACCCATTTGACCATTACCTATGCAACAATTATGGGATAAAATTAAAAATATTATAAGGATTATATCATTTTTTAAATCAGTCTTATATAAGAGAAAATCAAGTTTCGTAAGCTTAGATCCAGATGTTTAATCACAAAAGTTCTTTATTAATCTTAACACTTCTAATTCAATGATTTAAGATTAATACTAAATCAGATACACTATTGAAATCATGTCAGTTGAATTTCCATTCAATCAAGTTAATTGATTAAGTGATTAAGGGTTCAAGTCTTAATCAAATAGGTTAGGGTTTAACCTCTATCCTCACCCAATTAAGACCAATTGTTGATTTATAGATCAAAGACAAATCAATGTATTATTTGTGTATTATTAATCGCAAGATTTAGATTGAGATCAAGTATTAATCACTTGATCAAAATCTTAAGATTCTTAAGGTTAATTTGGGATTAATGTCATATTACGTAAATCAAGTGATCAAGATACATATGAAGGTTAATTTCATTTAAACTATTGTTATGAATGCCTAATAGCAAAATTTTATAGAAAATTGAAATTAATTAGTGTTAATCAAACTCTAAATCAATCCAAATGGATTAGCACCTAATTACAAATCCAACCATTAGAAAGTTATGAAACTTGGCATTTACATTCTACTAGATCATATGAGTAATCAGTGATTGAGTTTACTAAATTTGAATAATCAAAAACCCTAATTTTTACTAATCATGGATTTACAAGATTAGGGCATAATTAAGAATCCATTAATTAGAAAATTAATCCACCTTGTGCATGTATTCTACAAAGCATAAGGAACTATGATACCTAAATCATGCAATTTGGCTAAGCATACATGCTAATCAACCCTAATTAAGATCTAAAGTAATTAGACAAAATCAAAAAATCTAATCATTAAAATTGCAATAATTTTTTATATTCTTGTTCCTTACGATTTTTTGATCAATTTGGTATATAATATTATAAGATTTGGATCAGTGGATTAAAAGTTATTCAAATAATTTGTTCTGTATTTTCTAGTTAATTTTTCCTATGATTGGATTAATTGAATTATTTTCCTTAAGGGAAATAAATCCAATCAATAAGATTTATTAAAATAGGTTCGGCTCGATATCTAAATCACACGGGTCGACAGGGGCCTGGGTCACACGTTGACTCGCCTCGCACAGTGCTGTCGTCTCTGATCCGTCACCTCGAACCTTTCAATGATTAGGTAAACCTTAATTTGCTAATTCCCCATTCCTCTAGGCCATGACATGACCAACTGATAGTCACTACACATTCACCATGACCAGACATGTTGATGGAGGCCCGAAGCCCTCTATGAGGTGGTCTAGTTCGCCCAGACCTTACTCACCTGAGAGCTCCCTCAATGGAGCTACTGTGAAGAGACAATTCTCCCCACAGAGGCCACGATTGACCTAGGGCTCGATCCCTACATGTTCAGGGAGGTGAGACAGATCGAAGCTCAATGGTCAGAGAGTTTGAGATGGGCAAGATTAATGGGTCCCTACTCGGACCTAATGCGATCGAACGAAGCTAACCCAATCGATCGATACGATCGATTGGATCCACCCCAAGGCTTACAATTATTTAGGATACAATTGCCTAGTCTGGAAGTACATTCAGTGAGAAAATTGAAGGAGAACCGAGCCTACACAACCTAGTCCAGAACAAGAGGGTACCTGGATTGACTAAGAACTTGGATTAGATGATCGGGTTCAAGGCAATGGTTAGCTAAGCTTCTAGATGGCTCTTAGGGTTCCTGAACACCAGGAGATGCCTACTATCAGTGATTTGCACACTGGAGATGCTTATAAAAGCTTGGACATACATTAATGGAGGTTCAGGAAAATTTCACTTCAATTCCTCTGCGATTTTAAGGAAGAAATGCAGAGGCTATTTATAGCATCAGCCAAGAATTGGGAAGGTTCTAGAGCTGAGGAATTGGGTTGGAAGTGGCCCGAGAGCTCTTAGAACTGCCAATAGGAGTCTATTGGGGCTAAGGGCC
This sequence comes from Gastrodia elata, assembly GCA_016760335.1. Lineage (NCBI taxonomy): Eukaryota > Viridiplantae > Streptophyta > Magnoliopsida > Asparagales > Orchidaceae > Gastrodia > Gastrodia elata. The sequence continues at coordinate 22,096,747 of CM028669.1, forward strand.
CATCTAAGGAGCTTAACCAAATCAGGAATGTGGCTAACGGCCTTGCTGAGCTGGAAGGAGGAGAGGGGGACAAGGCAGGCTGTCGGGGATCCTTAGTATCTTCTCTATCGGGCTTGACCGAAGGTAAGAGACAATGAGCAGTCATGGGAGGGTTCAATGCCATTTGATCTATTGATCATAAAGATGCTACGGTCATGATCCACCGGATCCTAACAGCCAGATTTGTTTGAATCGGTGCCATAGGATCCACAGGTCGCATCTAACGGCAGATCCATGATTCTGCGGATCTGAATCCTAGCCATAGGGTTAATAGGCTCGATGGCAGGATCAGTAGGAGCACCACTATTGCGCAACCCATGCTCCACAGAGGATTGCCCGTGATTCGCATAGCGAATCTCGACCGTTTAATCGAGTAAATGGGTATAAATACAATTATCAATTTATTCAAACCCTAAAGTGCAATTAGACCATTTTAGTTTAAATTGAATTATAGTCTAAATGACCTCCAAAAATTTTCAAAGTTTAACCCCTAGCTAATTTAGGGTGAAGAATTCAAAAATGCAATCAGAATTTAATTTTGAGATCAAAATATTTTTGCTAATATTCAGGATATCTAAATTGATAAAATATTCATTTAAATCAGGAGAGGTCCGATGAATCCCAAATTTTCAGAGTTAGGTTATAATGATGTAAGCAGTGCAATGCAATAAAATTTCATGTATGGATAAGCCTAGATTAGGTTAAGTAACAACCTAGGGTTGTTATAAACTGCCCCACTTAAGAATGATGTCATCCTCAACATCAGCCTAAGAAGGAAAAGAGAAGTACATAATTTAGAAACAAATTTTAGAATTTAAAGGTACCTAGATTTTCAAAGAGACTTGGATATTTCTTTTTCAGATTAGACTCTATTTCCCAAGTTGATTCTTTGAGAGAGCGATTCCTCCAATAAATCTTCAGCATGGGGATGGAGCAATTTCTTAGCTTCTTTTGCTCACAAGCTAAAATTTTAATAGTCTCTTCTGCATAAGAAAGATGCTGTTGAAGGGAAACTACTAGAAGTTGGATTAGAAGAGAAGGATCATGAAGACATATTCGTAGAGAGGAGATTTGGAACACAATCTGGGCTGCTGAGAAATCTTCATGGAGTATCAATTTGTATGTTGCAGAACTAGTCTTCTATAATACTTCAAATGGTTTAATGTAGCGAGGACTCAGTTTCCTAACTACGCCAAAATATTATGCACCTTTCATTGAACTGACCTTAAGGTACGCAAAATCTTCAACATTGAATTCCAGAGTACGATGATGAGCATCATGATATTTACTCTGGCGATATTGAGCTATCTTAATTTGCTGCTGGATTAACTACACTTTTTAATTTGTTTCTTCTACTAATTCAGAACCATACAGCTGAACACTGCCTATTTCAGACCATGCTAAGGGAGTACTACATTTTCTACCGTATAATGCTTCATACAGAGCCATGCCGATACTCGCTTGAAAACTGTTATTATATGCAAATTCTACTAAGGGAATATAATCTTCCAAGAAACCTCCAAAATTTAGAATACATATATGAAGAAGATCTTTAACCACCTAATTTACTTATTCTATTTGACCATCTATTTGAGGGTGAAAAGCGGTGCTCATGGATAAGGTAGTTCCCAAGTCTTGATGCACTGCTTTCCAAAACATAAAAGTAAATTTGTTATCACGATCAAATACAATAGACCTCGGAATCCCATGAAGCCTAATAATTTCCTTGATATGCAGCTTCGCTAATCTTTCTATAGAATCAGTTTGACACATTGGAATGAAATGTGTTGATTTGGTTAGTCGATTAACTATGACCCAAGTAGAATCGGCACAAGACCACGACATAGGTAAACCCATAATGAAGTCCATAGAAATATCAAACCACTTCCATTCAGGAATTGCCAGATGATGGAGAAGTCTTACCTACTTTTGATGTTTTGCTTTGACTAGACTACAAGCTTGATATTTGCTACAAACTCTGCCACACTTTTCTTCCTTCCAGGTTACCAGAATGAATTCTTCAGATCTTGATACATATTACTACTACCAGGATATATTTGGTAACAAGAATTGTGGCCTTCCACTAAAATCTCTTGATGCATGAATTTGGGAATCTATAGGCGATCTCCTTGATTGATTACATTTCCTAGAAGCTACAGGTTGATTTGACAACCACTTTCAATTTCCATTTTAAAAATCAGATACTCTTCATCCTTTGTTTGGGAGATGGAGACATCACGGTGAAACGTTGGTTTAATGGTACTCATAGATTTTAGTTTTCTTAGCATAACACCACGAACTGGCCTGATAGTGAGCTTTCGAAATTCTCCTTCTAATGAATTTGATGCTATTATCGAGGAAAGTGTAGCATGATGACTGAGCACATCAGCTACAACATTTTCTTTGCCAAGATGGTAATGGATACTTAAATAATAATTGCTGATCAATTCAGGCCATCTTCATTGACAATAGCTGAGCTCACACTCGGTGAAGATATACTTTAAACTATGATGATCGATGAAAATAGAGTATTGTACACCATACAGATAATGATGCCAGATCTTCAGAGCAAAAACTCAAGCAACTAATTCGAGGTCATGCAAAAAATAATTCTTTTCATGAGGCTTTAACTGACAAGACACAAAGGCAATAACTTTTCCTTCCTACATCAGTACACATCCCAAGCCTATCCTAGATGCATCGGTATAGACTTGGTAGTTCGACCTTCATTAGGTAAGGCTAGTACTGGGGCAGAAGAAATAGTATTTTTTAATGCTTGGAATGCATTCTCACATCCAGGACTCCAAACAAATAACACTGCTTTCTGAGTCAATTTTGTGGTGATGCAATATGAGGAAAGCCCTTTATAAATTTCTTATAATAACTGGCTAGTCCCAGAAAACTTCTGATATTAGTTATAAACTTTGGTTGTGACCAATATTGAACGGCACTAACTTTATTTTGACTTACTTTAATTCTTTGTGCATCTATGACGTCACCTAGAAAAGCAACTGAGTCAAGCCAGAATTCACATTTAGAATATTTAGCATAAAGTTTGTGGTTTTGAAGTTCTTACAGAATTAGCCTTAAGTGCTTCTCATGATCAATACTACTCTTTGAATAAATAAATATATCATCAATAAAGACAACGATGAATTTATCTAAATATGCTTTTAGTACGCGCTGCATTATGTCCATAAAAATAGATGGTGCATTTGTTAAACTAAAAGACATCACCAAAAACTCGTAGTGTCCATAGCAAATTTTGAACACAATTTTTCAATATCTGAATCCTTGATTCGCAACTGGTGGTAACTAGGTCACAAATTGATATTAGAAAGTTCTTTAGCTCCGTATAGCTGATAGATTATATCATCGATGCGAAGCAGTGGGTATTTGTTCTTGATTGTTACTTTATTCAATTCTCTAAAATCAATGCACATTCTCACCGATCTATCTTTCTTTTTCACGAATAAAACTGGCACTCCCCAGGGAGATGAACTTGGTCGAATATGACCTTTTTTAACCAGCTCTTGAAGTTGCTTGCTTAATTCTTGTAGCTTCTTAGGCACCATGCGATATGGAACCTTTGATAGTGGTTGGGTTCCAGGAATTAACTCAATTGCAAATTCTACTTCTCTAACTGGAGGAAGACCAGGTAGGTCCTTTGGAAAAACATCGATAATTTCACAAACTACCCGATTCTCTGAAATGGGGATGACTTATTTCTTTTCTCCCATCGTTGTCACGAGATATGCATCACACCATTTTCTGACTAAACTTTCTGCTTTCATTGTATTGATCAATGACATTTGGGTACTGAATTTTCCAACAAATGTTTTCAACTGACTTCCATTACCCAAAGTTAATTTCTTCTTTTGGCAATTCATGGAAGCAATGTGTTTGCTTAGCCAATTCATGCCCATGATTGTATCAAAATTTGTGATTGGCACTGTTAGTAATTTAGCTTCATGTTTTTGTTCACTAATAGGGATCTCTGTGTTACAAAATTGATGGGATTGCATACGGGATCCATAAGAAAACCCAATGCTCAACGAGTTTGCTAATCGATAGATTGGTAGCTTAAGAGTTTAAACCTAACTTTATAATACAAAGGAATGACTCACTGCTGTATCTAAAAGGATAATACAAGATTTATCATTTATCAATAAGGTGCCTATGATTATAGCAGAAATAAGAATCACTATTCGAAACATTCATAAATGCTAAAATAACAAAAATAAAATAATTTAAGACAAGTCTGAAACAACACCATTTTTCTCAAGTGCAGATGCAAGCGTTAGCATATATACTCTTACAAGGGTTGTGGGTTGATTACTCTGAGGTCGCTGACCTTATCGATTTTAGGTCGGTATCTACACATAAGCATATGCATTCTTGTTGGCCGCAGGCACAGGAGCTGGCATCACTATTAAGGCAGGACACTGACTATTCAATGGCTACGTACGGAACACTTTATTGCAATGAGAGTGATCAATGGGAACTCTGTCGATAGTGGTTTTAGAATCACACTGAAATTTTCGGTGGCCATCTCGACCGCACGTGAAACGTACATTACTGAAGTGATAGCATTTATTGTACGGGTGATGGTGCTTGCATTCAGAAGCTTCAGATCAAGGTTGTCCCACTTTGATATTGAAGACCTTAGTAACCTTTTGATGAATAAAGTGCTCCTTCCTGGGCTCGACGAATGCAGCCTTTCATTTCCAGTTCATCTGATCTTGGAATCCTTTTTGGAGGTGAGCAGCCTCGATCAATTCCATCAGATTTTTGATTTGGTGGACACTAGATGAGCTTTTATTGAGTCCCATAACCCTTTTAAGAATTGGTGGCACCTTGCTGCTTCCGTTTGGACTAAATTTGGAATGAAGTGCGATAGCCTCCAAAACTTCTACTTGTAGACAAATACTGATCGATTACCCTGTGTGAGGTGAAGAAGTTTGTCCTCCAGAATCACCTAAGCCGATGTTGGAATGTAGGCTTCATAGAAGGTTTCTAAGAACCTATCCCATGGGATATCTTCTGACTCAAAATCTACAAATTTGGTGTTGCGCTCATTTTTCCACCAGTACACGGCTTCTTCCTGGAACAAGTGGGTGATCAAGTGAATTGCCTCCAAAAGTTGGACATTTTATACTAGCCAAATTCTTTTAGGCCATCTTAAGCCAACTAACTATATCCATTGGGTTGAGTTCTCCACTAAATATGGTTGTCTTGAGACGTAGGAAGCTGTGTAGAATCCCATCCCCAGAGAAATGAGAGGAAGATGGAAAGACAGTTTGGGTTGCATACTATTGACAAGCAGTCAGAATTAGAGCACGGGTTTCTTGTGCCTGCTGCGCATTACTTTATATTAATTCCCTCATCAGACTAGCTAATGAATTAACCTCATCAGGTTTGCCCAAAGATGAGACAACATTCTTAATCGGAGTAGGAGCGGAGGGAGATTTAGGATTCATGACTATAAATACAAGTATGAATCTAATGAATATAACAAAAATTTCATTATCATTTCATTCATTACTTTCTCAAAAGAAAAGTTACATAGTAGGCAAAATGAATAAACTGCTATGAAAGAAAAGATACGATATGAGCTCAAATATTCTAATTATAATATTCTACCTCAAAGGTAGCACAAAAATCATCATATGTGACTATTCGATGCCTCTTAGCTAGCCTTCTATAAGCCTAAAACCATGACTGACTGGATGGTCCCAAATGTAGAACCTCCAAAATCAGAAGACGAGATTGTCGAGATAGGCTGTCTCTCAGAAGGCAGTGGTTGTACGGTCCAACTACTCTCTTGCAAGGACTGGGAGGCTGGTGTCTCTGAAGAATGAATGGATAAAGATTTTGTCCAACACTTTCACTCCACGCAGTGACACTCCTTCGATGACTCTACCTTATATCCTGTCGTCTTGAAAGTCATTTGCCCAGTAATCTTCAAACCTTCGAAGATAGAACGAGAATACTCACTGTGTATACTCCATACCTAAGATTTTATTTAAGAAATGGCTTAGTCTTATAAGTACATTACTTGCATCGATTATTTTCTTAAAAGTTTGTTCTAGTCCAAGGATGTCCTCATTCTATACATTTTCAGTTTTATTTTTTGAGATAAGCTGGATGAACTTTAAATGCTGCTTTTCTTACACTTAGTAAATTGAGATCTTTATCTGATACAGAGAATAGATCATAAAGTAGATAGGAACAAACTCCTAATCTAACACCTTATGCTACTTCTTTGATACCAACTGTAGTGCTACGCACCGTCGCCACATGCAAAAAGAAGTAGTCAATCAGCGGCGGAACGATGCGCTACTCGGGAAAAAAATTTCCTATCTCCCCAAATAGCTCAAACTAACACTAAAGGCTATTTACTCAACCCCAAAGATGGGTCGAGAGCTAATACTTAAGATTAGAGTAGTATCCTTATCCTAAGTATTAGATAAATACACATCGGATTTAAAATACAACAAGAAGAATCCAGTATATATATAAGATATCAGCATTTCTAGTATGCTGACCACATTACAATACTAAGTATAAATAATATATAAATAGAGTATAAAAGCTAAGCATATATTCAGAAACATTCATCACAGAAACTGAATTAAACATTCATCTCAGAAAGAAAAGAAAATGCATCTAGAAATTATTACAAATTATTTATTGAAAATACAGAACTGAGTCTAAATACTAAACTGAAAGAAAGCTAAATAAAATAGTAAAAGCTAGAGGAGAATAATCCACTAATGCTCCATGAACTCCTCCCAGATCTCCTGAGTATCCACCTGACCTGGCTCAACAAGCTGCTCAGGATCTAGCAAATTGCAGGATCCCAAAAGTACCACGTGTTAGACAATAAGTCTAACATATTAAAACTAATCTAAATAATTCTAATGATTTAATTAACATTTAAATAATGTAAGACAAGTACTATAGAGAACAATAAAATAATTGAAAGATCTAAAAAGATGTATAAAATTGAAGTAAAATAACACAGAACTGTAAGATGAATACTGAATGCAAGTAACAAAGACACTAAATGATTTGAAACTGAGTATTAACACTGAAAACTATGTTGTATATCACTGAAGTCATACATTTATATATGCCACAATACTGTATGCCACTGATATGCAATTGAAATATCACCGAACTGCCATGGATATGCATTATAACATCTACATTCATCATGTTAGGAAATACAGTTTACTGTGTTGCTGATGCATCCTGAATTTTTCTTATTGATGTATGCAACATCCCATGACACATATATAATCACTGATACACATATTCATGTTCATGCTTATATTCATGCTTATTCTCATGCTTCTAGAACTACATGTATTAAATCCTGAAATCTAAAAAGTTACTTTAAAATCAATTATGAATTTATTGTCTCCATTATGCAGAATCCATCTAAATGGACTTCGACTCCTAATTCTAATTTAAATAAATTATTTTATTTGAGATTTTACTTACCATCACCAGCTGGAAAGGTTGTATACACATGGCTGTATGTTCCCAGTAAAGGTGAATTTAACACTTAGTTTATTTATAACTGCACTTATCGAGGCACACCAAGATAGAAGGCAAAACCCTGTTACAGTTATTCTTTCTCAAACTAAGCTAATAAATACCAGAATTATAGATATGCTTAGTGTTCTAAAGAGGGTGGATTGAACTACTTAGTATGTTTATAACTACATTTATCGAGGCACACCAAGATAGGAGGCAAGACCATATTATAATTATTCTTCTCCAAACTAAGGATCTAGTACACTGATTATAACACTCTTAGGCTTGGAGGATTTACTATAAGTGGGACTATATTTATATGATTCTGTAGGATAGATACTGACTATACAGTCCTACATTAGAGTGACTCTACCAATCCTGAATATTACTGAAGTATTCCAGCACCATAGATATATATTATCAAACTCAGTTAATAAATGAGTTTTTAATAGTTCTATTTAACAACCAAGGCTTATCAAAGCTATGAATTTAGACTCCATTGGCATGAATCCTATATAAGGTTTGAAGGGTATGACCAAAAGGTCACTCAATAGGTTTTCATCACATGGGAAAAATCTCATTCTAAGCCTTTTTAGGAAATTATACCACAAGGATCTAAGATCAAATATCTAAGGTTAAGAAGGATCATCTAAGTTCCTATCTCAAGATTTAAATAGAAATTCTTCCTACCTCAATGTATCATCATTTAATAGGCTTGTCAAATTACTGCATTATTATACCTATTGTAAGATCATCCAGGTCTTACCCTTCTAACATTAAGTTAAATTCATAAGTTGCATTTGTTAAACTTAAATTGATCGGATTAGATGGGTAAACCCACCTTACCATTACCTATGCTACAATTATGGGATGAAATCAAAAATATTCTTAGGATTAGATCATTTTGTAAATTAGTACAGTTTTATAATTATTTTCATGCAAAGAGTCTTATATAAGAGAAAATCAGGGATCCTAAGCTTAGATTCAGAAGTTTAATCACATAAGTTCTTTATTAACCTTCTAATTCAATAATTTAAGATCAATACTAAATCAGATACATTATTGGAATCATGTCAGTTGAATTGCATTTCAATCAAGTTAATTGATTAAGTGATTAATAATTCAAGTCTTAATAAATTAGGTTAGGGTTTAGCCCCTATCCTCACCTAATTAAGACCAATTGTTTATTTATAGATCAATGAAAAATTAATAGATTACAAGTATATTATTGATGGCAAGTTTCAGATTGAGATCAAGTGTTAATCACTTGATCAAAATCTTAAGATTCTTAAGGTTAATTAGGGATTAATGTCATACTACATAAATCAAGTGATCAAGATATACATAAATTAAGTGATCAAGATAAATGTGAAGGTTAATTTCATTCATATTATTATTATTAAAGCATAAAATCATACATTTATAGAAAATAAAAAGTAATTAGTGTTAATCAAACTCAAAATAAATCCAAATAGATTACCACCTAATTATAAATATAACAATTAGAAATTCTTGAAACTTGACATCTATATTCTACTAGATCATATGAGCAACCAGAGACTGAGTTTACTTAATTTAAATAATCAAAAAACCTAATTTTCACTAATCATGCATTTATAAGATTAGGGCATAATTAAGAATATATTAATCAAAAAATTAATCCACATAGTGCATGCATTCTACAAAGCATAAGGAACACTAAGGCACATAAATCATATAATTTGGCTATGTATATATGCTAATCAAACTTAATTAAGATCTGAAGTAATTAGGCAAAATCAAAAAATCTAACAATTAAAAGTGCAATATTATATTATATTCTTTTTCTTTATGATTTTTTGATCAATTTGGTATATTATATATATATAGGATTTGGATCAGTGGATTAAAAGTTATTTAAATAATTTACTCTACATTTTTCCAATTAAATTTCCCTATGATTCAGTTAATTGAATTATTTCCCTTAAGAAAATTAAATCGAATTAATTAGATTTATTAAAATGGGTTCAACCCGATATCCAAACTGCGCACGCCGACCGAGGCCCGGGGAACCCTGCACTAACGCACGATGTGGGTAACGGGCTGACCCGACCTGCACAGTGCCGTCGTCCCCGATCTATCACCCCGACTCTTAGACCGATTAGGGAAACCCTAATCTGCTAATTCCCCATGCCTCCAGGTCACTACACGACCAATCAACGGTCGCTACACGTTCATCATGACCAGACGCGTTGTTGGAGACGCGAAGCCGTCTATGAGGTGGTTTGGTTCGCCCAGACCTCACTCAACCGAGAGTTTCCACAATGAAGCTACTGTGGGGAGATAATTCTCCCCATAGAGGCCATGATTGACCCACGGCTTGAAGCCAACACCTTCAGGGAGGTGAGACGGATCGAAGATCTATGGTTAGAGGGTCTGAGATGGACGGGATCAATGGGTCCCTACTCAAACCTAATGTGATCAAATGGAGCTGACCCAATCGATCGATATGATCCATTAAATCCGCCCCGAGGCTTATAATCATTCAGGATATAATTGCGTAGTTAAGGATTACATTCAATGAGAAAATTTAAGGAGAACTGAGCCTATACGATTCGGTTCTGAACAGAAGGGTACTTGGATTGATTGATAACCTGGATCAGATGACCAGGATCAAGGCAGCAGTTATCTAAGCATCCAAAGGGCTCTTAGGGTTCCTAAACACTAGAAGAAGTCTACTATCAGTGGTTCACATGCTTGGGATGCCTAAGGAAGCTTGGACAGACAACACTATAGGTTCATGAAAAATTCACTTCAATTCTTCAACAAAGAGATCAAGGAATAAATGCAGAGGCTATTTATAGCCTCAGCCAAGAATTGGGAAGGTTCTAAAGCTGGGGAATTGGGTTGGAGGTGGTCCAAGAGCTCGGGTCACCGAGAGCTCTCAGAACTAACAATATGAGTCCATCTGGCCTAAGGTGCCGTCTAAGGAGCTTAACCAAATTGGGAATGAGGCAGACGACCTTGTTGTGCTCAAAGGAGGAGTCGGGGGAAAGGCAGACTATTGGGGATCCTCAAGATCTTCTTTGTTGGGTGCGACCAAAAGTAGGAGAAGATGAGCAGTCGCAAGAGGGTTCAACACCATCTGATTTGTCGATCATGAAGACATATGATCTAGATCCACCAGATTCTAACAACCAGATTCGATTGAATCGACGTCGTAGGATCCATGGGTCGCATCTAATGGCAGATACGCGGTTTCGCAGATCTTTATCCTAGCCATAGGATTAATTGACTCGATGATGGAATTAGCAGGAGCATCGCTGTCGCGTGACCCAGGCTCCACATCGGATCGTCGACCATTTAATCGGGTAAATGGATATAAATTTAATTATCAATTTATGCAAACCCTAAAGTGCAATTAGACCATTTTAATTTAAATTAAATTATGGTGTAAATGACCTCTAAAAATTCCCAAAATTTCACCCATAGCTAATTTGGGGGTGAGGAATTCAAAATTGCAATCAAAATTTAATTCTGACATCAAAATATTTTTGCTAATATTCGGGGTATCTAAATTGATATAATATTTTACTAAATTAGGCAAGGTCCGATTGACCCCAAATTTTCAGGATTAGATTCTAATGATGCAAGAATTGCAATGAAACAAAAATTAATGTATGGATAAGCCTAGGTTAAGCTGGGTAATAACCTAGGGTTGTTACACCAGGCCACCAAAATAATTTTTTCAAATATTGATATATTTTGGTACACCCAGGATAGACTTGGTACCTAGAATTGTGGCTTTTGACTAATTCTTCCTGATGCATGGATTTGGGAATCCATAAGCAATCTCCTTGATATATTACATTTCCTTGGAAGAGCAGATCAAAATGACGACTGATAAATCCATATATTATAACCTAAATAAATGAAAGTTTCATTAATTTTTCATATTAAAACTACTTCCTTAATCTAATTTTACCTATTTTTTCAGGAAAAATGCTTATCCAATAATTTCTGAACATTTCTAGACAATTTTCCAAGTTTTCAGGAAAAAATTCGTTGCCGTGCGCTGCAGCGGTCTTACTTGCAAAGCGCTGGCACTACAGTGCGCCGCAACAGAGCATTTTGCGAAGCGCTGGCGCTGCAGCATGCCGCAGCGGAGCATTTTGCGAAGCGCTAGCACTACAGTGTGTTGCAGCAGAGCATCTTGCAAAATGTTGGCGCTATAGTGTGCTGCAGTGAACCGTTTTGTGAAGCGCTGGCGTTACAGCACGCTGCAGCGGAGCATCTTACAAAATGCTGGCACTATAGCGTGCTGCAGCAGACTATTTTGCAAAATGATGGCGCTCCAGTGCACTGCAACAGAGCATTTTGCGAAGCGCTGGCGCTAAAGCGCACTGCAGCGAAGCAATTTGCAAAACGCTCGCACTATAGCGCGCTGCAGCGGACCATTTTTTTAAAATGCTGGCCCTATAGCGCACTGCAGTGAAGCAATTTGCAAAATGCTAGCACTATAGCACGCTGCAGCGGACCATTTTGCAAAATGCTGGCCCTACAGCGCACTGCAGCGGAGCAATTTACAAAGCGCTGTCGCTACAATGCGCTGCAGCGGAGCAGTTTGCAAAAATGCTAGCGCTATAACGCGCTACAGCGCGCTGTAATAGATCATCAATTTATGAACCAGAATGCCGCAGCGCGCCACTGCAGACCATTTTGCGAAAACTTTCCGCTATAGCGAGCTACAGCGCGCCACAGCGTGCCATAGTGCGCCATGCACGCCACAGCGCACCACAGCACGCCACAGCGCGCCACAGCGTGCTGCAGCGGTGCGCTAAAATTTTGTTTGAGCTAAGCGTTAAATGCGGCTGGGACAAGACCCCCAACCAGCTCCTTGTCTCCAGCAATCATTCCTTTGGCAGCAGATTTGTTTTAAAAGGGAAAATTGACATTTTGAGGTGATGTTGAGATTAAATAATGGAAAAGTGGAAGTCTCTTCACCCCTCAAGTGGGATTGGCCATCATTACAGCAGAATTTTTAAAAGCAAAAGTATAATTTAAATGTAAAGATGAAGAGTGCAGCCCACCTCTATAAGTACCACCCTACTTGACTTAAGGAGTGTTCCCAACTTGGCTCACTACAACCTAAGTAAGGAGAGGGATGCATAAAAGAGAAGGATAACTCTCTAAGGGTGGAAGAACTCTTATTACTAAGGAGAAGAAGGAGAAAGGCAGCACTACGGACCTAGGAGAAGCAACCACAAGCAAGAGGAGGAGTAGTCCGGAGAACTTCCCAAAGGAACGCTCCTAGTATTTTCTAAACTCTTATCTTGTGCTTTTCTTAGTTGGCAATGAAAGGGTCTTTATCCATGTATGTGTTCTTTTTCATCTCTCTTATAATGGAGAGCTAAACCTCCCTTGGGGAGGGTTGGAGCAATCCCACATATATTGAATGATACTATGATGTATGAAATTTTCCTCAAGCTTTAATAAAAATTGTGAACTCAATGACTTGTTAAGAAAAGTGAAGGACTATTGTGGATTTGAATGAAGACCAAAGTACAAAGAACTAAATGATTTCAAGGACTAAAATGTCTTGTGTTGCATAGCTCATTCTTAGTTTTGATGCTGGATTCATGAGTGCATGAGAGCTTAGAACTATGTAAGAGAGTTCTTGAGCTTAATACACCTCAATTTATGCTCAACTAAAGAGTTGAAGCATGTGATGCTAAGACCTACTAATTGAGCTCCATTGCTCAGCATACTTGTGGGAGGAAATGGATTCATTGAGTGCTCATGAATGATGTGACATAGTCATTGAGCCCAATGAAATCACTCTCTCATCTAAACTATGCATGATGTGGGTGACGCTCTTAGTGAAAAAAATTCTTGTAAGATCTTAACTACATAACTCTCATCTCCATGATCAAGAGATGAGAGGAAAACTAAAAATCTAAAATCTTATAAGGGTCTTTGTGTTGAAATAGAACTGACTGTGTGTTCATTTCATGCATGAGATTTGAACTTGTAAATCTTTGAGTAAGAACTCTAAGAAGGACAATGTGCACTTGATAAAAAAACTAAGTAAGGAAAAGTTGAACGCTTGAGGAATCATCATACATAAGTTATCTATCATATCATTTGGAGAAACCCAACTCTCCTCTTCCTTTTATCAGAATTATTTTCTACTAAGAGTTGTTATGCTTGTTTAGGAACCAAATTCAACAATACACATATAGCTTAAACATTAGTGATCATAGATATACCTTAGTAACAAAACACCAAATTCCCTGAGGTTCGATAAATCTCAGAAACTAAACTTTCCACTTATTACTTCAAACCACGTACACTTGCGTGCAAGCGCAGACGTATTTTAGGTTTGTCAAGTTTTTGGCGCCATTGCCGGGGAATTGGTACTTATTTTGTATTAAGGAGAATCTATCAGTAATTAGTGATTTAAGCAAATCCTTGCATATAATTTTAATTTTTAATTTTTGTAATTATAAGCACTAACCATTTACTTTTCTATTTTCTATATTATTGCTGAATCCTTAAACGTTATTGCTATATTTGTTCTTGATAGCTTATTTGTTGTTGTTTATGAATAGAAGAGTTTGCACATAATATCTTTTTGATCCTGAAATTGAGAGAACCTACTTGCAGGCTAGAAGAGAATAAAACATTTTGCTAAGCCAACAAGCTATTATGGAAAATTATAATGAAAATCTTGGAGAGCCATTAGGAGAGCTTAGGAGAATAACACTGAGAGAGTTCGCACTACCCACTGTTAGGGGAATTCCCCATGCTAATGTAAGGCCTAATATTGAAGCTAACAACTTTGAGATCAAACCTTCCACTCTGAGTATGGTTCAAAATAACCAGTTTGGGGGATTAGCCACTGAAGATCCTAATTCACACATTTCAACTTTCCTTGAAGTTTATGACACCTTCAGATTTAACGGCGTCTCTGAGGATACAGTTAAATTAAGGCTCTTTCCATTCTCATTACGAGATAGAGTCAAAAGTTGGCTCAGCTCTCTCCCAAGAGATTCGATCTGGACTTAGGACGGTTTGGCTAAGAAATTCTTAGCCAAGTATTTCCCTCCGACGAAAACCGCTCGGCTGAGAATTGAGATAACCAACTTCACTCAGTTGGAAGGTGAGACACTTTATGATGGATGGGAACGATTTAAGGAGTGCTTAAGTTAATGCCCACATCATGGGTTTCCCTTGTGGATGCAAGCCTATTACAATGGTTTGAACGCTCCAACAAGGACCCTCATCGATGTGGCCGTTGCCGTCTCTATGAGTAGTAAAACCTTAGAGGAGGCTTACGACCTCTTAGAAGAAATGGTGAATAATGCTTACCAATGGCCTCTCCAGAGGAATGAGCACCTTAATAAAAATGGATGTAACTCACTTGAAAGTTTGCAACAAAATTTTGAGCTCCAAAACCAAATCTCTCAACTCAATATAAAGCTAGAATGTGGGTATGTAAATTCTTATCAGGAAGAATGTTTCAAGTTAAGAAATGTTAATGTAATCATGAATCATGGAAGGAATCGTGAGAGATTGAAAAACTCATTCATCGAATTTAGAACCTCTACTACCAAATTCATGAATAAAACCGACGCCACGCTAAACAGACACGAACACACCCTTTTAAGGCAGGAGGAGTCATTGAAAAGAATAGAACAAAAACTAAAGGAAATTATGAAATAGTTTGAGAGACCTTCATTAGTGGGAGTCATTGGCGAGTATGAGGAAGAGTCGGGGAACTCTATAACCCTAAGAAGTGGAAAAATTACAAAGCTGATTATGAGAGAGGAGAATCATAGAAACATAGTGACAACTAGAGAGGAAAAGGGGGAGGAAGAAGAAACGATCAAGAAAGAGAGGAATGTTATAAGGGATTTAGAAGAAAATGAACCTGGAGATCAACTTAAGGCAATCCCTCACATACCATATCCTTAGTGAATGGCTAGGGAGAAACTTGATGTCCAATACCACAAATTTTTAGAAACTTTTAAAACTCTTCATATAAACATCCCTTTCGCAGAAGCTTTAGAGCAAATACCGAGTTATGCTAAGTTCATGAAAGATATCCTTTCCATAAAAAGAAAGATTGATGAAAAGAAAACTATGGCACTAACAGAAGAATGTAGTGCAACCCTTCAGAGGAAGATTCCCATTAAAAAGAAGGATCCTGCGAGTTTCACTATCCCTTGCACTATTGGAAGTCATACTTTCCATAAGGCCCTTTGTGATCTAGGTGCATCCGTCAATTTGATGCCATTTTACATATTCAAGAAGTTAGAGATTTGTCATTTAAATACCACCTCTGTTCTCCTCCAATTCGCTGATAGATCTATAAAAATACCCTTAGGAATTGTAAAAAATGTGCTTGTAAAGGTTGATAAATTCATCTTCCCTACTGATTTTATAATCTTGGATATGGAAGATGAAAATCAAGAAATTCCCATTATCTTAGGTAGACCTTTCTTGGCCACTGGAAGAACTTTGATTGATGTAGATAAAGGGGAAATGATGTTGCAACATGGGGATGAGGAGGTTAAATTTCATTGAATGATTTTATGAGGTACCCATCTAAGCCCAATGAGGATTGTTGGAAAATCAATTTAATAGAAGAAGCTTGGTTAATGGGAGATGTGGAAGAAGAGGGAATATTAGCAAAGGAGGAAGATGAGGACCCCACTGAAAAGGAAGTGATTGAGAAATTGATTAAGGAGAGGAAAATAATTCAGCCTTCTACAATTTGCCTTCTAGAATTAGAATTAAAACCCCTTCCCTCACACTTAATATACACTTATATAGGGGAAAATGAATCTCTTCCCATGATAATCTCCTCCTTGTTAACTCAGCATCAAGAGATTCTTTTATGTAGGGTTTTAAAAGAGCACAAGAGAGCAGTCATATGGAGTATAGCTGATCTGAAGGGGGTTAGTCCAACTCTTTGTATGCACCGTATCCTTTTGGAGGATAACTTTAACCCATCAATTGAACCCCAGCAGCGATTAAACCCTAACATAAAAGAAGTAGTTCACAAAGAGATCATTAAACTCTTAGATGCTGGAATCATTTTCCCCATTCAGATATCCCTTGGGTGAGCCCCATACATGTGGTTCCAAAAAAGAGTGGGATGACAGATGTTCTCAATGACAAAAATAAACTGATCCCCACTCGAACTGTGACCGGATAGAGAGTGTGCATTGATTATAGGATATTAAATAAAGTCGTAAGGACCACTATCCTCTTCCTTTCATTGACCAAATGCTAGATAGATTGGCAGGGAATCCCTATATCTGCTTTCTTGATGGATATTCAGAATATAATCAAATCTTAATTTCACCTGAAGACCAAGAAAAAATTACTTTCACCTGCCCCTTTGGGACATTTACCTTTAGATGAATACCGTTTGGATTGTGCAATGCCCCAGCTAGTTTCCAACGTTGTATGATAGCGTTTTTGTCTGATATGATGGGGGAATTTTTGGAAATCTTTATGGATGATTTTTTTATTATCGAGAGCTCTTTCGATCATTGCTTAATCAATCTGGGGAAGGTTCTAAAAAGGTGTGAAGAATCCAATTTAATCTTAAATTGGGAAAAATGTCATTTTATAGTGGAAGAAGGTATTGTCCTTGGTCACTTAATCTTTAGGAGAGGGAAAGAGGTTGATAAGGCCAAGGTTGAGGTAATTGAAAAACTTCCCCCTCCCATCAATGTAAATGGAATTAGAAGCTTCCTTGGGCATGCAGGGTTTTACAAAAGATTTATCAAGAACTTCTCCAACATAAGTTTGCCACTCTGTAGATTACTAGGGAAGGATGTTGAGTTTAATTTTGATGAAAATTGTTCAAAAGGTTTCAATGCCATAAGAACTGCTTTGATCTCTGCTCCAATAATTTCTACTCCAAATTGGGATTCACCTTTTGAAATTTTGTGTGATGCGAGTGATTTTGCAGTTAGTGCTATCCTTGGGCAGTGAAAGGATAGACATTCTATTTAATTTACTATGCTAGTAAGCTCCTTGATGATGCTCAAAGAAATTACGCTACCATCGAAAAGGAACTTATAACTGTCATCTTTGCCTTCACTAAATTTAGGTCATATCTCATTGGGTCTAAGACTATTGTTTAAACTGATCATGCAGCTATTAAGTATCTCCTTAAAAAGAAAGAAGCAAAACCTCGCTTGATACGTTGGGTGCTGCTCTTGCAAGAATTTGATCTAGAAATACGGGATAAGAAAGGGAGTGAGAAAGTGCTTGCAGATCATTTATCTAGATTGACCCACCTTGATAATGATAAGTTGACCAAAATTAGTGAATCATTCCTCGACGAGAAGTTATACACCATTGCTTCCAATCACTCTCCTTGGTTTGCTGACTTTGCAAATTATCTTGCAGGAGAAGTCATACCAAAGGACATGAGCACCAACAAAGGAAGAAATTTTTTGTTGACATTAAAAATTACTTTTGGTATGATCCCTTTTTGTACAAGTGTTGCAACGATCAACTCCTAAGGAGATGTGTTCCTGACTCCAAAATCAAAAATATTCTCTACTATTGCTACACATCTCCGTATGGAGGTCACCATGGGATTGATCGAACTACGGCAAAGGTACTAGAATCTGGATTCTTTTGGCCCCACTTGTTCAAAAGTGCTGCTGACTTTGTCAAAAGTTGTGATAAGTGCCAATGAATAGGAAACTTAAGTAAAATGGATGATCTCCCTTTGAATGGATTTTTTGAAGTAGAGTTATTTGATGTGTGGAGAATTGACTTCATGAGCTCATTTCCCTTATCCCAAACCAATATGTATAATCTTGTGGTGGTGGAATATGTGTCCAAGTGGGTTAAAGCGTTAGCATGTGTGAACAATGATGCTAAAATTGGTATTAAATTTCTCAAGGAGCACGTGCTAGTTAGATTTGGGACACCCAGATTCTTGATCAGTGATGGGGGAAAACATTTCTACAATAGGCAGTTGGAGAGTGTCCTAAAAAGCTATGGGGTAATACATAAGGTGGGAACCCCTTACCACCATCAAACTAGAGGGCAAGTTGATGTCTTAAACAGAGAACGTAAGCAAATTCTAGAGAGAACTGTGAATCAAAGTAGAAAGGATTGGACTTTAAAGCTTCAAGATGCCCTATGGGCATATAGAACTGCCTTTAAAACCCTTTTAGAAATGTCTTCTTATAAGCTCATTTATGGTAAATCATGTCATCTCCTGGTAGAATTAGAGCACCGTGCCTTTTGGGCAATTTAAAAATTAAACTTTGACTCCCAAAAAGCAGGTACACGGTGAATACTGCAATTGAATGAGCTTGACGAATTCAGACTGAACACCTCTGAGAGCGCAAAATTATATAAAGAGAAAACAAAAAAATGACATGATAAGTTGATCAAGCCAAAATATTTTCAACCTAGAATGAAAGTACTGATTTTTAACTCAAGATTAAGATTATTTCTAGGAAAATTGAAGTCAAGATGGACAGTTACTGTCACTAAGGTTTTCCCTCATGGAGCGGTTGAAGTCGCTTCAAATAATGTCACTTTTAAAGTAAATGGAAATCGTCTAAAGCTGTACTTGGAGGAAGGTATTTTACAAGAAAAGGGAGGATGGACCCTTCAGGACCTCCCGGATGAAGGTATCACGTAAAAGATCTTACTTGTGTCAAGCTGAGACAGTAAAACAAGTGCTTATTGGGAGGTAACCCAAGAATAGATAGATTGTAATTTTTTTATTTATTTGCATTATTTGTTTTTGCACTTTTCTTTTTTGTGTGTTTTATTTTATTTTGAGGAATTACAATTTGGATTATCATCGTCCCAAAATCTTTCTATAAGTTGCAAATGATAAATTTTTTCTAAAGTTTTCAAGAATGGAAGTCACAAAAATATCAATAAAGAAAATGATATGAAATCAAAGGGTGCTTAACAAAAAGTGAGTAAATGCATTGACAGCATTAAATCTTTTAACAAAGGAATGCTTTAAGGTTAATATAATCTCCAAAATTAAAATCAATGCTAAGGACTAAGTGTGGGGGAAGACATTAAAAAAAAAAAAAAAAACTAGTGATTAAGGTGAGTAATCTAATAGAATGTGCTAGGCTCCCGTAGGCCTTCATGATCACAAAAATTTGAAATGGGGATGAAGAAAAGTATCTCTCCTTAAGAATAAAAAAGAAACATAAAAATAGGGATGATGAAAAATATCTCTCCCAAAAGAAAAGAAATGAAAAAGGATGATGGAAAATATCTCCTTAAAATCTATGCATCTTATGATTCATAAGAAGGAGCACATATGGCACAAAACTCTTGATTACTCACTACCTCCATAGTTTAGCTATTCTAAGGAACCCCCATTACCTAGCACCAAGCATAATACTTATACTTGGAGCTTAGTCTATTAACCTTGGTTTATATCCAAGAGTAGAAAATTTAATTAATGTCAAATGATCTTGTCATTTCAGTTAAGCACGAGCTTTAAATTACAAATCAAAATCTCATTGATATTTCTTGTTGACTATCATACCGAAGAAATAGAAAAATACTATTTTTAAGCTTACTCGAAGAGGACCAAGAAATTAAGTGTGGGAGTGTGATAAATCCATAATTTTTATCCTAAATAAAAGAAAGTTTCATTCATTTTTCATATTAAAATTGCTTCCTTGATCCAATTTTGCTTATTTTTTCAAGAAAAATGCTTATCCAACGATTTTTGAACTTTTCTGGACAATTTTCCAAGTTTTTTGGAAAAATCCGTTGCCGCGTGCTGCAGCGGT
Organism: Gastrodia elata; assembly: GCA_016760335.1. Classification (NCBI taxonomy): domain Eukaryota; kingdom Viridiplantae; phylum Streptophyta; class Magnoliopsida; order Asparagales; family Orchidaceae; genus Gastrodia; species Gastrodia elata. The sequence continues at coordinate 22,117,125 of CM028669.1, forward strand.
CCTACTTGCAAAGCGCTTGCGCTACAGTGCGCCGCAGCAGAGCATTTTGCAAAGCGTTGGCGCTCCAGCGCGCTGCAGCGGAGCATCTTGCAAAATGCTGGCGCTATAGCGCACCGCAGAGATTTGGTATAACTAGAAAGCTGAGTCTAAGGTACTTAGGACCCTTTTAAGTGATTGAGAGAATTGGAACATCAGCATACAGATTAGAGTTGCCAGATGACTTCTCGACTGTACACAATGTGTTTCATATATCATCACTAAGGAAGTGCATATTAGATCCTAGCCAGCATGTTCAGATACCAGCAATAGAGCTGCAACCCAATATGATATTCATTGTTAAGCCTACAGCAATTCTGGGAAGAGATCTTAAGCAATTAAGAAATAATAGTATTCCTATGATAAAAATCCAATGGCAGAATCATTCTGAAAAAGAAGCCACTTGGGAGAAAGAGGAAGAAATGCGAAAGAAATTTCCAGAATTCTTCAATTAATCAGGTAATTAAAATTTGCCATTTTCAATTGAATTTTAAATAAACTTCTTTCTAGTATTTGCAAGTATGTAGTTTAATAATTGTGTGTCGAGGGCATCACACTTTTTGAGGGGGGCGTCTGTAACAACCCATAAGTTGTTACATGTCAATTAGTGAATCTAATTGACTCTAAATCTCTTTCATTACTCTTATAATAGAGTTAAAAGTCTCCACCTCAAATTTCGTGCAAATTGGAGATCGTTTGTCGAGTTCCAGCGTTTCTTGGTTTTCAGATAATTCTGAAAATACCTAATTTATTTAGACTTTAGAATCAAAAACGGACTTCACCATTGCGTTCCTCACACCCAAATTAGCTTGGGGTGAAATTTTGGTAAGTTTTGGAGATAGTCAAAATTTCTTGATTAGTTTATTATATTTTCTTAATCTGATAAATCAAATAATTAAGATGATTTCCAATTAAAATTTCGACTTCTTTTTTGAGTTGTTACCCTCAATTTAGCTAACAAGCAAATTTTCAAATTTTTCTAGAACTCCTAAATTAATAAAAATTTATTTTAAACTAATAAATAAATAATTATACATATTATATACATATATATATTCATATATATATATATATATATATATATATATATATTCCTACATATCCATACGCAAAAGCCTAAATCCCTACCTATGTGCACGCGGCTCCTTTCCCCGTCCCGAGAGCCCCCTCTTCGAACAACGAACAACGCGTGGCTCACACCACTACCCCTTCCAATGGAAAGACTCGTGAAGATGAGACCACCGCTTAATGCGATCAAACCCATGCCGATCTCCTCTTATCAATACCTCAGCAGTCTTTCGGCAGGAAGAGGGAGATTTCTCAAAAACAAGTAACATTTACTCAAAAACCCTAGCAACTCCTTCGCAGCAATTCGACAAGGTACGACCCTCCATTCATCCTCCTTACTCCATAAACTTACTCAATGATTTGATTAGCTTACTTCTACTTTTAAGGGAGTTATTTAATCAATAAAGATCGAATCTGTTTATGATTAAAACTGCACATTTTGTTCGTCACTCCTCATTAGAATTAAGGAGATAAAAATGGCTTCAAGATTTAATGCAAAGGTTGTTAAACAGATTTCAACCTAATCATAATTTAATTGTTGTTTTGGCAGTTTAAAGCCTTTCTTTAGGCAGATCTACACTAATCTAAGATCTTAGGAAACTTTTCTTTTCAATTTTGTTTGTGTGCATAGAGAACAATATTTTAGCTAATGAATTAATTTTCTATATCTTCAATAAAATCAACAATTATTTCTTGATGTTGGGAAGGTGTAATTAAGTTTGAAAGCTGTCAAACTCTTTATATTATGTTAATATTTACTTATAATTCATGTAATCTCTTTAAACTTTAAATTCTTTTAGGTATTCTATTATTTTGATAAATAGAAAGATAGTTTTAACATCTTAATATCTTTATTACAAGTTATTAGTATTACTGTATTTTTATTATACTCAAGATCATGCAATCTATAGAGGCATTTTCTTATGCTAGTCATATATATTAAATAAGTTCAGCAATCCATTTATTATATCTTTTGCTAAAATCAGTGGCTTTGTTTATGTATTTGGTAAGAATTTGAGTTGTCTACAATTATGCTTTAATTGTTTAGCACCGTGCTTCTTTTTATAAGTTAACCCTCAAGTCATTTTGAAATTTAATTCAACACAAAAGAGAAGAATACTTTATTTAATCCTATCACTCAAGTAATTATACTGAGATTCAGGTCAAGTACATTTTTAAAAATCATAAGCATGAATTTATATTTGATGATGAAATCATACTTATAAATAGTCACAATAATTATAACTCTATATATTTTCAGCTAGTTCATGATAATTTATTTACAAATTTCACTACAGTTATCTTATCATTACAATTTTTGCTAATGAAGGTTTTCTATTAAACTTTGTGGAATTTCAATTGAAAGCTTTCTTAAACTGAGTCCTTTTAATACTTGAAGTCCAAATCTAAGAAATCTGAAATTTCAAGCTTATTCAATTGTGCTCATATTCTCTATATTGTATAAACTGATACAAGGAAGGTTTGATGATTATGCAGTTGTTTTAGACGTTAATATTGATTTCTGTATTTTAGGTATTGAATAAATGCTAAAGGATCATTCTATATCTAATGCAGAATATTGATACCTATGCTATAGTTTTAGGTGTAATATTGTATGTGTGTTTTCATTATATGTTGATATTCCTTAAAATGCTATTTTAAATTTCAGCTATCTTTTAAAATGTTGAGTCAAATATTGCCCTTAATTGTAATATGAAATTAAAAGTGATCCACATGTTGCTTGACATCATATTAGAGCATCTGCTGTTTGAGAATAAATGCTGAATCTAATTGTTTCCTTTTATAAGGATGGATGCTATCAATTATTTCATTAAAACTACATGTTGATAATTGTATTATAAGATCCAAATGATGGCCCATGGGTTATATGAGGATAAATATTGCCATTTCTCTTGTAAATCACTTTGCTGCCATAAATATTGCAATGTTTCCATCAGCTGCTATCAATTGATCTATTTGAATTAAGTACTGTTAGTTAAATACAAATGAGTAAGTACTGTTAGTTAGTTTAAGTGATTAAATGTTGCTATCTATCATGATTAGAATCATATGTTGCCCTTCATTTTAAAATGGGGATAAATGAGTTAACTGCTGCCATTTATTTTTGTTCTCATATGCTACTACCTTTAAGTTTATAAATCAAGAGTGACCGATTGTAATTAGTCTCATTCATGTTATCAAATGCTGCTATACATATACAATAGCATCATATCTTTCCATCAAATGAATGTGGAATACATATAAGTATAGAAGTTGTTATTATTTTTATCAAATACTGCAAATCTCTTGTTCTTATGAAAGTTCAAATGTAATCATATGAGATCAATTGTATAGATGAGAATAATGAATATGACATCAAGTATTTCAATATTGCTATCAAAAGAGAATATCTGATGTTAATTAGATTCAATATGAATCAAATGTTATCATAAAAGAAGAGCTGCCATTTTTCTCTAGTTTGCAAGAACCCAAATGTTGTTATCTATTTATTTAAATTATAAATTCTGACATGTAATATTCAAAATCAAGATGCTGCTATCTTACAAATTCAAATGCTTTCATTATAAGTTCAATTACATTTAGAAGCTGTTACATTACAAATGCTGCCATATATTTGTAATAATGTAATTATCTTATGCTGTTATCGTTTCATAAGAAATCAAATATAAATATATGTTGCAGCTGCCATTTTATAAAGTCAGATGATCAATTGATGCTATTATTTATTTTATAAGGTTCAAATGATCAATTCTGCTATGTAATTTAGGAGATCTAAATGTTGCCAAATATCTCAGTAAATACTTATGTTGTAATATACTTTAAGGGATCTAAATGTTATTATTATTTTTATATGCTGCCATCTCCTTTAAGATAAAACATATGTTGCTAAATCAAATGCTTTACTTGGACTGCATAATATGTGTCGAGCTCAAACTCTAATGTTTCATTTATTAATGTTTAATGATAAGAGTCAAAAGTGGCCAATTATACTTAAAGATTACATGCTGTTATATTTCTTAGATGTTGAATTTAGATTATGAATGCTATCATTTCCTTTCATTAGAAACATAAGTTATCATGAAATCAATTGTTTAATGTTGCAATTATTTTAATGAGATCTAAATTGTTGTCATTTAACTTCAATAAATCAAAATGCCGCTATCTTATAGGTTCAAATGCTTTCATTAGTTCATTTACATTTAGGAGCTGTTACATTATAAATGCTGTCATATATTTAAAATAATCATATGCTGCCGTTGAGATCAAATGAATTTGGTTTTATATTTAAAAACTAACTTTAAATGATATTATTCATTGCCGGTTGAGTAATAGAAATAATACAGGCATGCAAATTAGATGCTATGTGCAAAAAGTTACATATTATTGATTTTAGTCAGCATCTCTTTTTAATTGATGTTTAATACAAGAAGTAGATATTAAACTGCTTGGTTTGATTTTATGTATTTGAAATTACTGTAGATTTGGAAATGAGCAATCCTGTAGAAAGGATTGAACTCTATTTTAGAACTGGAATTAAACTCTATTTTTAGAACTAGAAATGAGAAATCTTATAAAAGGGATTGAACTCTAATTTAGAACTGGAGATTGATTGTGAAAATTGTATATTTGAACTAAATCAAAGGAGACTTTGCCAAAATTTTTAAGAATTTTAAGACTTAGAAAAATTTCAAAGAAACTTAATATTCAATTCAAAACATTCATTTCAATGGTTCATTTTTAATTTTAACTCTCAATCAACTTGATTGAAAATAATAGTTTCTTTTCTTTTTAAGCTTTAGATAAGCTTTCCTTTTATTTCAAATTAAATTATCTTTCGAATTTCATAAAAATAAACTTACAATTCATTCTACTTTTATTTCGAATTGACTTAAGATCAAAGTATCTATAAGTCAATTTGGAGTTTAATTAAACTCCAATTATTAAGTAGATTATTAAAGTTTAGATAACAAGAAGATATCACATACTTTATAATTTTTGTAATCCATTGAATGCTTGCATAGCTTTGAGCCTCATTTCCTTGAACATGTATTCAAGATCCTTGTGTATAAATAAAGATTTTTCTTAAAATTTTAAAGGGGAATGCCTTATGGCAAATTGAGTACAAAAGAAAGCGCTTATATTAGAACTTCACATTTTAGAAAGGGTAAATGTGAATGTTCATCTCCCCCATTGTATCTGGTTAAGCAGACATGCTTAACTCGTCGCCTATTCTGTTGTGTACTCCCACATAATGAGGTATTTCTAAATGTAACTTTAATTAAAGATATAAGAGTTCTTTTACAAATTATAAGATCTCTTCATAACTGTTTAGTTTAGCTTTTATATCATAGTTATAAACTATGATTATCTTAGATTCAGAATCTAAGATATTTCCTCATTTCCTTTAGCTTTACACTCTCTATTTTCAATATTGTGTATTGCTTGCTTCAGTTTAATTTGAATACAGTGTATGTTGCTTAACTTCAATTAGTGCTTCACTATATGTCAATTGCTTACTTAGCATACTTTCCATTTGATCATATATATTGCTTACATTTCATGCACATATTAGTTCCTAGCCTTTAAAATGCTTTCCTTTACCAATTTTCAGTAATAGGCTAGAACTTTAATAAAAAGTGAGTATTTTTACTCAATGATTTTCATACTGCTTTCCTTATAGTTGTTCTCAATACTTTCCCATACTATATAGCTCTTACTACTCCACTGCATACTTAAATTGTAAATCATAATTGTGATATCTTGATAATCTAAAAATATAGCCAATTTTAAAATGTGCTTAGACTGTTTAGTCTAACTCCTCTTTTCTTTTTCTTGGCTTTGCCCTATCATATTTAAATACCAAAATATGATAGATCAAGAGCCCTTTTATTCAGGTGATGCAGGTCTGAGTACTTGAAGAACTTTTAAGGAAATCTGCTTCCGCTTAGTCATATATATAGTTCACTTGTATTTGCCATATATATTAAAAAGCCTTGTAATAATTAGATTGCTTAAGTTACTTTTACTTTCATTTGTTAATCTGTGTTTTATCTTCTATATATTTAAAACTGCTTGGGATGATTGTGTGGATTAATCAATTTCTAGTATTATAAATACTTGAAATATTGTATTATTTGTATCTTTATTTTCATTCATTTTACTTAACATATGCTCAAAAAGTGACTTGGCCACTTAGCATCAACACTTGATATATTTTCTTCTAATCAAGTATTGGGTGCTAAGGTAACACCCCAATATCTGGATTAATCTTCTATCCAATTATTGGGGCCGTTACATATTTTCTAACCTTTTGTCTTGTGTTTTTCTTAGTTGATCATGAAAGGGTCTTTATCCATGTATATGTTCTTTTTCGTCTCTTTTGTAATGGAGAGCTAAACCTCCCTTGGGGAGGGTTGGGGCAATTCCACATGTATTGAATGATACTATGATGTATGAAAATTTCCTCAAGCTTTAATAAAAATTGTGAACTCAATGACTTGTTAAGAAATGTGAAGGATTATTGTGGACTTGAATGAGGACCAAAGGACAAAGAACTAAATGAATTCAAGGACTAAAAAGTCTTGTGCTCCATAGCTCATTCTTAGTTTTGATGTTGGATTCACGAGTACATGAGAGCTTAGAACTATGTGAGAAGGTTCTTGAGCTTAGCGCACCTTGATCTATGCTCAACTAAAGAGTTGAAGCATGTGATGCTAAGACCCACTAATTGAGCTCTGTTGCTCAGCATACTTGAGGGAGGGAATGGATTCATTGAGTGCTCATGAATAATGTGACATAGTCATTGAGCCCAATGAAATCACTCCCTCATCTAAACTATGCATGATGTGTGTAACGCTCTTAGTGAAATCAATGCTTGTAAGATCTTAACTACATAACCCTCATCTCCATGATTAAGAGATGAGAAAAAAACTAAAAATATAAAATCTTATAAGGGTCTTTGTGCTTAAATAGAACCAACTGTGTGTTCATTTCATGCATGAGATTTGAACTTGTAAGTTCTTGAGTTAAAACTCTAAGAAGGACAATGTGCACTTGATAAAAAAACTAAGTAAAGAAAAGATGAATGCTTAAGGAATCATCATACATAAGTTATCTATTATATAATGTGGGAGAAGCCCAACTCTCCTCTTCCTTTTATCAGAATTATTTTTCACTAAGAGTTGTCGTGCTTGTTCAGGAACCAATTTCAATAATACACATATAGCTTAAACATTAGTGATCATAGATATACCTTAGTAACAAAACACCCAATTCCCTGAGGTTCGATAAATCCCAGAAACTAAACTTTCCACTTATTACTTTAGACTTCGTACACTTGCGTGCAAGCGATGATATATTTTAGGTCTATCAATGTCCACTTTCGATCTCCATTTTGAACTTTAGATAGTCTTCATCTTTTGTTTGTGAGATGGAGACATCACAAGGAAAAGTGGGTTCTACGGTACTCATGGATATTAGCTCACTTATCACAGCACCACAAATGGGCCTAATATTGAGCTTACAGAATTCTTTTGCTAAGGAACTGGAAGCGGATAGTGTAGCATGGCGGCTGAGTGCATTGGCTACAACATTTGCTTTTTCGGGGTGATACTGGATAGTTAAATCAAAATCACTGATTAACTCAAGCCATCTTCGCTGATGACAGTTGAGTTCATGTTGAGTGAAGATATACTTTAGACTCTCATGATCTGTGAAAATGGGGCATTGGATGCCATAAAGATAATGACACCAAATGTTCAATGCAAGAGCTACAACGGCTAATTCTAGATCATGGACAAGATAATTTCTTTTGTGTAGTTTTAATTGACAAGATTCATAAGTATTGACCTTTACTTCCTGCATTAGTACACATCCCAAGCCTATTCTAGAAGCATCGGTATAGACTTAGCAGTTGAGACCTTCCTTAGGTAAGGCAAGTACTGGGGCAGAAGAGAGTGAATCTTTTAGCAACTAAAATGTATTCTCACATTCAAGACACTAGCTGAATGGCACTGCCTTCTGAGTCAACTTTGTTAGAGGCGAAGCTATCTAAGAAAAGCCTTTAACAAACTTTCTGTAATAGCCCGCTAGTCTTAGAAAGCTTCTAATATTCATCACAGATTTTGGATGTGACCAATTTTAGACGGCGCTAACTTTATTCTGATCTACTTTAATTCCTTGAGTATCTATGACATGACCCAAAAAAGCAACTGAGTCAAACTAGAATTCACACTTGCACTATTTAACAAAGAGTTCATGATTTTGAAGTTCTTCTAACATTATTCTTAAGTGTTTCTCATGATCTACTTTACTTTTTAAATAGATCAAACTATCATCAATGAAGATGATGATGAATTTATCCAACTATACCTTTAGCACGTGCTGCATTAAGTCCATAAAGATGGATGGTGCATTTGTTAAACCAAAAGACATTACCAGAAACTCATAGTGTCCATATCAAGTTCTAAAGGTTGTCTTTTCTAGTTCATAATCTTTAACTCTCAACTGATGATAGCCTAATCATAGGTCGACCTTGGAAAACACTCTAGCTCCAGATTGTTGATTGGATAGATCATTGATTCGTGGCAATGGGTATTTGTTCTTAATGGTTACCTTGTTCATCTCACGGTAAATCGATACACATGCGCATCGACCCATCTTTCTTCTTCACGAACAATACTGGCACTCCCCAAGGAGATGAACTTGGTCGAATGAGACCTTTCTCGAGCAATTCTTGAAGCTGCTTGTTCAATTCTTGAAGCTCCTTAGGCGCCATACTATAAGGAACCTTTGATAGCAGCTACATTCCTAGAATTAATTCTATTGCAAATTCCACCTCTTGAATGGGAGGAAGATTAGGCAAGTCTTCAGGGAACACATCAAGGAATTCACATACTACACAATTTTCTATGATAGGAATATTTTCCTTCTTCTCCCTCACAATTGTTACTAGATACGCATCGCATCATTTTCTGACTAGCCTCTCAGCCTTCATTATGTTTATTAGTGAAGCTTGAGCACTAAATTTACTTACGAATGTTATTGATTGACTTCCACTGCCAAGGGTCATTTTATTCATCTGGAAGTTTATAGAAGCATCGTGTCTACTTAGCCAGTTCATACCCTGAATTATATCAAAACTGGAAATTGACAGCATTATTAACTTAGCTTTGAACTTCTGATTATCGATAGGATTTTTTATGCTACAGAGTTGATGAGATTGCATACCGGATCCAGAAGGTAACCCAATACTTAATGAGTCAGCTAGTCGATATGACGGCAGATTAAGGGCTTTAACCCAATTTTTTGTCACAAATGTATGACTTACTCCGATATTGAAATAAATGTTATAGGGTTTATCATTAATCATTATGTGCCTATGATTACAGTGATAGTAAAGATATCACTATTTAAAACATTTAGAAAAGTTGAAATGATGATGACTAAAATTAAAATAAATTTTAGACATACCTGAGAAAACATCGTTCCCACAGGTGCGAAAGTAGGAGTTAACATATATACTCGAGCACGAGTTGCTTGTCTTGAGATCACCGGCCTTGACGAATGTAGGCTAGCCTAGGAGCAGGAACTGCTGCTTTAGGATTTGTATAAGGAGTGAAAGCTGGCATTACAGCCAAGGCAGGAGATTGGCTATACAGAGGTTGAGGATGGAAGGTTTGATCATGCCACGAATGTGTGATTGGCACTCCATTAATAGTGACTTTGGAAATACAATGTTAGAAACGATGGCCCTGACGGCCACAAGTATATCACACGTTACTCTGGTGGTAACATTTTCCATATGGGTGATGATGTTTGCATTAAATGTATTCTACCTGTGTTGGTTTGGCATCCATGTTATACACCTTGGCCACCTTTCGATGACCAAAGTTTTCTCTCCTAGGCTGAACGAAGCTAGCCTTCCTCTTCTTATCCATTTGCCCTTGGAAACCTTCATGTAGACGGGCAGCCTCGACCAGTTCAGGAAAACTCTTGATTTACTGAGAGATTAAGTGAGCTTTTATAGAATCTCTCAGCCCCTTCAAGAATTTATGGCAATGCAAAGCTTCAAACTTTACCAATTTTGGGGTGAAACACGATAGACGGTGAAACTCAAGCTCGTAGTCTGCTACAGATCATCCACCTTGCGTTAGATGGAGCAGCTCATCTTCCAATAGAGCCTGAGCAGATACTAGAATGAAGGCTTCCTTGAAAGCCTAGATGAATTAGTCCCATGAGATGTCCTCTATGTTTTAGTCAGCATACCTAGTGTTACGTTTATTTTCCCACCAGTATTCGGCCTCATCTTGGAATAAGTGGGTAGCCAGATGAATTGCTTTAGAGTTTGGGCATTTAATGCTTGCCAGGTTCTTTCAACTGACTTTAGCCAATTGATTATGTCCATGGGGTTCAGTAGTCCATTGAATGCAGGTGTCAGAAGACACAGAAAGCTATGGAGAATTCCATCTCCTAATAAGTGTGGTGCAAAGGAGGCTCCTATCTGAGAGAAAGACTATTGCCATGAATTCAATATAAGAGCACGAGTTTCTTGTGCTTGTTGGGAATTACTCTCTATGAACGCCTTCATTAAACTAGTGAGGGAGTTAATTTCATCCGGTCCGCCAGAGGACGAGACTGTATTCTTAATAGGTGAAGGAGCTGAGGAGGATCCATTATCCATGACTGCAATATCCAGAAGTAGAAATTCCGCAAAAGATAAAGATCCACAATTTCCTTCAATTACTTTCTCAAATGAGAGACAAAAAGGATAGCTAATAAAAAAAGAAGAAACAAGAGAAGACCTAAGAACATCAACTACAATACTCTGCCCTAAAAGAAACACAAAAGTCATCATATAAGACTACTCGAGGTCTCCTTGAGAGTCTTCTATAAGTCCAAAACTACCACTTATCAGCTGAACCTCTAAGTAGAGCGCCCAAAATCTGAAGGCTATAATCATCTGGACAAGCAGTATCTTTGAAAGCCCTAGTCACTCGATCCAACCATTCCTTAGTAAGGATAAGGAGACTAGTTCCTCTAAAGGTTGAGCAAACTAATATCTTCTCTAGAACTTCTATACTGCGAGGAGATACTCCTTCAACAATTCTTCCACAAACTTTGCCATCTTGGAAATAATCCGCCCAATACTCATCTATTAACCTAAGGTGGTAGTAGTACTCAGACTGTTGATAATCCATTTCCTAAAATTTCATTCAATTATTAGTTCTGGTTTCGTATTTATTTTACTGTTAAATAATTTACTTACATATTTTACTTCTTTAAAGTCATGTATTTTACTTTCAAGTATCTTTTTATGTTTGTTCAATTTCTAAGGTGTTATTTCCAGACATTCTTAGTTTCTATTTTTGAGATTTGACTTGATCAAGTTGTGGATGCTACTTTTACTTACATTTAGTGATTGTGATTATAACTGCTCTAAAGAACAGATCATAATGTAGATAAGAACACTTTCTTATCTGACACTTTATGATACTTTTCTGATACCAACTGTAGCGCCCCGTCCTATCACCGCACGCATTTAATTTAAGAAATAACAAATTGGCGGTGGAACGGTGCATTACTCGGGAAGGAAACACAACTTCCCCAAATAAACCTGCTGAGCGTAAGAACTATTGAGACTCAATCTCAAGAGAAGAGAGTTGGGTACTAATCCTTAAGATAAGAGTAATATCCTTATCTTAAGTATTAGGTAAAGTACTTATGTATATTGGATTATGAATACAACTATGATCCAAGTTACATGAATACTAGCATTTTATGAACATTCTGATCACATCACAATGCTAAGTACAATTAAAAGTAAATATAGAGTGTGGAAGCTAAAGCTTACATCCTGAAACATTCATCACAGTACCTAAAATGAAACATCCATCTCAGAAAAGAAAAGAGAAAAATATCGAGAGTTATTAAAATATTTTATAATAAATATAGAAATAAAGTATAAGTGCTGAACAACAAGAAAGCTAAATAGAAAGTAGATGCTAAAGAAGAGTCCACTAATGCTCCTCGAATTGCTCTTGGATCTTCTGAGTATCCACCAGATATGGCTCAACAAACTGCTTAGGATCTAGCAAACTATCGGATCCCAAAAGTACCACGTGTTAGATAAGAAGTCCAACATAATGAAAGATACTCTAACAATTTACAATTATCAACTATTTAATAATTAAGTAGTTTAAATGAAATTGTAGACAATACAGTAAGACAGTTGAAAGCTCAAATGAGTATAAAGCTGAAGTAAGGTAACTAGAACTATAAATTAAAACTGAATGTAAGGAGAACAATAAATAAATCTAAAACTGCAACTAACTGCTGGAATGTGTGTAAAGCAGTATATAATCTGAATCTGAGTAAATAATGCTGAAAACATGTGATGTATGCCACTAAATTCATAATTATGCATCTAAATATGCCACCGAACTGTATGCCACTGATATGCTGACTTGGTGTCACATAGACACACCACATATTTTCTAGATGTGTGAATGCTCTGCTAGTAGAGTCCTTAGGTGAGCTAAGCGCTCCACTAATGCTAGGATGACTTATGATTTTATGATATGCCAAGGTTTTAATGTTGGTAAGCTTTAAGTAATAAAAAATTCAGAAATCAATTCAATATCAAATACTGATTCCAATTATCTCCTTTGTGCAGAATTCACCTAAGTGAATTCTGACTCCTAATTCTAATTTATTGAGTTTTCTTAGTTAAGATTATATAGATTCATCAGCTAAAGGGATTATATACACATAGTTGGTATGTTTCTAAGAAAGGTGAATTTAACACTTAGTTTATTTAACTGCACTTACCGAAAAGCACAACGATAAGGGGAAGGACCCGGTCACAGTTTATTCTCTCAAATTAAGCTATTAAATACCTAATTACAACCATACTTAGTGTTTTTAAAAAGAAAGGATGACTTAATAGCACTTATCGAAGTGCATAATGATAAGGGGCAGGACCCAGTTATAATTTATTCTCTCAAATTAGGCATACAAGTTTACCCAATTATGAAACAATTAGGCCTAGAAAGTTTACTCTAAGTTGGTTTGTACTTATCCAATCACATAAGATAAGACTGAGACTCTACAACCTTACTTAGAGTGACTCTTCTAATCCCAGGTTCTTACTGAAATAATCCAGCACTATGGATATACACTTTCACATTCTGCTGACAATCTACTAATTTCCACAAATATATTTAAATAATAAGGATTATCAAACTAAAGAATCTTTACTCCATTGAAATGGGTACTACACAAAGTTCCAAGAATGTGACCTAAAGGTCACTCAGTTTTAGGTTACGACCTTATGGGAGAAACTCATACTATGTTCTTAGATAGTTCTAACACAAGGGTATAAGATCAAGCGCTTAAAGTTAATAAGGAACATCTAAGTACCTACATCAAGATGTAACCAATAGGCTCTTCCTACCTCAATAGACTATTTAGTTATGGCTTACCAAGTATTGAATTTTTCATGCTAAGGAAAGACCATAATGATCTTGCACTTCTATTTTAGAAGAAAATCTAAGTCTTATACTTTACACTAATATCACAACTCTTATTTCTTTAAGGAATGACTTGATTAGATGAGATGGGTAAGCCCATCTGATTAACACCTATACTAAAATCATGGGATTCCATCTTATAACATATTAAGGAATGATTGGTTCATAAATACATTCTATTTTATAGGTTACATTATGCTGGTGATCTTACTTAGGAGGAAATCAAGGATTTAAAGATAAATATTCAGATTGACCAATCACATAGCTTATTAAAGATTTTAATAGTTCTACTTTAATGAGTTAAGATCAATGTCAAATTAGGGTGCATTATTGGAATTATGCAAGTTAATCTATCTCTCCAATCAACTTGATTTATTTAAAGTGATTAAGGTTTAGATCTTAGTCAAGACAGGTTAGGATTTAAATTCTAACTTAACCAAACCAAGACCAATTGTTTAATTTATGGATCAATGACAAATGAGTGGATTATTGGTGTATTATTGGTGTTTATTTCAAGATTTGGGATTAAGGTTGATTTACTTAATCATTTTCTTAAGATTCTTAAGTTCAATTATGGATTAATATCAAATAAATGATTTAAGGTGTCCAAACAAGCATGAGAGTTCCCTAACATTCATTCTACTATTATGGAAACATAAGAACATGAATTCACATAAAATAGTAAGTAATTAAGGCTAATCAAGCCCTAAATTAAGAAATATGGATTAGCATTTAATTACAAATTCAACCATTGAAATTTTATGAAAATTGGCAAGTGTGTTCTAATAGAGAATGTAAATAATTAGAGACTATAATTGAGGGTTTTGGCTAAGTACAAACTCTAATTTTCACTATTCAGGTTCTTACAAGATTAAGGCATAATTAAGAGAATAATAATCAAAAAATTATTTCACTTAGCACTTGCATTTTATAAGGCATTAAAAACATAATGGCACCTAAATCATGAAATTTTGCTAAGTATACATGCTAATCAGCCCTAATTAAGTTCTGCAATAATTAGGCTAAATTAGCAAATCTAAACATTAAAAGTTTAATCTTGATTTATATTATTGTTCCTTATAATTTTATGAACAATTTATTATTTAATTTCATTGGATTTGAACTAGTGGATCAAAAGTTATTCAAATAATTTAATCTATATGTTTCTTATTTAACTTTCCCTATGATTCAATTAATCAAATTATTTTCCTTAAGGAAAATAAATCTTATTAATTGGATTTATATTAAAGGGGCTCGGCCCATTACCAAAAGGCGTGGGTCAACCGGGGCCTGGGGAACTTGGCACTGCCGCACAGCGTGGGTCATGGGCTGACCCGACCCACACAGTACCGTCATCCCCAACCCCTCTTCCACGAGACTTAGAGAATTAAGGTTAGCTTCCGCATCTAAATCCCTGGGGCCCCGACCATTCCTTGGTCCCAATTTGATCCTTACATGATTAGTGCACCAAGACTCCTCGATCGTACCCACTAGCCCCTTGTAAGGAGGTCTGGTTTGCCCGAACCTTACTCGCTCGAGAGGCCTCACTTCAAAGCTACTGTGGGGGGACAATTCTCCCCACAGAGATCACAATTAGCCTTGGCTTTGATCCCAACACCTTCATGGAGATGAGATGGGTCAAACCCCTAAGGTGGCTGGGTCCAAGGTGGTTCGGATCACTGGGTCCTTACTCAGACCCATCCTTTTTACAGGACTTAGCCTGGTCAATCGATTCGATCGATCGGGGCTAGCTTAAGGTGTAATTACATATGCAATGAGTTTGATTCTACAATACCAATCTTTACAGATCAAATGGAGGAGGGATTGAGCCTTATTGGCTCAAAGCATGCAAGGGGGGTACTTGGTTGATCGGGAAGCTCGGATCGGACGACTAAGGAAAATGTAGGAGCTACTGAGCTTTAGAGGAGATCTCTTAGGGATCTTGAAATTTAGGAGTCAACTCAATCAGTGGTTTGCAAGCCTCAGACGCCTAGGAGAGCTTGAGAAGACCAGTAATAGTGGAGATGAAATTTTACTCCAATTGATCAGCTAGTAATTCAAGAAAGGATCCTAAGGCTATTTATAGCCTTAGGGATGAGTTATGGTATCCCAGAGGGCAGGGGAAACCCGAAGGAGTGTCACCTTAATTATCTTTCATTTTAAATCCTAGGCACCATATATTTTAATGACAAATCTTGAGGCACTTTATCTGACACTGGTGCAAGCCACTCGTTCATTTCAGAAAGATTTGCCAAAACTCTTGAACTACCATATTACATGACGTAACATATCATAAGAATATTATCAAAGTCCCAATAATAGGTGCCATGCTAAAGTTCAAGGGAAGAACTTGAAGGTGGGCCCAATTATAAGAGCCCAATCAAAAGCCCAATAAAGAGCCCAAATATTGGACTTACCATTTATATTTTGTTTTTATTAATATTGTACTTTTTTAATTATTATGGCATATGTTTGGCTAGCTATGTCATGTAGAAAATATTTAATATAAATAGCTGGAGTTACTTCCTCACTAATTTCCAACTACCCATATTTCCCTCCAAAATTTTCCTCCATATTTCCCCTCCAAAGCTCATAGGGCAAGAGATTTGTAGTGCCTATAAATATGAACTAGAATTAATATAGAAGTACCTTGAATGAAAGAATTTTATGGTGATTAGCTCTCATATTACTTGGTGCTTGGTGGTGTCAAATTTATTGCCCATCTTTGGTGAGTTAGGTTGTTATCTTATTTATATTTTATTTTCTAACTATACTCTTAATCTCATAAGCTCAAACCATCCGCACATCTTCTCTAGCATCTTAAGTATCATTTAATAATATTAAATCATTATCTAATCTCTCAAATACTCTCCAAACTCCACGACAACCTCCACAGCCAAATCTAAAAATAGCTTGACTTAGTCTTCTTCCCTACCCCTCGACACCCATCTAAGCACCATCAAACCTAGCCATCTACTCTAGATCCATACTACACATCTTAGGCTACCATTATTAATTTATTTCTAGCCCTTTAACCCACTAAACACCATATACAAATGGGATATTAGAATCAGCCGAAATTAGGCTCGATCTGGACTAGTCTTGGCTTTTCTTTAGATAGTCTACGCTAAACCCATAAACAACCCTCCACAAACTCCAGAAGTCATCCTTAGACATTATCTTACCAATCCATTCAATATTTAAATATCTAATTTACCAAAAAAAGGCAGCCCACTAGCATCATTACAACTTAGCTAAAACCTTGAATGTCGGGTTACCATATGGTGCCCTCATGAGTGCACAAAAATGCTGCAACTATAGCATACCAATTAATGGCATGGCATAAGAAGCAAACGTGAAAGTACTGACTATAGTAGATTTTGACATCATTTTAGGAATGAATTGGCTTGACAAGCATAAAGTTGTAATTGATTGTCAAAGAAAGAAGGTTATTATCAAGTGTGGGAGCAAGCCTGAAGTATTTATGGTAAAGTTAGGCATTTCAGCATTTTTAATCAATGCTTCACAAGCAGAGAAATTAATTTGAAAGTGGTGTAATGCATACTTAGTAACAATGATGGGAGAAATAACAGAAGAAATTCCTTTAGCAGACACTCAAATTGTAAAGTTGTTTGAAGATGCATTCCTTAATGAATTGTCTGGATTACCACCAATAAGAGAAATCAAATTCTCAATTGAGTTTTTCCTAGCACTCAACCAATAGTAAAGGTACCTTACCGCATGGCACCCAAAGAACTACAAGAGTAAAGTGAGCAACTACAAGTGCTGATGAACAAAACTTTTATTCGAAAAAGCATGTCACCATGGGGAGCTCCAGTGCTCTTTGTAAAGAAAAAGATGATTTGATGAGAATGCACATTGATTATTATGAGCTCAATAAGGTAACTATTAAAAATAAGTACCCACTACCACGTATTGATGTTCTATTTGATCAATTTGTTGGAGCTAAGTTATTTTCCAAGATAGATCTAAGATCAAGATATCATTAATTAAGAGTCAAAGAAAAATATATTCCAAAAATAGCATTTAGAACTCATTACATGCATTATGAGTTCATGGTCATGTCATTTGGACTAACCAATGCCTGTCCATATTTATAGACTTAATGCATGGAATTCTTAGATTGTATTTGGATAAGTTTGTAATAATATTCATCGATGAAATTTTAATTTATTCAGAGAGCAAGGAATAACATGAAAATCATCTAAGAACTGTTCTAGAAACTCTAAGGCATCATCAGCTTTACACCAAATATTCTAAATGTGAATTTTGCTTGGATTTTGTAGCTTTCTTAGGCCATGTAGTTGATGTCAAAGGAATAAAGGTCGGTTAAAAAAAGATAAGCCCCATTCAGGAATGCCCCCAACTAAAGACCATGACAGATATTCTTAGTTTTCTCAGTTTAGCGGGATATTATTGAAAATTTGTTAAGGGATTTTTGCAAATAGCTGTACCTTTAACCAAATTAACCCAGAAAGTAGTTCCATTCATTTAGAGTCTGTAATGTTAGGAATCTTTTCAATAGTTAAAATAAGCGTTAACAACCGCCCTAATACTAACCCTTTCACTAGAGACAAGAATTTTTCAGGTGTATACTGATGCGTCAATAGTAGGGCATGGATGTGTTCTCATGCAAGAGAAAATGGTAGTAGCATATGAATCTAGGAAATTAAAGATTCATGAAAGGAACTACTCACTGCATGACTTAAAACTAGTAGTGATAGTGTTTGCCTTAAAAATATGGAGGCACTACCTATATGGAATGAGATATGAAATTTTTACCAATTATCAAAGTTTAAAAAAATATATTTCACTCGGAAAAAGTTAAACTATCGACAAAGGCAATGGTTGGAATTAATTAGTGACAATGACTTAAGCATACAATATCATCTTGGTAAATCTAATGTCGTAGCCAATGCCCTCGGTAGAAAAGCAGACCTAAATGCTATAATGGCAAGTCCATTAATGGAAGAATTCAAAAAATTAGGCATAAAATTTATTAATGGAAAGCAATTAATTACTTTACTTAAAAATAATACTATAGAGCCTACATTCATGCAGCATCTGATAATTGCCTAAGAGAATGATAAGGGATATTCCAAGCTAAAAGCAGACATCGAAAATGGTAGTATAACAGACTTACATCTACAAAAAAAAGTTTATATTTATCATGGAAAAAGAATTTGGATTCCAAATAATTCATACATTTTTAATCAAATTCTAACTGAAGCTCATAACTCAGGGTACACAACTCACCTTGGAAATAATAAAATGTATAGGGATCTGAAAGATACCTTTTGGTGGCATGGACTAAAGAAGGATGTAATTGAATATGTCGCTAAATATTATGTCTGTAGTTTGGTAAAGATAGAACATCAAAGACCAGGTGAACTATTACATCCATTAAATAACCCAGAGTGGAAATGGTCTGATATTTCTATGGTCTTTATGATGGGATTGCCCAGAAGATGTACTAGAGTAGATGCGATTTGGGTAATCATAGATCATCTAACAAAATCAGCACACTTCCTTCGATTAAATAAACAAATTTAGTGGAAAAGCTGGCCAAATTACATATTAAAGAAATAATCAAACTTCACGAAATCCCTAAAACTATTGTCTCGGATCATGACAGTAGATTTACCTCCCATTTTTGGAAGGCAATACATCAAGATTTGGAGATAATATTGGCTATGAGTACAGCATTTCAACCACAAATAGTTGGTCAGATTGAGAGAGTAAATCAAGTACTTGAAGATCTTCTTTGATTAAGAAAATTAGACTTTGACAGTAGTTGGGAAGATCACCTTTCGTTAGTGGAGTTTGCATACAACAACAACTATCAGTCATGCATTGGAATGGCCCCATATGAAGCTTTATATGACAAAAAATGTAGCAGTCCATTGGCTTAGACTAAAGTTGGAGATGTTCAATTATACAAATTTGATCTAGTTGAGGAGATTAATATGAAAATTCATTTGATAAAGTGCATAATTACTATAGCTCAAGATCAACAAAAGAAATATCTTGATGCTAAACATCAAACACTAGAATTTCAAGTAAGAGATCATGCCCAATAAGAGTAGTTCATAGATATGGTATAACAGGGAAGTTAAGTCCAAGATACGTTGGACCCCTCAAAATAATCGCTAAAATTGGAGACGTTGCTTATAAGCTCAAACTACAATACAATTTTTTTGTCGTTCACAACATATTCCACATTTCTTCGTTACAAAGGTGTCCATAGAAACCATTCCAACAAGTGTCTATCCCTTCAATCAGCCTCCAACTAGATCCAACTTACAAAGAAGAACCACTCAAAATATTAGGCACAAAAAATTAGAAATTACGGAGTCTCCACATCCTAATGGTAAGAGTACAATGAAAGAATTCATTAGAAGAAGAAGCCACTTGGGAAAGAGAAGACTCTATGAGGAAGAATTACCCAACACTGTTCAATATATTAGGTATTATTCTCACCCACAAATAAGTTTTATTTGCATGATGATGAGGACGACATTATTTTTAAGTAGGGGAGTCTGCAACGACCCAAGTCGTTACTAGGATAATTAGGACTAAACCTAACTCAAAAATCAAGATCCCGAGAGACTTCAACATTAAGGCAAAATAAAAGTACTATTGAATAGAGTTTATTTTTATGATCCTAATGCCTAAGTATGGGAGCAGTTTAGATAATGAATACTCTTGAATTAATTTTTGAATTATTTAAATTCAGTAAATTAGAAAAATTAAATACAAGTTCAAATTCAGCAATTTTAGTGTCGTTGGATTAAAAATATTATAATAAGGCTACATAAAAAGTTTTGTCAAATTGATAGCTCCGGATTGACCATAATTAATTTTTGAAGTTTTTATCTTCATAAATTAATAAATTGCTCCAAATTAAAAAAGTCTTGCACGAGTGCTTGTTTTCATCAAGATACACCCCCGTGTCAAGTTTTATTATTTTTTAGAAAGGAATGAAAGAGAGAGAAAGTAGAGAGAGAAAGAGGAGAGAGAAAGATGGATAAGAAGGAGGAAGAGAAAATCAAATTGAACACTCCAACAATTATGATAAACTTTCTCTAATCCATCTCATCCAAATAATGAATGAGAGAGAAAATAATTAATTAATAAAAAAAAAGTTTATAAATACACCCCCACTTCCCACATTTCCACATCCCCTTCCCACTCCTCCTCTCCTCCCAACCCCCACTCCTCTTCTCCCCTCCACCACCTCCCTCTCTTGCTCGGCCGCCACTGATTCACCCCACTGACCTCTAGTAAAGCCTCATCAAATATAATTGATATTTTTACTAAAAGAAAATGAAGAATATTATTCTTTTCATTAATTATTTCATTTGTAGTATTTGGATCGCTATTAAGCTTTGACCCACTTTGATATATTTATATGAGTTTTTATGCTCAGAACTTGATATAAATAATTAGAAATCAGTATCATGGGTTCAGTCAAGATGATCTCAAGTCTATACAGATAATATATTAGGCTAGGACAGGCTGATATTTGGTGAAATAAGGAGACTTGCACATAGCCTTTGAGGGGGAATGTGCAGTTAGTCAGAAATCTACATCCTAGATAGATAGATGTCTAACTCATTTATTATTCTATAAATTTATCTAGCTGAATAAATTTTATATATTGCTGTAATTTATTTCAGAATGAGCACATATCTTAAATATGTATATTGAATTAATAATCATAAGCATATTATAGTTAAATATCACATTTTATTTGTATATATATCTCATATAAAATTATGCCTCTTAAATATAAATTTTGATATCTTATAAATCTTACTTACACCTTAGTGCTAATTAAATATTTTCTTTTCTTTTATTTTTCTTGATTCTCCCTATCATATATATATATATATATATATATATATATATATATATATATATATATATATATATATGTGGATTAAGCCTTTGAGAAGGAGCTGATATATGATGGAGTAACTTAGATGCTGATTTTCTTAAATTTTTTAATTTTTCCTTAGTGAGATTTTGTAAAACAATGACTATCTTTATAATAAATACATTTCCTTTATTATTCTGATATTTCTAAATGTTGCAAAGAATGTGGAAGTGTGCATTTTATATGCATCTAAATACACTATTATACTAAACCCGATATGATCTTGGGGAGTGAGCACCTAATGCTGGATTAGCTAAGCGGATACAGCAGCGGGTCAGCCACAGACATAACAAAAACATGTCTATGTCAATACGGGGAAGATCAATACCCGAATGAGCAAAGAATGATTATTGAAACTATGGGAAGGCATGTCACTTTAAGCACTTTCCTACCTAGAAAAGCCAAGTGGTGGGAGCAAGGTTATGTGTCGCACTATAAATAATTTACCTGAAGAAGATTAGGATGCATTGATCCTTTTACTTGTCAACACGGAGTCCTAGGTGATGGACTCAGGTGCATCCTTTCATGCCATTCTGATGAGCAAGTGGGCTTTGAAATCCCTATAGTTAAGTGAAAAGCTTCTAGGACTAAAGTCAATTGACTTGGTTTTTGTTAAGACTATGTACTAGGCAAGCAACAAAAATTTACATTCTCCAAAGTTGGAAGATGCTATAAAGAAAAATACTCAAGTTGGTTCATACGGATGTATGGGGGGCGAGCTCCTACTTCTTTCATAGGTGGAGCCACATATTTGGTCACATTCATTGATGACCATACAAGGAAGGTATGGATTTATTTTCAAAAGCATAAATCTATATTTAATGTGTTTAGAAATTGGTTAGCTTTGGTGTAGAATGAGACAAGATTAAAACTTAAGTGCTTGAGATTCAATAATGGATGTGAATACTGTGATAAGGAATTCGAGAAATTCAGTGCCTTAAGAGGGATCAAGATGGAATTCATAGTTCCAAGAACACCACAGGAAAATGGTATTGTAGAATGAATGAACAAGCCAATCATAAAAGGAGAAAGGTGCATGGGATTGCAAGTGGGTCTCCCAAAGAAGTTTTGGGCTGAAGCAGTAACACAACCATTTATTTGATAACTTCGGGACCTTCCGTGCCCATAAATGAGAGGATTCTTGAGGAAGCTTGGAGAGGAAATGTAACAACCTTAGTTGTTACCATAGCTAAATCTGGATTAATTAAGCTAAATCAAGCTTTGATTTTGATTCCATTGGACTGAATAGGTCATTTAAACCTAACCCTAGAAGTTTGGAATCAATCGGAGCTAAATTGAGAATTTTGGTATTTTTGGCTATTTTTGAGCCCTAGAAAATACCTAAATTAAATTGATCTCCAAATCAAAATCTGATTTCATTTTTAAATTGCCCACCCCCAAATTAGCTAAGGGTGAAATTTTAGGAATTTTTGGAGGTCATTTATGCACATTTTGGATATTTAAATTGGATCAATTGTAATTTAGGGTTTTAAACAATTCTTAATTGCAAATATACCCTCTTCCAACGATCGGCTGATACCAAACTGCGGGCGCCATCCGGGCCGTCCATTCCACGGATCTGATCCAATGGCCGCACTTTAGATCAAGACCCGTCTCATCTCGGGTGTTCTGCAGTTTCGAGATCCTAATCCGACGGCATCTAGCTTTTCGCCGTAAGTATCCTCGATCAACCGTTAGATCACCCGATCTGATCCAACGACTGACCCCTTATCTGCGATCGTACGTCAAGTGTCGGGAGATCGGGGCCGTCCCGCTTCGATGGATGATCAATCAGACAGCCCAGAGCACCCCGAGCACTGTGGATCATCCCCTTCCTCTCGGCCATCTGCGTCTGGTCCCCCCCCCCCCCCGATAGCCAGGATCCTCCCAACCCCCTGGCAGTACGAAAAATGACCCATTCTTCCTCTCCTACCCTCGATGCATTCATCTTGCCGGCTGCCTTCTCCCTGAATTGCCCCTAGCCGTTGGCTCGAGCCTTTCCCTTCGGTCGAGCCTCCTCCCAATGTCAAGCTCTGGAAACCACCCTAGAGCCTCTGTTTGCCTATAAAAACCCCCAGAGATTCATTGAGTCCCTTTACTTACTGTGAACCCTCAATTGGCAACTGAGGTCCCTGGAGTTCCCATCCCACCTCGGTGATTTCTGGCAGTCTCCTGAAGTTTAAAACCACTGATAGAGGGCCTGTCTGATGTTTATACCCCCTGTGAACCTTCGTCTATCATCCAGGAAGCTCGGAGGCACTTAAATTTCCCTCAGCCGAGCCTGCAACCCATCCTCAAGTACATCCTTCGGCCATTGAATTTCGTTGATTCAATTCTCCCTTCTGTCTCTGAATTGAGCCTCTAGATGTCTTCTAGCAAGCTGTAGCCACTTAGGGAACCAGTCGTGATCATTGCCTAGGGCTAAGCTAGCTCGAATTGATCATATCGAATAATTGCACTAGTGATTGAGCCATAGCTGAGTCCGAGTAAGGACCCAGTGATTGGCTGCACCCCGAGTTATGACCATGGGGGTTTGACTCACCTCCCCTCACCTCCCTGAAGGTGTAAGCATTGAGCTTCGATCAATTAATGGCTTCTGTGAGGAGAATTATCTCCTCATAGTGAACACTAATCGTCTGTATTAAGGTGCCTCGGTCAAGTAGCACCCCTTTAATCCAGAAGAGCCCAAATGGAGGTTCTTACTTTAATCGGTGTAGCCATCGAGAGCTAGGCGTGGCGTTGCCGGAGCATGGAGAATTTCAGCGTGGAAGTTCCATTAGAGCAGAGCCCGTCTAAAGGAGGAAGGCAAAGTCACGGGTCGGGCCAACCCGTGACCCGCGCATTTTTCAATTGGGCTGGCAGATAATATTAGAATTTCTGGATTTAATTTCCTTAAGGAAATTAAGTTGGAAATTAAATCCTATGATTCTAATTTAAATAAAAATACAGAATAAATTTATTTAATACTGATCCAAATAGTATGATCCAATATACCATTTAAATCAAAAAAATACAAGGAATCTAAATATAAAATAAAATCACAAATCCAATGGTTAGATTTAAAATAATTGCCCAATCCTTTTTTGTTCTTAATTAAATTATATTAAATTCAATAAATATCCAATTATAAAAAATAAGGGCTCTGATTACTCATATGACCCTAGGGAGAAATTGTAGACCCTTAAAACTAATTTTGGATATTTAATTTTCTTAATCACTCCTTATTACTTAATGAAACCCTAAATAAGCCTCTGATTTTGATAAGTGTGGTTCCTAATGCTACCTTAAGTGTAGTAGGACCTATGGATAAGATTGGATTGCTTTAGAATGCCCTAACTTTCTTAATCACTTTAATTGGCCTAAAAAGGTGATTAGTGCTAATTAAATTAGGTTGTCAAAACCTAAGATAAGGATATTTTCCACTTCATTAATCAATATAAAACTCATTAAAACATATTAGAATCAATTTGGGTAGCTAGATCCTAAAGTCCCATTTTTAGCCTTAAGAGGGGTATTTTGGTTATTTTGATCAAAATGTGTTTAAGTGCCCCTTAAACCTTCAAACATTCAGTAGATTATCCTTAGTTAGATTATTAGCATCTCTTTGAATTCTTAAGTTAAAGACATTCATATTAAGTTAAGGAATCTTCATTTAGCCTTAATTAAAATACTTAGATCTTAAGTGATCATAAAGGAGTCACTTTACCTTAATAATTGAATCTAATAATTTTAGATATTAAAATCTCAAATTAATAAGTGCAATTAAGTTAGTTCATGAGCTTAAATTCTAAATGAAACACATTTAAAGAATCTAATTTGAAAACCTAATTTAAGTCTAAAGTGAACAAACTTTAGATCTTAGATCTTAGATCTTAGACTTTAGATCTTCTACTTGAATTAAACTATCTCCAATTGAATTTTCTTAAATAATTTATTATCTGAATCTTTTGAAGCCTTCCATGTGGGTATAGGATTGATTCAATCTATAGGATAATGAAATTATCCTAAAAGATTCGATATAGATCTTAGATTCTCAATTTCTTAATTGATTATTTTATCTTATAATCAGCAGAGTAGCCTTTCACTAAGTTCTTAGCTCTTAGATCTTTTAGCTTATAGAATTCATTATCTGTAACTTGGGTATTAAGTATGAACTTTAGATCCTTATTAGGACACCACCTTGGATTTAGGATTTGAACACCAAGGTGGAGTTTAAGTACAAAATCCTTAAATCAAAAAAATATTAATATTTAGGTCGTAATTCATTTGTTTAAATCTTATAGTCGTCATTTAATTCTGAATTAGAACTTGCTAAGTTCTAATATTAACTTTAAGATCGTAAATCTGAGATTTTACTCAATAGCTAGATATTGGAGATCCTAAACTTGTATCTTCTCAGAATAGTTAAATTGGACAAATTAGACAACAACAGATATCACATAAGTCTAGATTGAGTCTCTTGCTTACTTTGACTTGATAGCTTGGCATACCTTGGATATTGAGCCTTATTTCTTGAGCATAATAGGAGAACTTAGGATATGGATGATACATCCTAAGTTAGTGTTTGTAAAGCATATGATACATCTAGTTCTTACAGTACTTTTAGTTAGTAAAGTATGTCCTAGCTTAGTCTGCCTCTTCAGTTCTTGTATTGTTATAGAATAGTCTTAGGTCTAGCATATTGGATGTCTAGGATGGTTATAGACTTATTCTATGAGTTCAACTAAGGCCTAGCATATTGGTTGTCTAGAATGGTTATAGCTGAATTCTCAATTCAGAGGCCCTATATGGCCTATTGTCTAGTATGGCAGTACTATATCTTAGGCTTACTGCTACTCTAGTCTAGTTTTCAGTTTTGCTTACTGTGCCACATGTTTTAGTGGTCTTTCTTACAGTACTTGCTTGCTTTTCCACATGTCTCAGTGGCTTTACGATGTATTGATTATTTTGCTTTTTGCCACATATCTTAGTGGTCTTTCCTTTTCATATCAATCTGCATGTTGTATGTATACTCTTATGAATTAGCTACATATATTGGCATGTTTAGAATGTTAGAATTTCTTGTTATATTCAGTACTTGTGTACTCAGCATATTTTAATGTAATCATAATCTTGTTAGGATCATATTTATTACAGTAGTTGCAGTTACTTTTGCTTTTAGCTTCACCTTGCTTACTTTAGTGTTTTGTATGTTATTTCACATACTTGTTGATTGCTATAAATGGATAGTTTATAGTTATACTGTTTCTTGTATAGCTTGTTGCACCCCATAATTGCTTGCATGTTAGATTAATCAAATATGATATCTTAATTAATCAGTTCATTTAAAATAGCCTAAAATGTACTTAGACAATTATCTAACTGTAACATTTCTATTTTGTTGGCTGGGACCCTGGCATTTGTGATACTGACAAATGTCAGATTTGGACTTGTTCGTGGGCAGTGCTGTAGGAGAGGAGCCAGTTCGGGAGGATGATCGCTCTGCTACAGTTTAGATAGATTTTGAATTTTTTATTTCAGTAAGATTGAGAGACCTTTATATTTTATTTTAAATTTAGTTTGTAATAATTAAATTCTGGATGCATTTTTATTTTCTGCACTTGTTCTGAGTTACTACTACTGTTTCCATGTTATGCCTGTGGATGTTACATTTTATTCCCTGCTTCCGCTACTTTCATATGTATTGATATATGTTTATAGTTGCATCTGGTGACAAGTCCTTGGCTTAAGGCAAGTTGGGTTCACCCGACTTTACTTAAGTTAGGGATTTTCCATAGTTGGAGTATCGTACTCTTTACCATTAGTACGGGGGATCACATAGTTGGTATTTGAGAATACCATAAGGTGTCAGAATGGGATCTATGATTCCTTTCTACTTAATGGACCATTCTTCTGAATTGTAAATATCAATATATGTAACATCCATAACATAGTGGTATCAGTAACTCTACGAAAAATGTAGAATAAGAATACTCACATCCTAACAATCAAGTCATCTTGTGTCTAATAAGAACCTAATAAGATTCTTTCCTTAGAGTTAAATGGATTCTCGAGAGTCTGATGTGGACTACTATCTGCTTGCCTTCAAGTTAGCTTGGGATTGTAGTTTCAAATGGAGACATGAGAGTAACTGGCAGATTGAAGGAGTTTCGATAAGAGGGACCCTGGTCTTGGACAAGCTTCTACATCAAGTAGTGTACCGAGGGCTTGACTTTCTTATATACGCAAAGGAATGGTTGAGCCGAGTGGAGTCAATCTTGATACATATAGAGTGTCCCGAGTCACTCTATGTGAACGTTGTGACAGATCTGATGCTGGATTACGCAGGAGTCTGGTGGTACGACACCATGAGGAGGCTCGAGAGGAAGCATAAGAGGAAGCGTCAGGAAGTGACTTTTGAGGGCTTTTGTATGGCCTTTAGGGCTGAGTATATTAAGGATATCTGAGTGTTAGTTAGGACAATTGTTATCTTTTGGCTTACATGGTTCTAGTAAAATATGCTTCTTAACATTTTCTAAATCTTATGTAATCCTTTATTTTCGCAAGTAATGAAATTTTTTAATATCTATCGACTATTTTCATTCAATAAAATTCTTATACATCATTTGTAATTACTTAAATAGAATAAATCCTGGATCACCACCTGTCGTTACTCCTATCAAGAACACTATCGCATCCAGTAGTTCTAGCGACGAAGTGGCTCATTTGTGGTCAATGGTAGCAACCTTGCTGGAGAACCAAGCCCAACAAGCGATCATCATGCAGAAGATTCTAAGTGATTGTTCTGTTCCATCCACTATTGTTATCCCTGCCCCACAACCTGCTTCTTCTTTCCATCACTCGATGGATAATCTCCTTCACAATTTCTTGAGGTTAAGACCTCCAACCTTTGGTGGGAATCTATCACCAATGGATACAGCAGACTGGCTGAAGGCCGTGGAAAGGGATCTCATTAGTCTGAAGATCCCGAGCTCAGAAGTTGTCCATCTCGCTACACATCTGTTTCATGCGGAAGCAGAATATTGGTGGGAAGAGATCCGAAACACCAAGTTCGCTGACTACAAATTGGAGGACAGCCCATGGGATGAGTTCGTCAAAGCCTTCAAAACTGAATTCATTCCCCCATTTGCACAAAACATTATTGCAGACACGATTATAAGGTTGACTCAAGGGAGTCGTTCGGTTGCCGAATACGAAAGGGGATTTCGTAGGTTAAACTCGCTTTGCGCCACAAGTTACTCATTTTGAGTCAGCTAAGTGCCACCGCTTTCTTTGTGGACTCCAAGATTCACTGAAGAATCAGATCATGACACTCTGTCTAACTAACTTCTTCAAGCTAGTGGAAACATCTAAAGTGATTGAGCATCACCAATCTGAAGGGGATCTCAAACGAAAAGCTCAAATGACTCAGAACCCGCAGGGAAACTTCAAGAGACACGGATCTAATCCTACGAAGGTCTATCAGCTAGAAGCTGCATCGAATGTCGAACAAATTCAAAGATGTACTAAGCCTCATCCATGTGGCAAGTGTTACCACTTTGGCCAGAAGTGCTACAATTGTGGGCGCACAGGCCACAGGTTCTACCACTGTGACCACATGGAAACAGTGGATGGAGTTCTAATGTATCCCTATCAGAAGAAGCAAGTGTTCAGAGCAACTCCGCTGAACCAGAGAGATCCAAATCTTGCTATAATGCCAGCACCTGCATCTGAAGTTGCTCCAGCACAGTCACCAGCTCCTAACTCTCAGAACTATCTCAGGAGGCAAACCAACAATCATCCGGCTGGTCCTGTGCGAGTCTTTGCCTTAACACCTATCGAAGCCGCAGAGGATAATAATGTGGTTTCAGGTACACATCTCTAAACTCCTCTTTCGACAATTGCATTTATGTACTTTAAATTCTTACAAGTCGTTAATGTAATTCATATGGATTAGGTACTCTCTATTTCAATAACCAACCTTGTAATGTATTATTCGATACCGGTGCTAGTCCTTCGTTTATCTCTAAACAATTTGCCAACATCCTTAAGCTACACTCATATAACTTAGCCAAATTTTTGAGTGTTGGATTTCCATCTGGAGCCCAACTAAGTGCTCAAAAGTTTTATAACATCCAAATACTAATAAAGAGTCAAGAATTTCACTCTAAATTAATCATCCTGCCATTAGCAAACTTTGATATCATCCTTGGGATGAATTGGCTCAGTGACAATAACGTCGTGATAAACTGCCTTAAGAAGAAGGTCACTTTCCATTCCCAGGGCAAGTCTGAAATGTTTGTAGGAAGAACCAGTACACAGTTATCGTTGATAAATGCAATTAAAGCTGAACAGTTGATCAGTAAGGGTTGTGATGCTTATTTAGTCACTATGATGGGTGAAACCAAAGAAAGTATCCCTCTCTCTGACTGTAAAGTAGTTAAAGAATTTGCCGACATATTCCCAGAAGATCTACCTGGGGTACCTCCTTCCAGAGAAGTGGAGTTCTCTATTGAATTAATCCCTGGTACCCAGCTTATATCAAAAGCTCCATAAAGAATGGCACCTAAGGAACTTCAAGAACTCAATGAGAAATTACAAGAACTCTTGAATAAAGGCTTTATTAGGCCAAGTATGTCTCCTTGGGGAGCACCCATTTTATTTGTGAAAAAGAAGGATGGATCTATGCGTATGTGTATATATTATCATGAACTAAATAAAGTCACTATAAAGAGTAAATATCCATTGCCCATAATGGATGAATTATTTGACGAGCTATCTTGAGCTGTCATATTCTCCAAGATCGACTTAAGATCTGGATATCATCAATTACGTGTAAAAGAAGATGATGTAGGAAAGATCGCTTTTCGCACTCGTTATGGTTACTTTGAATTCTTAGTGATGTCTTGTGGACTCACTAATGCGCCATCAATTTTCATGGATTTGATGCAGTGAATTCTTAAGCCATACTTAGACAAATTCGTGATCGTCTTTATCGACGATATCCTCATCTATTCTAAAACCTTGGAAGATCATGTAGAACACTTGAGATTGGTGCTAGAAACTCTGCGTGAACATCAATTGCATGCCAAGTTCTCTAAGTGTGAATTTTAGCTTAAGTCCATTGCGTTCTTGGGACATGTAGTCGATGCCCAAGGTATTCGTGTAGATCAGAGTAAAGTGAGCGCTATTCAGGACTGGGTTCAACTTAAGTCTGTTACCGATATTAGAAGTTTCTTGGGATTAGCTGGATATTATAGAAAATTTGTTAAAGGCTTTTCTCAGAATGCTTCTCCTTTGACTAAGTTAACCCAGAAAGTTGTTCTGTTCATTTGAGTACTGAATGCGAGAAAGCATTTCAAACTCTGAAGGATGCGCTCTCCACTGCTCCAGTTCTTATTCTGCCCAAGGAAGGTTTAAACTATCAGGTATACACCGATGCCTCTAGAATTAGTTTAGGCCTTGTATTAATGCAAGAGGGTAAGGTAATCGCTTACGCCTCCCGTCAGTTAAAACCCCATGAGAAAATTGTCCAGTTCATGATTTTGAACTTGCCGCTGTGATCTTTGCTTTAAGGATTTGGCGTCACTATTTATATGGAGTGCAGTGTTTGATCAGTATTCAGTATCATCCGGGAAAAGCCAATGTGATGGCCGATGCTCTTAGTCATCGTGCTACCTTATCATCTATAATTGCCTCCAGTTCCTTAGAACAAGAATTTCGTAAGCTCAAAATTGCTCCAGTTAGTGGCGATATGCTAAGTTCGCTTTTAGTAAATATCAATGTGGAACCCACTTTCCACAAAGATGTCTCTACCTTGCAGACCAAAGACGATGATTATCTGAAGTTTAAGACAGATATTGAAGGTGGTCTTCATCATGATCTGCAGTTGCGGAATGCTGTAATTCATCAAGATAATTGATTGTGGATTCCTAATTCCATGCTTCGTGAAGTGTTAATTGAAGGTCATAATTCTGGGTATCATATTCACCCAGGCAGCTGGAAGATGTACTAGGATCTAAAGCAATCATTTTGGTGGCCCGGTATGAAGAAAGATGTAGCCAACTTTGTGGCTAAATGTCATGCCTGTAATCTAGTAAAGGCCAAGCACCAAAGACCTGGTGGTCTTCTGCATCCATTAGAAATTCCTGAATGGAAGTGGTTTGATATATCTATGGATTTCGTCATGGGATTGCCTTGCGCTAAATCTGGTGCCGATGTAATCTGGGTGATAGTAGACTGTTTGACTAAATCAGCATATTTTCTTCCTATCTGTCAAACTGATTTTGTAGAGAAGTTAGCAAAACTCTATATCAAGGAAATTGTCAGATTGCATGGGATTCTGAAATCAATCGTATCCGATAGAGATAGCAGATTTACTTTTAAGTTTTGGTAAGCTGTGCATCAAGATCTGGGTACTACTCTGGCCATGAATACAGCTTTTCATCCTCAAACGGATGGTCAGATTGAAAGAGTGAATCAAGTCTTGGAAGATTTGCTTAGACTTTGTATTCTTGATTTTGTCGGTTCCTGGGAAGATCACATTCCGTTAGTGGAGTTTGCCTACAACAACAGTTTTCAAGCCAGTATTAAAATGGCTCCTTATGAAGCATTGTATGGTAGAAGATGCAGTATTCTGCTAGTTTGGTCGAAAATAAGAAGCATTCAACTTATTGGTTCAGAGTTAGTTGATGAAACCAACAGTAAGATTCAATTAATTCAACGGAGAATTCGTTCAGCTCAAGATCGTCAAAGCAAGTATCATGATTCTCATCATCATCTCCTAGAATTTAATGCGGGAGATTCTGCCTATTTAAGGGTCAGTCCAATGAAGGGTGTCTTCATATTTGGTGTAGCTGGGAAACTCAGTCACCGCTATGTTGGACCTTTTAAGGTTTTGGCCAAAGTAGGATCATCTGCCTACTGGTTAAATCTTTTTGATGCCTTTACAGTTGTCCATAATGTATTTCACGTATCGTCATTAAGAAGATGTCTCAGAGACCCTTCTCATCTCATTCAACTTCCAGCATTAGAGATCCAACCCGATCTTTCTTATGCCGAAGAACCTATCAGAATCTTAGCTCGTGATTAGAAGCAGCTAAGGAATTGTTCAATTCCTATGGTCAAAATTCAGTGGAAGAATCAAACCTTAGAAGAATCTACTTGGGAGAAAGAGGTAGATATGCACAATAAATATCCACAGCTTTTGTAAGCCCGGGTATGGTCCTTCTTTTTTCCATCTACTGCATTTAAAACTTGTTCGGTTTTGGTAGATTTTTTTCATCACTTAGGTGATGTCGGGGACGACATCATTCTTTAGTGGGGGAGTCTGTAACAACCCTAATTGTTTTCATATATAAATTTAGATTAATTAAGCCAAACCAAGCCTTGATTTTGAATTTTTAGACTCAATAGGTCATTTAAACCTAACCCTAGAAGTTTGGAATCAATCGGAACTAAATTAAGAATTTTGGTATTTTTGGCTATTTTTGAGCCCTAGAAAATACTTAAATTAAATTGATCTCCAAATCAAAATTTGATTTCATTTTTGAATTCCCCACCCCCAAATTTGCTAAGTATGAAATTTTGGGAATTTTTGGAGGTCATTTAGGCACATTTTGGTTATAATTTAAATTGGTTCTATTGTAATTTAGGGTTTTAAACAATTCTTAATTGCAAATAAACCCTCTTCCTACGGTCGGCTGATCCCAAATCGCGGGTACCATCTAGGCCGTACATTCCACGGATCTGATCCAACAGCCGCACTTTAGATCAAGACCCGTCACATCTCGACCGTTCCGCGGTTTCAAGATCCTAATCCGACAGCATCTAGCTATCCGCCGTAAGTATCCTCGATCAACCGTTATATCACCCGATCTGATCCAATGACCGACCCCTCATCCGCGATTCCTCGTTAAGTGTCGGGAGATCAGGGTCATCCCGCTTCGATGGATGATCATTTAGATGGCCCAGAGCATCCTGAGCACTGTGGATCATCCCCTTCCTCTCACCCATCTGCGTCTGGTCCCCCCCCCCCCCCCCCCCCGATAGCCAGGATCCTCCCAGCCCTGTGGCAGTATGGGAAATGACCCGTTCTTCCTCTCCTACCCTCGGCACATTCGTCTTACTGACTGCCTTCTCCCTGAATTTCTCCTAGCCGTTGGCCCTAGCCTTTCCCTTCGGCCAAGCCTCCTCCCAATGGCAAGCTCTATAAACTACCCCCAGAGCCTCCGTCTGCCTATAAATACCCCCAAAGATTCACAGTGAGTCCCTTTGCTCACTGTGAACCCTCAATTGGCAAATGAAGTCCCTGGAGCACCCGTCCCACCTTGGCAATTTCTGGTAGTCTCATGAAGCTTAGAACCGCTGATAGAGGGCCCGTTTGGTGTTCAGACCCCCTGTGAACTTTTGTCTGTCATCCAGGAAGCTTGGAGGCACTTCAATTTCCTTCAGCCGAGCCTGCAACCCGTCCTCAGGTACAACCTTCCGCCATTGAATTCTGTTGATTCAATTCTCCCTTCTGTCTCTAAATTTAGCCTCTGGATGCCGTCTAGCTAGCCATAGCCACTTAGGGAACCAGTCATGATTGTCGCCTAGGGCGAAGCTAGCTCGAATCGATCGTATCGATCGATTGAGCCAGCGGTTGAGCCATGGTTGAGTCCGAGTAAGGACCCAGTGATTGGCTGCACCCCGGGTTATGAAACCATGGGGGTTCGACTCGCCTCCCCTCCCTGAAGGTGTAGGCATTGAGTCCCGATCTATTAATGGCCTCTGTGAGGAGAATTATCTCATCACAGCGAACCCTAATCGTCTGTATTAAGGTGTCTCGGTGGAGTAGCACCCCATTGATCTAGAAGAGCCCAAATGGGGGTTCTTACCTTAATCGGTGCGTCTGAGTCTCCTGAAGGTGTAGCCATCGAGAGCTAGGCGTGGCGTGGCCGGAGCGTGGAGAATTTCGGCGTGGAAGTTCTAGATTTAATTTCGGCGTAGCCGTCAAAAGGAGGAAGCTGAAGTCACGGGTCGGGTCGACCCGTGACCTGCGTGTTTTGCAATTGGGCTGGCATATAATATTAGAATTTCTAGATTTAATTTCCTTAAGTAATTAAGTTGGAAATTAAATACTATGATTGTAATTTAAATAAAAATATTGAATAAATTAATTTAATAACTTTAGTTAAACTGATCCAAATGGTATGATCCAATGTACCATTTAAATCAGAAAAATACAAGAAATCTAAATATAAAATAAATTCACAGATCTAATGGTTAGATTTAAAATAATTTCCCAATCCTTTTCTGTTCTTAATTAAATCATATTAAATTTAATAAATATCCAATTATGGAAAATAAGGGCTTTGATTACTCATATGACCCTAGGGAGTAATTGTAGACCCTTAAAACCATTTTTGGATATTTAATTTTCTTAATCACTCCTTAATTAGCCTAATTAGGGATTAGTGAATGAAACCCTAATTAAGCCTCTAATTTTGATAAGTGTAGTTCCTAATGCTACCTTAAGTGTAGTAGGACCTATGGATAAGATTAGATTGCTTTAGAATTCCCTAACTTTCTTAATTATTTTAATTGGCCTAAAAAGGTGATTAGTGCTAATTAGAATAATTAGATTGTCAAAACCTAAGATAAGGACATTTTTCACTTTATTAATCTATATGAAACTCATTAAAATAGATTAGAATCAATTTGGGTAGCTAGATCCTAAAGTCCCATTTTTAGCCTTAAGAGGGGTATTTTGGTTATTTTGACCAAAATGTGTTTAAGTGCCCCTTAAACCTTGAAAAATTCAGTAGCTTATCGTTAGTTAGATTATTAGCATCTCTCTGAATTCTCAAGTTAATGATATTCATATTAAGTTAAGGAATCTTCATTTAGCCTTAATTAAAATACTTAGATCTTAAGTGATCATAAAGGAGTCACTTTGCCTTAATAATTGAATCTAATAATTTTAGATGTTAAAATCTGAAATTAATAAGTGCAACTAAGTTAGTTCATGAGCTTAAATTCTAAAATAAACACATTTAGAGAGTCTAAGTTGAAAACCTAACTTAAGTCTAAAGGGATTGAACCTTAGATCTTAGATCTTAGATCTTAGACATTAGATCTTCGACTTAAATTAAACTATCTCCAATTGAAATTCCTTAAATGATTTATTGTCTGAATCTTTTAAAGCCTTCCATGTGGGTATAGGATTGATTCAATCTATAGGATAAAGAAATTATCCTAAGAGATAGGATATAGATCTTAGATTCTCAAGTTCTTAATTGATTATTTTATCTTATAATCAATAGAGTAGTCTTTCACTAAGTTCTTAGCTCTTGTATCTTTTAGCTTATAAGATTCTTTATCTGTAACTTGGGTATTAAGTATGAACCCTAGATCCTCATTAGGACACCACCTTGGATTTAGGATTTGAACACCAAGGTGGAGTTTAAGTCCAAAATCCTTAAATATTGATTTACTTAATCAAGATTTGTTTAAGAGAGAAAAATATTAATAATTAGGTTGTAATTCATTTGTTTAAGCATTATAGTCGTCATATAATTTTGAATTAGAACTTGCTAAGTTCTAATATTAACTTTAAGATCGTGAGATTTTACTCGATAGCTGGATATTGGAGATCCTAAACTTATATCTTCTCAGAATAGTTAGATTGGACATATTAGACAACATCAGATATCACATAAGTCTAGATTGAGTCTCTTGCTTACTTTAACTTGATAGCTTGGCATACCTTGGATATTGAGCCTTATTTTTTGAGCATAATAGGAGAACTTAGGATATGGATGATACATCCTAAGTTCGTGTTTTTAAAGCATATCATTCATCTAGTTCTTGCACTGCTTTCAGCTAGTAGAGTATGTCCTAGCTTAGTCTACCTCTTTAGTTCTTGTATTGTTATAGAATAGTGTCAGGCCTAGCATATTGGATGTCTAGGATGGTTATAGAATTATTCTATGAGTTGAACTCAGGCCTAGCGTATTGGATGTCTATGATGGTTATAGTTGAACTCTCAGTTCAGAGGCCCTGTATGGCCTATTGTCGGGTATGGCGGTACTATGTCTTAGACTTACTGCTACTCCTAGTTTTTAGTTTTGCTTGCTGTGCCACATGTTTTAGTTATCTTTCTTATAGTACTTGCTTGCTTTTCCACATGTCTCAGTGGCTTTACGATGTATTGATTATTTTGCTTTTTGCACATGTCTTAGTGGTCTTTCCTTTTCATATCAATCTGCATGTTGTATGTATACTCTTATGAATTAGCTACATATATTGGCATATTTAGAATGTTAGAATTTCTTGTTATATTCAGTACTTGTGTACTCAGCATATTTTAATGTAATCATAATCTTGTTAGGATCATATTTATTACAGTAGTTGCAGTTACTTTTGCTTTTAGCTTCACCTTGCTTACTTTAGTGTTTTGTATGTTATTTCACATACTTGTTGATTGCTATAAATGGATAG
Source organism: Gastrodia elata (assembly GCA_016760335.1). Lineage (NCBI taxonomy): Eukaryota > Viridiplantae > Streptophyta > Magnoliopsida > Asparagales > Orchidaceae > Gastrodia > Gastrodia elata. The sequence continues at coordinate 22,154,202 of CM028669.1, forward strand.
TTTATAGTTACATTGTTTCTTGTATAGCTTGTTGCACCCCATAATTGCTTGCATGTTAGATTAATCAAATGTGATATCTTAATTAATCAGTTCATTTAAAATAGCCTAAAATGTACTTAGACAATTGTCTAACTGTAACTTTTTTATTTTGTTGGCTGGGTCCCTGGCATTTGTGACACTGACAAATGTCAGATTCGGACTTGTTCGTGGGCAATGTTGCAGGAGAGGAGCCAGTTCAGGAGGAGGGTCGCTCTGCTGCAGTTTAGATAGATTTTGCATTTTTTATTTCAGTAATATTGATAGACCTTTATATTTTCTTTTAAATTTAGTTTGTAATAATTAAATTCTGGATGTATTTTTACTTTTTGCACTTGTTCTGAGTTACTACTACTATTTCCATGTTATGCCTGTGGATGTTACATTTTATTCCCTGCTTCCACTACTTTGATATGTGTTGATGTATGTTTATAGTTGTATCAGGTGACAAGTCCTTGGCTTAAGGCAAGTTGGGTTTTACCCGACTTTATTAAGTTGGGGATTTGCCACAGTTGGAGTACCATACTCTTTACCATTAGTACGGGGGACCCCACCAGAAAAGAGGTGAAACTAAACATCATCAAGGTATTTGGTTGTTCATCATATGTGCACATTGATTCAGGATCCATGAGCAAGCTTGATGCTAAAGCGATCAGGTCCACATTCATTAGATATGGTGTGGACAAGTTCAGTTTCAGATTCTGGGACAATCAGAACCAAAAAGTTATCAGAATTAGGGATGTCACTTTATATGACAGTGAAATATAAAAATATTGTATTGGAGTCAGAACTTATTTTAAGGTTGCTTTAGATAGTGAGCCCCAGCACATTAAAATTGATGACTGCATTGTGCCAAATGTGCGTGTACATGTAAGGGCTCAGGAGGGTGTTGAAGTTGAACCACAAACACCTTTGTTACAAAGGTCCACAAGAGTCACCGAATCATCATAGAGGTACTCTGCTTCTTTATATTATTTGTTGCTAACGGATGGTGGTGAACAAGAAGCTTATAAGAGGCACTTCAAGTTGAAGATTCAATCAAGTGGGAGGCTGCCATGTATGATCAAATGGAATCACTCAAGTCAAATGGGATATGGGAGTTGAAAGCTCAAATAGCTGGGAAAAAGGCCCTTCGTAATATGTAGGTTTACCCTAAGAAGGAAGAACTAGATGGGAGCAAGTTCTATAAGGTGAGGCTTATAGTAAAGAGCTCAGTAGAGGCATAGGGTTGACTATAGTGAGATCTTCACCTCAGTTATAAAGATGACCACCATATGGGTTGTGTTAAATATTATTGCAGTTGAAGATTTGCATATGGAGTAAATGGATGTCAAAACTGCGTTACATTACGAAGAGCTGAAAGAAGAACTATACACGCAATAACCTGAGGGGTATAAGGCTCAAGAGAAAGGAAAATGTGAGATAATGTGTAAGCTCAAGAAGAGTCTCAATGACTTAAAGCATAAACCTAGGCAATAGTACAAGAGATTCAACAGGTTCATATCTAAATTTGGGTATAAAAAGGTGCCAGGTGGATCATTGTTATTACATGAATTAGTGTAAGTCCTCCTGTATCATTATGAATCTATATGTGGATGATATGTTGATCACAGAATTGGACCTGAAGAATATAAGGATGCTGAAAGAGCAAATATCAAGGAAGTTTGAGATGAAGAACTTGGGTCTGACCATGCAGATTCTTAGGATAAGAATCAGTAGGGAGAGAAGTGTGAGAATTCTGAAGCTGCCTTCGATATATTATGTTGAGAAGTTGCTGAAAAAGTTCAACATGAGTGAGGCAAAGACAGTGAGCACTCGCCTAACAAGTCACTTCAACTTATCAAAAAATCAAATGCTGAAGTTTGAAGAGGAGAAGGAACACATGCTGAAAGTTCTGCATGCTTCAGCGGTTGGGAGCTTGATGTACGCGATGATCTGCACGAGATCGGATATTGCACATGCACTAGAAGTTATTAGTAAATTCATGGGAAACCCAAGGAAGCACCATTGGGATGTGATCAAGTGGATTATGAGTTATCTGAAAGATACAGTATGAAAAGTACTTTGCTTTAGTAGATCTATCATTTATCTACATGGCTATATAAACTCATATCTTACAAGAGATGCTGATAGCTAGAGGAGCACTATATGATATGTGTATACATTAAGAATTGCATTGGTGAGCTATTCACCTCATGAAGTATGCATTATTTTATGCCAAACAATGTACATATAACTTTGATACCATTTTATTAGGACACTGTTGGAAGAAGGATAGTTGAGATTGGAGAATATTTACACTTCTAAGAATTTTGCTAACATGCTCATAAAATAGTAACAATGGAGAAACAAAGGCTATGTGTTGCTTCAGTTGGCCTTGGTATGTGAAGAGACAGGGTGGATGAGCCACACCACATTCTCGAAAGAGACTGAAGAAGATAATGTAGGTTTTAAGGATCAAAGAAATAATAATCCCAATAAGTCTCCAAGTAGGAGATTGTTAGGGTGTGGAGACTATTCAAATCATCATAGAGGTGCAAATAATACTCCAGTGAACTTTTGGGAAGTTACGAGATGATACGAGACAAGCTAGAGAAAATTCTATGATCGCAGTGCACTACAGTGTGCCATGGCGTGCCATGGCACACAGTGGAAACCCATAGTGCATAATAGAACTAATAGTTCAAGGTGAATGCACCGTAGTGCACCATCGCGCTTAATAGACCGAGGCCAAGGCACTGCAGTGCGTCATGTCAAAAAGCAGACAGAGACTGAGGCACTACAGCATACCCCAGCAGAGGGGCTACAATGTGCCATAGCTCCAGCCTTTTTGAGGCGGGGGCACTATAATGTGCTATAGCACTAGCCTGTTCGACATGCAGGTGCTACACTGTGTCATAGTGCCTGGTGGAAATCTACCCAAATTTAGGCATTGCCCTAACTATTTTGAGGGGCAATTTGAATCTTCTTGGGTTTAAATGTTGGTTGGATACTTACGGAAACTTATGGAGGAATTTCCTAAGTGTTAGCAAGGGCAAGAGTGGGGCTTTGGCTACTGTTGGAGAGATTTTTAGGAATAGCCCTAAGAGAGAGTTGTTATGCAAGGAAGCTTTGCATGTTGGAGAAAACCATCCAAGTGATGGTTGCTTTGCTTCTCCTTCATTCTAGAGTAATAACTACTAATCCTTACTAAGGTGAAGCACTTTATAACTTTGTATTTTTTGAGATTCATGGTAAAAATTTTTGTATGGTGTGGCTCTGTGGTCTTTCCCATTCTTGAGCTTTCCACTTAAAATATTTATCTTTGGATGTGCTTGTGATCGTGCATGTGTATATGATATGATCTATTTTCATGTGCTTATAATCTTATTGTTTTTTGCTTAGTAATTATCAACACAACCCCAACCATCTAGCCCAAATTTCTTCCGCTGCAGTGCTCAGTTTTCTACAACATTAAGAGGGATAGAAACCCTAATAGTCATAGAATTATTTTGAGGAGTTTTTTATGAGAAAGTGAAAAAGAAACCATCGCCAAGATGGAAATAGAGAGAAAATAAAGGAAAGAAAGTTAAGAGATTGCTAGGAAGTTCTTCCCTAGTATTGTATTTCTAACATGGATTCTTGCTTGTTTACTTTTCTTGCGAGAACTCAATGGGTTCCTAGTGTTGTATTGGTGTCTTTTCTATGCATATTTAGTAATGGAAGCCTAAATCTCCTCTTTGGGGAGTGTTAGGCTGAGAACTATATAATGTAAAATATCTTTGTGCATGTATGTAATCTTCTAATCAAATGAAATATAATTGAAATTTTTTTCTATTAAAATGATTACATTATTTATGAATTAAAGATGGCAAAAACTAATAGAGGGAATAATCTTGAAATATTATCTAAATAGATAAATGTTTCACATAGTTTCATGCTCATTACTAATCTTGAACAAGTGAACTAGAAGCATGCTAGCACAAATAAAGTTACATAAATTCACAAATCTTTATTCTCATTTATTTGTTAAGATTAAGAGCTGACTCATTATATAGCTTTAAAAAATATATTGGGAAATTCTCATAGCCCCATAGCTCATTTATTGACTTAAATATTGAAATTAGAAGCGTGTTAAGCCATGAATGAAGTGACATAAGTTCACAGAGCTTCACTGCTCATTCCTGTATTTATGTTAAAAAATTTGATGTATGCGAGCCGAGGAATAATTGATTTACTGAGCTTCATCATTCATTCTTAACATATATAGAAAAACTCGATGCATGTTAGTTGTTATAACAACCCAAGATATTACCCTAGTCAATTAGGACTACTCTTAGTCATAATCTTGATCTTAAGTGTTAATCAAGTCATTAGGAGTCATCCACTAAGACCTAGTCTAAATCAGGAGTCAAATGGATCAAATCCTGATTTTTGAAAAATCTAGAAAGCCTAAAGTTTGACCTATTTAAATTGGCCTTAAATCAAAAAATGGACTCCGCCATTGCGCTCATTTCCTCCAAATTAGCTAGGGGTGATGTTTTTGTGTCAATTGGAAGTCATCGAAATTTTATCGAATATTTTAATAATATTTAAATACCTCGAAAATTTGGAAAATTAAATACTCATTGGAATCAAAATCTGACTTCGTCGTTGCATTCCTCACCCTTCAATTAGCTAGGAGTGATTTATTGGGAATTTTTGGAACACATTAAACTATTAATTTTAACTAAGAAAATTGGAATAAAATTTATTAAATAATAAGAAAAAAATGTTAACTAAATTAAAACCTTAATATTCCTTTTTCTCTCCTGATTCTTTCCTCTACCTTCGCAAACCTAATCTCACACTCGTGCTCGGCCGACCTCCTCCCTCTCGCGACCACACGCCTCCTCCCCTTCTCGCATGCCATGTGTCCTCTCCTAGGAGCCACCGCTGCCGCGCATCCAGCCAGTCAGCGCACCTCTCCACCTCGCAGGCTCCGCCCAAATGACCTTAAGGCTTCATCTGCACATTGGGTCTTAGTTGTTTGAGCGATTGAAGCCTGCAGCTGTCGTCTGGCCGAGCACCTCTCTCCCCCCGACGTTAGCCTTCTCCTCCTTTCGGCGCCGTCAAGCTACTTCTCTTCACCCTGATTTTCTTCTTTGTTCGCTCGATTTATTGTGAAGAATGTTTGAGTAAGCGATAAGATGTCTCCATTCAATCTAATATATCTTTATCTGCAACTCGTAAGCAATATAATTTGATTTTATAAAAATACTTTTTTTACGCTCTTAATCGGATAGCTCAATCTGCTCATGCATTTTTATTGGCTAGCATTTTGTTTCTTTATTGAGTCCTGATAACTACAACTATATGCAATATTGTCTCGTTAAATAAAACATTTGGCTCCATATTTTCTTTCATGGTAGAGATCTAAGATGAACTATTTGTTGATGTATGAAAGTCGATCACATAGTTCTTGCTGTAGGCCAAATACCTCATCATTCTATCTTCCTTGATGCAGCAATTCATTCTATTCTTCAATAATTTGATTTTTAACCAAGTTAGATAAATTACCATATTGCGTTCATTTCTCGATTCTCCTTTAACAGCAACCAAGTTAGATATAATGGCGTAGCATTTTATTTAGCAATTCATTTTCAGATTATAGTTACTTGTCTTGTTAAATTGGCAATGAAAAATAATGCGAATTTTCTTAAGAAATATAATAAATCAGCTCGTCATGATTTTCTTCTTTGGTCGCTCAATTTATTGTGATGAATGACTGAGTATGCGATATGCTGTCTTCATTTAATCTAATATATCTCTAGCTGCAACTCGTAAGTGATATAATCTGATTTTACAAAAATACTTTTCTTACACTCTTAATCGGATAGCTCAATCTTGCTCATGCATTTTTATTGGCTAGTATTTCATTTCTTTATTGAGTCTTGATATCTACGACTATATACAATATTGTCTTATTAAACAAAACATCTGACTCCACATTTTCTTTCGTGGTGTAGATCTAAGTTGAACAATTTGTTGATGTAATAAAGTCGATCATATAGTTCTTGCTGCAGGTCGAAGACCTCATCATTCTGTCTTCCTTGATGCATTAATTCATTCTATTCTTCAATAATCTGATTTGTAACTAAGTTTGATATAATACTATATTGCGTGTATTCTTTAATTCTCCTTTAACAGTAACCAAGTTAGATATAATGGCATAGCATGAATTAGAGATTTTTAGATTATAGTTACTTGTCTTGTTAAATCAGCTCAGAAAAATAATGTAAATTTTATTTAGAAATATAATAAATCAGCTCGTCTAAATTTTCTTCTTTGGTCACTCGATTTATTGTGAAGAATTGCTGAGTAGGCAATTTGCTGTCTCCATTCAATCTAATACATCTTTAGCTGTAACTCGTAAGTGATATGATCTGATTTTACAAAAAATACTTTTCTTACTCTCTTAATCGGATAGCTCAATCTTGCTCATGCTTTTTTATTGGCTAGTATTTCATTTCTTAATTGAGTCTTGATAACTATAACTATAACTATATGCAATATTGTCTTATTAAACAAAACATTTGGCTCCACATTTTCTTTCATGGTGTAAACTTAAGTTGAACTATTTGTTGATGTATGAAAGCTGATCATATAGTTATTGCTGCATGTCGTAAACCTCATCATCCTGTCTTCCTTGATGTAGCAATTCATTCTATTCTTCAATAATTTGATTTGTAACCAAGTTAGATATAATACCATATTGCGTTCATTCCTTGATTCTCCTTTAACAGTATCCAAGTTAGATATAATGGAGTAGTATTTCTTATGAAATAACTACGATAAAAAAAATCTCTCACAAAAGAGAAAGTAAGGACCAAATTTGCCACAACTGTAAGAAAAAATCATCCACAATTAGGACCAATTCAAACAACAAACCTTCAACCAAAAGGAGAAAGACAGCAAAACATCAGTTGCAGCCGAAAGATGAAGGTAGCAGCATAAGGCAGTTGAGCTTTACAGCAATCTGCACCGCAGTCCGTGAAAACGGAAGACCAAAATAGCTACTGCTAACAAACCTGAATAAAATATAATAGGCTACAAAAATAGTAATATAAGAATTAAGTATTTGGTGCTCCTTATAATCATATAAAATATCACTCCTCCATTGTAACTTCTCTGTTCTTGAAGTGTCTTTGAAGTGTTGAAGATTGGATCAAAGGTAGAGATAATTTGAGTGCTACAAAGCTTGGGTTCAGCTCTTAAATCAGTGTTGTGAGTTTTCACTTCTGAATCTTAAAATTTAATTGCTGTACTTCGATTTTTTTTTAATAATTATATCAATGGCTTTTTATTTTTTTGAAACATTTGGATCATAATTTGTTGTATTTCATAGATCCGAACCCATTCATGCCGTGACATTCTTTTAATATATCTAGATCTTGCACCCAATTTTAATATTTTTAAAAAAGAGCATTAGGATCTTATTTGCTTATTTATTTTAATATTTGGAGAGAAGAAATTAGTTCTACTGCATAGTTGGGTAGTGCTAGAATTAAAAATGAAGTAAATAAATGTCCATACTTGGTTGTGCAGCTTGTTAGCATTTGGAAATAATGCAATTTTTTTCTTATTTAACCTTTATTAAATATATACAGGAATTAGATTAAGCCTTTAAGCTTATAGGTATATAATTACAAACTAAATATCTATGAGCATATGTACAAATGCAACAACTTCAAATGCAATACTTGCCACCCTGTAGAGGAAACATAATTCAACATTTAAATCAACGCACAAAAGTAAGCAACAAAACACAATTAAGCTTAACGACGATGGCACTGTCTTAGTTTGGGCTACAAAAATTATACATATTCTTATTTAATTTTAACACAAGTAAGAATTGATGGTTATGTGTATTTAATATTCCAATATGGTAGTTTTGTGAAGCGTTGCGATTATCTTGTTTTACTTTAGAAAAAATCTTTCACTCCATTGATAATATGCTTCCAACCAATTATGTGAATTCTATTGGTGTTTGACTTTGAATTGAACCATTTTGATCACATAAATTGTTTTCTTGCATCTCACATCATGCCTTTCTTAAATCTTCAAAGCATTCAATTAAGCTTTCAAATCAAGATTAGTTAGGGTTTGTGCTTAAGTGTTCATCTTAGTTGCTTAAGATCTCTTTTCTTAGGAATTAGGAATAAAACTTAGGTTAGATTTCATTTATTAAGTAAATTGGGTTACTCAATGGGTGAAACCTTAATTTTACTAGTTTATAGATTTTCATAGTTTATTCATGATTATTTGATCTTTTAACTTTAAACTTAAGATTAGAGATTCATCCTATTATGTGTGACCTTACTTAATAGGATTTGCTTTAACTTTTAATCCAAGAGATTGGGTGATAAACCCTAAATCCTTAGACTTTGCCTTTGGGTTCTATGTTTAACTCCAATTCTTAGTGTTAACTCAAAATCCCTAGTTAGTAGATCTTGATCAGCTTTTAGTCTAGAATATTAAAATTCATTAATTATGTCATAATGATTTATTATTTAACTTATACAGTTGACATTGATTAATCATATTAGGGCCTAGCTAGTCCTAATATTTTGCAACCTATAAGGACATACTTCTAAGTTACTCTCCATAGTAAGAATTGGAGATCATGAACTTGTATAATTTAGAATAGTTAGAATGGTTTAATTAGACAACAACAATGTCACCATGTGTAGAAGAGTCCCTTGCTTACTACTTGATTATTGTGCTACGCATTCCTTGTATTTTGTGCTTAAATCCTTGGACATGTCATATGAAAAAACTTTGTGCATGAAATGAAAACTTAGAATAATTAGGATAATAGTTGCCTTGGGTTCAATTATATTCTGATAGGTTCTGGTGCACATTTACCCTAATGGACAGGGGTAAAGAGTAATAAGGATGCTTAATATTACTCATTGAGGAGTGTGTGTTAAGCTTGGAACCCGTATAGTCTTGCAGACATGCTTGACTCCTCAATTATTTTTGGACGTGTCCACAGAAACAAAAGCAAAATAATTGAAATATTTCTACATTTGTATTTACTGCCTCTTCAGTTCTATTATTCAGTTCTGTTCTGTCTGCCCTAGCCTAGAAAGGCTTTGAGAATTTCTATCTGAGCCTGATTAGCCAAATTTCTGATATGGTAGTTTTACATACCTATTCAGTTTCAGTTTACTATTTTATTGTATTATTAATGTATATTATTTTAGTCAGCTGTATTTCCTTACTTACTTGCTCACCTATACGTATATATATAGGATGCTAGACTTTACTACTTACCATATGTACTAGTTTTAGATTTCTATCTTTAATTAGCATATATCATATGATCATCAGCATATTTAGGATTAGACTTTTTTTTCAATATTTTACTTACTCCATTATATACGTATATGCCCATTCCTTATTTAGTTGCTTGAGGTGTGTCTTGTTACCTCAATTTCATGCTTAGTTATAAATGTCATATTTATAACTTACCCAATTCCTTGTATGCTTACTGCTCCTGTGCTTTTAGTTCACTTTTATTGTGTTTAAGTTTAAATGGTGACATTAGTAATTCATGTAAAAATATTCAACTTAAAATGTACTTAGACAATTGTCTAATAAGATTTTCTTTTATTGGCTAGGGCCCTGGCATTATGAAGCCGATAATGTCAGATTCCGATAGGTTTGAGGAGCTAGGTGTTGAAGAAGAGGAGCCCTATATAGAAGAGGAGCATCAGCTAAGAGAGTCAGAAGTTGCCTCATTTTCTTTCTGCTCATTGTGAGGATGAGAAACTTTTTAGATCTATTTTCAGTCCTTCAGACTATTCTTTTAATGTTATAATAATACAAGTACTAGTGACTGTGTTTACTTTTTTGCACTATATTATTTTCTAAGCTACTCTTTATTATTATTTCATGTATAATGTATGGTGAAATGAATGTACTTCTTATTTCATATGCTTCTGCACCTTGTGTTTGTGCTGATTTAGTGACTGATACTTATATTTATTATGTGCACATTTCTCCCTTATTAGTGGATTGTGGATCTTACCTAATCTAATGATAAGTGAGGGATTTGCCAAAGCAGCACACTACCCCTTAGGACTAATCTTGCGAGTTAGGGGGTGGGGCGCCACAAGATGTTAATGAAGTGCATAAATTCGTAGATATTCATTACTCATCCCCTTAGTTAAGTCAACAATTCGATGCATGTTAGCCATAGATCAAGTTAGGATTTCATGATCTCGAAACAATATTGAAAACCTTATCACTTATATGTATGGATAAACGTGCAAGATCTTGAAATTACTTATGTGCTTAATGTGAACCTCAGTGAGTTCCATATAGTACTCGGTACAGCAAATTTGTTACTAAAGTAAATGCTTAATTACATTCCCTTCATGTATAAGTCCATAAGAAATTAAGAAGAAGAAATGATTGTGATTTTGGATTGAAGAAAATCATGCACAAGACTTTTGCAAATCTTATGTTCAATCTTAAGACCCCCAATTTTATTCTAGCTGATCCAACAATTTAATGTAATTTTAGTTTAACCACTAGATCTATCAACATTTTCGATCAAGAAATAATTTAGTGACTATATAGACTATTACTTGAGGACAATAAACTTTGGAATTCACCAATTCTTATATTATTTGATGACCGCATGCACTTACGTGTAAATCACAGGCAAAAAATATATGTACAAAATTGTCAGTCAAATTTTTAACATCGTTTCTGGGAAATGCTGAATAATATTAGAAAAATATTTTAATTTAGTGATTTGAACATATTATCCTTTTGATTTGTAGATATAATTACTTATGTTTATTTATTACAATTCAAGGTTATTTCATTATTATTAGTAATTTTTGTGAATACTTTGGTGCAAATTTTTTTTGTATTTGCTTATTCTGTGCATTATCTAAAAGTTGTATACAAAGTAGAGGAATTGAAAATTTAAGTTTTGATCCCAAAATTGTGCGTGCAATAAGAAGACTTGGGACACAAATTATATTTGAACTCTAAACAAATGGTTGATAACAATTTAGGAGAAGTGTTATATTATGGTGACCATTCAGATCATGGAGATACTAATGGAGCTTCGATAAGCTTTTGGAAGGTTTCGAGGCAATTAAAAACAAGGCACTGTAGAGACCTTGGCAGCTAGCAGTCTGAGATCAGGGCACTATAGCGCACCATGGTGGATGGAGTTCTCAGACTAGAACACTGTAGCGCACCATAGCACTTCCCAATGAAATAGACAGAGGTTGGGGTGCTGCAATGTGCCCTGGCGGTAGACATCCAAAGAACAGGGCTCTACAGCATGCCACAGTAGAGCGTGCTCTCTAGTGCCCCAGTCTTAGGAATCCATCGACCAGGGCATGCCCCAGCGCTATGCAACCCCAAAGAAAGGCTACATCGCATCTTGGCGCATGGCTACCCGAGGCTTGGGCGCTACGGCGAGTCTTAGCGCCTAATGGATTTTAGCTCCAGTTCAGGTTTTGCTCTAAGCTATTTGGAGGGTATTTTGGACTATTTAGGGTTTGAAATGGAGCTAATTACTAAAGGAAACATTTTGGAGATATTTTCTATGTTGGCATTTCAGTTTGAGAAAGCTTTGGCTACTATTGGAGAAGATTCCAAGGAGGTACCCTAAGGGAGAGATACTGTAACAACCCATGTTATTACCCAAGTTAATTAGGACTAATCATAGTCCTAATTTTTATCTCAATACACTAATTAAGCTATTAGGAGTTCACCACCAAGACCCAGTCCAAACCAGGGGTCAAACGGAGCAAATCCTGATTTCGAGAATTTCAGGAATCCCGAAAATTGACCTATTTATTTTGACCTCAGATCGAAAAATGAACTTCGTCGTTGCACTCACTACCCCCAAATTAACTAGGGGTGAAATTTTTGTGTCAATCGGAAGTCGTCAAAATTTTGGCAAATATTTTAATAATATTTTAATACCCCGGAAAATGAGAAAAATAAATACTCGTCGGAATCAAAATTCGACTTCACCGTTGCATTCCTCACCACTCAATTAGCATAGGGTGAATATTTGGTGATTTTTGAAAATCATTTGATTATTAGGGAATTTAACTATTAAACTAATTTAACTAAATTTTAAATATAAATACAACTTTTATTAAATCCTAAATTCTTTTTCATTTCCTCGCGCCTGCCCTAATCTCTCCCTAATCGCACAAAGACCGATCACAGCAAAAAATCACACGACTCGAGCACTCGAGCGGCCTCACCCTTCCCCCTCGGCGCCACGTGTCGTCACCTTGGAGTCTCCGTCGCCTCGCCTCCTTGCAAGCTCCGCCCGGATGGCTTTATGGCCTCAGCCGTGCCCAAGATGAAGCCACAGCTTGCCCATCTCCAGCCGGGTACCCTTCCCCTTCCCCCATCCCCTCCGCGCCCGACGTGTATCGCGGCCGCAGCCAGCTTCCTCGCCTACGTCCCTCCGCCGCGTGTCGCCGACCATCCCCTTCGACGCCGTCAAGGTACCCGACACTTCATTTCTAAATTACAAGGTTCTTAATGGATACTTCTAAGTGGGCTGCACTTTCAATGTCTATTTTGATTTGCATAAGAAAACCCATTTATCCTCTAGCTGTCAATTGAAACAAAATCCGAAATCCCTAAGCCATTCTGCTCCATCTTTTTCTCCACATTCACTTCTACCACCTAGATTGTTGCCAAGTGAACCACATGATCTTCCATAGAAAAGTTGTGGAGCTTTATACATCCAAAACCTGAAGTATTCTTTAAGGATTCCTAGTTAATTTTCTAAAATCCAAACTCAATGTATCATATAATACTTAATATTTTATTAAACTTCTTACATGATCTCATAGATCTTTGGTCATAGAAATGATTTAGAACAATCTATTTTGCATAAAATCGCTGATATCATACAAGTAAATAAGCTAGCTTAGCTAAATTGAACGATAAGAAATATTTCTGCACAAACAAAATTTATATGCTTTGATTAGCAAGCTTATTAGAAGTCTAATAAAAGTATTTTCATTATTATATGATCTATAATTTTTTTTACATGAATCAAGTCTCTAGCATAATATCATTTTTAGTTAATATTGCAAATTAAAACTCTGAGTTTTAGGATTTAGGGTATGTAATTTGTTACACTTAACAAAAATTGGGAATGCTAAGCAGTCACTTGCAAATCGCTAGGGGTTCACTCATTGCAAGAGTGATACATGATCCGTTCCTTTTTGTGCACTACATAATCTGTCTAGTAATCACCTTCTGAAATTTGTATATTAATTGTGTTGAATCAATAAGATAAGATTTTAGCTTAAAAATTAGTTAAATAAAATTTTTGGCACTTGGTAATGATGCAAATTTCTCTAATAGAGCAACAGGTGCGCAGTAAATTTATTTCTATAAGACCTTGCATAAGAGATGAGTTACCTCCATTAGCAAATGGCTTTTGGATCTTTTGTTTCCGACAAGTGCACTGTGTTGTAGTGCGTAGATATGTGACAGCCGATGCTAACAGAATTTTATGGGCCATGTGTTGTTGTGTTTGTTATCACTATGTTGCAATGATAACTCAAAATAGAAAGCATTAGTTATATATACATATATGTATGTATGTATATATACCCCAAAAACAAAAGGAACTTTAAGAAATTAAATGACGTATCTGTGTATATATATATATATATACACCTAATTAAGGCTTAAATTATTACTCAATTTATTAATAATTATGAAGCTATAGGTGCATATATATATATATATACATATGTATGTACTAGTAAAATAATTGTGCACATAAGTAATTAAAATTACTTATATTTTTACTTAAATAGAAATAAGACATTAATTAAGCTTAATTATGATTAATTAGTGACTCATAATGATACCGATACTTAAAATAGTATAGATACTAATTAATTAATGTGAAATTTGAACTAAAGGAGTATTTAAATACACATGATAGATAATTGGTTTAGTATAGCTGGAATAAATAATCAATTAAATTAATTACTTTAGAAATCAAAGCGCCCATAATTTAGTCAAATGAACTCAGAATCCAGTGTTCTTGGACTCAATGGAATCCTTGAACAGTAACCTACAATAAACTATATAAAAAGTCAGGTTTCATTAGAGTAAAAATTACTGAAATACCCTTAAGTCAAAAAACCTTAATTTGGACCTATAGGATCTGTACCTTGTCCAAATTGAACATTCTTACTGTCTAACTTCAAATTAGACAGTAAGGAATCATTTGGAACTAAGAACCTTCAGTTCAGACTCTTAAATAAAAAGTTAACTTTTTAGACCCTTAAGTAAGGACAAAATAATTATTTTGCCTAAAATTTAGGATAAGTATCCTTAACTTTAAATTAGTCTTTTAAAATGTTAAAACTAGCATTAGAACTATATTAGAATCATTTAAGTGAGAAAAATCAGTATTTAGGTCAATTCGTCAGATACTTGAAAATCCTTCTAAGTCTCTTCTTAAGATCATTACACCTCACTTAAGGATCATTCCTAAGACTAGGACTAGATCATAGGTTAGAGTTCATTCATTGGGTAAATAGGTTACTCAATGGATGAAACATTGGTTTTATTAGTTTCTAGAATTTTACAACTTATTTTGATTATTTTTCCTTTTAACTTTAGATTTAAGATAGGAGATTCATCCTATTAAGTTTGACTACTTAATAGGATTGGCCTTAATTTGTAGATCACTTTTAGAATGAAACCTAGAACTTAAGCCTTATCCCTTACTGGATTATATGATTAAAACCTAATCTCGAGGTATTTAATCTATAATCTATAGTTTAGTGGTTTTGATTAGAGCTTAGTATAGAGCGTCAAAAATCATTAATTAGGTCGTGATGATTTATTATTTAACTCTTATAGTTGACTTTGATTAAGCATATTAGGACCTAGCTAGTCCTAATATTTTGTAACTCATACGGATGAGTTTCTAAGTTACACTCGATAATTAGAAAATGAAGATCCTGAACTTGTGTAACTTGGAATAGTTAGAATGAATAATTAGAAAACAAATGATACCACCATATTAGTAGAGTCCCTTGCTTACTTTTGATATTTTGTTGCTACACATTACTTGATGCTTGACCCACTTCCTTGGACATATCATATAAGAAAATATTGTGCATGAAAATGAAAACTTAGAAAATTAGGAAAACATTTGCATTTGGGTTCAGTTTATGGTGGATTATGGTGCACATTTACTCCAATGGACAGTGGTAGGTGAGATCAGGATGCTTAACACTACTCATTGAGGATAGTGTGTTAAGCTTGGGACTCATTTAGTCTTGCAGATGTGCTTGACTCCTCAGTTGTTTCTGAAATTGTCCACAGAAATAAAAGTAAAAATAACTAAAAGATGTCGCATAGTATTATCAGCCTCTTCAGTCACACAGTATTATTGAGATATGTTGCCCTAGCCCAGAAAGGCTATGGGAATGGATATATATATATATATATATATATATATATATATATATATATATATATATATATATATATGGGCCAGATTGGCCAATTCTTCTGATATGGCAGTTAGTACACAGAGTTTCATGTACAATTTTGATATTTTGCTTACCTTTCAGTATTTTTATTCAGTCAGTTATTCCTTTGTTCAACTTATATATATTAGGATGTTAGAATTTTTGTTGCTATTATATGTATCATTACTGAGTTAAGTTATTTAATTTGCATATTTTTTTTTATCACCAGCATGTTTAGGGTGTAGTATTTTCTTTCAGCACTTGTTTAGTTACTTATATATGACCTGCCTTATTTAGCTTATATTTGAGGCATATCTTAGCCTTCTTTTTGCATAAAGTTATAAATATTGTTTATAGCTTTTCCCTTTCTAATGGTATTGCTAGTTGCTCCCATTTTTAATATAATTATTGCTTGGAAATGTAAAATGGTGATATTATAAAACACATAAAACCCATCAGTTTAAAATGTACTTAGATAATTATCTAACACAAGATTTTTCTTTTTTGGCTGGGGCCCTACATTGTGAAACCGATAATGGCAAATCCTATTCAATAAGATGATCAGGAGCTAGGTGTGGAGCCGTATCCAGAGGAGGAGCCTTTGGAAGAAGCAGTTGATTAGCTTTATGTTATGAGAGGATGAGAGAATTTTACTTTCATTACTTAAATGTTAAATTGATGTAATAATACAGGTACTCTTGACTGTGTATTTAGATTTCTATGCTTATATTCTGAGTTATATTTCCTGCTATTTATATTGTGATGCTTGGATGTTTCTCATTTTAAATTCGCTTCTGCACTCTGTATGTTCTTAGGCGATAATGGCTGATATTTGATTCTGTGCTCACTCCTTCCCTTATTAGGTGGATTGTGGATTTCATCCAAATCTAATGATAAGTGAAGGGTTAGCCAGAGTGACACACCACCCCTTAGCTTAAATCCTGCGTATTGAGGGGTGGGGCGCCACAGTTACTATACAAGGGAGCTCTTCCATATTGGAAAATATACTCCAGATGGTGGATGCTACTTCTTCACTTCATCCTAGTGTAAGAGCAAGTGTTTAACATTGAGGTTAAGCTCTTTATAACTTTGTAATTTTCAA
Organism: Gastrodia elata; assembly: GCA_016760335.1. Classification (NCBI taxonomy): domain Eukaryota; kingdom Viridiplantae; phylum Streptophyta; class Magnoliopsida; order Asparagales; family Orchidaceae; genus Gastrodia; species Gastrodia elata. Next base: position 22,170,870 of record CM028669.1, read on the forward strand.
GTTTGATAGTGAAGAATTCTGTGTGGTGTGGCTCTCTAATTTTTCTCATTCTTGGGGTTTCCACGTAAAATCTGTGATGTTTGAATGTTCTTGTGGTTGTGATGCATTCATGTGTCTTGATTCCTTGTTCTTACTATTTTGTGATCTTGTATTTTGCTTAGTAACCATCAACACATTACCGGTCCTCAATTGAGTTCTCTGAACCATTTCTGCTGTGGTGCTCGATCTGTTCGTGACAAGTGGTATCAGAGAGAGGTTTCCTTGTTGGTTCTAGTGTTTGTTGTTTGAGTGGGAGAAATGACTGATGAGATAAGGCACAAGATTGAAAAGTTTAATGGCACTGAACTTTGCATTCTAGAAAATGTAAATTGAGGATTTTCTTTATCAGAAGAAGTTGTATCAACCATTGAGTGGAGCCGATAGAAAACCAGTGACTCTATTAGATAAGGAATGGGATGTTTTGATATAGCCACAATGGGTTTGATTTGTTTATCATCATCTTCTTCTATTGCATTTAATATTGTTAATGAGAAAACTATTGTAAATCTCATGGAAGCCTTGATAAGGATGTATGAGAAGCCCTCAATTTCTAATAAAGTGTTTTTAATGAAGAGACTATTTATAATGAAGATGATGGATGGTTGTTCAATGACTGAACATCTCAATGGGTTCAATACTGTAAAGAGTTAGTTGAGTTCAGTGGGCATCAAGTTTGATAATGAGGTCTGAGCTAAGTTATTCCTCTCATCATTGCTAAATAGTTGAGATGGGCCGGTTACAACCATCAGTAATTCATCCGGGAATGCGTTGTTGAAATATGATGGTATTATCATGCTAGTGCTGAATGAAGAGGTGTGGAAGAGATCCCATGGGTCGTTGAAATTCAACATTAAATGTTGAAATCGGAGGAAGACATGTAGACTAGAAACAAAATAGAAATAGTTCTATATCAAGACAAGGTAAATCAAGACCTGGAAAAGCAAAGCTGAATTGGGAAGACATGTCCCTTCCCTAAAGAAGCAAAGTGGTGGAGGTAAGGTCATGTACCCCACTATGAATGTTTTAGCTGAAGAGGATCAAGTTGCATTGATCATCTTACTTATCAACACAGAATATTGGGTGGTGGAGTCAGGCGCATCCTTTCATGTCACTCTTAATAGGAGTGATTTTAAAATTTACACCAAGGGTAACTTGGGTAAGGTATATCTTTATTATGATAAGACATACGATATCTTTGGTAGAGGTGATGTGGATGTCAAGCTTCGAAGTGGTGCAGTTTGGAAACTCAAAGATGTTAGACATTTTCCAGGTTTTAAGAGAAATCTAATATATATTAGTCAATTAGTCAGGGAGGGCTACAATGCATATTTTACAATTGATTCATGGAAGGTCACCAAGGGTGCACTCATTGTGGCATGGGGCAATATGGAAGGTACCCTTTACTTAATCAATAAAGTGTTAGATTTTATTGTAGTTGCAGAACAGATAGACGCAGGTTTGTGGCACCGATTGCTTGGCCATATAAGTGAGAGGGGTTTGAAATTCCAGCAATCAAAGGGGGAGTTCCAAGGACTGAAGTCAGTAGACTTAGATTTCTATGAAGACTGTATGTTGGGCAAGCAGAAGAATGTTTCATTCTCCAAAGTTGGAAAAGGGCAAAAAGGCAGAACACTCAATTTGGTGCATATTGATATATGGGGGCCAACTCCTACTTCTTCCATAGGTGGAGCCTCATAATTTTTCACCTTTATTAGTGATCATACAAAGATGGTATGGGCTTACTTTCTAAAATATAAGTCTAATGTATTGATGTGTTTGGAAAGTGGTTAGCTTTGGTGGAGAATGAGACATGATCAAAGATTAAGTGCTTGAGATCTAACAATGGAGGCGAGTACTGTGATATAGAGTTCAAGGAGTTATGTGCTTTGAGAGGTATCAAGAAGGAATTCACAATCCTAAGAACACCATAGCAAAATGGTGTTGCATAGTGGATGAACAGAATAAAGATAAAACAAACTAGAAGGATGAGATTGCAAGCAGGTCTCCCAAAGTAGTTCTAGGTTGAAGCTGTTAACACGGCGATGTATTTAATCAATCAGAGACCTTTCGTACCCCTTAATGAAGAAAATACCGAAGAGGCTTGGAGCAAAATGGAGGTGAAACTGAACCACCTCAAGGTATTTTGGTGATCATCATATGTACACATTGATGCAAGATCTAGGAGCAAGCTTGATGCTAAGGCGATAAAGATCATAGGCATTGGAAGTGATGCTTGATGCTAAGGTGATCATAATATGTACACATTGTTACAGATTCTGGGACATTCAGAACTAGACAGTCATCAAAAGTAAGGATGTCACTTTCAATAAAAGTGAAATGTACAAGGATTGTATGGGAGTCAAGACTGACTCAAAGGATGCTTCAGATGGAGAATGTCGTCACATAGAGATTGATGACAATGTTAAGCTAGATGTTGGAGAACATGGAGAATCTCAAGAGGGTGTCAATGTTGAACCACAAACACCCATGTTAAGAAGATCCACAAGAGTGTCTAGACTACCATAGAGGTACTCTCCTTCTTTGTTATATTTGTTGCTAACGTATAGTGGTGAACCAAAAAGCTTAGAAGAGGCACTTCAAGTTCAAGATTCAAGTAAGTGGGAGGCTGCCATGAATGATGAAATGACATCACTCATGTCAAATGAGACATGGGAGTTGGAACCCTTACCAATTTGGAAGAAAGCCCTTCAAAATAAGTGGGTTTATTGGGTGAAGGAAGAGATTAATAGGAGCAAATGCTACAAGATGATACTTGTAGTAAAATGTTTCCAACAAAGGCATGTAGTCGACTACAGTCAGATCTTTGCCTCAGTTGTGAAGATGACAATCATCAGGGTTGTACTAAACATAGTAGAAGTTGAGAATTTACATTTGGAGAAAATGGATGTTAAAACTGTATTCCTTCACGGAGAACTGTAAGAGGAGCTTTACATGCAACCACTAGAATGGTACAAGGCTCAAGAAAAAGGAAAGTCTGAGCTAGTATGCACAAGCTCAAGAAGAGCCTTTATGGTTTGAAGCAGGTGCTAAGACAGTGGTACAAAAGATTAGATACGTTCATATCAGAATTTGGATACAAGAGATGCTAGGCAGATCAATGCTATTATATAAAGCAGCATACGCCTTCCTATATCATCCTATTATTGTATGTTGATGACATGTTGATCGCAGAATTAGACATGGAGGAGATAAAGATGCTGAAAGAGCTTATGTCAATGGAGTCTGACATGAAGGACTTAGGGTCAGCTAAGCAGATTCTTGGAATAAGAATCAATAGGGAGAGAAGTGCATGAGTTCTGAAGCTGTCACAGAAGGAATATGTTAAAATGATATTGAAAAGATTCAACATGAATGAAGCAAAACCAGTGGGCACTCCCCTAGAAAGTCACTTTCGCCTATCAAAAGAACAGATGCCAAAATCTGAAGAGGAGAAGGAATAAATGATGAAGGTTTCTTATGCTTCAACAGTTGGGAGCTTGATGTACACAATAATCTGCATGAGATCGGACATTGCCCATGCAATGGGAGTGGTCAGCAGATTCATAGAAAGCCAAGGAAAGCACCATTGGGATGCGATCAAGTCGATCCTAAGGTATCTGAAAGGTATAGTAGGCAAAGCATTATGCTTTGGAAGATCTGACATTATTTTACAAAGATATGAAGATTCAAATCTTACATGAGATGTTGATAGCAGGAGAAGTACTACAGGCTATGTCTATACATTAGGAAGTGCGGCGGTGAGCTGGATCTCCAAGCAACAAAACATCGTGACACTACGTACCACAGAGGCGGAATATGTTGCCATTACAGAGGCAAGTAAGGAAATAATTTGGTTGAAGGGGTTCATGGCATAACTGGGCAAGGAGAAAATGAATGTGATGCTCTACAGCGATAGTATGAGTGCCATTGATCTGGCAAAGAATGCCACTTTTCATGCCAGGATAAAGTACATTCAACTCCGTTACCATGTCATCCTGACACTATTGCAAGAAGGATAGCCTAGATTGGAGAAGATCCATACTTCTACGAGTCCAGCTGATATTCTTACAAAAGCAATAATAGTGGAGAAACTGAAGCTATGTGCATCTTCACTTGGCCTCGGTACGTGAAGAGAGAGTGATGGTGAGCCACACCACAGTCCTTGATAGACATAGAAGAATACTATGAAGGGTCAATGGAGGAAAGGAGGGAAATTTTTGCTAAGGGTCTCTAAGTGGGAGATTGTTATGTTGTGGAGACTTTAGTGCCCAAAAATAGTATAGGATCTGTAGTGCACCGTGGCACACTGCAGTGTGCCCAGGCAGTCCCAGCCCGAGATGGAGGTACTGTCGCGCGCATTAGCGGTCAGAAATAGAGAAGGCATGGTTGTAATGCGCTATAGTAGAAATCGGCTCTACCGTGCACCTCGGCGGGTCTCATCCCGAGAGCTCGGTGCTATCACGAACAACAGCGGGTCTCAACCATAGAGCCTAGCACTGCGATGTGCTGCTGCGCCTGGCAGAATTTTACTTTTATTCCAGGTTTTGCTTTAAGACTGATTCCAAGGATGCTTTGGATGGTGAGCGCAAACACATATAGATTGATGATAACATTGAGTCAGATGAACTTGTGTAGGAAGATACTCAGAAGGGTGTTAATGTTGAACTACAAGCACCCATATTGCAAAAATACCTACAAGGGTCACAAAACTATCATAGAGGTACACTCCTTCTTTATTTTATATATTACTAATATATAGTGATGAACTAGAAAGCTTAGAAGAAGTACTTCAAGTTGAAGATTCAATTAATTGGGAGGCTACCATGGATGAGGAAATTACATCACTCATGTCAAATGGGACATGGGAGTTGGCAGCTCTACAAACTGGAAAGAAAGCCCTTCAGAAAAAGTGGGTTTACCAAGTGAAGGAAGAGCCAAATGGGAGCAAGTAATACAAGGTGAGGTTTGTAGTACAAGGCTTCCAGCATTGGCATGGTGTTGGCTATAGTGAGATCTTCACCCCAGTTGTGAAGATGACAACCATCAGGGTTGTGCTAAGTATTTTTGCAATTGAAGATTTATAATTAGAGAAAACAGATGTGAAAGCTACATTTCTTCATGGAGAGCTGGAGGAAAAGCTCTACACGCAATAACCTGAGGGGTACAAGGCTCAAGAGAAAGGAAAAGCTAAGCTAGTGTGCAGGCTCAAGAAGAGCCTCTATGGCTTAAAATAAGTACCAAGACAATGGTATATGAGATTCGACATGTTCATGTCTGAGTCTAGGTATAAGTGGTGCAAGGCGAATCACTGTTGCTACATAAAATAGTGTAAGTCCTCCTATATCATTTTATTATTGTATGTGGATGATATATGGACCGTAAAATCAGACAGGGAGAAGATAAGGCTGCTAAAAGACCTAATGTCAAAGGAGTTTGACAATAAGGACTTGGGGCCGGCTAAGCAAATTCTTGGGAAAGAATCAATAGAGAAAGAAGTGCTAGAAACATGAAGCTGTCTTGAAAATACTAAATTGAAAGGTACTGTAAGGATTCATCATGAGCGAGGCAAAGCTAGTGAGCACTCCCCTAATAAGTCACTTCAGCTTATCAAAGGAATAGATACCAAAGTTCCAAGAGGAAAAGGAACAGTGTTGGATGTTCCTTATACTTTAGTAGTAGGGAGATTGATGTACACGATGATCTGCATAAGATCGGATATTGCCCATATAGTGGGAGTGGTTAGAAGATTTATGGGAATTCTAGGGAAGCACCATTTGAGGCAGTCAAGTTGATATTAAAGTATCTTAAAGGTATAGTAGGTAAAGCTCTATGCTTTAGAAGATCTGATATTATTCTATATAGTTATGTAGACTCTAATCTTACAAGAGATGTTGATAGCCTGAGGAGCACTATTAGATATATGTATATATTGGGAAATGCAGCGGTGAGCTGAATCTCCAAGTTACAAAAATTGTTGCTCTATCTACCATAGAGGCAAAATACATCACCATTATTAAGGTGAGTAAAGAGATGATTTGGCTAAGATGTTTTATGGCTTAATTGAGCAAAGAGCAAAAGGATGTGAAGCTCTACAGTGATAGTATGAGTGCCATTTACCTAGCAAAGAATGTAGCATTTCATGCCAGAATGAAGAATATACAACTTCAATACCATTTTATCCGTACATTGTTGGAAGAAGGGCAACTAGGATAGGAGAAGATTCACATTTCTAAGAATCCTGTTGATTGCTTACAAAAGTGATAATAGTAGAGAAATTAAAATTATGTGCTACTTTAGTTGGCCTTAGCATGTGACAAGTAAGAGGGGGTGAGCTTCACCATCTTCTGACAAAAAATGAAGAAGATAATGAAGAATCAAGAATAAAAGGAGATGTTTCCAAAAGGTCTCAAAGTGGGAGAATATTATATTCTGGAGACAATTTAGATCATCATGGAGATGCTAATAGAGCTTTGGTGAGCTTTTGAGAGGTTCTGGGGAAATTCAAAACAAGATTTGAAAGTTTCAATTACAGCATAGGCACCGCAGCATGTTGTGGTGCGTCATAGCGCGCCATGGCACCCAGCACTCGAGAGGAAGGTGCCATAGTGTGCCTTGGTGGTAAGTAGTCCAAGACTAGAGCACTATAGTGCGCCTTGGCAGATGGAGTCTAGAGACTAGGGTGTGTAGCAAGCAGCTACCCAAGGCTTGGGCAGTACGGTGCGCCGTAGCGCCTAACAGATTTCAGCTCCAATTCAAGGTTTTTATCTAAGATGTTTGGAGGGTATTTTGAACCTATTATAATCCAAATTTGAGTTGAGAACTTGAGAAAAAATCTTGGAGAAATTTTATTTATTGGCATTTTATTTTGAGAGGCCTTGACTGCCATTGGGGGAGATTGTAAGGAGGAATACAAAGGGAGAGCTGTTGTGCAAGGGAGCTATTACATATTAGAGAGGATACTCAATTTGGTGGCTGCTACTTCTACCCTTAATCTTAGAGTAAGGGCTACTATTCATTATTGTAGTTAAGCTCTTTGTAACTCTGTACTTTTCAAGTTTTGTAGTGAAATTTTTGTGTGGTGTGGCTCTATAATTTTTCTCATTCTTAGGTTTTCCATGAAAAATCTGTGTTGTTTGGATGTGCTTGTGGTTGTGATGCATACATATGCTATGATTCATTTTTCTTAATATTTTGTAATTATGTATTTTGCTTGTTAACTACCAACACATCTCCCGTTCTCGATTGAGTGCTCTAAACTGCTTCCGCTATGGCGCTCCATAATTACTTATGTTTATTTTTTAGAAACTTAAGTTATTCCATTATTATTAGTAATTTTTGTGAATACTTTGTGCAAAAAATTTATGTATCATTTTATTTTGTATTATCTAGAAACTGTATGCAAAGTAGAGGAATTGAAAATTTTTTTGACCTTGAAATTAAGTGTGTTGATGAATCCATAAATTATATCTAAAATAAAGGAAAACTCATTCATTTCTGATCTTAAAACTGCTCCTTTAATTAAATTATGTTTATCTTTTCAGGAAAAAAGCCTATCCAGGCAATTCTGAGTCATTTGGGAATTTTCCAAAATTTTCCAAAGGAAACCGCTACCGCACACTGTAGGGCGCTACAGCACGCTACCACGGGTCAAGTTACGAACCTCGGGCGCTGTCGCGTGCTGCAGCGGAGCATTTTGCGAAATGCTGGCGCTCCAGCACGCTGTAGTGTGTCATTTTACAAAATCAGGCGCTAACACGCGCTGCAGCGGGTCTATTTGCAATCATGAACGCAATCACGCTCTGCAGTGGTTCAATTTGCAATACCACGGGCGCGATCGCGCGCTGTAGCGGTTCAGTTTGCAAAACGCGGGCGCGATCATGTGTTGTAGAGGAGATTTTTGCGAAATGCTACCACTACAACGCACTGCAGCGCCCCGATTTGCAAATTCTGGTACTACCGCGCGCTGCAGCAGAGCAATTTTGCGAAATGCTACTGCTTCAGCGCACTGCAGTGGTGCAATTTGCAAAACGCTAGAGCCACAGTGCCCTGCAGCGGGTCACTTTGCGAAAAATGGATGTGGTAGCACGCGGTAGTGGGACACTTAGCGGAATTTGCTTGCGCCATTGCACGCCACAGCGCGCCACAGCGCGCTGCAGCGGCCCGCCACAATTTCCTTTTGCAGAAGCATTTAATGCGGCTGGGACATGACCCCCAACCTGCATCTTGTCCCCAGCCATCTTTTCCTCTGCAGCTACTATGTTTTTAAATAAAAAGGAGATTTATGAGGTGATGTATTGGCTAAACAAATGAAGATATTGGTCACCTCACCATCAATTGGGATTTTTTCCATCATTGCTCAGAATTTTCAATAGGAATTGCTAGTTTGGATCTTAAGTGTGATGAATGCAGCCCGTCTCCTATAGATATCTCTCCTCTTGACTAGAGGAGGGTTCCAATTTTTGCTCAAATCACTTAAGTAAGGAGAAGGGTTGCATAGTGGAAGAGAGGAACTCCCCAAGGGTGGAAGAGCCAATTTACCAAGGAGAAGAAGAAGGAAGGTCGCACTAGCGACCTAAGAGAGGAACTTCAAGAAGGAGAAGAAGGATCCGGAGAACTTCTAAGGAATGTTCATAGTATCTTCTAAACTCTTCTTTTGTAATTTCTTTTCTTTGTTGATCATGAAAGGGTCTTTATCCATGTATGCGTTCTTTTTCATCTCTTTTGTAATGGATAGCTAAATCTCCTTTGGGGAGAGTTGGGGTAATCTCATGTATTTGATAGTTACATTTTAATTGTATAAAGTTTTCCTCAAGTATTAATAAAATGTATGAACTCAATGCCTTGCTCAAGAAATGCTTAATATTACTATAGTCTTGATTGTGAATTAAAGGAAAATGAACTTATGAACTCAAAAACTAAACTGTCTTGTGCTCCATAGCTCACCTCTGGTTATATGCTAGATTAATGAGTGCATGAGAGCTTAGAACTATATGAGAAAAGTTCTTAAGCTTAGTGCACCTTAATCTAAGCTCAACTAAAGTGTTGATCCATGTGATGCTAAGACCCACTAAGTGAGCTCCTTAGCTCAACATAATTGAGGGAGGGAAAGAAACAGTTGTGTGCTCATGAACAAGGTGACATAGTCATTGAGCCCAACATATTATTCCCTCATTTCAACTATGTGCGATGCGAGTGACGCTCTTAGTGGAATCTATGCTTATAAGATCTTAAAAATTTAATAATCCTCATCTCCTTGATCAAGAGATAAGATGAAATTACAAACCTAAAATCTTATAAGAATCTTTGTGATGAAATAGAACCAACTGTGTGTTCATTTTGTGCACGAGATTTGAACTTGTGAACCCTTGAGATAAAACTCAAGGAAGAACAATGTGCACTTGATTTAAATCTGAGTAAATGAAAGATAAACGCTTGAGGAATCATCATGCATAAGTAACCTATCATGACATGTGGGATGAACCCAAATCTCCTCTTCCTTTTATTTGACTTAATTTCTACTTAGTGATTATTGTGCTTAGTTTAGAACCAACTCAAACCAATCACATCATAGCTTAAACATTAGTGAGAATAGATAAATCTTAGTAACAAAACAACCAATTCTCTGTGGTTTGATAAATCCCAGAAATTAACACTTTCCACTTATTACTTCAGACTACGTACACTTGTGTGCAAACGCAGACGTGTATTTACAGTCTGTCATGTGCATTAAAAGAACTTTTGACACAAATCATATTTGAACTCTAGACAAATGGTTAATAACAATTTAGGAGAAGAACACCAATAAAACCAAAGATTGAGTCCTTAAGGATTATGCTTTACCAAATGTCGAAGAAATTACAAATGCCATAGTAAGACTTAACATTCAAGCTAACAACTTTGTGATCAAACCAGCGACCCTGCAAATGATTCGAAACCCTTAATTTTGTGGCCTACCCAGTGAGGATCTTAACATTCATATTTTAAACATCTTAGAAATATAAGATACATTTAAATATAACAGTGTCTCTGACAATTCCATAAGACTTAGATTATTTCCATTATCCCTTAGAGAAAGACAAAACATTGGTTGATCTCCCAACCAAGTGATTCAATAACTACTTGGGACAACCTGGCACAAACATTCTTAGCAAAATATTTTATGCTAGCAAAAATAGTGAGACTTAGAAATGAAATATCACAATCCAACAGGAAGGTGAGATATTTTATGTAGTTGGGAAAAGCTTAAGAAACTCCTAAGGTGTTGCCCGCACCTTGAATTTATATTGTGGTTGCAAGTTCAAATATTTTCTAATGGAATAAATGCATCCACTTGGACACTAATAGAATTTGCTTCAAGAGAATCTTTAATGAATAAAACCCAAGACCAAGCATATGATCTTCTAGAAGAAATGGCAACAAATTCTTACCAATTACATACTAAGAGGTTACCTCATAATAGTAGAGAGTATATTAATTTGATTGAAAACAATCAAATAGGATAACTACAAAGAGAGATTTTGACCTTAAATCAAATATTAGTAATAATGTCTGTTAACACTACTATATAAGTGATTTGTAAAAATTATGGAGAGGGGCACCAGAGTAGAACTGTAACTAGAACAAGCCATTCACACCCTCAAACATTGAATAAGTAAACTTTTTAAGAAATAATTATAATTTCTCTCAGAGTCAAAATAATATTTATTCAAATAATCATAATCATGATTAGAGAAACCAAAGGAATCAGGATTAGAGAACTTATTCAATGCATATAAGGCTAAAACACTTCACTTTATACAGAGGACAAAGGTGTAATGCCATGGTGCAAAGTTAGTAAATTCTAACCCAACACTAGGTGTTACCATAGTACTTAGCACTAAATTAGTAGGAATCTTACTTGTTATTAAGTACTACGTGGCCAAGAATCTTTTTGTGATAAGGAAATACAGTAATTTAAAAGGGCAATATATATATATATATATATATATATATATATATATATATATATATATATATATATATATATATAAGAATATCCATATCCATCATCCAAACCATGCTTAATAAGAAGAATGAAAAATACATCCATCACAAAAAAGAAGGTAAGAATATCTAGAGTCTAACTTATTACAGAATATTTATAAAATGTTATAAATTCACTCTTTCTCATAGATATGAAAAATAAGATTGCAAGTGTGACAGCCCGCCCTTAAGAGGGGTGGTCGTCACTTGGCAAACCCCTCACTTATCACTAGATTAGGGTATGATCCCCAATTCATTAACAAGTGAAGGATAAGCCCTTATGAAAATCAATAGAATCATTCACTAGATACATACATATCAATCAAAGTGCAAAAGCAAATAAAGAATAATTTTATATCCATTATATCAAAATGCAAAAAATAAGAGAAATATGCAGCTCAGAATAAAGAAATGCCGTAAAAAACAAAATATACATGGTACCTGTATTATTATAATATTTTAATAAGTTTAAAATAGATGAAAGGAAAGTAAACTCTCAGCCTCATAAGAAAATAATTAATAAACTAAAGATCTTCAGTAACATGGCGCTCTTTCTCCTGATCTAGCTCCACTCCTGGCTCAATCACCTCTAACGGCTTGGAATCTACTATTGTTGGTTTCACAATGACAGGGCCCCAGCCAAAAGAAAAATAAATTGATTAGACATATTGTTTAAGTATATTTTAGGCTAATTAGTTTTATATAATAAATGATATCACCATTTACTTAAGAAAGCTAAAGCAAATAAATGAGTACATCAAGCTAAGAAAGAACATGGTAAGCTATAAATAATATATTTATAACTTAACAAATACTGAGGTAAATGGACATACCTTAACCAAAAGCTGCATCAAGGTTAGGCATTATATATATATATATATATATATATATATATATATATATATATATATATATATATATATATCTGTGTGTGTGTGTGTGTGTGTGTGTGTGTGTGTGTGTTTGTGTGTGTGTGTGTGTGTGTGTGTGTGTGTGTGTGTGTGTGTGTGTGTGTATGTGTGTGTGTGTGTGTGTGTAAAATAAACTATAAGTACTTAGAAAAAAGACTTATCCTAACATGCTAATGATCACATGGAATTATGCAAATAAACACAAAGTAAACTAAAGTGTGATAAATTTTAGTAAATTGTATCAATATCTAGCATCTTAGCATATAAGTAAGTAAGCACTAAAATAATGCTGAACTGCAGTAAAAGTAAATAGGAAATATAATGAATTATGTAAAAACTAGTCATATCAAAAAAATTGGCTAAACAAGCCACTAAACTATAACTGAGCTGAACGGAACTATATCATATATGATATCACTTAGCATCTAAAACTAAGGCAAAAAATGGTACTGTACTGAAGAGCAAAAAATACATTTGCAAGGTTTTTAGTTATCTTACTTTACTCCGGTGGACATATACGACGTTGATCCTTTTGGTTTTGGATAGAAAGATAACTCATTCTAGTTCTTAAAATATCTTTTTGGATGGGGCCACTATGGGAGAACCCCAACCAGAATAGAAGACCGGTTGTTTCGTGACGGCGTCCCGTCCCTAAAGCCCTAAGGGAGCCAGAAGTAGCTGAGGAGTCAAGCACATCTGCAACACAGAGGTGGGTTCTGGAACCAGTCACAACTCTCTCCAATAAATTTATGTCATGTATCCTTATTTCCCCTTACTACCTTTCCATTGGCAGTTTTATGTTTACACAGTCTTCCATCTATAACATGAACCTAATGCAAATGTTATCTTAATTTTTTATGATTTCATTTCATGCACCAAGTTATCTTATATGACACATTTAATAAAAAAAAGCTCAAAATACAAGGAATACAAAGCACAAAGTTCAATAGTAAGCAAGAGACTCTACAAAACACAGGCGATATTTGCTGTTGTCTAATTTATCAATTCTAGATATTCTAACTTTATACAAGCTCAGGATCTCCAACACCCTACTATCAAGTATAAACTCAGATCCATAGCCTTATATTGTGGAGCCTCGTACGCTCTGCGGCCATGCTAATACGGATGTTAGCATAAATACAAGGAGTACGATGCTCTAACTGTGGCAAATCCCCAACTTAAGTAGAGTCAGGTAAGATCCAACCCGCCTTAAGCCATAGACTCGTCACTTGGAATTGTGAACATTCATCAACATATCAAAGTAGTAGAAGCACAAAATAGTGTAACGTAATATCCACATCACAGCATAGTATAGAAGAGTAAAAGAAACAGTAACTCAGCTCAAAGTGCAGAAAGTAAATACATCCATAAATAATTATTACAGACTAAAAGCTTAAATACAGAAAAGATCTCTCAAATCTCACAGCTGAAAAGAGAATCTATCTAAGCGACCATAGGAAGGTTCTCCTTCTATGTAAGCTCCTCTACTGCAAGACTACCAGCGAACAGCTCCAAATCTGATATTTATCGGTATCACAAATGCTAGGGCCCTAGCCAACAAAAGAAAAAGGTTAAAGTAAGACAATTTGTCTAAGTACATTTTAAGCTAATTTAAGTGAACAGAATATTTAACGATATCAGATCAACTACTTTAAACATGCAAGTGATAAGCTATTCATTTATAATTGAACAACAGGTATGTAAAGTAACATACAAAACATGAAACTAAGTAAGGTGAGGCTAAAGAGCAAACATAACTGCAAGTACTGAAGAACTCATCCTAACATGCTCATGATCACATAAAGACATGCTGATTTCATCAAAAGTAACCGTAGCATCCTAAACACGCTAATATTTAATAGCTATTCAATGAAAACATATATACAAGCATGCAGATTTAATAAACAAAAGGCCACTGAATCATGAAACAAAGCAAAATGAGGCACTGAAACTGAACTAAAGTAAAGGTATACCTAAAAAATAGTACTGCCATAACAGAAACTGGCCATGCAAGGCCTCTGAATAGAAAGTTCAACATGTGTCCATCCTAGGCATCATCAGAGCTGGGTCTGAGTTGAGCTTTTAGAATAAGACATGTACTAATCCTAGCCAAGCACTTGGCAAGGTTTGAGTCTATTCTATAACAAAATTAGAATTTAATAGGTAGACTAAGCTAGGACATACCCTACTGAATTGAATGCGCTGAAAAAACTGAATGTTATGCTTTTTAAATACTAACTTAGGATGTATCTTTCATATCCTAAGCTTACCTTTTATGTCCAAGGAAAAAGCTTAATATCCAAGGTATGCAGAGCAATCAAAATCAAAGTAAGCAAGAGACTCAACTAGACTTTGTGATATCCGTTATTATCTAATTTATCCAAATCTAACTATTATGAGAAGATACAAGTTTAGGATCTCCAATATCCAACTATCGAGTAAAATCTCAGATTCACGATCCTAATGTTAATAATAGAACTTAACAAGTTCTAGTTCATAATCAAGTGATGACTATAAGAGTTTAAAGTAAGTAAATCAATGACTTAATATTTATTTTTTTCTAACTTAACCCAGATCTTGATTAATTAAATCAAGACTAAGGATTCTGAACTTAAACTCCACATTGGGGTTCAAATCTTGATTCCAAGGTGATATCATAATAAGGATTTAGGGTTCACACTTAAGTATAATCTAAATGTGCTAAATCTTATAAGCTAAAGGATTTAGAAACTAAGATCTTAATAAAATTTTATATCTAGTATTATAAGATAAAATAATCAACCAAGAAGTAAGAATCTAAGATCTATATTCAATCTTTAGGATAGTTATATTATTCTAAAGATTGAGTAAATCCTACAACCACAAGGAGGTTTCAAAAGGATTAAACAGTAAATCAATTAGGGAATTCCAAAGAAGGTATTTCCATTAAGTCAGATAATCTAAAGTCTAAGATCTAAGATTTAAGGTTTGATCGCTTTAGATCTAAGCAAAAGACTGGACTTAGGATTTTAAAAAGATAGTTCATTAGGACTATAGTTTATGGATAATCTTTGATAAATAACAAGGATTAGAAACTTTAGCTTTAGTATTGATCCAGCAAATTCTTTATGAAGGGTCTTAAGATCACTTAAGATCTTAAGGATTTACTTAAGGATTTTAGGACTTAAGCACTAGGATTCATTCATGAGGTGATGAAACTAAGCAATTAATATTTATATTATTCATTATTGATTACACTCTCCTTACTTGAGGTTTCTAGGGTTTAAGGGTGCTTAAACCATTCTTTAGTCAAAATGACCAAAATGCCCCTCTTAAGGCTAAAATTGGGAAATTAGGGTTTGATCAATTAAATTGATTCAAGTCTGTTTTAATGAGCTTTTTATTGATTATTGAAGTGGGTAAAATACTTAACTTAGGTTTTTGATATTTAAATTAGCTTAATTAGCACTAATCACATTAAGAGGTCAATTATGGTGTTTAAGGGAATTAGGGCATACTAGGATGATCCAAATACATTTATAGGTTCTACTATGCTTAATAAGGCATTAGGAACTAGATTCACCAAAATTAGAGACTAATCCAAGGCTTACTTCACTAATCTCATTTTATGGTAATTAAGAGGTGATTAGCAAATTTATGATTTTTAAATTATCTTTAATGGCTTACATAGGTTCTCTATGGTCTTATGAGCAATCAGAAACTTAATCACTTTTTTTGGGCAATTAATGAATTAATTATGAATTAAATGAAAATAGGGAAAGGTTAGGCAATTAGTTAAAGTCTAACCATTAGATCCTTAATTTTATTTTATATTATTATTCTTTGTATTTTTCTGATTAAAATGGTATATTGGATCATACCATTTGGATAAGTATAACTATATTTATTTAAATAATTTAATCTATATTTTTATTTAAATTAAAACTATAGGGAATGCATTTATCAATTATTTATCATAACAAATTAATTCCAATATTCCTTATATAATCGCGGCCCAAAATCAAAACCGCGCGAGTCAAGAGAGGCCCGGCCCGATGCGCCACTGCGTCGTCCGCGATACCTCTCCTTCGCAGACAGCCACGAGGAGGGAACCTTGGACCACCAAATTCACCGCTGCAAGGCCACGCCATGACCAGCATTCGATCGCCACACATTCAGGAGGTCAAGGCACGTCGATTGAACCTGGAAGCCATAACTAGGATGGAATGGAATGCTGGATGGCTACTCCATCAAAGCTTCCAATTTTATATGATTAGGGTTCACTGTGAGGGGATAATTCTTCTCACAGTGACCACTAAAAGGATGGGGCTTGATTCCTACACCATCAATGAGGTGAGGCGAGTCCAACCCCCAAGATTTTATAACCTAGGGTGCAGCCAATCGCTGGGTCCTTACTCGAACCCAGTCATGACTCGACTGCTAGCTCGATCGATTGATACAATCGATCAGAGCTAGCTCAACCCTTACGATAATTATAATAAGTTCCCTAGGTGGCTAAGGTAAGCTAGGTGACATCCAGAGGCTCATCCAGAAGCTTAAATGGAAAACTGAACTTAAGGAATTCAGTGGAAGAGGCTATACCTGAAGACGTGGTTGTAGGCATAGCTGAGAGGAATTGAGAGGCTTCTGAGCTCACCCAGTAGTAGGCACAAGTTTATTTAGAGCCTGAACACTAGGTGGATCCTCTATCAGCGGTATGCAGCTGCGGGGATGCCGGGATTCACCGAGAGAGATGGGAACTCCAGGGGATTCAATTGGGAGGATTAAAAGATAACAGTGAGCAAAGGGACTCACTGTGATGCTCTTAGGGTATTTATAGGTGACAAGGCATACTGGGAGTGGATTCTAGAGTTTGAGTTTCATGACTTTAGCTCGGATCGAAGTTAAGGCTCGGGTCAACTGCTAGTGGTCATCATGGGAGACTACTACCAGTAGAAGGTCACATCGAGGGTAGAAGAGGAATAATGGGTTCTTTCCCATACTGCCACGGGGGCTGGGAGGGATCAAGATGTTGGGGGGACCAGCGTGCGACGGGCGAGAGGTAGACGAAGATCAACAGTGCACGGGGTGCTGGGAGCCGTCTGATCACTGAACCATTTGGATTGGAAGGCTACGATTCACTACTTAAGCGATTAACTGCAGATCAGATATTAGCCGTCAGATGTATTCGATCGATCTAACGCTTAGGATTTAATCACGACGCGGGTGATACGAGTCATTCGATAGATGGCGCTAAGATGCGTGCTAGTGTATCCAATGGAAGGAGAAAGAGCTCCGCTGTTGGGACCCTGCTACAGATCTGCCACGGTCCCGACAACAAATCACGTATAAATAAATTTTAATAAAATTAATTTTAATAATTATTATTCATTTAAATAATTAAATTAATAATCCTAAAATTCTTAAATCCACTTTAGGCTTAAATGAGCTTCAAAAATTTCCAAAATTTCACTCTTAGCTAATTGAGGCATGAGGAATTCAAAAAAGAAATCAAATTTTAATTTAAAGATCAAATTAATTTAGGTATTTTCCAAGGCTCAAAAATAGGTAAAAATACAAAATTTCTCAATTAAGCTCTGATTGATCTCAAACTTCTAGGGTTAGGTTTAAATTACCCAATGAGTCTAATCGAATCAAAATCAGAACTTAGTTTAGCTTAAATAATTTGGATTTAGCTAGGGTAACAATTAGGGTTATTACAAACTCTCCCACTTAAGAATGATGTTGTACCTGACATCACTCAGTGAAGAAAGTACTACTAGGACTAAAATATTAAATGAAATAGAAAGGAAAGAAAAGAATAGTACCTGAACTTGCAAAGAACTATGGATATTTATTATGCATACCCACTTCTTTTTCCCAAGTAGATTCTCTCAAAGATCGACTCTTCCATTGGCCTTTGACCATAGGAATTGAATGACTTCCTAGCTGCTTCTGATCACGAGCTAAAACTTTGATTGGTTCTTCGGCATAAGAAAGATCAGGTTGTATTTCTACTGCTGGAAGCTGAATTAGATGAGAAGGGTCTCTGAGACATCTTCTCAATGATGATACATGGAACACATTATGAGCGGCTGCAAAGTCATCAGGGACATTCAACCTGTAGGCAGATGATCCTACTTTAGCCAAAACCTCAAAAGGTCCAACATAGCGGGGACTGAGTTTTCCTACTACACAGAATCTGTAGTCCCCCTTCATTGGACTGACTTTCAAATAAGCAGAATCTCCAACATTGAACTCTAGGAAATGATGATGAGCATCGTGATACTTGATCTGATGATCTTGAGCTAAATGAATTCTCTGTTGAATTAAGTGAATCTTCTTATTAGTTTCTTCCACTAACTCGAAACCAAAAAGCTAAATGCTTTCTATTTCTTACTAGGCTAGCAGAGTACTACATTTTCTACCATACAATGTCTCATAAGGAGCCATTTTAATACTGGCTTGGAAACTGTTATTATAGGCAAACTCCACTAATGGAATGTGATCTTCTTAGGAACCAGTAAAATTGAGAACACGAAGCCTGAGCAAATCCTCCAAAGACTGATTCACTCTTTCAGTCTGACCATCCATCTGATGATGAAAAGCTGTACTCATAGATAGAGTAGTACCCAGATCTTGGTGCACAGCTTAACAAAGCTTAGAAGTAAATTTGCTATCTCTATCGGATACTATTTATTTCAAAATTCCATGCAGCCTGACAATTTCTTTGATATAGAGCTTTGCTAACTTCTTTACAGAGTCAGTCTAATGGATAGGAAAGAAGTGCACTGATTTAGTTAAACGCTCTACTATAACCCAGATTGCATCGGCACTAGATTTTGCATGAGGCAATCCCATAACAAAATCCATAGATATATCAAATCATTTCTATTAAAGAATTTCTAATGGATGCAGAAGACCACTAGGACTTTGGTGCTCGGCCTTTACTAAGTTGCAGGCATGACACTTAGCCATGAAAACAGCTACACTCTTTTTCATACCAGCCCACCAAAATGATTGCTTTAGATCCTGGTACATCTTAGTATTGTACTGTCTGGGTGAATGTGATACCCAAATTTTTGGCCTTTTATCAGAACTTCACGGTGCATGTATTTAGGAATCCACAAATGACTACCTTGATAATTACATCATTATGCATCTGCAAATCATGATGACGACTACCTTAGATATCTACTTTGAATTTTAGATAATCTTTGTCCATGGTCTGCGAGATGGAGACATCTCTGCGAAAAGTAGGTTCCATATTAATATTTACCAGAATAGAACTCAGCACATCACCGTTGACTGGAAAAATTTCAAACTTACGAAACTCTTATTCTAAGGAACTGGAGGCAAATCATGGTAGATAGAGTAGCACGATGACTAAGGGCATCAGCCACTATATTTGCCTTACCTGGATGATACTGAATACTTAAGTCATAATCACTGATAAGTTCTAACCATCTTCTCTAATGGTAGTTCAGTTCTCTTTGAGTGAAGATATACTTTAAGCTTTGATGATCAGTAAAATTTGAACACTGAACTCCATATAAATAATGACACCAAATTAGTAAGGCAAAGATTACAATGGCAAGTTCAAGGTCATGAACTGGATAATTTCTCTCATTGGGTTTTAACTGGCTAGAGGCGTAAGTGATTACCTTACCCTCTAACATTAACACACAACCTAAACCAATTCTAGAGGCATCAGTGTACACCTGATAATTCAAGCCTTCCTTGGGCAGAATAAGTACTAGAGCGGTAGAAAGTGCGTCCTTCAGGGTTTGAAATGCTTCTTTGCATTCAAGACTCCAAATAAATGGGACAGCTTTCTGAGTTATCTTAGTCAAAGGCAAGGCGATTTGAGAAAAGCCATTAACAAACTTCCTGTAATATCTAGCTAATCCCAAAAAACTTCTAATATCAGTGACTGACTTAGGATGAACCCAATTCTAAATAGTGCTTACTTTGTTTTGATCTACACGAATACCCTGGGCATCGACCACATGTCCCAAGAATGCAATGAATTTGAGCCAAAATCTGTATTTTTTAAGGTTCGAGAATAAATGAGGATATCATCGATAAAGATGATTACAAATTTATCTAAATACAGTTTAAGGACTCGCTGCATCAAATCCATGAAGATTGATGGTGCATTAGTGAGTCCGAAAGACATCACTAAAAATTCAAAATGACCATAATGAGTACGGAAAGCGGTCTTTCCTACATCATCTTCTTTTACTCTTAATTGATGATATCCAGAACTTATGTTGATCTTAGAGAATAAAATAGCTCCAGATAACTGGTCGAACAAATTATCAATTCTAGGCAACGAATATTTAATCTTTATGATGACTTTATTTAGTTCTCGGTAATCTATGCACATTCGCATAGATCCATCTTTCTTTTTTACAAATAGAATGGGCACTCCCCAAGGAGACATACTTTGCCTAATAAAGTCTTTATTTAAGAGTTCTTGCAACTGTTCATTAAGCTCTTCAAGTTCCTTAGGTGCCATTCTGTACGGAGCCTTAGATATAGGCTGGGTACCTGGGATTAATTTGATAGAGAACTCTACTCCTCTGGGAGGAGGTACACCAGGCAAATCTTCTGGGAATTCATCGGTGAATTCCTTAACTACTTTACAATCAGAGAGAGGGATAATTTTTTCTTGTTTCACCCATCATAGTGACCAGAAAAGCATCACAACCCTTACTAATTATGTGCTCAGTTTTGATAGCGTTGATTAACGATAATTGTGTACTGACTTTCCCTATAAAGATTTTAGACTTGCCCTGGGATTGAAGAGTGACTTTCTTCTTCATGCAGTTTATTACGGCATTATGGTCATTGAGCCAATTCATCCCAAGGATGATATCAAAGTTTGCTAATGGCAGGATGATTAATTTGGAGTCAAACTCCTGATCATTTAATGGGATTTTGACATTACAAAACTTATCAGCACTGAGCTGGGCTCCAGATGAAAGACCAACACTTAATGATTTTGCTAAGTTGTATGAGTGTGGTTTTAGAATGTTAGCAAAGGGTTCAGAAATAAATGAATGATTAGCACTAGTGTTGAATAACACATTGCAGGGCTGGTCATTATTATATAGTGTGCCTAAATTGTTTATATGAATCACATTAATAACTTGAAATAATTAAGATATAAAAAATACAATTTAAGAGAAGAAGTTCAGAAATTTGTACCTGAAACCACATTGTTGTCTACTGTGGCTTCCAGAGGTGTTAAAGCATACACTCGTGTAGGACCAGCAGGACAGTTGTTTACTTGCTTCCTGGGATTATTTTGGGACTTAGGAGCTGAGGATTGCTCTCGAGCAACTTTAGATGTAGGGGCTGGCATTATTTCCAAACTTGGTTCTCTCCTATTCAGTGGAGTTACTCTGAATACTTGGTTTTTCTATGACAATTTAATTTGGACTCCATCCACTGTCTCTGTGTATGTGCAATGATAAAATAGGTGGCCTGGATGCCTACAAGTGTAGCACTTATGGCCAAAGTAGTAACACTTGCCATAAGGATGAGGCCTATTACAGCTTTGAATTGGTTCAATAATGGGTGCAAGTTCGATTTGATAGACCTTTGCAGAGTGAGGTATTTGCTTTTTGAAAGCTTCATGCCTGTGGGGAGTTGATTGCATCTTTCACTTATGTTACAACCCAGTAGTTATTTAGGTTAATTAAGACTAATCTAAGTCTTAATTATGGTTTTAGTACACTAACTAAGTTATTTAGAACTCACCTTGAAGATCCGGTCCAAACCAGGAGGTAATGGATCAAATACCTGATTTCTGGAAAATCCAGAAGCCCTAGAAATTGACTTTCTATTTTGATCTCAAATCAAAAATCTGACTTTCCCATTGCGTTCACCACCCCCAAATTAGCTAGGGGTGAAGTTTTTAAAGCATTTGGAAGTCGTTGAATTTTTGTCGAACATTTTAAAATTATTTAAATACTCGTCGAAATGAAAATATGATCGTGCCGTTGCGTTCCTCACCCCTCAATTAGCTAGGGGTGATTTATTGGAAATTTTAGGAATTCATTTAATTAATTAATTTTAATTAATTAAAATGGGTAAAAAATAATTTAAATAATATTAATAAATAATAACTTAACGGCTTCCGTCAACTCATATAATGTTTCTTTATCTCACGGCATCCACTATTTTCGTCCATTCTAACCATTCCATCTGAGCCCTCAGCTCGCCACGCATAGGCCCTCGAGCGACGCAAGTGTCGATCCACCTCCCTAATGATGAAATTAAGCCTCCTGATCGACTCCCCGACACCCCATTTTCTGGAATATGATCTCAGCGAGGAAAAAGAAGTGTCTTCGATCGAATCTTCGTTCTGCACCATCTAATAGAGGTACCTCTAATCCTACTGAATGTAATTTTGAATATCAATCAATTATTTTGAACTGCTATTTCATTTCCTTAATTGTGGATTGAACGAATCGGATTTTCGTTTAAACGGCTTGATTTCATCAATTTAGCGTAGGATCGACAGTAGAAACCATTACACCTTAGGACTCCCGATCATCGATCCTAGGGCTAGCTACCGTCTTCGATGCAGAGCTCTTCCGGCTTCGGTGCGACCTCCATTCGAAAGATCTGGTTGTTCCTCACCTATTGCCATGCGGTTCGGAGCCTGGGGCTGCCCGAATGTCGCTGAGAAATCAAACCCTAATCCCCAAACCCTCAGGATTCTTGCGAAGGGAAGGCAGGGTCCGGGCCTGGCCAGGTCGACCCGGGCCCGTCCCGTATTTTGGCTCAGGCCGATCCGTAGCCTCGATTGAGATAGCCGGGCCCGCACGGACATTTGGCAAGCGTGGATTGGCTAGGCGTCATCGCGTAGGGCCCGCGGCTGTCCTCACTAATGATGACTGTGGGACCCACTCGAGGATGCCTCGACCTGTGGCAGCCTGCAACGTGGCCGCGGGGCTGTCATTCATTAGGTGCCGTACCCGTGGGCCCCACCACCTATAGAAAATGCAAAAAATTTAAATATATATAGATTAGATATAAATAAAGATTAAATTGTTAAATAAGGTTTATTTAAATAGTTTTAATTAAAAACTAAAACCTTAAACACCAATATCTTAATAATTATAGGTCCAAATTATACAATTAAATATCTCAAATTAATCAGAAAAATACAAGGAATTTATTGGTGCTATTAGTTTTCCATTTGGACTAATATTCACTTAGTGGCATTTTAGGATATTTGAATATTCGCAAAATGCCACAAAAACTTCATTTAACCCTAACTTTGCACACACTAATCCAAACCTATTGAATATGGGTCTTAAAGTGATCAGCAAATCCTAAGGATTAATTTTATAGAGTTTATTTTGCTGTTTGGATTAGTTTTAGACTAATGAAATTTAGGACCTAACCCTAATTAGGTAAATTAACCCTAGAACTTCAATTGACCATAAGTTGGTCAATTGAGCTCCAAATTAGGTCATCCATATATTCATTTTGATTAGGAGACCCTAATTAGCAGTAAACTGTAAAATAATATTTAAGATCTAACAGTTAGATTTCTTAATCAACCCTAGTTACCCTAAAACTTGATTAGTAAAGATTAGCAAATTTAATGATCCAAATTGAATAATACAAGTTTCAAAGAACTCTTAGAGTAGATTAGAACCTAGTGGTGTTGTTGGTTTAGTGATTTGGTGATTAACTTCACTAATCACTTACTAATTACCCTAAACCCTAATTAGGCCATAACTTAGCCAATTAGAGTCCAAATTGACCCTACTACTAATCAATGTAATTAGTGGATCATTTGTGATCTACAGCCACTAATTTTGCTTAATTTGGACACTAATTGGAGAAATCAGGATTTTCGACCCTTAATTAAGAAACCATAAATTACCATTTTAGCCCTAAGTTTGTATTGGCCATAACGTGGCCAATACTTATCAAAATTCAGTAATTTTAGATTTTATGGAAACCTTAGATAGTAAGTAACAATAAACTGACAAAAAAACTAAGATTTCATTAGGCCAAATTACCAAAATGCCCCTATGAGTTAAATTCATTAATTTGATCTTATGAGGCCTAATAGTTTCCCAATATTTGTGTAATTGCTATTTAATCTTATATTAGATAGTAAGAAACACTTTGCCATAGAAAAATTCAGATTTGGAACCCTAGATCAAAATTTGATCTCTTAGACTCTTAAGTAGGGGTAAAATGGTCATTTTGCCCAAATTTAGGGTTTAGCATTTTTAAAGCCCTAAAATCATATTATAAATAATATAAACAGTAAGAATAATTATTTAGATCATAATTTATTTGATTATAAGACTTAGTTTGAGCTTTGATTAAAAATCTCATTTTTTAAGTTCTTAAGAAAATCCTAAGTAAAATTATGAACTTTCCTTCCTTCTTTAACCTTCTTAGATCGTTCCATAGGTCTTAATAACATTAGTTAGGGTATGTGTCTGTGAGATACTCTTTGTAATTAAGAACTTTTATTCCTAGGATTAGAAATAGATCTTAGGTTAGAGTTCATCTATTGAGTAAATTGGGTAACTCAATAGGTGAAGCCTTGAGTTACTTGTTTATAGATTTTCTTAATTTATTAAATGATTATTTGATCTTTAAATCATAGATCTAAGTATAGAGATCTATCCTAATGGGTTGATTAATCATTAAGATTTGCCTTAACCTAATTTGTGAGGCTTGTGTTCTAAACCTTAGACCCGTAGATACACCTTTGGATTGAGTGAACAAACCCCAATATTTGGAGTTTAATTCTTAATCCTTTCATCTTGATTTGATCCATCAAGATGAATTGGGATTATGATAAAATAACAAAATAGGTTGATTAATTTATTATTTAACTTATATAGTCGATATTGATTTAATAAGATTAGAACCTGATCAGTTCTAATTGTTTTCTACTTATAAGGTCGTGAATCTGAGTTACAGTCGATAGTAGGACTTGGAGATCCTGAACTTGTGTAACTTAGAGTAGATAAAACAAATAAATTAGTCAATAATGGATATCACATGTGTTTTAGCTAATTCTCTTGCTCACTTTGATTTGATGCTTTGCTTACCTTGTAATTGAGCTATATACCTTAAACATATATTCTGTACATAGGATATTTGATGAGTATCCTATGTAAACTTTGAGAATTCATAAGTAGCATTCATTCTTTTTCTCGTATTTTTAGTAGGGTGTAGCTTAATTAGTATACCTCTTCACTTCATTCGTTTGGGATCGGCTTCAATGTCGGGTCAGTCTGATAGTCTATGCCATGCCTAGTCCGCATGATAGGATGGGCTATACATAGATTCTTCTGCTACTGATAGATTAGTCAGGATTTGATTTGGTTATACTAATTTAAGTATACTTCTACTTGGTATTTTCTGTTATAGCCTATCAGGCTAAGTACATTGATACTATCTGTTCAGAGCTTCTATCTTAGCCCATCAGGCTAAGTGAAACTATGTTTACTTTTAGTTTGAGTGGCTTGTATAGCCAATACAGCTTTCAATTTTGGATTTACTATTTTACTTTACACTTTTTTCGCATTTCAGCACTACTTTTACTTATAGTCTTACTGCATTTTCTAGCTTTGTTTTCATATAGGATGCTAGTCTTATTTGTTATTTTCATATATATAAGATGTTAGCTTTGTTTTCAGTGTTCTTATATGTTCATTTACTTTTATGTCAATTAGCATAACTCTGAATTGATCATAAGCATGTTTAGGATGTATTTTCTATATAGTCATTTGCTTTATTTCTTCCTTACTTACCTGACCTTGTTATAGTTGCTTTGGAGGAGGTATGAGCTTACTTCCTAGTTGTTTAAGTTATAAAATAATTGCTTATAACTTTACCTTATTCTTTCTTACGCATTTCTGCTCCTATTTACATGCTTTTGTGCTTGTTTATGGTGATATTTAACAAATATAATAAATCGATTATCCAAAAATGTACTTAGACATTTTGTCTAATTAAGATTTTTTTTTTGTTAGCTGGGGCCCTATCATTATGAAACCAATAATTATAAGTTCAGAGTTATTCGAATTAGCTGATCCAGTGGAAGACTTGCCATTGGAGGAGGAGCGTGTTCCTGAAGATCCTTAGGCTTAGTCTCTTTTATTATTGCATTGTGAGGCTAAGTGTTATTTTCAGTTCTTTTAAACTGCTTTAATATTGTAATAATACAAGTTAAACTTTGTTTTCTGCACTTTACTTATTCTGAGATGTTGTATTTTAATATGATGGATGGATGTTTGCATTTATGCTTCCGCACTCTGTTCTCTTTGTATTTACATTTAGTGATGATTTCTTTGGATAATGATAAAGTCTTTGAAAATAATGGGTTAGTATTAGTCACTAACCAAATCATAAGCAAGGACCTTGCCATTTGGTGACCACCTCACCATAACCATGTTAACTTAAGAGTTAACAGGACCACGGCGGGGAGCGGGACACCACAGCTTGAGATCTCTTTCCAAGTGATGATGCTCAAGCACCTTTGCTGTCTCTACTAGCTTAAAGAAGCTAGTCAGAGGAAGCAGAAAAACCAAATCTTTCAGTGAATCTTGTAGTCTGCTGAGAAAGCTATGGCACTTGGCCAATTCAGATTCGATCATTTCTGGGGCAAAACATATCAACCTATGAAACTCTCTTTCGTAGTCAGCAACAAAATGGTTTCCTTATGTTAGGCTCAGAATTGTATTCGTTATGATATTTTGTGCAGACAGGGGAATGAATTCAGCTTAGAATGCCTCTTTGAATTCATCCCAAAGGATGTCTTCAAGTTCATAATCAACTTCAAATCTTGTCCCACCAGTATTCTTCCTCAGCATGGAACAGATGTGTCGTGAGACGGACGACTTTTGAATTTGGGATTTTTATAGTGATTAGATCCTTTTCAATAGTTTTCAGCCAGTCGGCTGTGTCCATTGGAGATATATTTCCACTAAAGGTGGAAGGCCTTAATCTTAAGAAGTTATGTAGAAGACCATCCATAGAATGATGGGAAGGAAAAGGATGTTGCTGAACAGGAATAGCAGAAGCAGTAGCAACAGCTGATACTGGATGATCGGACATCATCTTTTGCATTGCTAGTGCTTGTTGAGCTTGATTCTCCAACAAGGTTGCCACCATCGCTCGAAGATGAGCTAATTCATCAGAAGAATTGCTTGAAGCGACAACAGTTTTGATAGGGCTAGCAGCATGAGGTGATCCAGAATTCATTCTGAGTAATACAAATCTGGATTTCAAAATCATTCTAAGGAAGACAGCAATTAAATTTCCAATAGATGCCAAAAATTCTCATTTACTTTTGAAATAATGATTTACATAAGATTTAGAAAAATGCCAAAAAAATTGCCATACTATAAAAATTGTTTAAGTAACAAAATGTGGCAATTACTTTAACTAACACTCAGACATCCTTAATGTACTCAGTCCTAAATGCAACACAAAAATCTTCAAAGGTCACTTCCTAACTCTTTCTCTTGCATTTCTGTTCGAGCTTCTTGATGGTATCGTACCACCAGACTCCTGTATAGTCTAGCATCTGATCCATCACTATGCCGACCAAGAGGGACTCTGGACACTCTATGTGCCTTAGGACTGACTCTACTCGGCTTAACCACTCTTGTGGGTAGATAGGAAAGTCAAGCCCTCGGTACGCTAACTAATGCAGAAGCTTACCCGAGACTAAAGTTCCTTGTTTTAAAACTCCTTTGAGCTGCCATTTGCTCTCTTGTCTCCATTTGAAACTATAGCTCCAAGCCAACTCGAAGGCATGTAGATAATAGTCCAAGTCAGACTCTACATGATCCATTTGATCCTAATAGTAGAATGTACTAGTCTTTGTCAACTAGAAATGACTAGATTTTTAGGACATGAGTATTTTCATTCTACATTTTTTAGAGAGTTACCGATAGTACTATGTTATGGATGTTATATCTTGATGTTTGTACTTCAGAAGAATGATCCATTAGGTAGAAAGGAATCACATATCCCATTATGACACCTTATGGTGTTCTCTGATATTAATTGTGGAGCCCTGTACCCTCCGCGGCCATGCTAATACGGATATTAGCATAAACATGAGGAGCACGGTGCTCCAACTATGGCAAATCCCCAACTTAAGCAGAGTCAGGTAAGACCCAACTTGCTTTAAGCCAAGGACTGGTCACCTAGAATTGTGAACATTCATCAACATATCAAAGTAACAAAAGCAGAAAATAGTGTAACGTAACATCCACATCACAGCATAGTATGGAAGAGTACAAAAAATAGTAACTCAGCTCAAAGTGCAGAAAGTAAATACATCCAAAAATAAATATTACAGACTAAAAGCTTAAATGCAGAAAAGATCTCTCAAATCTCACAGTTAAAAAGAGAATCTATCTAAACGGCCACAGGAAGGTCCTCCTCCTGGGCAAGCTCCTCTCCTGCAAAACTACCAGTGAACAGCTCCAAATCTAACATTTGTCGGTATCACAAATGCTAAGGCCCCAGCCAACAAAAGAAAAATATTACAATTAGACAAATTGTCTAAGTACATTTTAAGCTGATTTAAGTGAACTGAATATTTAAAGATATCACATCAACTACTTTAAACATGCAAGCAATATAAGGTGCATCAAGCTACAAGGAGAAGGATAGCGATAAACTATTCATTTATAACTAAATAACATGTATGTAAAGTAACATACAAAACATGAAACTAAGCAAGGTGATATTTGTTGTTGTCTAATTAAGTCAAAGTAAGAAAGAGACTCAACTAGACTTATGTGATATTTGTTGTTGTCTAATTTATCCAAATCTAACTATTCTAAGAAGATACAAGTTTAGAATCTTCAATATCTGGCTATCGAGTAAAATCTCAGATTCACGACCCTAATGTTAATAATAGAACTTAACAAGTTCTAGTTCATAATCAAGTGATGACTATAAAAGTTTAAAGTAAATAAATCAATGACTTAATTATTATTATTTTTCCTCACTTAACCCAAATCTTAATTAATTAAATCAAGACTAAGGATTCTGAACTTAAACTCCATATTGGGGTTCAAATCCTATTTCCAGAGTGATATCCTAATAAGGATTTAGGGTTCACACTTAAGCATAATCTAAATGTGCCAAATCTTATAAGCTAAAAGATTTAGAAACTAAGATCTTAATGAAAGGTCATGTCTAGTTTAAGATAAAATAATCAACCAAGAAGTAAGAATCTAACATCTATATTCAATCTTTAGGATAGTTATATTATCCTATAGATGGAGTAAATCCTACATCCACAAGGAGGTTTCAAAATGTTTAAATAGTAAATCAATTAGGGAATTCCAAAGAAGGTAATTCCATTAAATTAGATAATCTAAAGTCTAAGATCTAAGATATAAGATTTGATCATTTTAGATCTAAGCTAAAGACTGGACTTAGGATTTTAAAAGGATAGTTCATTAGGATAGTTTATGGATAATCTTTGATAAATAACTAGGATTAGAAACCTTAGCTTTAGCATTGATCCAACAAATCTTTATGAAGGGTCTGAAGATCACTTAAGATCTTAAGGATTTACTTAAGGATTTTAGGACTTAAGCACTAGGATTCATTCATAAGGTGATGAAACTCAGCAATTGATATTAATATCATTCATTACTAATTACACTCTCTTTACTTGAGGTTTCTAAGGTTTAAGGGTGCTTAAACCATTCTTTAGTCAAAATGACCAAAATGCCCCTCTTAAGGCTAAAATTGGGAAATTAGGGTTTGATCAATTAAATTCATTCAAGTATGTTTTAGTGAGCTTTATATTGATTATTGAAGTGGGTAAAAAACTTAACTTAGGTTTTTGATATTTAAATTAGCTTAATTAGCACTAATCACATTAAGAGGTCAATTAAGATGATTAAGGGAATAAGGGAATACTAGGATGGTCCAAATACATTTATAGGTTCTACTATACTTAATAAGGCATTTAGAACTAGATTCACCAGAATCAGAGACTAATCCAAGACTTACTTCACTAATCTCATTTTAGGGTAATTAAAAGGTGATTAGCAAATTTAGGATTCTTAAATTATCTTTAATGGCTTACATAGATTCTCTATGGTCTTATGAGCAATCAGAGACCTTAATCACTATTTTTGGGCAATTAATGAATTAATTATGAATAAAATGAAAGTAGGTAAAGGTTAGGCAATTACTTAAAATCTAACCATTAGATCCTTAATTTTATTTTATATTATTATTCCTTGCATTTTTCTGATTAAAATGGTAAATTACATACAATTTAGATAAGTATAACTAAAGTTATTTAAATAATTTAATCTATATTTTTTATTTAAATTAAAACTATAGGGAATGCATTTATCAATTATTTATCATAAGAAAATTAATACCAAAATTCCTTAAATAATCGTGGCCCAAAATTGAAACCATGCGGGTCAAGAGAGGCCCAACCTGATGCACTAGTGCGTCATCCCTGATACCTCTCCATTGTAGACAGCACGAGGAGGGGACCTTGACCGCCAAATTTGCTGCCGCTAGGCCACACCATGACTAGCATTCGATCGCCACACCTTCAGGAGGTCAAGGTGCATCGATTGAACCTGGAAGCCCTAATTGGGATGATCTGGAATGCTGGATGGCTACTCCACTGATAGATGATTAGGGTTCACTGTGAGGGGATAATTATCCTCACAGAGGCCACTGAATGGATGGGGCTCGATTCCTACACCATTAGTGAGGTGAGGCAAGTCGAACCCCCAATATTTTGTAGCTTGGGGTGCTGCCAATCGCTAGGTTGTTACTCGGACCCAATCATGGCTTGGCTTCTAGCTCGATCGATCAATACGATTGATAAGGGCTAGCTCAACCTTGACAATAATTAGAATAGGTTCCCTAGGTGGCTAAAGTAAGCTTGGCGACATCCAGAGGCTCATCCAGAAGCTTAAATGGAAAATTGAACTTACTGAATTCAGTGGAAGAGGTTGTATATGAAGATGGGGTTGCAGGCACATCCAAGAGGCATTGAGAGGCTTTCGAGCTCACCCAGCAGTAGGCGCAGGTTCATAGTGAATCTGAACACTAGACGGACCCTCTATTAGTGGTACGCATCTGCGGGGATGCCATAATTTGCTGAGAGAAACGGGAGTTCCAAGGGACTCAATTGGGAGGATTAAGAGATCACAATGAGAAAAGGGACTCACTGTGATGCTCTCAGGATATGTATAGGTGATAAAGAGCACTGTGGGTGGGTTCCAGAGATCAGGTTTCATAACATTGGCTCGGACCGAAGGTAAGGCTTGGCTCAACGTCTAGGGGTAATCCTGGGAGACTACTATCGGCAGAAGGTTGCACTAAGGGTAGAAGACGAAGAACGGGTTCTTTCCTGTACTACCACAGGGGCTAGGAGGAATCGAGCTGTCAGGGGCAGGACCAGTGTCCTACGGGTGAGAGGTAGATGAACATCCACAGTGCACAGGGTGCTGGGAGCCGTCTGATCACTGAGCCATTGGGATTGGAAGGCTGCGATGCACTACTTTAATGATTAACTATAGATCAAATATCAGCCATCGGATGCGCTCGATCGATCTAACGCTTAGGAATTAATCATGGCGTGGGTGATACGAGCTGTTGGATAGATGGCGCTAAGATGCGTGCTAGCGTATCCAATGGAAGGAGAAAGTGATACACTGTCGGGACCCCACAGTGGATCTGCCGCGGTCCCGACAACAAATCCCGTATAAAGAAATTTTAATAAAATTAATTTTAATTAATATTATTCATTTAAATAATTAAATTAATAATCTTAAAATTCTTAAATCCACTTTTAGCTTAAATGAGCTCCAAAAGTTTTCAAAATTTCACCCTTATCTAATTGAGGCATGAGGAATTCAAAAATGAAATTAGATTTTAATTTGGAGATCAAATTAATTTAAGTATTTTCCAGGGCTCTCAAATAGGCAAAAATACCAAATTTCTCAATTAAGCTCCGTTTGATCTAAAACTTCTAGGGTTAGGTTTAAATGACCCATTGAATCTAATGGAATCAAAATCAGAACTTGGTTTAGCTTAAATAATATGGATTTAGCTAGGGTAACAACTAGGTTGTTACATATATATTTAAAATAATTAGAACTGAACAGGTCCTAACATAATTCAATCAATGACACTTATATGATATATAATTAGTTAATATGTCCTAATTAATGAATTTAAATGATCCAACTCAATCTTGATTAAGATAAACCAAGATTTAGAGATTAAGAATTAAACTCTAATATTAGGGTTTAATCACTTAATCCAAAGGTGATCCTTAATGCTAAGGTGTAAAATCTCAAACTTTCCCAATACTACAAGTTAGGCAATCTTATTAAGCAAAGTCAAGGTTAATAAGATGGATCTCTAAACTTAGACTAAAGCTTAAATACAAAATAATCATAATAAAGGATAAAATTTAGAAACTATTAAAAACTAAAGTTTTATCCATTGAGTAACCCATTTACTCAATGAATGAATTCTAACCTAATTTTTATTACTAATTCCAAAGAAAAGATTCGAAGGTTAGAGGGAAAATCTTAAGAAAATCTCTAAAGGATTAAGTTATGATAAAAGGTGAGGATTTAACCACTTGGGTTAATTAACCTTAACTTATCTTATTGCTAATTTAGGGTACTTAGAATTAACATAATGTGAGATGAATCTCACAATATAAAATATATTATTTGCTTAGAAACTTTTTAGGATGGAACTGAGGGTTTCACTTGGAAATTTAATTAATAAGCTTAAATGATATAAAATTAAATCTAAATCACTTAATTTACTATTTTTAATGACTAGATAATGATTTTAAGGCTTAAGGACACATAAACCAAAATTTGGGCAAAATAATCATTTTACCCCTACTTAAGGGTCTAAAATGCTATTTTTTGTTTTAGGGTTTCAAATTAAAATTTATTGATGCCAAATGATTACTTACTATCTAATATAAAGATAGACAGTAAGTACATTAAATTTTGATAAGGATTAAGCATTATGAGTTCAATTTAAGGTTTTTAGCTCATGAGTAAAATTTGGTAATGTTACCTAATGAAGTCTATACTTTAAGTTAGTTTATTATTATTTACTGTCTAAGGATTCCATAGAGTCTATGAATAGTAAATTTTGAGGTATATTGGTCAAGTTATAGCCAAAACAAGTTTGAGGTCTAAAAATATAATTAATTGATTTTATGAAAAGTTCAAAAACTTAACTTTCTCAAATGATGTCCAAATTCAGCAAATTCAGTGGCTAAAGCTTCCCTATAACATACTGAGTCCAATGAATAGGAGTATACCCAATTTGGACTTCATTTGATTATGTTAGAGCTAATTAAGTTCTAGGGTAATTAAGATAAATTAGAAAATTTAATTGTTAAAACTTAAATTTTCTTACAGTTTACTGTTAATTAGGTTCTCTTGATCAAAATTATATATTGGATGACCAAATTTGGAACTAAATTAACTAATTTATGGCTAATTTAATTTCTAAGTAAAATAGGGTAATTAGGGAGGGTACCCAAAAGTCATTAGTCAATTTTCAAGTCCAACAACAAAACTAATACTATCACCATATTACTAATATTCTCTTGATTAAACTGAGACCCATATTGACTATATTTTGATGAATGGGTACAAAGTTATGGAGGTTGGAAGTTTTCTAGGGTTTTGAACTAATTGGGAAGTCCTAAATGCAACTCTATTAAATATGAATTATACTAGAAATTTGATGCTACCATATTATTCCTCTCATTTTTTTGAGTAAAATGAGATATATATTTAATATATTTGGACATATGGATTATGAGATATTAATATTTAAAGTTTCTAGAATTAATTAATTAAATTATGCAAATAATCAAAACTCTATTTTAATTAAATCAATATTAATTTAATTCAAGTCAACGACAGGACCCACAGATCCGACGCATCAGCAGGCGATGCATGAAGACGGAGCCCATTGGATGGCGTGGTGGAGGTAAGAGGTCAGGTGGGCCCCATGACTGCTGCAAAGGATGAGACTGCGGGGCCCACAGCCTTATGAACATCACGTGCCTTGCCAAACAGATGGGATGTGGGTCAAGATTTGGCCCAACCTGACCCAGAATGGGCATCAAATTCCTACGGGCACCCAATGCGACTATACTAGGGCATCAAGAACGGCAGACGTCCCGCTGTCACCTGAGACCAACCTGCCCATCGTTGGAAGGTCTCAGAGAGACCTTCCAAATAGCAGCTGAAACGACACTGGCAATGGCCCATAGCTTCGAAGAAGGTCAGCCCTAGCGGTCGACTACAGGTGCGAGGCAGCGAATACGATGAGTTACTGTGAGGCACTATGTAGTGATCGATAAATTCACTCGATCTAGAATGCTTGAGGACAATCAACTCCATTCAATGGACAATCGATGGCAGAGAATAACATTAGGAATCAATAACTTTATAATCTGATGAAAGATTGAGTAGGTTGGAGAAGTACCGGATCGACGGTTGGAGACTTAAGGCTCGCACAATTAGCCTCTTGAATGCTCCCGACAATACTAAATTGCGCAGATGGGAGCATATGGAAGGCTCGAAGGAACCTCCAAAGATGACGCATGTGGTGGTTCGCCGCGTGTAGTGGCTCAGCAGCGCACGATGCGTGACATACGGGGCAGTTCGAGCAGGCGAAGGGACAATGCACAAGAGTTATTTGATCGGCTGATTGAACGGCTCAACTTCGCCCTTCAATCGAACGGTGAAAACTAATGGTGTGGGAGAGGAAAATATGGGGCTGTTAAAGGGATTTAAATAATAGTTATTTAATTATTATTTCTAATTTTCTTAGTTAAAATTAAACAGTTAAATAGCTTCTAAAAATTCCCAAATGTTCACCCCAAACTAATTGAGGGGTGAGGAATGCAATGGCAAAGTTAGATTTCAATTTTAACATGTATTTAATTTTCCTATTTTATGAGGTATTTTAAATATATTAAAATATTCAACAAAAATTCGATGACTTCCAATTGCCTCTAAAACTTCACCCCTTCCTAATTTGGGGGCAACGAACGCAATGGCAAAGTTCGATTTCTGATTTGCGAGCAAAATAATTAGGTCAATTTCTAGGGTTCCTAAAATTCCCAAAATCAGGGTTTGATCATTTGACTCCTGATTTGGACCAAAGCTTCAGGGCAAGGTCCTAATGACTATTTAAGAGTGTTATAATCATAATTAAGACTTAGTTATGTCCTAATTGGCCAGGGTAACAAGCTTGGGTTGTTATAGACTCCCCACTTAAGAACGATGTCTTTCTCAACATCACTTAAGTTGGAAGGACAAAGCATGAATAAAATTAATAAATTATAAATAAAAAAGATTAGGAAGTACCAAGATTCTCAAATAGCCTTGGGTGCTTTGATCGCATATCTGACTCCTTCTCCCAAGTAGATTATTCCCGCGATCAATTCTTCCATCGAATCTTGACCATTAGAATAGAGCAATTTCCCAACTGCCTTTGATCGTGAACTAAAATTCTGATTAGGCTCTTCCACATAGGAAAGATCAGGTTGGAGAGAGACCGCTGGAAGATGAATTAGATGTGAAGGATTTTGAAAACACTTCCACAAAGATGAGATGTGAAATACATTATGAATTACATATAAGTCTATAGAAAGTTTTAATCTATAGGAAACAGAGCCTATTTTCTCCAAGACTTCAAAAGGTCCGACATAGCGAGGCCTGAGTTTCCCAGCTATACCAAAATGGAAATCTCATTTCATAGGACTGACCTTGAGATAAGAAAAATCTCTGAATATTGAAATTCAGAGGATGATGATGAGAATCGTGATATTTACTTTAGCGATCTTACACTGTTCTAATCCTTTGTTGGATTAATCGAAGCTTTCTATTTATTTCATCGACAAGGTAGGATCCATAAAGTTGAACGCTGCAAGTCTCAAACCATGCAAGTAGAGTGCTGCACTTCCTACCATAAAATGCTTCATAGGGTGCCATGCCAATGCTTACCTGAAAATTATTATTATAGGCAAACTCCACATGAGGAATATGGTCTTCCTAGGAACCACCAAAATCTAGGATGCATAAACCAAAAGATCTTCAAGAATCTGATTAACACATTGTGTTTGTCCATCAGTTTGTGGATGAAAGGCAGTGCTCATGACCAGGGAAGTCCCCATGTCTTGATGCACTACTTACCAGAACTTGGAGGTGAATCAACTATCATAATCGGAAATGATTGATTTCAGGATACCACGGAGTCTGACAATTTCTTTTATGTATATCTTTGCCAATTTCTCTATCGAATCGGCTTGATGCAGTGGGATAAAATGGGCTGACATGGTTAGTTGATTGACTAAGACCCAGGTAGAATCAGCACCCGACCTTGACTTGGGCAAACCCATGACAAAGTTCATGGAAATATCAAACCATTTCCATTCAGGGATTCCAGAGGATGAAGAAGTTCTTCAGGTCTTTGATGTTCTGCTTTAACAAGGTTTCAGGAATGACATCTTGCAACAAATTATGCCACGCTCTTTTTCTTACCAGGCCACCAGAATGATTTCTTCAAGTCCTGATACATTTTAATACTATCTAGGTGAACTTGACATTCAGAATTATGGCCTTCTACGAGAACCTCCTGGTGCATGGATTTAGGAATCCATAAGCGATTTCACAGACACTGTTTAAGCATGTAATTATATTGGATCATATCTATCTTGTCATATATATCTAAAACTTTAATTAGGATAAGTGATGAAACCAAGTTTGAATACTTGAAATGCTTAAGTAATTAGTGAACCCTCTAATCATTAATGATAGTGATCACATGGTCTGGATTGTTATTAAGCTAGTAACTTGTCAATGTATTTATCGCTAGTGGCATTCTACCCAACTATTGCAAGTGTTGTTATTGTCATCTCTTTCCAATCAATCATCGAGCTTCAAATTTGAATCGCTTTAAAGGTACGTAAGTACTTAGAACTTTATTGAATTATGTATTCATTTTATTATATTATTTCCTTAAGCTCTATGTACAGTGTGTACATCACTTGCATAGATCTTAGTATCATTAGTGATTAATTTGTCATTTGAAAAACCTTGACATCCATACGTTGGAAACCCCTTGCTATTATGGGATAATAATTACTACTTAGTGAATTTTTACTAAGTAGAATTATCACCTTATTTGGAAATCTTAAATATGCAAACATAAATTAAAACCTAGAGTTAGTGAATAATTATGTTAATTACTCTTGCATTTAGGTAAGAATTATTTAGTTATTTTAAAATCAATAGATGTTCAATTAGGATGTTTGTGGAGTTAACTTACTCCTTAGACAATAGTCATATTATAGAATAAGAAGATTCCATTTTTACTCTTATCTCTTGAAGTTACCTTTTCACCCTTAAAAATTTATACTTTTAAGGGAATAAGGTTAAGCATGTAGAATATAGTGAACCCATTGATTTCTCCCCTGATAAATAAAAGTTAGAACTTCATTATTTCATTGATTCTAATTAGATTCAATGTAACCCCCCTTTAGCTTAAACTTAATTATCATTTGAAATTGAATAACTTAAACTTTAGATACTTAGAATCCTAAGTTAAGGGACTTAAGCCTATGATGGAGTTTAATCTCTTAACTTCTAATCTTGATAAATCATATCAAGATTGGTATTGGAAATGGAAATGTGTAAATTAGGTTGATTGATTTATATATTAAACCTTTGTAGGTGAACTTTTCTAATTCTGAATTGGAACTTATTATGTTCTAATGTTAAACTTCATAAGGCTGGTAAATCTAGGATAATACTAGATAGCTAAATATTGGAGATCCTAAGCTTGTATCCTCTCAGAGTAGATATAATGAATTAAAGTAGATAACAATAGATATCACTTGTGTGCAGTACAGTCCCTTACTTATTATTGAATTATTGTTGCTTTTGCATTCCTTGTACTTTGTGCCCTTTTTCTTGAACATGTCATACAAGATAACATTGCTGCATGAAATGAAAAATAGAATAATTAGGATAATATTTGCATAGGGTTTAGTTTTTGGTCATATTGTGCACTTTTACCCCAATAAATAGGGGTAAGGAGAAATAAGGATTACTTAACATGTACTAATTGAGGAGAGTTGTGTTATGTTGGGACTAAATTAATCTTTTAGATGTGTTTGACTCTTCAGCGACTTCTGGACATGTCCATAGAAGTAAAGTAAATAATTAAAATCTTACTGCATTTGTAAATTCTGCCTCTTCAGTTCAGTTCTGTTTCGTTATTCCATCTTATCCTCTTATGATTCTAAGTGATTTTTTGTCTTAGCCTGCTATGACGCTAAGTGATATTACATTTTTCAGTTCAGCAGGTAGTTTAGCCCTCCTTCTGATATGGCAGTCTTTACGCACGTGCTTTCTTATTTTATTGTTACTTTTATTGTAGTTAGCCTTTATATTACTTGCTTACTTGTATATTTATAGGATGTTAGATTTCCTTTGCTGCTTACTTATATGTATCACAATCAGATTACTTTCTTTTAAATTTTCATAATTTATATGATCATAAGCATGTTTAGGATGAGTTATCTTTTTTCAATATTTTCATTACTTATTAAATATGCCTAACCTTGTATCAACTTTGATGTTGAGGTATATTTTTTTTGCCTCATATGTTGCTTAGTTATAACTTTCTCCCACTTCTTTGTAGCTTGTTGCACCTATTTATTTTTCTTGCTTAGCAGTTTAAGTAAAATGATTATATCCTTAAACTCATGAAACTTATTATATGCTTAAATTGTACTTAGACTTATTAAAGTCTAACCAGATTTTTTTCTTTGGTTGTGCCCTGTCATATATGTACATATTACAGATCAAGAGTCTAAGTCAGATCCAGTGCTCGAAGATTAAACCAAATAGAAGGTTAAAGTAAGGTGCGGCTCGCTGAATGAGATATCTTCTTTGCCCACATTCAATAAAAATTATAACAAATAAGCTTTCTTATTGTTCTGCATTTAATGTTTTTTATACAAATGGACAAATGTGGATTGTGTCTAGATGCCTTCTTTTCATTTTCTGCACCACTATACTATATACATGTTTTTAATAGATCTTGTTCAGCTCATGATTAGTATAATGGATATAGTTTTATTTTGATATTTGTGGTACTAATGACAACCACCTCTTAAACTTAGTTGATTAAGGGGTGGCCACCAGAGCTACAACACACCCCACCAATAGGCATCTAAAGAGCAGGGTGCTGCAGTGCTCCCCAATGCCAGGCACCTAAGAGCATAGCACTGCAGCGTGCCCTGATGTAACAACCCAGGTTGTTACTTAGGTCATTAAGGACTAAACCAAGTCCTGATCTTGATTCTAGTACTTTAATTAAGTCAATAGGAGGTTACCATAAAGACTTAGTCCAATTCAAGAATCAAATAGATCAAATCCTGATTATAAGAGTTCTGAGAATCCTAGAATTTGACCTATTTAAAATTGACCTCAAATTAAAAATCTGACTTTCTCCATTGCGCTCATCACCCCTAAATTAGCTAAGGGTGATGTTTTGGAAGCGTTTGAAAGTCATTGGATTTTCGGGAAATATTTTCATATATTTTAATACCCCAAAAAATCAAATAATTAAATACTTATCAAATTTGAAATTTGACTTCACCGTTGTGTTCCTCACCCTTCAATTAGTTAGGCATGATTTATCAAGAAATTTTGGAATACATTTAAGTGTTTAATTTTAATTAATAAAATTTGATTAAAATGAATTAAATAAGAATATATTTAAATAAACTAACCAGCGTCATTTGCAATAATTGACACCGTCTTCCTTATTATGTCATCTCCAGCAATGAATTAGGGTCGTTTGATCATCTGATCAGACGCCAGATGGTCATCTTCTCCATGCGACCTCCGTGTGTCGTGAGCGGCAATGCGCAGGCATGCCACTCTGCATCCGCGTGTCAAGCACCGCATAGGAGCCATCCCAAATCCCATCT
Organism: Gastrodia elata; assembly: GCA_016760335.1. NCBI lineage: Eukaryota > Viridiplantae > Streptophyta > Magnoliopsida > Asparagales > Orchidaceae > Gastrodia > Gastrodia elata. Next base: position 22,210,890 of record CM028669.1, read on the forward strand.
TAGACTCATTAGGACCTATACTTTCTTCCCAAAGTTTTTGTTTTAGTCAGCAGTCGAGATTGAGGCATCTCTCAAAAGACTCCAGTTTCCACTCGTTGAAATTAAGGTACTTTGATTTCCCTTCTAACTCAAATGATCACTTATATTTCAGTCCATATGTTTATTTCATATCCTTGATTGGTGAATGAATTGATCTGATTGAGTTTTATCGATCGAGATCGATCAAATTTTGGGTTCGATCTGCAGTACCCCGCAATAATCGTTTGTATTCGCCACTCTCATCCGAACTCCAGGTACTAGGGTTAAGTCCTTCCAGTGGCATAGACCTCCTCGGCCGCCGGTTCAACCATAGAAGGATATGTCTTATCGTGCCGGAGCTATTGCCATGCGGGCTGGACAGCGGCATCGCCGGGGAGCCACCGTAATTTCGTACCCTAGGCGTCGTCTTGCAAGATTTATGTTTTTTTTGTCAAAGGCATCAACCGTCTCAAGCCGTGTCGAGCCAGCATGACCCGCATGATGATGAGAGAGCCTGACCCGCGTAATATTGTGTCATCATATGGGTCCCTCTGGCCACGCGTCGTGCGTGTAGTGTCCGCAGAGCGAAGGGAGGACCCGCTGCAAGCCGCGAATCGTGTCTTGCGGGTCCCACCAGTACATTGCAGTCAAGTGGGGATTGGGGCGCCATCACTGTCGAATTTTTCTATGGGTCCCACTACTGGATGATATAAATAAATTGTTATAAATTTATAAATCAGTAATATTTAAAATATATATTAAATCACTAAACTTTAAGTATCAATATCTATCATTCTATAAGCCCAAATATAGTGATATTATATATCATTGTGATCAGCAAAAATCAAAGATCATTATGGCACTGTCCAATTTCTAGTTTGATCATTATTTTGCCTAGTGACATTTTTGGAATCTTAAATATTTATAAAAATACCCCATGTCTTCAAACTATCATAACTTTGCACACACTCACTCAAACATAACCAATATGGGCCTTAAAGTAATCAAGAGAATCTCTAGATTACTGTGATAGTATCAATTTCTCTGTTTGGGTTGTATCTTCCTAATCACTATTAGGAGTCCTCACTAATTATATCCTAATTAACCCTAGAACTTCAATTGACCATAACTTAGTGAATTGAGCTCCAAATTAGGTATTCCAATATACTATTTTGATTAAAAAGACCTAATAAACAATAAACTGCAAAAATATTTAGGATTTGATGATTAGATTCCTTAATCAACCCTTATCACTCTAAAATTTGATTAGTGAATATTAGCAAAATTAGTGATCCAAATTAAATAATTCAACTTTCTGATAAATCCTTGAGTATATTAGAACTTAATATTGTGGTTGGTTTTGTGATTCTATGATTAATTTCTTTAATGACTCACTAATCACTCTTAATCCTAATTAAGCCATGAAATAACCAAATGGAGTCCAAATAGGGTCTACTCCTAATTAAAGTACTCAGTGGGTTATATGGAAGCTATTGCCCCTGAGTTTGCTGAATTTGGACTTCAAATGAAAAAGTTAGGTTTTTGAGCCCTTTTAAGAAAACCCAAATTTTACATATTTAACCCTAAATTTGTTTTGGCCATAACTTGCCATTTGATATCATAATTTAATAATTTTAGGTTCTATGAAATCCTTAAATAGTAACCAATAATAAAATAACTAAATATTTATATCAGTGATGCTCCACCTGATTGCTCTTTTAAATTTTCTTAACATATTACAAAGTTGACTTTCTTGTTTCGGTTTGAGCAAAGCCAAAATTTCTATTGGTAGTGAGGCTCCTTCCCCTAACTAAGTATATTTTAAATGGGTTGGGAAGGGTTTTAATTCTAATTCAAGTGGTTTTTCAATTGAGGGCAAAGTTTTTTTTTCTCTTAAATTAACTCCTCAATTTCATTCTTGCCTTCATAATCTTCACTATCTTTACAGTTGTTAAGCTCTTCTTCCATAACTTTACTAGTTATTACCAAATCTTCTATCAAATCAGCTCTCCACCTACTCTCTTTAGTTTCACTAGGGTGGTTCATGGTATTTCTAATATTGAACATAATTTCTTCCCCTTCATAATGTAAACTTAACTCTCCTTTATCTACATCTGTCATAGTTTTGCTAGTGGCTAGAAAAGGTCTACCCAAAATTATGAGAATCTCTTGATTCTCCTCTTCCATGTCTAAAATAACGAAGTCAGCGGGGAAGATGAATTTATCAACCTTTACTGGAACATTTTCGAGGATCCCCATAGGGGTTTTCACAGATCTATCTGGAAATTGTAAAAGAACTGAGGCTGATTTTAAGCTGTCAATTTCCAATTCACTAAAAATGTAATAAGGCATTAAATTAATCGAAGCTCCTAGATTACATAAAGCTTTTGGGAAAGTATGTTTCCCAATAGTGCAAGTAATTGTGAAGCTACCCATATCCTTTCTTTTTAAAGGAATTTTTATTGTAAAATAGCATGACATTCCTCAGTCAATGCTATAGTGTCTTTTTCATTAATTTTTCTCTTTCGAGATAGGATATCTTTCATGAATTTTGGGTAGCTAGGCATTTGTTTAAGTGCTTCAGCAAAAGGAATGTTAATGTGTAAGGTTTTGAAAGTTTTTAAAACCTTTTGAAATTGAATATCCACATTTTCCCTATCCATGTGTTGGGGACAATGTAAGGGTTGGCTTATCCTTGGTTTATCTACTTATGTTGGGGGTTCAGTTAATTCTACTTATTCTTCTATGCGTTGTTTGTCATTTATTTACTCATTTTCCATTACCTAGTTTGTGTTTGCATTAGGTTCAATCCTTGTAGTTTTTGTAGGTAGTGTGATTTTTCCACTTCTCAGAGTTATAGAGTTTCCTTGTTCTTTCACATCCACTTCTGCTCTTCATAAATAGGTTTTTCGTGCCGATTCATGATATCTTCCAATTGCTTCTTTATCCTTTTTGTATAATTTTTCTGCCTTAGGAGAGTGTTTTCATGTCTATTTAGTGCTGCATCAATTTTGTTCAAGAAATCACTTGTGAAAACTTTTAATTCATTTAAATCTTCTTCACGGTATCCTTTATTACAATTGAGGGCATTGTGACTGTTAACAATTAGACTAATATCCCTGATTTTCCATTCATTGTAATGGATTGTATTAGAATCCATTCTCTATAATTTTTAATTTAGTAGGGAAATTTCATATTGAAGTTCAAGAATTTTAGGGTATTCAAATATACTGTTGCAATCACTCTTATTGGATTTAAACCCTACAGTAGGCCACAGATAAGCATAGTTAGCCATTTTCTCAAGGAGTTTGTAGGCTTCTTCTTAATTTTTACTGCTAAGAGAGCCACCAGCAACTGCATTAATTAGGGCTCTAGTGGGTGCATTCAATCTATTATAGAAAAGTTTTGCTTGCATCCACTATGGGAACTTATAGTGAGGGCAGTATTGTGTTGTGGAGACCATTTAGTCCATCCTTGAGATGCTAATGATGCTTCGATGTGCTTTTGGGAGGTTCTAAGGTGATTCAAAATAAGGTGTAAATTCTACAAACAACACAGTGCCCAGTGCACTGTGGCACACCGCAGCATGCTTTGGCACTCTCTCACCCTAGATAAAGGCATTATCGTGCACCTCAGTGATCAGCAAACAAAGAAGTAGGAGCTACCGCATGCCAAAGCGAAAATAGTGCTGCTGCATGCCCCAATGGTAGTCATTATGAGAGGGAGGAGCTACCACATGCCGTAGCGGCGGACTAATAGAGACCATGGACCTCCAGCAAGCCCTGGTGACTGGCTACCCGAAGCCCAGGCACTACGGCATGTTGTAGGCCCGGCAGAATTCTACTCCAGTTTCAGGTTACGCCCTAAGTAATTTGAAGGGCATTTTGAACCTTTTGAGGTCTGAATTAAGTTGGATACTTATGGGAACATGTGGTGGAGTTTCCAGTGTAGTGTTGGCATTTTAATTGGAGGATTTGGATACTATGAGGAAGAGATCCTAAGGTGAAGCCCTAAGGAAGTTGCAGTGCAAGAGAGCTCTTTCATATTGGAGAAGATACTTCAGCAGGCCCTGGTGGCTGGCTACCCCAAGCCCAGGTGATACGGCACATCGTAGGCTTGGCGGAATTCTACTCTGGTTTGAAGTTACGCCCTAAGTAATTTGGAGGGCATTTTGGACCATTTGAGGTCTGAATTTGAGTTGGATACTTATGGGAACTTGTGGTGGAGTTTCCATAGTAGTGTTGGTATTTTAGTTGGAGGCTTTGGCTACTGTGAGGAGGAGATCCCAAGGTAAAGCCCTAAGGAAGCTGTAGTGTAAGAGAGCTCTTACATGTTGGAGAAGATACTACTCGTGGTGGTTGCTTTCTCTTCTCTTCACCTTAGAGTAAGATCTTGTGTGTTTCCTATCAAAGTGTAAGCCCTTTATAACTCTGTACTCTTCAAAATTCTTAGTGGATATTTTTTGTGGCGCGGCTCCATGGTTTTTCCCATTATTAGGTTTTTCACATAATTTCCGTGTCTTGATGTTTGTCTACTTCAGCGGTTCAAGCCTTCAGGAACTCCAGGAAATTGCCGGGCAAACAAGGACCCCAGCAAGCCTTTAGCTGAAGAAATTAGGGTTCACAGTGAGCAAAGGGGCTCACTGTGAAACTCTGAAGGTATTTATAGGTCAAGGGGGCAATGGGGGTGGCTTCCAGAGCTCGGGCAATGGAGCTTGGCTCGGCCCGAGGGTCCTTACCATTTCCCTGAAATTGGGAGGGTCCAGGCCTCCCGAGTTGCCCCACTAGGCTCGGCCATTCTCAGAAGGTCCTAACGGTCTTGGTGATCTGGCACGGGTGTGGCAGACAGAGTTACGTGGCTTAGTACGGGCAAATTCCTGCTATCGGGGCGTGATCTCTTTGAGGACGAAGATCCACAGTGGCGAGGGACTCCGGGGCTATCTGATGAATCATCAGTTGGCACGGGATGGTTCTGATCTCCTGACATCTAACGTCCGCGTGAGGGGGTGGATCAACCGTCGGATCTAATCCACGAATCGAATGGGCGATCGGGGATACTTAAGACGGATGGGTTAGATGCTGTCGGATCAAATCTCAGAACCGCGGAACGACTGAGATTAGACGGATCCGAGCGAAGGCATGGGCTGTTGGATTAAATCCGTAGAACGGATGGCCTGGATGGTGCCCGCGGTTTGGAAATCGGCCGATTGTTGGAAAGGTTATATTTGCAATTAGGAATTGTCTAAAACCCTAATTTGTAATTAAACCAATTTAAATTAAATCCAAAATGTGACTAAATGACCTCCAAAAATTCCCAAAATTTCACCCTTAGCTAATTTGGGGGTGGGGAACTCAAAAATGAACTCAAATTTTGATTTAGAGATCAAATTATTTTAGGTATTTTTCAGGGCTTAAAAATAGCTAAAAATACCAAATTTTCCATTTTAGCTCCAAATGATCCCGAACTTCTAGGGTTAGGTTTAAATGACCCATTGAATCCAATGGAATCCAAATCAAGCCTTGGTTTGGCTTAATTAATCATGATCTAGCTAGGGTTACAACTTAGGATTGTTACAGACTCCCCTACTTAAGAACGATGTCGTCCTCGACATCACTTAAGTGAATAATTATTCTACTGAGATAATATGAGTTTAAATATAATTGATAGTAGAGAAAAGAACAGTACCTGGGTTTGCAAAGCGCTAAGGATATTTATTGAGCATATCCACCTCTTTCTCCTAAGTAGATTCTTCTAACGATCGATTCTTCCACTGAATTTTGACCATAGGAATTGAACGATTCCTTAGTTGTTTCTGATCATGAGCTAAGATTCTGATAGGTTCTTCGGCATACAAAAGATCGGGTTGAATCTCTACTGCGGGAAGTTGAACGAGATGAGAAGGGTCCCAAAGACATCTTCTCAATGATGATACATGAAATACGTTATGAACAGCTGCAAAGCCATCAGGAAGGCTTAACCGGTAGGCAGATGATCTTACCTTGGCCAATACTTTGAAAGGTCCAACATAGTGGGGACTGAGCTTCCTAGCTATGCCAAATTTGAAGACAGCTTTCATTGGACTAACTTTTAGATAAGCAGAATCTCCCACATTGAATTCTAGGAGACGGTGGTGATAATCATGATACTTGCTTTGACGATCTTGAGCTGAACGAATTCTCTGCTGAATTAATTTGATTTTATTACTGGTTTCTTCAACTAATTCTGAACCAAAAAGTTGAATGCTTCCTATTTCTGACCAGGCTAGCGGAGTACTGAATTTTCTACCATACAGCGCTTCATAATGGGCCATCTTAATACTGGCTTGAAAATTAATATTGTAGGCAAACTCCACTAACGGGATGTGATCTTCCCATGAACCAGTAAAATCAAGAATACATAACCTAAGCAAATCTTCAAACACTTGGTTTACTCATTCAATTTGACCATCCATTTGAGGATGAAAAGCTGTACTCATGACTAGAGTCGTACCCAGATCTTGATGCACATCTTGCCAAAACTTGAAAGTAAATCTGCTATCTCTATCAGATACGATTGATTTTGGAATCCCATGCAATCTGACAATATCCTTGATGTAGACTTTTGCTAACTTCTTTACAGAATCAGTTTGACGGATAGGAAGGAAATGTGCTGATTTGATTAAGCGATCTACTATCACCCAGATCGCATCAGCACTTGACTTTGCACGAGGCAATCCCATGACAAAATCCATAGATATATCGAACTATTTCCATTCCGGGATATCTAATGGATGCAAAAGACCACCAGGTCTTTGGTGTTCGGCCTATACTAAATTACCAGCATGGCACTTGGCTACAAGGTCAGCTACATCTTTCTTCATACCTGGCCACCAAAATGATTGCTTCAAATCATGGTACATCTTAATACTGCCTGGATGAATATGATACCTAGAATTATGGCCTTCAACTAAAACTTCTTGATGCATGGACTCAGGAATTCACAATCGATTACCTTGATAAACTATACCATTCCACAACTGCAAATCCTGACGAAGACCACCTTCAATATCTGCTTTAAATTTCAGATACTCATCATCTTTGGTTTGCGAGATAGAGACATCTCGGTGGAAAGTGGGTTCCACGTTAATATTTGCTAATAGAGAACTCAACATATCGCCACTTACCGGAGAAATCTCGAGCTTACAAAATTCAACTGGTCAAACCCAGAAGATAGGTGGAATCCAATCTTTCAGGTGGGTATTCAAATCCTCAAGGGACTGCTACTAGACTATCTTATACATTCTACTATCTATAACAAAGCTGACTGAAGGTATTTTGCCTTCAACTGCAACCACCAGGAACTGCATCTCAATCAAACAAAAGGCCACCGGAGGTAGGCTATGTCAAAGTGAGACGCTAGTCGAAGATAAGAAAGAGGCCACCCTCTGGGTAGGTTGCTATCTAGAGCTTTGATCTAAATTAAATCCTACTATATTAACCCATGGATGAGACTTTCTGCCAAAAAGGTCCGGTTGTCTGGAACGAAGTCTCTTGAAAAGAAGAATTAGACTTCAAGTTCAAGATAGGTCTTACTATTAAACTTTGATTGGCTGATCGCTCTTTTGCGGATTTAGTTTCAGTGGTGAATTCCACTCTTGCGGCTAATCTAATATATCTATTAGATATCGGCTTCGCCGCTTCACTGATTTCTCAATACGCTTGACTCGGCGATGATATTCTCATTGCTAATGCCCAAGAGGCCGCGTAGCAGAAAGATTAGATTCTCAAATACGAGATTCATGTCTCCCTGTTGTCTTTCTTTGAAAAGAAACTGAGTTTGCTATTTTCTTTCATGTGGCAGGAGGATCTGTCACCACTTTCTATTAAGAAACTTCTCGCGAATATATAGTGACAGCCTTGGTCTCTCTTTGCGTCTACTAATCCTGTCCATCTTCGGCAGTCTGCGGAAAAGTGAATATTTCGGATTGAAAGCTGCTTACGCTAGATATATGGGTCTATGAGAATGTGCATAGACTACAGGGAGCTGAATAAAGTCACTATTAAAAATAGATACCCACTTCCTCGTATCAATGATCTGTTCGATCAACTTACCGGTGCTGTAGTGTTCTCTAAAATTGATTTAAGATCAGGATATCATCAAGTAAAGGTAAAGGACTCAGATGTAGAGAAGACAGCATTCAGAACGCGATATGGGCATTTCGAGTTTCTTGTAATGTCATTTGGTCTCACTAATTCCCCATCTCTGTTCATGGACTTAATACAGAGAGTTCTGAAACCTTATCTAGATAAATTTGTTATAGTATTCATTGATGATATCTTAATTTACTCCAAGACAGTAAAGGATCATGAAGAGCACTTAAGATTGGTTCTGGAGAAGCTTAGAGAGCATGAGTTATATGCTAAGTACTCTAAGTGTGAATTTTGGCTAGATTTTGTATCATTTCTTGGACATGTGGTTGATGCTCATGGAATCCAAGTAGACCAGAGTAAGACTAGTGCTATTCAGGATTGGGTTCAGCCCAAGACAGTTACTGAAATTCATAGTTTTCTGGGTCTAGCCGGATACTACAGAAGGTTTGTTAAAGGCTTCTCCCAGCTTGCCGCACCTCTTACAAAATTAACCCAGAAGGCAGTTCCATTTGTTTGGTCAGAAGAATGTGAAATTGCATTTCAGTCTATAAAGGACGCATTAACTTCTGCTCCAGTTTTAGTTCTTCTAAAAGAAGGAGTCAATTATCAGGTGTATACAGATGCATCTGGAATTGGGTTAGGATGCGTATTAATGCAAGAAGGCAAAGTTATAGCATACGCATCTCGCCAGCTTAAAACCCATGAAAGGAACTATGCTGTACATGATTTAGAATTGGCAGCATTAGTTTTTGCATTAAAAATTTGGCGCCATTATTTGTACAGAGTTCAATGCTCTATATTCACAGACCACCAAAGTCTGAAGTACATCTTTACCCAAAGAGAATTGAATTGTAGGCAAAGAAGATGGCTGGAATTAATTAGTGATTATGACTTAGATATCCAGTACCATCCAGGAAAAGCTAATGTGGTAGCTGATGCGTTAAGCCGTCACACTGTTCTTAACAGCTTAATTTCAGAAAGTCCGTTGGTGAATGAGTTTCATAAAATGGAAATTTCTCTTGCTAAGGGAAATTTAGTCAGTACCATGATATCCATGAATAATATAGAACCCACATTCCATAGAGATGTTTCAATCTCTCAAAGTAAGGATGATGAATATTTAAACCTTAAAGTGGCAATAGAAAGTGGTCGTCATCCAGAATTGCAGTTTAAGAAAGGCGCTATTTACATGGATAATCGTCTCTGGATTCCTAAGTCCATGCAGAAAGAGATCTTGATTGAAAGTCACAATTCAGGATATCAAATTCATCCAGGGAATTCTAAGATGTATCAAGACCTAAAACAATCATTCTGGTGGCCAGGGATGAAGAAAAGTATTGCAGAATTTGTTGCAAAATGCCACGCTTGTTTCTTAATAAAAGCAGAGCATCAAAAGCCTGGTGGTTTATTGCACCCACTAGAAATCCCATAATGGAAATGGACTGATGTATCCATGGATTTTGTCATGGGTTTGCCCCGTGCTAGATCTGGAGCTGATTCAATATGGGTTATAGTAGATCGTCTTACAAAATCTGCTCATTTTATTCCAATCCATCAAACTGACTCAGTGGAGAAATTGGCCAAATTACATATTAAGGAAATAGTCAGATTGCACGGAATTCCTAAAATAATTGTATCCGATAGAGACAGTCGTTTTACTTCTAAATTTTGGCAGGCTGTCCATCAAGATTTAGGCACAACACTGGCCATAAGTATAGCATTTCATCCACAAACAGATGGCCAAACAGAGCGAGTTAATCAAGTCTTAGAAGATCTCCTACGTTTATGTATGTTGGATTTTTCAGGATCCTGGGAAGAGCATATACCTTTAGTGGAATTTGCATACAATAACAGTTTTCAATCAAGCATAAAAATGGCACCATATGAAGCCCTATATGGAAGAAAATGTTCATCCCCACTAGCATGGTCTGAAACAGGAGATACCCAATTATATGGATCTGAGCTAGTAGAAGAAACAAATAAGAAAGTCAAACTCATTCAGCAAAGAATCAGAACAGCTCAAGATAGGCAAAGTAAATATCATGATAATCGTCATCATCCTCTAGAATTCAGCGAAGGAGATTTTGTGTACTTAAAAGTGAGCCCGATGAAAGGAATCTATCATTTTGGAGTTTCTGGAAAGCTCAGTCCAAGGTATATTGGACCTTTCAAAATTTTACAGAAGATTGGTTCAGCAGCTTATAAATTAGAACTACCAGAAGACTTCGCTGCTGTTCATAATATATTTCACGTTTCATCACTAAGAAAGTGTCTTCGAGATCCTTCTCATCTTATTGAACATCCTGCGATAGAAATTCAGCCTGATCTTTGTTACATTGAAGAACCAATTAAAATCCTAGATCGTGATCTGAAGAAAATAAGGAATCGATCTATTCCAATGATAAAGATTCAGTGGAAGAACTGGTCTTGTAATGAATTCACCTGGGAGAAAGAGGTGGATATGTGTCAAAAGTACCCAAACCTTTTTAATCAAGGTGATTTTTCAACTCTATCTTATTTCAATTCGTTTCTTTATATCTGCTTAATTTCTTTTCTCATTTGAGTGATGTCGAGGACGACATCTTCTTAAGTGGGGGAGTTTGTAACAACCCAAGTTGTTACCTTGCTCAATTAAGACTAATCTAAGTCTTAATTAAGGTTCTAAGTCACTAATCAAGTAATTTAGAACTCATCTCTGAAACCTAGGTCAAACCAGAAGTCAACTGAGTAAAATCAGAAATTCTGAAAAATCCCAAACCCTAGAAAATTGACTTTTTATCTAGACCTCAGATTGAAAATCCGACTTCGCCATTGCGTTCAGAACACCCAAATTAGCTAGGGGTGCAATTTTGGATGCATTTGGAAATCGTTGCTTTTTTGTCAAATATTTTAATAATATTTAAATACCTCAAATAATCGAATAATTAAATACTCGTCGGATCAAAAATTCGAGTGCACCGTTGCATTCATCACCCCTCAATTAGCCAGGGGTGATTTATTGAAATTTTTATGAATACATTTAATTGTATGATTCTAATTAATAAAATTAATAAAAAAATTAATTTAAATAAAAATATATATATATAATATAAATTATTATATTTAATGGATTCCGTTAACTCCTTTATTGTCGTCTCCTCCATTTTGATTTTCGTCGATTAATCAAACGGCTCAATGAAATCGTTTGATCATTAGATCAAACGGTGGAGAAGCTTCTTCCCCGCAAGGATCACCGCGTGCCCATCTTGCTGCCGCGCGGCTCTTACAGTCGCCAGGTGTTCGATGCACCGCCTCTTGCAGTCCTAATGTAACTTCTATCCTCAATACCTTCAATTGTCATTCCAATTTACTTTCCTCATCTCATGAAAGTTGAAGGGGAGAGCTCGAATTCAATCTCTTCGACCCGCCTAACTCGCACCCGTAGAAATTAAGGTACTTCACTTTTCCAAATTGCGAACATTCAATTTCGAATATGATTTCATATTACTTAATTCCATTTCTTAAGAGTATCAATCTGGAAGGATTTGTAATGCTGCGATTTTTTTTTTTATTCTAGCAATTCAATTGATGTCTTCAATTCCATTCCTCAAATTTGATTGTAATTATCCAATTTAAAGTAGATTTGAGTTTTAATTCCAATCGTGATTCAAACCACTAGCAATTGATCGGGCTTAATTGTTTTCGTTTGAATCAGTTTTCAAATATTACAGACTCGCTGCATATTTCGCACGTATACCCTGAACTAGGGTTAGAGGTGGTAGGTTGTGCAGGCCATCTCAAGTTAAGATTCAACCATTGTTGAACAGCCCTCGTTCCGTCCTATCCATGGCCATGCAGGCCAGTCACCGGCGTCACCGTTTGGGCCCTCGATCTGGATGCCCTAACTCTTCGTCTCGGTGGCAGTTCGGCGAAATCGAAGGAACCCGATCTTCCTTTCGGGTCTTCTCGACCCGATGCAGCGGCCTGGCTCCTCAGCGCCTTCCACGTGTCCTAAACGTTAAGTGATGGGGCCCACGCACATTATAATCTGAGTCTATATATATATATAAATTATAAGAAAAGTATTTAATTAAATTAAGTTAATATATCAAACCTTTAAACAAACATAACTTTAAAAATATAAATCCAAATGTAACAAATTAATATACCATTAAATTCAGAAAAATACAAAGAATAATTTGGTAGTGTCAAATTTCTATTTGAATAAATATTTAGTATAATGATATTTAGAGTTATTAATCTAGCTTAATTAAAATCACAAACATTCAATTGGCTATAACTTTGCAACTATGAATCCAAACATACCCAATATGGGTCTTAAAGTGATCAGAAAACCCTAGGAATTATTTTGATAGTATTCATTTTGCTATTATGATTAAATTTTTCCTAATCACATTTAGGACCTAACCCTAATTACCCTAATAAACCCTAGAACTTCAATTGACCATAACTTGGTCAATTGAACTCCAAATTGAATGATCCAAAGGTCCATTTAGATCAGAAAAACCTAATTAACAGTAATCTATAAACAAATATTTAGGATCCAATGATTAGATTTGCTAATCACCCCTAATTACTCTAAATCATAATTAGTAAATATTAGCCAAATTAATAATCCAAATTGAGTGATTTAAGTTTCAAAAGATTCATAGAACCATTTAGAATCGATCTATAAGGTTGGATTAGTATTTGAGTCATTAATTTTGCTAATCACTCACTAATCACCCTAAACCCTAATTAGGTCTTAACTTAGTCAAATTAGGTCCAAATTGAGCCTACCACATGTCATTATGATCAGTGGGCTATTTGTAAATTATAGCCACTGATTTTGCTTAATTTGGATACTAATTGGCAAAGTTAGAATTTTTGACCTATAATTAAGGATCCCTTAAATTAACCTTAAACCCTAGATCTTGTATTGGCCATAACTTCGCCAATACTTATCAGAATTTAGCAAATTTAGATTCTATGGAAAGCTTAGACAGTAAAGAACAATAATCTGAAAGAAAATTTAACTTTTAATTTGTCAAATTACTAATTTACCCTTATGAGTCAAATTCACTAATTTGATCTCATATGGCTTAATAATTACCCAAAATTAATTTAGTTGTTGTCTAATCTTGCATTAGACAGTAAGAATCACTTTCCAAAAGAAAATTTTAGAATTTAAGCCCTAGATCAAAATTTGATCTTTTGAACCCTTAAGTAGGGGCAAAATGGTCATTTTGCCCAAATTTAGGGTTTAGCCTTTAAAAACCCTAATTTCAGTTTCTAATCACTAAAATTAGTAAATAGAATGATTTAGAACTGAAATTAATCAAATTCAAGTCTAAATTAGACTTTGATTAAAATCTTAATCTTAGCTTCTTAAGGAAAATTCGTAAGTCATAAGTGAGTGTTTTCATTTTTTAATCTCTTAGATCTTTCCTTAGGTCTTATAACATTAGTTAGGATGTGTGTCTTGAGAGATACTCTTAGTAATTAAGAGCTTTATTTTCTAAGATTAGGAATAGATCTTAAGTTAGAATTCATCTATTGAGTAAATTGGGTTACTTAATTAGATGAAACCTTGAGTTTTCTAGTTTATAGATTTTCTTAATTTATTAAATGATTATTTGATCTTTAAACTCTAGAATTAAGAATAGAGATCTATCCTAATGAATTAATTTATCATTAGGACTTATCTTAACTTAATCTGTGAGATTTGGGTTCTAAACTTAGACCCTTAGATTATACCTTTAGATTAAGTAATTAGACCCCACCATCTGGAGTCTAATTCTTAATCTTTTCATCTTGATTTGGCTAATCAAGATGAGGTTGGGATGAATTAAAATATAAAATTAGGTCGATGATTTATTTATTTTAACCATATAGTCGTCTTTTGATTAAGTTATAATTAGGACTTGGCCAGTCCTAATTATCTTCAACTAGTAGGATTCGTGATTCTAAGTTACATAACGTGTATGAATTGATGATTCTGAAACTTATGTAACTTAGAGTAGATAGAATGAATAAAGTATATAACAACGGATATCACCTGTGTTTTAGATAGAGTTTCTTGCTCACTTTGATTTTGATGCTTCGCATTCCTTGATTTTGAGCCTTATACCTTGAACATATATTGTGTACTTAAGATATTTGATAAATATCTTATGTCAATTTTGAACATTCACAAGCAGCATTATGTTTTCATTTCACAACTAGTTTGTAAGGTGTAGCTTGATTAGTATACCTCTTCGATCAACTCGTTCGGGGTCGGCAACCTTTCGAGGGTTTAATGTTGGACAGTCTATTGGCCATGCCTAGTCCGAGTGATAGGATGGATAGACTCTCGCCTTACTGACTATAGAGTCAGTATTTTGATATGGATATACTAATTCAAGTACACTTACATTCAGTTCTGTCTTAGCTTATCAGGCCAAGAGTTTTCAGTGATGTTCAGTTCAAAGTTTCTTAGCTCATCAGGCTAAGATTTGCTGAGTATGTTTTCAGTTGAGTGACATAGATGGTCACTACAGTTTCCATTTTCAGTTACTGTTTTACTTATATATTCTATATCTCAGTACTGTTTTACTTACAGCTTTCCTGCACATGTTATAGGATGCTAGTTTTACTTATTGTTTTCATATGCTCACATAGGATGTTAGTGTTATCAGTTTTTTCACTATTTAAATTTTGTATGTTACTTAGTATATTCTGTTTGATCATAAGCATGTTTAGGTTGTACTTTTCTTACAGTTTTGTTTAGTATTTTACTTACCTGTCTTTGTTGCAGTTGCTTGGAGGAGGTATGTATTACTTCCTATTTGTTTAGTTATAAACTGTAGTTTATAACTTATTACTGTTCTTTTTGATACGCTTTTCTGCACCTATTTTGCTCAGTTCTGTTCTTAAGGTGATATCTATTTAACTTAATAAAATTGTTTGCCCTAAAATGTACTTAGACATATTGTCTAACCAGTTATTCTTTTGTTGGCTGGGGCCCTACCATTATGAAACTGATAATGGTAGGTTCTGAGTTTGTTGGAGCAGTAGATCCAGTGGAGAGCTTACCATTGGAGGAGGAGCCCATTCCTGAAGATCTGTAGCTTTAGTTTTCTTTTGCTTGTGAGATCGAGAGTTTCCTTTTCCAGTTCTCTTAAACTTATTAAATATTGTAATAATACAAGTTTATATTTCTCTTTCAGTACTTTACTTATTCTGTATTGATGTATTTATACTATATTGGATGGATGTTATGTTTTATGCTTCCGCACTCTGAGTTCTTGTATGATCATTTAGTAATAGTATTTTTGGATGAATGGCAAAGTCTTAGTTAAATTGGATTAGAGTGTGCGTCTAATCCAATCTTAAGTGGGGACCTTGTCATTTGGTGACCCCTCCATCGTAATCATATTAACTTAAAGGTTAACAGGACCACGGCGGGGCAGGGCCGCCACATAAGTCTAAGCTCAGCTAACTACGTAACTCATTTACCTACCGCTCTGTGGGTCACTACGTGACTCTAAACCTCCACACGGCTTAATTTGAGCTTCTATTCGCCCAAAAAGTAATTGATTTGACCAGAACGTTCGCTAAGAAAGAAAAATTTCCACGAGGCTGCGCAGCGGAAAGCCAAAACCCACTTTTGACAGCTACTCGCCAATCTACAAAAGTAAAAGACATTTGCCTTAACCTTCAACTAATTGTTGAGCGTAGCTCACTTCGACCCCCCGCGAACCCTCAATGGCCTGCACCTAAAGAGAAAAAACCAATATTAGCTCACTACGTCACTTACACCAATTATATTAGATATATAACAGGTAGTTGTGTATATTTCGCTGTGCTAGCTAATCCAAGAACGATTTAATGAAAGTCTTTATTCTATTGTATCCGCTACGCGACCTAATTTCTGCATACATGCCCGTAGGGATATTTCCTTTCTTTCTTTCTAAAGGCTTCCGCATTGAATCCTTTTTTTGGCGGGACGTCACCTTAATTAGTAGTTTTCCCTTTTCTTAAGACTGACTATAACCACGAAGCGAACGAAGGCTACGTAGTAGAGGACGCGCAGCGTAAATGTACTTCTCTTCTTTCGAGCGGAGCAACTGGGTTAGAAACCAAAATCGTCACGTAGTTACTAAATTGAATTGCTGGCCTAAACGCTAAACTGCCTCCATGTACTTATTTAGAATTAGGGGGTGAGCGGTTGACCTCACTAAACTGATATTCTAGGTGACTCTAAACGCTCTCCAAGAGCTAACGTAGTTATGTCCGAAGCCACCTGCTTCAGTCAGCTATTCAGAGTGGTGAGTTGGTTCACGAACTAAATAAAAGCCAAAGGTGTCTTTTTTTTTAGGGTGATCGATAATCGTTTTCTAGAAAGGCTCTTGGAGTTGAGACGATTGGCTCAATTAAAAAGTAGGTTACGAATGAGACGTTAGTCGAAGCGAGACGATATCTCATCTGAAACAAGAATAATGAGAGTCGAATATCTTGAATTTAAAAGTAACCCTGAAAGAGGTCGAATTGAAAGCAGTTCAATGGATTCCAATGGCTCATGGCCACGCAGCGGAAGTAGTCGAAGTCAGACATCTCTTGAAGGAGTTACTTAATAGCTGCATGATCAGTATAAGCAATCGTCTTAGACCCAATGAGATATGACCTAAATTTAGTGAAGGCAAAGATGACAGCTAGGAGTTTCTTTTCTGTGGTAGCATAATTTCATTGAGCATCATCTAAAAGCTTACTAGCATAGTAAATTGAATAGAAGGTTCATTCCTTTCACTGCCCAAGGACAGCACCAATTGCAAGGTCACTCGCATCACACATATATTCAAAAGGTGAATCCCAATTTGGAGTAGAAATTATTGGAGCAGAGATCATAGTAGTTTTTATGGCATTGAAACATTTTAAATAATTTTCATCAAAATTGAACTTGACATCCTTCCCTAGTAATCTACAGAGCGGCAAATTTATGTTGGAGAAGTCCTTGATAAATCTTCTATCAAAACCTGTGTGCCCAAGAAAGCTTCTAATTCCACTTACATTGATGGGAAGGGTAAGTTTTTCAATTACCTCAACTTTGGCCTTATCAACTTCTATCCCTCGCCTTGAAATTAAATGACCAAGGACAATCCCTTCTTCCAACATGAAATAACATTTTTCTTAATTGAAGATTAAATTTGATTCTTCACAGCTTTTTAAAACCTTCCCTAGATTGATCAAGCAATGATTGAAAGAGCTCCCGACAACAGAAAAGTCATCCATGAAGATTTCCAAGAACTCCCTAATCATGTCAGAAAAAATAGCCATTATATAGTGTTGAAAGGTGGCTGGGGCATTGCATAATCTGAAGGGCATCCTTCTAAAGGCAAATGTCCCGAAGGGGCAGGTGAATGTGGTTTTCTGTTGGTCTTCAGGTGGAATAAGGATTTGATTATATCCTAAATACCTATCAAGAAAATAGAAATAGGGATTCCCTGCCAATCTATCTAGTATTTGGTCAATAAAAGGAAGATGATAGTGGTACTTACGGGTGGCTTTATTTAATCTCCTATAATAAATACACACTGTCCATCCGGTCACAATTCTAGTGGGGATCAGTTCATTGTTATCATTGAGAACAATTATCATCCCACTCTTTTTGGAAACCACATGTATAGGGCTTACCCAAGCACTATCAAAAATGGGAAAATAATTCCAGCATCTAAGAGTTTAATGATTTCCTTGTGAACTACTTCTTTTGTGGTGGGGTTTAATCACCTTTGGGGCTCAATTGAAGGGTTGGAGTATCCTCCAAAAGGATTTGGTGCATACAAAGAGTTAGACTAACCCCCTTCAGATCAACTGTACTCCACCTAATTGCTCTCTTGTGCTCTTTTAAAACCTTACATAAAAGATTCTCTTGATGATGAGTTAATAAGGAGGAGATTATTATAGGAAGAGATTCTTTTTTCCCTAGATAAGTGTATTTTAAATGTGAGGAAAGAGGTTTTAATTCTAATTCTGGAGGGTAAATCATAGAAGGCTGAATTATTTTTCTCTCCTTAATCAATTCCTCAATCACTTCCGTATCTGTGGGATCCTCATCTTCTTCCCATATTAACAATCCCTCTTCTTCCACATCTCCCATTAACCATGCTTCTTCTACTAAATTAATTTTCCACTAATCCTCATTGGGTTTAGAGGGCTGTCTCATAGAATCATTCACATGAAACTTAATCTCCTCATCCCCATATCATAACCTCAATTCCCCTTTATCTACATCAATCAAAGTTCTTCTTGTGGCCAAGAAAGGTCTGCCTAGGATAATAGGAATTTCTTGATTTTCATCTTTCATATCCAAGATTATGAAATCAGCAGGGAAGCTGAACTTGTCAACCTTCACAAGCACATTTTCCACAATTCCTAAGGGGGATTTGACAGATCTATCGGTGAATTGGAGAAGAACAGAGGCGGGTTTTAAATGATCAATTTCTAACTTTTTGAATATGTAAAATGGCATCAAATTTATGGACGCACCTATATCACAAAGGGCTTTTTGGAAAGATTGGCTTCCTATAGTGCAAGGGATAGTGAAACTTCTAGGTTCCTTCCTTTTGATGGGAATCTTTCTCTTAAGGATTGCGCTACACTCTTCTGTTAATGTCACAATTTATTTTTCATCAATTTTTCTTTTCTTGGAGAGGATATCTTTTATAAATTTAGCATAACTCAACATTTGTTCTAGAGCTTCTACGAAAGGGATATTTACATGATGAGTTTTAAAAGTTTCTAGGAATTTGTGGTATTGAACATCAGGTTTCTCCCTAACCATACACTGAGGATATGGTATATGATGGATTTCCTTAAGTTGATCTTTAGATTCTTCCTTTTCTAAATCCCTTACATCATTCCTCTCTTTTCTCATCATTTCTTCATCTTCCCCCTTTTCCTCTCTATTTATTGCTATGTCTTTATTTTTTTCCTCTCTCTCAACCGGCCTTGTAATTTTTCCACTTCTTAGGGTTATTGCGTTCCCTGACTCCTCTTCATACTCACCAATGACTCCCACTAATGAAGGTTGCTATAACTGTTTCATTATTTATTTTAGCTTTTGTTCTATTCTTTTTGCTGACTCTTCTTGCCTTAAAAGAGTGTGTTCGTGCCTGTTTAAGGTGGCATCAGTTTTATTCATGAATTCGGTTGTGGAGGTTTTAAATTCGATAAGCGAGTTTTCCAATCTCTCTCTATTCCTTCCATGATTCATAATTATAATGACATTTCTTAACTCACCATCTTCCCCCTAACAAGAATTTATATATCCACATTCTAGCTTTTTAGTGAGTTGAGAGATTTGCTTTTGGAGCTCAAGGATTTGTTGTGAATTTTTTAGTGAGTTAAATTCATTTTTATTAGGATGATCATTCCTATGGAGAGGCTATTAGTAAGCATTGTTTGCCATTTCTTCCAAGAGATTGTAAGCCTCCTCTTGGGTTTTACAACTAATAGAGCTGCCACCGGCTGCATCAATGAGTGTTCTTGTAAGAGCATTCAAACCATTGTAAAAGGTTTGAACTTGCATCCACAATGGAAACCCATGATGTGGGCAATGCCTTAGGCATTCCTTAAATCAGTCCCATCCATCATATAGTGTCTCACCTTCCAACTGAGTAAAGTTGGTTATCTCAATTCTCAGCCGGGTAATTTTTGCTAGAGGGAAATACTTGGCTAAGAATTTCTTAGCCAAATCGTCCCATATCCGGATCGAATCGCTTGGAAGAGAGCTGAGACAACTCTTAGCTCTATCTTGTAAAGGAAATGGGAAGAGCCTTAATTTAACTGCGTCTTCAGAGATGCCATTAAATCTGAAGGTGTCACATATTTCAAGGAAAGTTGAAATATGTGAATTTGGATCTTTAGTGGCTAATCCCCCAAACTGGTTATTTTGAACCATACCCAGAGTGAAAGGTTTGATCTCAAAGTTATTAGCTTCTATATTAGGCCTTACAATTACATGGGGGATTTTCCTAACAGTGGGAAGTGCATAATCTCTTAGTGCTCTCCCCCTAGGCTCTCCTAACGACTTTCCAAGATTTTCATTATAATTTTCCATAATGGCTTGTTGGCTTAACAAAATGTTTGGTTCTCTTCTAGCCTGCAAGTAAGATCTCTCAATTTCAGGGTCAAAAAGATAATCCGTGCAAACTCTTCTACTCATACACAACGACAATTAGGCTATCTAGAACAAATATAGCAATAAGTTCAAAGATTCAGCAATAAGAAAAGAAAGCGGAAAAAGTAGATTGTTAGTACCTATAATTACAAAAATCAAAAATTAAAAGTATATGCAGGAAAATGCTTAAATGACTAGTTACTTATATATTATCCTTAATAAGAAATAATTTCCAAGTCCGCGGCAACGATGCCAAAAACTTGACAAACTATAAATACACATCTGTGCTCACACGCAAGTGTATGTGGTCTGAAGTAATAAGTGGAAAGTTGAGTTTGCGGGATTTATCGAACCACAAAGAAGTGGATGTTTTGTTACTAAGGCATATCTATTATCACTAATGCTTAAGCTATAGGTGTTTTGTTTATGTTAGTTCCTGAGCAAGCACAATAATCACTTAGTAGAAAATGAGTCAAATTAAAGGAAGTGGAGAGTTGGGTTTCTCCTACATGAACATGATAGATAAATTATGTATGATGATTCCTCAAGAGTTCATTTTTCATTTACTTAGATTTTGATCAAGTGCACATTGTCCTTCTTTGAGTTTTATCTCAACGATTTACAAGTTCAAATCTTGTGCACGAAATGAACACACAGTCGGTTCTATTTCAACACAAAGATCCTTATAAGATTTTAGGTCTGTAATTTTTATCTCATCTCTTGATCATGGAGATGAGGGCTGTTAATTTTTAAGATCTTATAAGCATTTATTCCACTAAGAGCGTCACTTGCATCACACATATTTGAGATGAGGGATGGAATTCATTGGGCTCAGTGACTATGTCACCTCGTTCATGAGCACACAAGTATCCCATTCCCTCCCTCAAGTATACTGAGCAATGGAGCTCAATTAGTGGGTCTCAGCATCGCACACATCAACTCTTTAGTTGAGCTTAGATTAAGGTGCACTAAGCTCAAAAATTCTCTCACATAGTTTTAAGCTTTCATGCACTCATAAATCTAGCATCAAAACTAAGGTGAGCTATGGAGCACAAGACAAGTTAGTCCTTGAGTTCAATAGTCCTTGTCCTTTGGTCCACATTCAAGTCTACAATGTCCTTATACATTTCTTTAGCAAGTCATAAAGTTCACAATTTTTTATAATACTTGAGGAAAATTTCATACATTTTATAGCAACTATCAATACATGTGGGATTGCCCCAACCCTCCCTAAGGGAAGTTTTAGCTCTCCATTACAAAAGAGATGAAAAAGAACACATACATGGATAAGGATCTTTTCATGATCAACTAAGAAAAAAAAATACAAAGCAAGAGTTTAGAACTACTAGGAACATTCCTTTGGAAGTTCTTTGAACTCTTCTTCTCCTTGCATGAAGTGCTTCTCTTAGGTCCCTAGTGCTACCTCTCTCCTCTTTCTCCTTAGCAAGATGAGCTCTTCCTCTCTTGGGGAGTTCTTTTTTTATTCTATGCAACCCTTTCCTTACTTAGGTGGAAGTAAGCCAATTTTGGAACCCTCCTCTAGTCAAGAGAGGTGGTATTTATAAATCAGGGGCTGCATCTTCATTCCCATGATCAAAACTAGCAAATGCCTTTAAAATTTTAGAGTAATGATGGCAAATTCCAATTGATGGATGAGGTGACCAATATATTCCATTGTTTAATCCTTCTCATTACATCAAAGAGACTATTTTCCATTTAAAAATGGAGTTGCAGCAGGAGGAATGATGGCTAAAGACAAGAGGCTAGTTGGAGGTCTTGTCCCAGCCGCAATTAAAACTTCTGTTCGACAAAAAATTCGGTGGCCGCTGCAGCGTGCTATGGCGGAAACATTTTTGCAAAAAGGCCTACTGTAGCGCGCTGGGGCGATCAGGTTTGATAAGTGAAGAGTTACTACAGCGCGCTGTAGTGCACAGCCGTGCCAGTAGTTTCACAAATTTTCCCGCTACAGCGTGCTGTAGCGCTAGCATTTTGCAAAATGCAGCGCTGCAGCGCGCTATAGCGCCCGCGGTTGCAAACTGAACCGCTGCAGCGCTCGATCGCATCCATGTTTCGCAAAGTGTCCAGCTACAGTGTGCGACAGCGCCCGTGTTTCGCAAAATGGCTCACTGCAGCCCGTGGCAACGGTTTTCCTTTAGAAAATATGGAAAATTGTCCAAATTGCTCGGAATCCATTGGATAGGTATTATTCCTGAAAAGATAGACAAAATTGGATTAAGGAGCAGTTTTATTATGAAAAAGGAATGAAATTTTCCTTTATTTGAGAAATAATTTATGGATTCATCAACAAGCATGCAGATTTAATATGAAAATGCCACTGAGGCATGTGGCAAAAGTAAACTAAGTACATGAATGAGCAAAAAGTAAAGCCACTAAAACATGTGGCAAAGCAAGCCAAGCACTAAAGTAAGGCAACTGAAGCGTGTGGCAAAACAAAACAAATACTGAAAACTGAACTAAAGTAGGAGTAAGCCTAAGTCATAGTACTGCCATAACAGAAACAGGCCTTACAAGGGCTCTGAACTGAAAGTTCAACATGTGTCCATCCTAGGCATTCGTAGAGCTAGGTCCGAGTTGAACTTATAGAATAAGACATGTATCCATCCTAGACATCCACAGAACTAGGTTCGAGTCTATTCTATAACTAAACTAGAACTGAAAAGGAAGATTAAGCTAGGACATACTCTACTAACTGAAAGCACTGAAAGAACTGAATGAATGCTATGTTTTTCAAATACTAACTTAGGATGTATCTTCCATATCCTAAGTTTACCTATTATGTTCAAGGAACAATGCTCAATATTCAAGGTGTGCAAAGCAATCAAAGTCAAAGTAAGCAAGAGACTCAATCTAAACTTATGTGATATCTGTTGTTGTATAATTTATCCAACTAACTATTCTAAGAAGATACAAGTTTAGGATCTCCAATATCCAGCTATCGAGTCTAATCCCAGATTCACGATCTTAATGTTAACATTAGAACTTAACAAGTTCTAATTCATAATTATATGACAACTATAAAGATTCAAAGTAAATAATTCAATGACTTAATTGTTATTATTTTCCTCTATTAACCCAAATCTTAATTAAGTAAATCAAGACTAAGGATTATGGATCCAAACTCCACTTTGTTGTTCAAATCCTGATATTAATACATTACATTACTAAATATTTATTACTTTAATTGAGAATTCTAAGGTTTAAGGGTACTTAAGCACATTTTGGTCAAAATGACTAAAATACCCCTCTTAAGGCTAAAAATGGGATTTTAAGATTTACTCATCCAAATTAATCCAAGTCTATTTTAATGAGTTCCATATTGCTTAATGAAGTAGGATACACACTTATCTTTAGTTTTGGTAACCTTATTAGCCAAATTAGAATTAATCATATTTTAAGCTAATTAAGGTGATTTTGGAAATTTATGCATATTAGAATGATCTAAACTTATTTAAAGGCTCTACTATACTTAATGAAGCCTTAAGAACTAGATTTACCAAAATCAGAGGTTAATCTAAGGCCTAATTCACTAATCTCAAATTAGGGTATTTAAGGGGTGATTAGCAAAATTAAAAATCTTAAATTACTTTTAATGATCTACATAAGTTCTATACGGTCTCATGAGTAATCAAAGACCTTAATCCACATTTTTGAATAATTAATAAATTTATTATGATTTAAATAAAAATAGAGAAAGATTAAGCAATTATTTAAGATCTAACCATTGGATCTTTTATTTTATATTATTATTCCTTGCATTTTTCTGATTAAAATGGTATATTGGATCATACCATTTGGATAAGTATTGATAAAATTATTTCATTAATGCATTTTGAATGTTTATTTAAATTGGAATCATAGGGTTTTTAATTAAACTTATTTATCCTTTATTTTTTTAGAAGGAAAATAATTCCTAAATGAATTAATTTACCCGGCCTGGATTTCAAATCGTGCAGGTCAGAGTGGGGCCCGGCTGGGCTGGCACTGTAGCACCGCGTGGGCCTGGGCTTGCCCGGCCCGATGCAACAGTAGCATCGTCCCCGATACCCCCTTTACAAACAGCCGCAGGGAGGGTCCCTTGGACCACAAAATTTGCCGCCGATAGACCACGCCACGACCAGCATTCAATTGCCACACCTTCAGGAACTCAAGGCACGTCGATTGAACCTATAAGCCCTATCTGGGACAGAATAGAACAATGGGTGGCTACTCCACCAAAACTTCCAATTTCAGACAATTAAGGTTCACTGTGAGGGGTTAATTCTCCTCACAGAAGCCTCTAAATGGACGGGGCTCGATCCCTACACCATTAGTGAGGTGAGGCAAGTCAAACCCTAAGGTTTCATAACCTGGGGTGCAGCTGATCACTGGGTCCTTACTCAGACTCAGCCATGGCTCGGTCGCTAGCTCGATCGATCGATACAATCGATCAGAGCTCACTCAAACCCTGGCAACAATCACAACTGGTTTCCTAAGTGGCTAAGGCTAGTTAGACGACATCGAGAGGCTCAATCCAGAGGTATAATGAAGAACTGAACTTAAGAAGTTCAGTGGGAGATGGTTGTACCTAAAGACTGAGTTTCCAGGCATGACCGAGAGGAAATGAGGTGAGCTGGAGTTTCCCAAGTAGCAGACGCAAGTTCGCAGGGATTCTGAATACCAGACAGACCCTCTATCTGTGGTTCAAAGCTTCGGGAATGCCAGGAATCACCGAGAGATACGGGAGGTCCAGAGGACGTCAGATGGGCAGTTGAGGATTTATAGTGAGCAAAGGGACTCACTGTGATATCTTGAAGGTATTTACAGGCCTTAGGAGCAATGGAGAAGGCTTTCAGAGCTCGGGCTCCATGGCATTGGCTCAGACTGAAGGGAAGGCTTGGGTGCAACATCCTGAGGCATTTCGAGGAAGCTACTACTGGCAGGAGGTCACGCCGAGGGTAGGAGAGGAAATTCGACATCCTCCTGCACTGCCACGGGGGCTGGAGGTTGCCTGGTTGTCGGGGGGGGGATCAGTGAGCGATGGGTCGAGAGATGGATTAAGGTCCACAGTGCTCGGGGACTTCAGAGCCATCGGATGGATTGACCCTTGGCTCTGAACTATCCAGCTAGATTCTTAAGTGGGATAGATGGTGGTCATTTGATGCACGTGATGGATTCAATGCCTAAGATTAGATCTTAACCCGGATGGGATCCCGCTGTTGGATTAAATGCGCTAGGATGCGTGTTAAGGCATCAGATGGCTATATCCTATTCCACTGGCAGGAGGTCACGCCGAGGGTAGGAGAGGAAATTCGACATCCTCCTGCACTGCCACGGGGGCTGGAGGTTGCCTGGTTGTCGGGGGGGGGGGGGGATCAGTGAGCGATGGGTCGAGAGATGGATTAAGGTCCACAGTGCTCGGGGACTTCAGAGCCATCGGATGGATCGACCCTTGGCTCTGAACTGTCCAGCTAGATTCTTAAGTGGGATAGATGGTGGTCATTTGATGCACTGTGATGGATTCAATGCCTAAGATTAGATCTTAACCCGGATGGGATCCCGCTGTTGGATTAAATGCGCTAGGATGCGTGTTAAGGCATCAGATGGCTATATCCTATTCCACTGTCAGGACCCGCAGCGGATCTGCCACGGTCTCGACAGCAAATCCCAAATATATAAAAAATATAAATATATTTAATTTAATTAATTTTAATTCATTTAATAATTAATTTAAATTATAATTAATTCTATAAATCTAATTTAGGGTTAAATGAGCTCCAAAAATTCCCAAAATTTCACCCTTAGCTAATTAGGATATGAGGAATTCAAAAATGAAAGCAAATTTTATTTGGAGATTAATTTAATTTAGGTATTTTCTAGGGCTTAAAAATAGGCAAAAATACCAAAATTCTCAATTTAGCTCCGATTGATCCCAAACTTCTAGGGTTAGGTTTAAATGACATAATGAGTCTAATGGAATCAAAATTAGAACTTGGTTTGGCTTAGTTAATCTAAATTTAGCTATGAACAACTAGGGTTGTTACAGCAGGTCATCGGTTGACTTGACCCACACGGTGCCGTCATCCCCGACCGTTAGCCCGATTAGGGAAACCCTAATTCACTAATTCCCACCCATCTAGTCAACGGCATGGCCAACTGATGGTCAATATATGTTTACCAAAGCCAAATGCATTAATGGAGACCCAAAGCCCTCTGTGAGGTGGTCTGGTTTGCTCAGACCTTACTCACCTGAGAGCTCTCGCAATGGAGCTACTATGGGGAGATAATTCCCCAATAGAGGCCACGATTAACTAAGGGTTCGATCTCTACACCTTTAGTGAGGTGAGACGGATCAAAGCCCTATGTGATGAGAGTTTGAGATGGGCTGGATCAATGGTCCTTACTCGGATCAAAAACACATAAAAGGGACTTGACCCAGTCAATCGATACAATTGATTGGTTTGAACCCACGGCCTACAATCATTAATATTATAATTATCTAACTTAGGAGCACTAAAATGAAATGATAGAGGGGTGCAATTGAGCCTCGGTTGCTCAATTGGAAAGTGGAGAATACCCTATTTGATGGGGGAGCTTGCAGATGACACAGGGGGCTATCCAGAGGCTTTGTCGAGCTTCAAAAGAGGGCTATGGGTTCTGAACACCAGGACACACCCACTATCAGCTATACTCACGGCTAGAATTCCAAGGAGAGCTCGAACAGACCAGGAAAATGGTGAAGGGAAGCAGAGAGGGAATTGAGCTCAAATAATCAGCAAGCCAATCCTTGAAGCAGACCTGAGGCTATTTATAGCCTCAGGGAGGGAATGGGAAGGTTCTAGAGGCTTGATTGGGCCTTGGATTGTCCTAGGAGCTCGGGCCATGGCCAGGCTCCATTTACCTTAAATGGAGATTACAGGGCCACGGTGCCCGATTGGGAGGCTAGACCGAGAGTGGGAGATGCCTAACAACCTGCTGAGGTAGACACGGGAGTGGGGGACAAGTCCCATGGTTAGCAGTGCGGGGTATATTCTCAGTCCGGGCGAGGGTGTGATTGGGGACGAAGGTCCACAGTAGCAAGACCTTTGAATGCCATCTGATCGATCAATCAGATGGCGGAATGACTCGGATCGCTTGGATCCTAATGGCCGATCGCGGGAGCAATACAGGCCATATGATTAATCGGGCAGATCCAATGGCAAATCCGTGACCCCGCGGGATTAAATCCTAGTCGTGGGATCAAACGGCGTGCCGGTGAGATCAGCCGGACTCCGCTATCGTGCCACCCAGGCTCCACAAAGGATCGCCCGTGGTTCACATAGCGGATCCTAACCGTTAAATTGGGTATAAAGGTATATTTGCAAATCTAAATTGTTGGAAACCCTAGAATGCAATTAGACCATTTTAATTAAATTGAATTATGGTCCAAATGATCTCCAAATTTTTACCAAACTTTCACGTCTAGCTAATTTGAGGGTGAGGAATTCAAAAATATAATTAGATTTAAATTCTGAGATCAAAATATTTTGTGTTTGAACTAGGGCATCTAGACTCATCAAGGGGCTAAATTGACTTGGAGAGGTCCAATTGACTTCCAATTAAAACCAATGCCTGATTAAATTGAGAATTAACAAGGTAACAAGCTAGGTTTGTTGCATAACTTAAGATTCTAATAGGCTTGATGACAAAAGCTAAGTCAAGTTGCAGCTCGACAGCAAGAATCTGAATTTACTAATTTGAATCTAGCAAACACTTCCTCAATTATGAGACATAGTAAACTTTATGCACAACAAAAATATCTTTAGGTAGATCTAACTTAAAGGTCGATCTCCCCACATTTGCAATCACTCCAAAGGGTCCCAAATATGTTGGAATCCAACTTTGTCGACTGCCAAACCTTTGAATTCCACTCATGGAACTAACTTTATGGTAAACACTTTCTCCAATCCAAAATTCTAGAGGACGATGGCAAGCATCGTGATATTTCTTCTATCTATCTTGAGCTGCCAATATACTTTACTTGATTAGTTACACCTATATGTTAGTCTCTTCAATTAACTTTGAACCATACAGCTGTGTAACAACCCTAGGTTGTTACTTTAGCTAAACCTAGTTGAATTAAGCAAAACCAAGTCTTGATTTTGATTCCATTAGATTCAAAGGGTTATTTAAACCTAACCATAGAGGTTTGAAATCAATCGGAGCTAAATTTTGGAAATTTTAGTATTTTTGGCTATTATTGAGCCCTAGAAAATACCTAAAATAATTTGATCTCCAAATCAAAATCTGAGTTCATTTTTGAATTCTTCATCCTCAAATTAGCTAAGGGTGAAATTTTGGGAATTTTTGGAGGTCATTTAGTCATATTTTGGATTTAATTTAAATTGGTTTAATTGTAAATTAGGGTTTTAAACAATTTATAATTACAAATTTATCCTTTCCAACGGTCAGCTGGTTTCCAAACCACGGGCGCCATCTAGGCCGTCCGTTCCGTGGATTTGATCCAACGGCCCGTGCCTTAGATCGGATCCGTCTACTCTAGACCATTCCGCGGTTTTGAGATTTAATATGACGGCATCTAATCCACCCGCCGTAAGTATCCTCGATTCACCGTTAGATCACCTAATCTAATCCAACGGTGGACATTCTATCCGCGCTGTTCATTAAGTGTTGGGATATCAGGGCCGTCCCACTTCGATGGATGATCAATCAGACAGCCCCGAGGACCCCGAGCACTGTGGATCGTCTCCTTCACCTCTCTCGTCGCTAGCTGGTCCCCCCCTACAGCCATAACCCCTCCAGCCCCCATGACAGTATGGGAAAAAGACTGAAATTCCTCTCTTGCCCTCGGCGCGTACGTCTGGCCGGCTGTCTTCTCCCCAAATTGTCCATCGCCGTTGGCCCGAGCCATTTCCTTCGGCCCCAGACTCCTGCCATTGCCAAGCTCTGGAAACCACCCCCAGAGCTCCCAGATGCCTTATAAATACCCCCAGCACCTCTCAGTGAGTCCCTTTGCTCACTAATACTCCTTAATTTCCCCCAGCTGAAGCCTCTGGAGCTCTCGTCTTGCTCGGTGAATTTTCGGCATTCCCAAGGCCTCGAATCGCTGATAGAGGACCCGTCTGGTGTTCAGACCCCCTGTGAACCTTCGTCTGCTGGTTAGGAAGCTTCAACACACTTCATTTGTCCTCGGCCAAGCCTGCAACCCTGTCCTCAGGTACAGCCTTCTCCCATGGATCCCTTCGATCCATTTTCTCTTCTGTCCTTGAATTGAGCCGCAATATGTAGTCTATATTACCTTAGCCACCTAGGAAACCCAGTGTAATTGTTGCCTGGGGCTAAGCTAGCTCGAATCGATCGTATCGATCGATTGAGCTAGCGGCCGAGCCAATGGCTGAGTCCGAGTAAGGACCCAGTGATTAGATGCATCCCAGGTTATAAAATGTTGGGGGATCAACTCGTCTCACCTCCCTGAAGGTGTAGGTATCAAGCTCTGGCTAGATAATTGCCTCTGTGAGGAGAATTGTCTCCTCACAGTGCGCCTGAAATGCCCGTATCAAAGGCGTCTCGGGTGAGTAGCACCCCGTCGATCCAAAGGGATCCAGATGGAGGTTCGTAGTCCAATTGATGCGTCTCGACCACAAAAACGTGTAGGGATCAAGCCGAGCCATCGCCGAAAAATTTCAGTGCTGAGTCTCGCCTGGGACGGACTCGTCGAGAGGAGGCAGACGATGCACTGGCGCTTCGGGCCGGGCCGACCCCGTCCTGCGCGGTCTTGATTTCGGGTCGCGTCTATTTAATTAATTATAGGAATGTATTTTTAAAGGTTATGCGATTAATTAATTAAATCCTATAGTTTTAATTTAAATAACAATACATAATAAATTAACTTAATAACTTTGGCTATACTTATCCAAATGGTATGATCCAATATACCATTTGAATTAGAAAAATATAAGGAATCTGAATATAAAAGAAAATCACAAATCTAATGGTTGGATTTAAAATAAATCCCTAATCCTTTTCTATTTTTAATTAAATCATAATA